>CM060918.1:19412500-20662500 GCA_030737875.1 Allium sativum | reverse complement strand
AGATGGGACACTTCACTAGGGACTGCCGGAAGAAACAAGGGCAGAGGGCAGGACCAACTACTGGAGGGCAGGCGAACACTCTTGAGGCTAGTGGATAGTATAGAAATAAAGAGTTTAGTTTCCTTATCTGATTATTGAGTTAGAACTCTTTCCGATTATGGCATTTGATTCTGTAGTCGAGTCTCTGCACTTTAATACTAGTCTTGTTTCTGATCTGGTTATAGTCTCAAACCCCATAGGGGTTACGACTCATCTGCTGGTGATAGGTTGGGGTTTGAGAGATATCTGTGTTACGCGTCAAGTAGGACGCATACATTCTGGGTTTTATCATGCTTAGCTTCCTAAGAATCATTAGGGAACCTGATCTGTATCAGTAGTCTGTAAATATCTGAATAATTCTGATTTCCAGTTCTGACATTGTCTAAAGAGGGTAATCCTTTGGGTGTCAATCTGATGTTGATTTCGGTCTTCGGGGTTGATACTTAGGGGAATTATTTTCTCAACCAATGTCTAATGGGAACCAAGTCTTCGTTTTATCTGTACTCGCTTCCATTATTCGACTATATCCTATCGATCGAATCTTCGAACTTTAGGTAGAAACTAATGGGTGTAAACATGTGTTTGAGACATGTTATGTTTGATGGTTGCAAGTGGATGCAAGTGGTTGCTAGTGGTTGCTCGTGGATGCATATACACACACTAGGCACTAGATCGGCTCGAAAACACTCTCATACTGCATATGGATGTGTGAGCATTTTCAATTTTTGTGGATGCAAAATGATTGACTCAGCACATGGATGTTGCATTTGGATGAATGGTTATGCACTCATATAGAAATGATGTGTATCAAATAGTATTTCTTGCATACATATTTGGACTCATGACACTAACATGATTCGCATTAAGGAGGTCAACTGGATCAGTAGACCGCCTGATTTTGCATTAGATAAGAAACATATACACACACTTTGCATATGTTCATACGGCATTAGAAACCTTTTAAGGACAATGGATGCCTGTGATTGAATGGTTGAGTAGATGGATGTTGGATGTTAGGATACATTCTTCTTAACTTGAAGATTTCGGGGACGAAATCCTTTAAGGAGGGGAGAATGTAACACCCCGTATTTTCTGAGAATATAAAAAAAATGGTTAATTATGAAGAAGTTATTATGCCTTGAAGTTTATATGCATATGAGAGAAATATATATATAGATATATAAAAATTAAATAAATAATAATGCAAAAAAGGTTCAAAACAGCGAATTGGAAGGGGGAATAATCGAACCGGCCCATTTTTGAGGTCGACCCGAGTCTCGCTGGGTCGACTAGGGGTTAATCCAGGGTGTTTGGCTGTCATCCCGTGGGCCGATTCGCTCAAATGCAGATTTTGCATTTGAATGGTTCTCATGATTCAGGGTTAATCTAATGGTCCTACATAACTTCCTACACCTATATATACATCCCTAACCTAAACCTAAATCTCATATACAATTCTCTAGCCTCCATTTCTCACTTCCTGTCTAAAAATAAATAAATCAATGGCGTCTCTACTCTGCTGAAACCTAAGCTAGGACTTGTGCTTCTTCTTCCTCCAATTCTGATTAGGATTAAAAGAGAACAACTACAACACCTTTTTCTTTTAGAATCCAACCAAGGCAAGTGTAGTTATTTTTCGATATAAACTTTAATTATAATTGTGACATGATTGTAAATCTGAATTTGAGACTGCGTATGTTCTGTTCTGATCTATTTTATTCTATATCTCTTTCTTCTTTCTGTTCTATAGCCAGGCTACCCCGAGCCTGCCCAAATCTCATAAGAGATTAACGCACGAACGTTAAACTTTGGGATAAATAATGAATGATGGCATAATTGGACATGGCTAATCTGTGACTAAAAGGACATAGGTTGTAAACTAGATTTAGATCTGTGCATATTCTGTGAATTGGAAGAAGAGGAACCATTGTATATTAACGTGTGACTTGAGACATTGGACATGACGCATATTTTGGAATTAAAGATCTGTTATAATTTAAACTTCTAGATTGTTGGGCATATTGTTTATATAGAAATTCATGATTTGGGATAAAAAAGGAATATGACTTAGGTGTGAAGATTTATGTTAAGATTTGATAACTATTAAATGTGAATAACACCTAAGTGGGAGATTTTTGAATATATGACATGCATTGAAATCGATGGCTACATTTGGTATAATTAATATGTGAATCTTTTGTACTAGGCAAGTTTAACTAAATTTGAGACGTGTGTTATATGGTAAATTATGACCATAATCTGTGCCATGTAAATTCAATGCAAACGTGGGGTATAGGATCATAATGTGAATCATGACAACTATTTAGGCATGCAAACTTAGGCCAAATTTATAATTAGGAAAGATATGTTTATGAAACTTTAAGGAATGATTAAATCTGTTATATTGCCTAATTTGCTAGTTCTGTTATATTGCCGAATCTGCTAGTTCTGCTATAATCTGCTATATCTGTTCATATACCAAATCTGTCATCTGCTAAGTTTGCTGAAGATGCCTAAACTGTTATATGCTAAATCTGCCAGTTTGCTTAATCTGCTAAATCCGTTAAGTCGCCTAATCTGAAAAATCTGTTATCTGCAATATCTGTTGAGTTGATATAATTAGTCCGCTATTGACATAATCTGAATTGGATATAGTTATGAATAATTGAGATGTATATTAGGCGTGGGTATAAGTGGTGAATCATTAATTAATTGGTCGCAAAGATAAACATGGCTGACTCGAGGTTAGAATGAGTTTACGGCGTAATTCTGCCCGGAACCGCCCGGCATATTCCAGTGGTCGCAAACAATAGGTTCTAATGTGAGAAGTTAGTCATGACATGCTTGAAACTCGAGGTTAGACTCAGTTTGCGACAGAAACCTGCCCGGAACCAACCGGCCTAACTAGTAGCCACAAACTGTCAGTCTAATGTGAGAGGTTTGGGCATTAATATTTAATTAATGAAAATCTGAGATAATTATGATGTCTAAAACGTGTTGGGTAAGGCTAAACCAATTGGACCAATGAATCTGATAAACCCGTTTCGTGAATCCGTAGGCCCAATACAAAGTTAGATAATCTGTAACCAGTTAATCTGTAAGTCTGTTAATCTGTAACCAGTTAATCTGTAAGCCTGTTAATCCGAACATCTGATCCGTTAGTCTGAAAACCTGTTAACTTGATTGTCTGATCTGTGAACTAGTTAATCTAAATTTTGTATGTCTGAAACTTGTAGACAAGTTAAGCTGAAATCTTTTAGCCTGGGGACACAAGGTTAGGAGGGGAATTACTTCTGTCATCTGTTGTTTGGGACCCATATTAGTCAGTAACCCTTTCTGGTATCAAAACTTTGACCCCGCAGTAAGTAGGGTCCGGGCACGCTTACTGAACTAATTATAAGCGGTTCATTCTGATAATGGCGAGGGGTGTTGATGGTGCGTTCCAACCGGGTCATGTGCGTGCATGGATCCCGGTCTGCCTCTGAGGATGTAAGACGCCGTGACATCTGTAAATAGATTTGTGCCAATTGGTTGTCACTTTAGGGAGTGATACACCCTACTGTGGGGCCGACACAGGATATTTATGTATTAGGGAGCCGATCGCTTGGGGTAGGGTTTTAGGGTACACTTAGTTCTATCTGTTTCTGTTGGTACCGTCTGTTTCTGTTGGGTGGTAACACCTGTCTGTTTCTGCGTGGTACCGTCTGTTCGGGTGGTAAAGGCCCATTTACTAGTGTACACCTAATTCTACATTCTGTTTCCGTAGGGATTAATCTGACTGTTTCTGTTCGGGTGGTAAAGGCCCATTATTAATATTCTGTTTCTGTCTGTTTCTGTTCGGGTGGTAAAGGCCCATTATCAACATTCTGCTTCTGTCTGTTTCTGTTGGGGTGGTAAAGGCCCATTACTAGCATTCTCTTCTGTGGAAATTATTCTGTTTCAGTTTAGACATTAGGGTGACACCTAATCCTGTTTACTAGTATTAGTGCAGAAAAGTGTAAAGCAATAGCTTATATCATTCTGTTCTTCTGTTATATCTGTTACATCTGTTACGGTTATCTCTCATCCAGTTTTATTTTCATGTCATGTTATTATTATCTGTTCATAACTGAAAATCACTGGACTTGCCAGACTTTTTGTCTGACCCTTGTTGTTTCGCCCCTTTTTCTTCCGTTTCCCCCCAGGTTTTGTAGAAGGGAATACTCTAGCTTGATCCAGATTTCTTCCGCTTGCAGTGCTTAAAGTATGGCTTGTCTTCTTCTGTGGGGATTATGATTTTAAACTATGCATTTGAAGGCTTTTGTACCAGACTGATATTTTGTACTTGATTCTGATATTCTGATTTGAAAGGATGTAACCAAGCTTCTATTGAAATAAAGTTATAAAATTTTCAAGTATTGTTTTATCTGTCTTGTAAGTTTCTGTTCTGTTTACTAAAATGCTCCACCAAAGTTAAGGCATTCCCTTGTGAGTGACCTTAACGGAGGTGGGGTGTTACATTCCACTAATGACCAGGCTCTAGGTACACCTCGTTATCACGATAATAATCTAGGTACTCCCACTCCCCAACCCGAGAGGAAACCATACTTTCTGTGAACCGTAGTACTCATATTCCCGACTTTTCATCACTAAGGACGTTAGTCAATCATTAATAACACATAGAAATCATTTCTATATTCCGAAGTGGGGAAAACCATTTAGACCGATATTAATCACAAGTACCGTCAAATCTATATCAATTTCCATTTCCAAATCATTTCAAAATCATCAGGTTTAGTACTCGAAATCCTTTCTGTCTTATAATTTTTTTATAAAACTTTCCCTATCCAAAATCGGGAAAAACATTTCCTTTATCTTATGAAAATCTCATTTCAAAAACATTCATTAAATTGAAATGAACCCAAAAACAACGCTAAACACCTCACAGTCAAATCGATAAGATGTTAACATACGAGTATTATCTACCCAACCCCATGTTAAATGTATAAGCACATTTGCTCATAAACTGGTCGGACATAATCCAAACAATCAATCAATCATAATAATGAACTTGTATCATAAACCACTAATGATCATATAATCATATAAGTTCACTAACAATTATTGATATCAAACTAGCCCATAATAGGTTAATAGCTTCTCACATACTTAAGTGACTACCCTAATTCTACTTAAAGATTGAACCTTTAAGGGTTTAATTTTCTTTAGCACATCAAATCACTTGCAAATAATTCAAACATACCACTACAAATTAACTAAGGCATGTATATAACTAGTATTCCATAAAAATCTTGGTTTTCTTTTATGTATTCATGGATTTTCACCTAAAGATCACACCTTTATACGTAATTACACATATAGGTCGAGCCTATAACGGTTGAATCTCTCTTTCACCAACTTAAACCATAGTTAATAACCCATAAATTCTTCACATAAGATTCAACTCCTTGAATTTCAATTAAAGGTCTAATCTTTTCATATATAAACACAAATTTGCACCTAAAGATCATACCTTTACGTATGATTTCTTATAAAGGTCGACTCTTTATGGATTTAACCCCTTAACCATATCGAATCACTTGTTAATGACTTAAACATACCACCAAAATTTAATCAAAGCATGGATCTACAAAATATTCCATAAAGGTGCGACTTTGTGAAACTAACATAATGATTTTCACTCTAAACTCTTAACAAGTTTCCATTTTTACTTCATGAACATATTTAGGGATTTTTAGCAATCAATTTCCATCAAGTCAATCATGAATTCACCACCAAAACTCTAAAATACATTTCAACAAACACCTTACATGCAATCATTAAATCAAGCAACAAAAACCCTTTAAAAGTTTATCTTTTCTCACCTTGTGAAGTCCAAACTTTGCCTGACGATCTCTAGCTCCAAGATCTACCTCCTTTACTTCTTCTTTCTTTACTTTTTTTATATGTTATTTTCGGCCATGGATGGAGGAGCTTTAAGGTGGAAGAGAAGGAGGATAGGGAAAGAGGTAGGGATGGAATGAAAACGAGAAGAGTGCAAGTTCCTTTATATAGCCATGTTTAAGGGAATTTATGTCATTAACATAGGGACATTTATCATGTTACTACCATTGCTTAACATGTAAGTATACATGTGTTAAGGCTTCCTTAAATAGCCATAAGCTTAAGGAAGAAAAAACAAATTGTCTTCTTATATTTATTACTCTCTATAGCTTCCTTGAGAAGCCACTAAGATTTGGCTTCCAAGAGAAGCAACTAAAGGATGGCACTAAACAAAATTTCCAAAATATAGCTTTCATCAAAACATATAAACTTTTTACGAAAATATACTTTGGACAAAATTATTTCATTCATCCATGAAACTGGGTTAGACTAATCTGTTCAAGTGTTTAGAAAGACTTATGGATATAGTGAGCTCTTACTATACCGACATATGTTCGTAACCCACTCAATAAATTATTCCAACACAAAACCATTTGTATACCAAATTACAGATATGTCTCTCGTATATATACTCACACACAACTCATTCTAGGGTATTATTAACCCTATCTCTAATGAGTTACTTATCCTAGGATACTACTTAGCCTATCTCTGACAAGTCTGTATCCCAAAGAGCTAAGGTTTATCTAACCTAAGCTCTGATACCAACTGTAACGGTCTAGTCTTTTTCAACCATCTGGCATTTTTCAACCATCTGGCAGCAGCTCCTCTCCGCCATGGCATTACAATGGCACCCCAACACCTTGTTTTACGGCCAGCCTCTCGACTTTCTCGGCCTCATGCCTAACCAACCCCTCCTGGGATGTGTAGAGGTAAGAGTCCCCCGCTTGCCACTAAACCAAGAGCGAGAACCCCCTATGACGCAGCCTCATGCTAAACAAGGACTGGTGTGAGGAACTTTATTAACTAATCTTATATTTAGCCTTATTTTTGAATAAGGTATCTTGGGACCACGCCGCATGTTACGGAACGGGTTCCCTCCCAAGAATACGTGCACAACCAACTACTGTCTTATGGAGCCTACAATGCAACAAACAATATGCAATTGCTCAATCTACCCATTTAGGTTTAATTCCCAAACTTAGATTTTCAAAATCCAATTAACTTTACAAAAGTTATTTCTTTGAATTTTATTCATCGATTTCTTATTTTAAATCATTTGAAATACATATATAGTTTTCATATCAAATTAGCTTTCACTTCGGGATCTCAAACGAAAACATATTTGAAAACCTCAAAAATATACTATACAAGCATATCAAAATATATGCCACCTTATCGAGAGATTCCCCTGATGACCAGGCTCTAGGTACACCTCGTCATCACGATAATAATCTAGGTACGCCCACTCCCCAACCCGAGAGGAAACCATACCTTCTGTGAACCGTAGTCCTTACATTCCCGACTTTTCATCACCGAGAGGAAACCATTTAGACCGATATTAATCACATGTACAATCAAATCTATATCAACTTCCATTTCCAAATCATTTCAAAATCATCGGGTTTAGTCCTCCAAATCCTTTCTGTCTTATAATTTTTTTACAAAACTTTCCCTGTCCAAAATAGGGAAAAACATTTCCTTTCTCTTATGAAATCTCATTTAAAAAACATTCATTAAATTGAAATGAATCCAAAAACAACGCTAGACACCTCATAGTCAAATCGTGAAGTATTTCATAAGATGTTAACATACGAGTATTGTCTACCGAACCCCATGCTAAATGTATAAGCACATTTTCTCATAAACTGGTCGAGCACAATCCAAATAATCAATCAATTATAATAATGAACTTGTATCATCAACCACTAATGATCATATAATCATATAAGTTCACTAACAATTATTGATATCAAACTAGCCCTTAATCGGATAATAGCATCTCACATACTTAAGTGACTACCCAAATTCTACTTAAGGATTGAACCTTTAAGGGTTTAATTTTCTTTACCACATCAAATCACTTGCAAATAATTCGAACATACCACCACAAATCAACTAAGGCATGTATATAATGAGTATTCCATAAAAAACTTGGTTTTCTTTTATGTATTCATGGATTTTCACCTAAAGATCACACCTTTATACATAATTACATATATAGGTCGAGACTATAAGGGTTGATTCTCTCTTTCACCAACATAAACCATAGTTAATAACCCAAAAATTCTTCACATAAGATTCAACTCCTTGAATTTCAATTAAAGGTCTAATCTTTTCATATATAAACACAAATTTGCACCTAAAGATCATACCTTTACGTATGGTTTCATATAAAGGTCGACTCTTTATGGATTTAACGCCCTTAACCATTTCAAATCACTTGTTAATGACTTAAATATACCACCAAAATTTAATAAAAGCATGGATCTACAAAATATTCCATAAAGGTGCGACTTTGTGAATCTAACATAATGATATTCACTCCAAACTCCTAACAAGTTGCCATTTTTACTTCATGAACCTATTTAGGGTTTTTAGCAATCATTTTCCATCAAGTCAATCATGAATTCACCACCAAAACTCTAAGATACATTTCAACAAACACCTTACATGCAATCATTAAATCAAGCAACAAAAACCCTTTAAAAGTTCAGCTTTTCTCACCTTGTGAAGTCCAAACTTTGCCTGAATATCTCTAGCTCCAAGATTTACCTCCTTTACTACTTTTCCTTCTTTCTTTACATTTTTTATATGTCATTTTTGTCCATGGAAAGCCATGGATGGAGGAGCTTTAAGGAGGATAAGGAAAGAAGTAAGGAAGGAATGAAAATGAGAAGAGTGTAGGTTCCTTTATATAGCCATGTTTAAGGGCATTTATGTCATTAACATAGGGATACTTGTCATGTTACTACCATTGCTTAACATGTAAGTATACCTGTGTTAAGGCTTCCTTAAGAAGCTATAAGCTTAAGGAAGAAAAAACAATTTGTCTTCTTATATTTATTACTCTCTACAGCTTCCTTGAGAAGCCACTAAGATTTGGCTTCCAAGAGAACAACTAAAGGAAGGCACTAAACAAATTTTCCAAAATATAGCTTTCATCAAAACATATAACCTTTTTACGAAAATATACTTTGGACAAAATTATTTCATTCATCCATGAAACTGGGTTAGACTACTCTGTTCAAGTGTTTAGAAACACTTATCGATATAGTGAGCTCTTACTGTATCGACCAATGTTCATAACCCACTTAATAAATTAATCCAACACAAAACCATTTGTATACCAAACTACAAATACGTCTCTTGTATATACATACTCACACACAACTCATTCTAAGGTATTACTAACCCTATCTCTAATGAGTTACTTGTCCTAGGATACTACTGACCCTATCTCTGACAAGTCTATATCCCATAGAGCTAAGGTTTATCTAACCTTAGCTCTGATACCAACTGTAATGGTCAGGTCTTTTTCAACCATCTGATAGCGGCTCCCATCCGCTGTGGCATTACATTGGTACCCCAACACATTGTTTTACGACCAGCCTCTCGACTGTCTCGGCCTCATACCTAACCAACACCTCCTGGTACGTGTAGAGGTAAGAGTCCCCCGCTCGCTCCCAAACCAAGAGCAAGAACCCCCTATCTTGCAGCCTCATGCTAAACATGGGCTGGTGTGAGAAAACTTTATCAACTAATCTTATATTTAGCCTTATTTTTGAATAAGGTATCTTGGGACCATGTCGCATGTCGCGGAACGGGTTTCCTCTCAAGAATACGTGCACAACCAACTGCCAAAAATAGTCTTATGGAGTCTGCAATGCAACAAACAATATGCAATTCCTTAATCTACCCATTTAGGTTTAATTCCCAAACTTAGATTTTCAAAATCCAATTAACTTTACAGAAGTTATTTCATTCGCCTTTATTCATCGATTTCTTATTTCAGATCATTTAAAATACATATATAGTTTCCACATCAAATTGGCTTTCACTTCAGGATCTCAAACCAAAACATATTTGAAAACCTCAAAAATCTACTATACAAGCATATCAAAATATATGCCACCTGATCGAGAGATTCCCCTAATGACCAGGCTTTAGGTATACCTCGTCATCACAATAATAATCTAGGAATGCCTACTCCCCAACCCGAGAGGAAACCTGAAACACCCCACCTCCGTTAAGGTCACTCACCAAGGGAATGCCTTAACTTCGGTGGAGCATTATAGTACAAGATGCAAAAAAATTACAAGACAGACAAATAAAGCAACGAAAAATAAATAAACTTTATTGATTAAAACAGCTTGTACAAAGAATGTTTTAACACACCAGTACTTATTACCAGAAAGCATCTGTCTTGTTTAATATATAAGAAGCACAAATTGACAATGATATTCCCCAATAAAGCATGAGCCAGCCATAGCAGTAGAAAATGGAGTTCAAAGCAATGCGCCAAAGAATCTTCAAGCTCGGAAAGAGTAACGGCCCCAAAATGAGCTGAGCTTTTCCCTCCCTGACTACCTGGGGGACGGGGGACGGAAGAAAAGAGGCGAAAGCAAACTAGATCAGACATAAAGTCTGGTAAGTCCAGTGATTCTTATTATTTAAACGAGGAAAAGGGTCATGACATGAATAAACTAAATATAAGACTAAACCATAGTAACAAGATAACATAGGGGTAAGCATGGGATAGGGCAAGATAAACTGAATGTACCGATAAACTAAATGTACTGATAAACTGAATGCGCTTCTACTCCTTCTCTGCTTTGCAACTACACTGTTATACTGATTTCTATATCTTTGCACTACCTACTAGTGTCCAAACTAGTAATCAATGATCATATGATAACGTGATCCCAATCCTAGTATTTGCGGTTGCCTTCAGGTGTACATCTATTATGGTGTAACACCCCACCTCCGCTAGGGTCACTCATTAAGGGAATGCACTAGCTTTGGTGGAGCATTATCTAGGTAAACATACACAGAAATATTACAAGACAGAACGTATATAAAACAGCGGAAGAAAAACCAAATTTCATTTCTATAAAATCTTGTAAGGTCTAAAGCCTTTTACATCGAAATGCCATTAAATCCATTACATCGAAATCTGTCTTGCAATAGTAAAGAAGCATAAAACCATAGTCATAAATCATTCCCCAAGTAAAGCAGCCATAGCCAAGAAAGGTCCAAGCCATATATGATGATCTTGAAGCAGAAAGAATTCCAAACTAAGTAGTAGTGCTTCCTTCCTGAGAACCTGGGGGAATGTAACAACCCGTATTTTCAATAACCTGTTATAACGTAAATCGAGGCAGAATTTAATTTAAAAATCTGAATCAAGGGAAACGGGCTATGCCATTGCGTTCGTCTTGGAAAAATACGCGAAATAGAGTCCGAGTTTTCGAAAATCGGAGTCCGTATGACCCGATTAAGGCCCAAAGAAGCTTTCAGAAAAATTCAAAGTAAAAACAGATTTCAAATTCAAGTTTGAATTTGGAAAATTAGGGCAGTTTAGGCCAGGCGGGAAAATTCCCGCCAGAGCACCCAAGTCGACAGCCCTGTCGACTTGGGAGTCGACTTGGTTGGACCAAGTCGACAGCCCTGTCGACTTGGCTGTCGACTTGGCTCAGACGGGCAGTCCTGCCTGGTGCACCATTTTGAGATTGTGTTGAGCTTGGGGGCCAGATTCGATTTTAAGGGCTGAGATTGCAACTAGGGTTTAATCCTATGGCCTAAAACACTTGCCTAATCTATAAATAAGGCCCTAACCTAACCCTAAATCATCATTAATCAATCCTACAACTAAACTATGGCAAAATCAATCCTCTCATGGCCTCCACTCTCTTCATACAATTCCTAAATAAATTTCTAAGTGATTTTCCATGCATACAAGTGTTTTCAAACTTGTATGAGCATCATTAGCTTGCATTCAAGTCAAGTTTCTATATTAGCATCATAAAGAAAGAGTTTTGATCATTTTGGCTCAAGGGTTTTTATGTTAGAGCTTGCATTTTGGGTTTAATTGATTTCATAAGGGCTTTGTCATATTTTTGTGACTTCTTAAGCATTGTAAGCCCTATTCTACTTTCATACTTAAATTCTAAAGTTAAATGTATGATATGCAAGTTTACTATGCTATGATATGCAAGTTTATCATGTTGTAATATGCAAGTTTATATGCAAGTATGTCATGTTATGATATGCAAGTTTATATGCAAGTATGCCATGCAATGATATGCAAGTTCATCATGTCATGTTATGCAAGTTTACCATGTTATGCAATGCAAGTATGCCATGTTATGATATGCAAGTATGTTATGCAAGTTTGGGTTGAACATTTTGTTCATGCTATCATGTTATGCAAGCTTATCTTGGGTTTATGAACATAAAGCTTCAAGCTTTATGCCAAAGGTTGCATTTTGGCAACATGTAAGTTATCATATCTCTTATGATAACTTGCACGTGAGGCTAAATGCGAACTTATGGCCATTTCTACATGTCATTTAGCACCATGTATCACCAATATGCCAAGTTTGGTTTTATGCATGCTTTTGGGGCCTAAAAATGTAATATGCAAGGGTATGAACACATGAACATTTCATATGCCACCATGTTAAACTTGTGGCTTCAATACCTTTATGTCATGATTATGCCAAGTTCCCTCTTTCTATCCTTTTTGCGCTATTGCGATATGTAAGTGATGGGATTGCGTTTGGGGTTGGGTAAATTTAAAAGACATAAAAACATAAGCTTGGGAATTTACCTATTAAGTTAGGTCTACCCATTGGGAATTTACCTATTAAGTTAGGTCTACCCAATTGCTTGAAAATTTGTAACATGTTTTGGAAACATGATGGACATGACACTTAGAAAAGATAAGTGTGACCAACTCGAGGTTGGGTTGAGTTTGTAGCGTAAACCTACCCGGAACCGACCGGCTTAACTAGTTGCTACAAACAATAGGACTCAATGTGAGAAGTTGGCCATGTTGTACCTTGAACCCGAGGTTAGACCAAGTTGTGGTGTAAAGCTACCCGGACCCGCCCGGCTTAACTAGTAACCGCAACAAAGTCTAATGTGAGAGGTTAAGGCGCATTAAATTAATTAATGCCTCGTGATTAGGGTTAAGTCATGGTCCACTTAATACTTAACCAATTTGGGCTTGGTAGATTAATCGAGATTAAGTCGTGAACTCATCGTTACACTTAACCAAGTTAATCCATGATTAGCAAGAGGGTTAAACCGTACTTAACCCACTAGGAAATCCTAGCAATGGGGGTCCACTCCAGCAGTAATCCCAAGTTTGTATCATCATGACCCTAGGGTCTAGGCTAAGGAGGGGGCACGATTACCGGGCTGGAGGTAAGCCACCAATAAACGACGGCAGGGTGGTACGCCGGTGTAGTTCCGGGCGGACCATGGTCGTGCACATAGTCCGAAGCCGGGGAAAGCATGCACGGGTACCAGTAGATCAAGACTGTGCACTCATGTTTATGGTGTCCAGGGATTGCCACCCTAGGGCTTGATACACCCGACGGGAGACCCTACACAGTCTGACTACAATTATGATTGGGCCGTATTGACACCAACACGTGACGAGTTAGGCTTAGGGAGCCGATCGACTAGACCGTTTGGTTGGACCTTGTATTAGGGTCATTTCATGTTATTGGGCCAAAGCTTGGGCCAGGGGATCAATACTTGTTTATTCCAGTCATGTTAGTTTGCTAGTACACCTGTGGTGCAAAACCTTAAACCTGATTATGCGATGACACCTTTATCTACCTTGTTAGTTAATCATCATGCTAGTATGTTGTTATCCTTATGATCATACCTGCTTCTCATGTCAGTTAACTTTATCAGTTTACATTGATTGTAGTAGGGCTTACTCAGTCTTTTTGACTGACCTGTTTTCTTTCGCCTCTTTTCTTCCGTTCCCCCCCTAGGTTCTCAGGGAGGGAATATTGGAGCTTAGCTGGATTTCTGATCGCTTGCTTGTGGGATTTTAGCTCATGTATGGTCTTGACATGAAGCTAGCTATGGTTATCACTTATTTTGGGGATAGTACTTATGTATTTCAGTTTTTCAGTAATGTTGTTTTTAACTAGACTTGTGTATTTGGAAAGTTGACATTATGTTGTACCAGACTTGTTTTGAAATGGTTTGAAATCTTCCGCTGTTTTATCTATGTTATTTACTCTGTTTACATACATACATATGTTCTTGTTCTGCCTTGATATATCATTATGCATGTTTACCTGGTCCAAACGCCCCTCCAAAGTCAGAGTGCTTGCAAGAGTCACCCTGGCGGAGGTGGGGTGTTACATTTGGTATCAGAGCATATGGTTTACGAGAAGGAACAAAAAGGTTTTTAGAAAACTTTTGAAAAACTATTTTCAAAACCAAGTATAAAGTATTTTCCAAAGAAAAGTCTAGTTTATTTAAAAGGCTATTCCCCAAAAAGCCATTAGCAAAATTCCTTCGTTTTTTTTTTCCATTCTGAATCTGTCTTTTTCTTCATTTTCAGTATGGCCGATAACTTTGCTATTTCGGAGGGAGTACACGTACCTGTTTGGTATAGGAGACTTTTGGAGGCTAGGGCGACCGAAGCCGGCCCCGCAGATGTTCCTCCTCCTCCTCCTCCTCCCCCAGTAGTTAATGTTCCTCCTCCACCTGTCGCTGAGGTTCCTCTTCCTCCTCCCCCTCAGCATCCTCAAGCTGACTTCGCAAAGACTTGCAAAGATTTCAAAGCAATGGGTGGCAAGAATTTTCAAGGCACTGAGACTTTTGTAGAGGCCAGAAATTGGTTGAAAGAGACCGAGGATTTGTTTGCTATCTTTGGGTTAGACGATCAGAGGAAGATCTTGTTGGCGGTTTGGCTTTTGAAGGATGAAGCCGCTTATTGGTGGGAAGTCACCAATGGTACTAGGCCTGTTGAGACTTGGGCCGATTTCAGGGCAAGGTTCGTGCTTAAGTTTCTATCTTCTGCCGAGGAGAATCTGCAAATGGAGAGGTTCATAACTCTGAGACAAGGAGATATGTCTGTCAAAGAGTATGTGAACAAGTTCAATCAGTTAGCTCGTTTTGGCTTGGATATGGTGAATACTCCTCAGAAGAAGGCTCTTCGTTTTGCTAGAGGATTGAATGAGCCGTTGCAGGGATTGGCTATGTCACATATTCCCCATGGGGCCACGTTTGAGAGTTTGGTTGATATGGCGTTACTTCAGGGAGATGTCAAGAAAGAGGTCAAGATGAATAATACTCAAGCCAAGAAGACTGATTCCCAGTGGAAAGGAAATCAGGGTAATCCAAGTGGTCAGAGCAGTCAAGGCAATCAGAACAAGAACAAGAGTCAAGGCAACAAGGGGAACAACAACAAGGGCAATAACAACAAGGGCAAGAACAACAAGGGGAAGTGCCATTATTGCGGTTCAGTTGGGCATCTTATTAAGGATTGTAAGAAGAGGAAAAGGAAGAATGGTGAATGATTTTTCTGCGGTGAGACTGGACATTTCAGTAAGGATTTCCCGAAGAAGCAAGGGCAAGGCCAGGGTCAGACTCAGCGTGCTGGACCTTCAGGAGGGCAAGTTCATGCTCTCAATGTCGCTCCAGTTCCCGACCGAGGTAGTATTTCTGTTGAGAGCCTTGTATATATTTCTGATTTTTCAGTTCGTACCATGTTTGATTCTGGTGCATCGCATAGCTTTATCTCATCTGATCTTGTTGATAGTTTGCACCTTAGTACTAGCTTGGTAGATGATCCCGTCTGTGTCTCAAATCCTATTGGGGGTTCCGCCCATTTGTCTATGATATGTGGGGATTTGAGGATCTCTATACTGAGTGTAGAGTTCTTGTGCAGTGCTTATGTTCATGGTTTTAGGGGATACGGATTGATATTGGGCATGGATTGGCTGTCCAGATATGGAGCCATTCTTGATTGTGAGCATAGGGTGGTGAGGCTCGTAACTCGCCTCGGAAACACCCTAGAGATTTCCTGTGATCCGAGAGGTCCCGTCATGTTGTGCTATCTTGAATCACTCGACTCGTCAATGGAAACTCTTCAGTCTGTGAGAGTGGTCCGAGAGTATCCAGATGTTTTCGATGAAGTTAGGGGGTTGCCCCCTAAGCGAGAGATTGATTTCCGCATTTATCTGGTGGATAATGCAAAGCCGGTTTCTTTGCCCGTTCGGCACATGGCTCCGCGTGAAAGGCGGGAGCTAAGTAAGCAAGTGAAAGAGTTGCTTGAGAAGAACTTCATTAGACGAAGTATATCTGAATAGGGAGCGCCTGTGGTATTTGCTACCAAGGCAGATGGTTCTCTCCGACTTTGTGTTGACTATCGAGAGTTGAATAAGCTGACTAAGAAGAACAGACACCCGTTACCGAGGATTGATGATCTCTTTGACCAGCTTTTCGGTGCTTCTGTTTTCTCTCAGCTTGATCTTGCTACTGGATTCCATCAGCTCAGGGTAGCTGAAGATAGTATAGACAAGACTGCGTTCAGAATGCCAGATGGATTCTTCGAATGGCTGGTCATGCCGTTCGGCTTGACTAATGCACCCGCATATTTCGTGGACTTGATGAGTAGGGTGTTCAGGGAGTTCTTGAACAAGTTTGTCGTGGTCTTCGTAGATGATATTCTGATCTTCTCTAAGGATGAGGAAGAGCACGCAAGGCATCTCGTGGAGGTGATGGATACGCTTAGAGTGCATCAGTTGAAGGCCAAGTTCTCCAAGTGTCACTTTTGGAGAAGGGAAGTTAGATTCCTTGGGCATATAGTATCTAAGCAAGGCTTAGCGGTGGATCCCGCTAAGGTAGTTGCAGTTCAGGATTGGAAGACTCCAAGGAATGCAACTGAGGTGAGAAGTTTTCTAGGTCTTGCAGGCTTTTACCGGAAGTTTATTAAGGACTTCGCGAAGATTTCCGCTCCTCTCACTAAATTGACGAAGAAGAATTTAGTTTTTGCTTGGAGCATAGAATGCGAGCTTGCTTTTCAGAAGCTCAAGAGAGCTCTTACATCAGCACCTGTTCTAGCTTTGCCCGATGGAGGGAAGTTATTTACAGTATACACCGATGCATGTGGCACGGGGTTAGGAGCTGTTCTAATGCAAGAAGGAAGAGTGATATGCTTTGGCGGTAGGCAACTCAAAGTACATGAGAAGAATTATCCCACTCATGACTTAGAGTTGGCAGCAATAGTATATGCACTCAAGGCTTGGCGCCATTATCTTCTGGGAGAAAGATTTGAGCTTTATACCGATCACAAGTCATTGAAGTATCTCTTTTCTCAGAAGGATCTGAATTTGAGGCAACAAAGATGGATGGAATTCTTGGCGTCCTACGATTTTGAGATAGCTTATACCCCTGGCAAGGGGAATGTGGTAGCTGATGCATTGAGTAGAAGAAGGTTGACCCTAAGTCCTCTATTCGTTGAGATGAAGAATTTAGAGTATGTGGCAACCTTTGATTTCTCTTTGGCGATTGAGTCGATGACCGGTTCTTTAGCATCTCTGGAACTCAGACCTACCCTTCTTGATCAAGTTGGGGCTTCGCAGAGAGAAGACCCTCAGATAGTTGAGATTATGGATAAGCTGATTCGAGGAGAGACATCTAGTCATCTCGCTCGATATTCCATTGATGACAAGGGTTGGCTGAGGAGAGATGGAAGGTTATGTGTTCCAATGGTAGAAGATTTAGTAAGAAAAGTTCTTGAGGAAGTGCATCGCTCTAAGTTGACTATACATCCGGGCGGAGATAAGATGTATAAAGATATGAAGCGCATTTTCTTTTGGCCTGGGATGAACAAGGATGTGGCAGAGTTTGTCTTTAGATGTATCATTTGCCAGCAAGTTAAGGCCGAGTCGAAGAAGCCCGGTGGGCTATTGCATCCTCTAGACGTTCCACTTTGGAAGTGGGAGAGTATTTCCATGGATTTTATCGATGGGCTATGATTAACATAGAAATGTGTTTATTCTATGCTCTTATATTTTATCTTTTGTAAATAAATAAATGATACTTTGGTATGTTTTTACAGGATGTCAAGAAATGCCTCCTTCAATTCAAATCAAAGGCCAACTACAAGAAAGAGCTACTTCCTCACATCAAATTCATTTCAATTGCAAAAGAAGTAGTAGCTCACTGGTAAAGGCATAGGAATTGGTGCTGAGAGACCTGAGTTCGAACCCCGTCAAGCTCACTTTTTGCCAAAGAAACGGAGCGCGTTCACACTGGCCCTTTGCTTTGAGAAATATTTGGATTAGTGTTATGTTATATATATACATACACATATTCATGTGTATGTATTTATGATGTGCACCAATTAACATTTCAGCAATAGCCATATTCTTATCATGGAATTAAATTCAAATCATTCAATTTCAATTAGAAGAATTTCTGATTGAATTGTTGCCAAGAAGAAAAATCAATTTTGAAGATTTTATCTTATATTGCCTTTGGAGTCTGATAAGCGTCCTTGTTTGGAAGAATTAATTAGATGCAATCTTCTATCAATCAATTAGCCACATGGGAAAATTGAAAGATATGGAAAATATTTACCATGATATGCCCAGATTTTCTCCAATCAAGTTAGTCAAGGAAGGCAAGAGATATTCATGAATGAGGAGGCCCATTTATTCATAGACCTAATTAGGGTTTTCCCATTCTCATCTATAAATATGTGATTGTAACCATTGTAAAAATATTCATTCTTCTGTACTCTCTTTTAGTTTTAATAAAGCTTTCTTTTCTTTAGTTCCTGCATTTTATTTTCGTGGCAAATTGTGTTGTCTAGTCAATTAGATTTGCTAGAACACAATTTGCTATTGCTTCTATTTTTCTTACTAGTGATTGACCGTCTGATTAGATTCAGCGGTAATCCTAGTTTTTATTTTCAGTTGTTGATTTCTTTTCTGCAATTTTATTTCCAGTGTTCTATTTTATTTTAATCATTGAATTTATTACAGATCCGATTAGATTCGAATCTGTAGTGAATTTAATTGCATCTTTTAATTGTAGTTTCACTTTCTATTTTGTTTTGCAAAATCAACCTCCAGCTTCGTCTAACACGCCCAAGAAAAAAATAAATAATAATTTTTAATTAAACCTCCCTGTGTTCGACCTGTATGCTACACACCTGTATGCTTGCAGAATTTATTACAAATGTCGCGCTTTTCTAATTCATAGACTAGCGTCGAAGAAGCCCAGTGGGCTATTGCATCCTCTAGACGTTCCACTTTGGAAGTGGGAGAGTATTTCCATGGATTTTATCGACGGGCTACCAAGGTCAAGGAAAGGGAATACGAGCATTTGGGTTATTGTGGATAGACTTACGAAGAGTGCTCATTTCATTCCGGTAAAGAGCAAGAGGACCGCATCTTGGCTAGCGTCTGTATATATTCGTGAGATTGTGAGACTGTATATCTTCGTGAGATTGTGATTCCCTTCTAGTATTGTCAGTGACCGTGACCCAATCTTTACAAGTCAATTCTGGAATAGCTTACAAGAAGCTATGGGCACGAGATTGAATCTAAGTACTGCTTATCACCCACAGACGGACGGTCAAACCGAAAGGGTGAATAGGGTACTCGAGGATCTGTTGAGACTTTGTATTCTGGATTTTGGTGGTACTTGGGAAGACTATCTTCCTCTTGTTGAGTTTGCATATAATAACAGTTATCAGGCAAGCATAGGGATGGCACCATTTGAAGCTTTATATGGGAGGCCGTGCAAGTCGCCTACATGTTGGTGGGAGACTACAGATAAGCTTATACTTGGGCCTGATATGATCAGAGATACATCCGAGAAGGTCGAGTTGATTCGGAGACGGATGAAAGCGGCCCAAGACCGACAGAAATCCTATGCTGATAAGCGAAGAACTGATTTGGAGTTTGATGTTGGGGATATGGTTTTCGTGAAGGTTTCTCCTTTACGGAATGTGGTCCGATTTGGAGCCGTTGGGAAGTTGGCACCGAGGTTTGTTGGACCATTCCCTATTATAGAGAGGATCGGGCAGATGGCTTATAGAGTAGAGTTGCCCGAGAAGCTTGCTGGAGTACACGATGTTTTTCATGTCTCGTATCTCCGGAAGTGTTTACATGAATCAGCAGAGGTTGTTGAGCCAACTGTTCTGAAAGATGTGGAAGTGGAGAAAGAGGCTACCTTGAGGAGAGCTCCGATTCGTATCTTGGGGACGGAGAACAAAAAGCTAAGGAATCGAGAGGTCAAGTTGGTGAAGGTTCAATGGGGTGAAGCCGAAGAAGACGCAACTTGGGAAACCGAGGAGAAGATGCGTGGGCTTTATCCATTCCTTTTTGAGGGTATACTCTCAATCTCTTTTCTTTGTTGGCATATCTTTCTCTTTGCTATCCATGTTTATCTAGTTTATCGTGTTAATCTTGTCATGAGAACCTTAGGTAGAACCCTTTGGATGAAACATGTGTTTGAAACATGTTATGCTTGATGGTTGCAAGTGGTTGCAAGTGTTTGCAAGTGGTTACTCGTGGATGCATTATACACGTTAGGCACTAGATCGGCTCACACACTCCTCATATTGCATATGCATGAGTGTTTATGCTTATTCATGGATGGAAATTTTTGTGTTATCACATGGATGTTGCATATGGATGTATGTGATGTGCACACATATAGATGTTATACATTATGTTAGGAATTGCATACATATGGATTCATTTCACTAACATAATTTGCACTGATGATATTTGCATTAGATAAGTACATATACACACACCTTTGCATATGTTCATGCAACATTTAGAATCTTGTAAGGACAATGATTGCTCGTGGATGATGTTTTGAGTAGATGGATGTTGGATGGTAGGATACGTTCTTCCTAACTTGAAGATTTCGGGGACGAAATCCTTTAAGGATGGGAGAATGTAACAACCCGTATTTTCAGTAACCTGTTATAACGGAAATCGAGGCAGAATTTAATTTAAAAATCTGAATCAAGGGAAACGGGCTATGCCATTGCGTTCGTCTCGGAAAAATACGCGAAATAGATTCCGAGTTTTCGAAAATCGGAGTCCGTATGACCCGATTAAGGCCCAACGAAGTTTTCAGAAAAATTCAAAGTAAAAACAGATTTCAAATTCAAGTTTGAATTTGGAAAATTAGGGCAGTTTGGGCCAGGCGGGAAAATTTCAGCCAGAGCACCCAAGTCGACAGCCCTGTCGACTTGGTTGGACCAAGTCGACAGCCCTGTCGACTTGGCTGTCGACTTGGCTCAGACGGGCAGTCCTGCCTGGTGCACCATTTTGAGATTGTGTTGAGCTTGGGGGCCAGATTCGATTTTAAGGGCTGAGATTGCAACTAGGGTTTAATCCTATGGCCTAAAACACTTGCCTAATCTATAAATAAGGCCCTAACCTAACCCTAAATCATCATTAATCAATCCTACAACTAAACTATGGCAAAATCAATCCTCTCATGGCCTCCACTCTCTTCATACAATTCCTAAATAAATTTCCAAGTGATTTTCCATGCATACAAGTGTTTTCAAACTTGTATGAGCATCATTAGCTTGCATTCAAGTCAAGTTTCTATATTAGCATCATAAAGAAAGAGTTTAGATCATTTTGGCTCAAGGGTTTTTATGTTAGAGCTTGCATTTTGGGTTTGATTGATTTCATAAGGGCTTTGTCATATTTTTGTGACTTCTTAAGCATTGTAAGCCCTATTCTACTTTCATACTTAAACTCTAAAGTTAAATGTATGATATGCAAGTTTACTATGCTATGATATGCAAGTTTATCATGTTGTAATATACAAGTTTATATGCAAGTATGTCATGTTATGATATGCAAGTTTATATGCAAGTATGCCATGCTATGATATGCAAGTTCATCATGTCATGTTATGCAAGTTTACCATGTTATGCAATGCAAGTATGCCATGTTATGATATGCAAGTATGTTATGCAAGTTTGGGTTGAACATTTTGTTCATGCTATCATGTTATGCAAGCTTATCTTGGGTTTATGAACATAAAGCTTCAAGCTTTATGCCAAAGGTTGCATTTTGGCAACATGTAAGTTATCATATCTCTTATGATAACTTGCATGTGAGGCTAAATGCGAACTTATGGCCATTTCTACATGTCATTTAGCACCATGTATCACCAATATGCCAAGTTTGGTTTTATGCATGCTTTTGGGGCCTAAAAATGTAATATGCAAGGGTATGAACACATGAACATTTCATATGCCACCATGTTAAACTTGTGGCTTCAATACCTTTATGTCATGATTATGCCAAGTTCCCTCTTTCTATCCTTTATGCGCTATTGCGATATGTAAGCGATGGGATTACGTTTGGGGTTGGGTAAACTTAAAAGACATAAAAACATAAGCTTGGGAATTTACCTATTAAGTTAGGTCTACCCATTGGGAATTTACCTATTAAGTTAGGTCTACCCAATTGCTTGAAAATTTGTAACATGTTTTGGAAACATGATGGACATGACACTTAGAAAAGATAAGTGTGACCAACTCGAAGTTGGGTTGAGTTTGTAGCGTAAACCTACCCGGAACCGACCGGCTTAACTAGTTGCTACAAACAATAGGACTCAATGTGAGAAGTTGGCCATGTTGTACCTTGAACCCGAGGTTAGACCAAGTTGTGGTGTAAAGCTACCCGGACCCGCCCGGCTTAACTAGTAACCGCAACAAAGTCTAATGTGAGAGGTTAAGGCGCATTAAATTAATTAATGCCTCGTGATTAGGGTTAAGTCATGGTCCACTTAATACTTAACCAATTTGGGCTTGGTAGATTAATCGGGGTTAAGTCGTGAACTCATCGTTACACTTAACCAAGTTAATCCATGATTAGCAAGAGGGTTAAACCGTACTTAACCCACTAGGAAATCCTAGCAATGGGGGTCCACTCCAGCAGTAATCCCAAGTTTGTATCATCATGACCCTAGGGTCTAGGCTAGGGAGGGGGCACGATTACTGGGCTGGAGGTAAGCGACCAATAAACGATGGCAGGGTGGTACGCCGGTGTAGTTCCGGGCGGACCATGGTCGTGCACATAGTCCGAAGCAGGGGAAAGCATGCACAGGTACCAGTAGATCGAGACTGTGCACTCATGTTTATGGTGTCCAGGGGTTGCCACCCTAGGGCTTGATACACCCGACGGGAGACCCTGCACAGTCTGACTACAATTATGATTGGGCCGTATTGACACCAACACGTGACGAGTTAGGCTTAGGGTGCCGATCGACTAGACCGTTTGGTTGGACCTTGTATTAGGGTTATTTCATGTTATTGGGCCAAAGCTTGGGCTAAGGGATCAATACTTGTTTATTCCAGTCATGTTAGTTTGTTAGTACACCTGTGGTGCAAAACCTTAAACCTGATTATGCGATGACACCTTTATCTACCTTGTTAGTTAATCATCATGCTAGTATGTTGTTATCCTTATGATCATACCTGCTTCTCATGTCAGTTAACTTTATCAGTTTACATTGATTGTAGTAGGGCTTACTCAGTCATTTTAACTGACCTGTTTTCTTTCGCCTCTTTTCTTCCGTTTCCCCC
Source organism: Allium sativum (assembly GCA_030737875.1). Classification (NCBI taxonomy): domain Eukaryota; kingdom Viridiplantae; phylum Streptophyta; class Magnoliopsida; order Asparagales; family Amaryllidaceae; genus Allium; species Allium sativum. The sequence goes on along the minus strand of CM060918.1, from coordinate 20,638,958 downwards.
CCCCCCAGGTTCTCAGGGAGAGAATATTGGAGCTTAGCTGGATTTCTGATCGCTTGCTTGTGGGATTTTAGCTCATGTATGGTCTTGACATGAAGCTAGCTATGGTTATCACTTATTTTGGGGATAGTACTTATGTATTTCAGTTTTTCAATAATGTTGTTTTTAACTAGACTTGTGTATTTGGAAAGTTGACATTATGTTGTACCAGACTTGTTTTGAAATGGTTTGAAATCTTCCGCTGTTTTATCTATGTTATTTACTCTGTTTACATACATACATATGTTCTTGTTCTGCCTTGATATATCATTATGCATGTTTACCTGGTCCAAACGCCCCTCCAAAGTCAGAGTGCTTGCAAGAGTCACCCTGGCGGAGGTGGGGTGTTACAGGGAAACGGAAGAAAAAGAGGCGAAACAAACTGGGTCAGTCATAAAGAATGAGTAATTCCTAGTGGCTTTCAGCATAAAAACAAGTAAAGGTAACATGGCATGAATAAACTGAAAGTAAACATAAGCATGATGACAAGGTAAGCTACAGGCACGATGAATCAAGTATAACATTGCAAGGTTTCTATTAAGTATAACATCGCAAGATTTCCAAGCTTCACCATTCCACTATTTTCTTTGATTTCCGATATTCTCTGCACCAACTGTACTAGTATCCCAACCCGTATCATCCTTTCCATGTATATGTATAGTCCCTTGCCGTATATCGTACGGGTTTCACCACGTATTTCTATACTACTTCAGTGTAGTGCCACCATTCTTGAAATCGTTTGGACTGCTACCCTTCTTCTGGCTAGGTTTCCTTATCATGAACTATCGCGTGTTCAACTAGGATTTATGCCACCTAGGATCACTAGGGATTATGCTACCTATTGAACATTTTCTAGATTCGATTAGGGTTTATGCAACCTATGACCCCTAGGGATTACGCTACCTAACGAATTCCATGTAACGATCTATTAATCGATCGTCTCCCTACAAGTCCTAGCTCGTTCATGCGTCTGTGTCATACGGCCCAATCACGAAATGTAGTCACATGTGCTAGGTCCACCATAGGGTGTATCAAGCCCTATGGTTCCAACCATCGACACGAATCAAGCATGCACAGATAAACTTACGGATGCCCAATGCCTGCTTTTTCTGCTCTGGAGTGTGTGCACGCCCGCGCTCCGTTAGAACCTACACTGGCGCACCCACACAGCCGTCGTTCTAGTCGCTTACAATCAGCCCAGTAATCGTTCCCCACCCTGCCTAGTTCCAGGGTACCATGATACATCTAGTGGGTTACTACTGAAACGGACCGCGTAACTAGGGTTTCCGTCTAGTAGGTTAAGTGTTGTCATTTAAATTCGAGACTTAACCCCGTCGGTCTAGCATGTCAAGTTGGTTAAGTGTTGTCATTCAAGGTCATGACTTAACCCGTCTACGTGTCATGTCAAATTGGCTAAGTGTTGTCGTTTAAGTTCATGACTTAGCCCTACGAATCATGTGTCAAGTTGGTTAAGTATATTCAAGCAGTTCAGACTTAACCCTATCAAGTCATCGTGTCAAATTGATTAAGTATATTCAAGCGGTTCAGGACTTAACCCTATCAAGTCATCGTGTCAAATTGGTTAAGTATATTCAAGCGGTTCATGACTTAACCCTATCAAATCATCGTGTCAAATTGGTTAAGTATATTCAAGCGGTTCAGGACTTAACCCTATCAAGTCATCGAGTCAAATAGGTTAAGTATATTCAAGCGGTACATGACTTAACCCTATCATGTCATCGAGTCAAATAGGTTAAGTATATTCAAGCGGTACATGACTTAACCTTATCATGTGGCATTAATTCATTAGTGCACCCCAACCTCTCACATCAGACCTATTGTTGTGGTTACAGGATATGCCGGGCGGTTCCCGGCAGACTTACACCACAACATAGTCTGACCTCGGGTTTCAAGTGCGATATTACCAACTACCCACATTGGATCCTATTGTTTGCAGTAACTGGATTTGCCGGGCGGTTCCGGGCAGATTTACACTGCAAACTCAACCCATCTCGAGTTGGCCATTTTCATGTTTATCTAATTGTCATGCCCACATTCAAGTTTTCATGTCAAAATTCATGTCGAGTTTTCATGTCATGTTTCATGTCAAATCGTGTCAAGTTTTCAAGGCAAGTTTCATATCAAGTCGATGTCAGGTTCGTGTCCATATCCAGGTTCAAGTTATAACAGCGTTCATGTTTCAAGTTTTGCCTATTATCGAGTTCATAATTCATGTTCATAACCAATTCATGTTTTGCCCAATCTACCCAAATCGTATTCCCTTCGCATGTGAACGTGAATCGATCTCTACTACAAATAAATCCAGATCTCGAAATAGAGGGAATAGCATCAAAACTATGATAGGCAAAAGGGACCAGCATAAAGCAATAAAAGGGGTTACAAGACTAGCATGACATAACTTGAGATAATTGGTTACAACATCACTGGCATATAGGATTTCAAATCTTGCAAGATAAGGTGATAGTCATGGTAAACGCTGACATAAAAGAATAGGCATGCAAAGGCAAGCCAAATACAAGAAAAATGGATCCATTGGTCTTGGTGTACATAATAGTGAATAAACTAAGCAAGTCGCACCCTTGGTATGAGATCCAACAAACCGCGAATTCGGTATACAACATGGGTTTCAATAAACTATAATGGTCCCAGGTAATTAACCCCGATAGTCATAGTCATGGTCATAGGTAGAAATCTCATAATTAAGAATCCTAAGCGATTAATCACAATAGTCATGGTTAATTATCCAAAATAGTTCTAGGCAATAGTCATAGGTAATTAACAGTAATAGTTTCAAGGTCATGGTCATAGATAATGGCCTAATGTTCATAATCATAGATAATAATTTTCATAGTCAAGAGTCATAGTTGATTAGCTATAATTGTCCTTGTCATAGTCATAGGCAACAACCTTACGTTCACTGTAATAGGCATAGGCATAGTCTTATTAGTCATAGGCAGTCTTATGTTCTCAGTCATAGTCCTTGTCCATTAACAATAGTTTCAACGTCATAGGCATGTTAAGGTTATAGACACGCGAGAGTTTGATTTACAACATGAATAGGTCCAAAGCAATATTCACGAAAGTCAAGATCCAAGACGAACAAGAATAGATACGAATCAATTACCATACATAGATCCAATTCCAATTTGCAATATGGATATTAAATTTACAGCTTTTATCTAAAAGTAACTTGAACTTACAGTGCGTGGATCGAGAATTAGAAAGCAGAATTTGATTGTTGAATCTCTATTTGATCGATCGTGTTCTAATTGAAATCCCCCAGTTTGCAAATCCCTAAGCGTAGTCTTGATGGAGAAGGAGCGGTCCTTTTTTCTTCCTTTTTATCTTATTATTTTAATTATCTTAGAAGCAGCATAAGGACAGAAAGAAATGGTGTGGAGAGAATGAGGCTAGGGGGCTGTTTATATAGGGTTAGGTAGGCGAATCTGGTCAGAAAACGAGTCTAAATACATCAGAATGCATCCGGTTCAGAAAAGTGGTTCGGGAGGCAGGTCGACCCCCAGGCCGTCACTATGGTCGACCTGGTCCCTGGGAGGTCGACACTATAGTCGACCCCTAGGTCGACCTGGTCCATGGGCGGGAATTTTCCCGCCCAGTCTGATCTGGGGTTTGAATTCGAATTTCGAATTCGAATTTCGAGCTGTTTTCAATTCTGAAAATTCCTGAAACTTCGGAGGGTCATATCTCCCTCATACAGACTCCGATTTTCAAAAACTCGGACTCTATTTCATGTAAAATTTCAAGACGAATGCAATGGCACAGCCCGTTTCCCTTGATTCTTATTTTAAAATTTAATTCTGCCTTGATTTATAGTTTCAACATGTTATAAAAATTCGGGTTGTTACATTCTCCCCTCCTTAAAGGATTTCGTCCCCGAAATCTTCAAGTTAAGAAGAATGTGTCCTACCATCCAATCATCCATCTACTCAATCATCAATCATAGGCATCCGTTGTCCTTAAGAGATTTCTAATGCGGTATGGACATATGCAGAATGTGTGTGTATATGTTCCTTGTCTAATGCAAATGATCAGGCCCGATTGATCTTCTTAATGCAAAAATATGTTTAGTGCAATGAGTCCAACATGTATGCAAATAGTCTTAGTCAAATAAACACTATATGTGTGCACAAACATCCATCCATATGCAACATCCACATGATAACACATTCAATTTCATCCATAAACAAGTATAAACACTCATGCATATGCAATATGAAAATGTGTTTGAGCCGATCCAGTGCCTAATGTGTGTTATGCAACCACGAGCAACCACTTGCGACCACTTGCAACCAATTGCAACCATCAATCATAACATGTCTCAAACACATGTTTCACCCAATTGTTCCTACCTAAAGGTATAATCGAACGATAGAAGCAAGTAAAACTTTGTGCCCATTAGGCAATGTCAAAGCTGGGAATCTACGTCACATATATACTGAATTGGAGAAGAACTCCCTAAGCACCAGCCCATATCCTATAAAACCCAAAAAGTTTAGTCAACCCAACGGACACCCTCAAGCCCCAACATGTATTACTAACAGATGATTCCTATGGGGTTTTGCAACAGAAATATGATTGAGAATAGGACCGAGAGGTTATACTTAAAAGATAGCATACAAGTAAGCTCTACAGGAAAAGAGGGATGAAGGATATACTCTTAAAAAGAGATATGATGCGCGTATCTAGTCTTCAATCTTCTAAGTCGTATTTCCTTGAGCTTAGCTCCATTGTGCTTTGACAGTCTTTAACTTCACAATTTCGTAGTTCCTTAATTCTTGTTCCCAGAATATGAGTTGGAACTCATTCCACTGTCGCCTCTCGTTCCACTTTCGCTTATTCTCTTTCTAGTATACCCGATTCAAACATAACTACGTACTCATGGTTTTGTGCAAGCTCTCCAAAATTCACTAGTGAATCCTGGATCTCGTTTACTCACTATAAGGTATTCCACATAAATGAATTATCTCTTGAAAATAAACAAATGCCAACCATGTTGCCACGTGTACTTACTAAAGTGATTTTCTATGACTCATGCATAAGCGAAATGAACCATTTGCCTTAGTGGTGAACACTACTCGAGCGGATCGATAAATGTATCAAGAGATTCTAGGTAACTAATCATGGCAGAACCCTAAGGGTTACACTAGACTTCGAGGGCATTACTAAGGCAAGTCAAGAATCTAACTACCCTCTTTTCATACTTGAGAATGGTACCATTTCTAGACAACCACTCCATCCCTAGAATTAACACATAACCCAAAACATAAGCTTTACTTCTAGACTCAACATTTAGCATAGACATTCTCAAATCCAAACAAGTCATGAATAAATGAGCTGATTCCCCAATGGGATTTGAGGCAAAAATGGGATCCTTTACTACGCTAGTACTAAGGTGCAGAGACCCAACTATCGAGGCAGAAATAAAAAGGATGCGATGTACGAAAACAAAGTTCCCACGGTATGATAGAAAAGAGAAGCTAAACATTTAACAGAAAGGTTACCACCTCTCTTAGGTATGCTAGTAGTGAGAGCATACAATTTTGCCCTCTCGACGATCTGGTTCTTTACCCTTGTCCTTGTCCTATGATACTTAACTACATGTCCCTTTATACCATACCAACAATGTCCTTTCTTGTCATGGGTTTTATTATTCTTCTACTTTGACCTCTTCCCTTTCACCATTTCCTCCTTCGTGGATTATGCCTTATCAATAAGTTTCTCATCCTTAGACTTGTGTTCTTTATCCTCGTTCCTACTATCCTTGTATAGCTTGTTGAAAAGTTTCTCGAAAGCTACTTTCATCGCACGACAACCCTACAAAGCTTGAGATAAGATTAGTCGCAAGTAAAACTACTGCGGCTACATATGGAGGTTGGACACTACTTTGCCCTCCAACATGTGTTGCATGCCTACAAACTATGGCGAAAAAGAAAGAGAGAAGAGACTCAAGGAGAGAATCAAAAGATAGTGCATATGGCTTTGGGGAATAGCCTTTAAATAAAACAAAAATTTTCTTGAAAAATGCTTCTTTGTAAACGGTTTTGAAAATAGTTTCAGAAGGTTTTAAGAAAATTTTGCCCAGTCTGGTAACCCTCTGCTCTGATACCAAATGTAACACCCCACCTCCGCTAGGGTCACTCATTAAGGGAATGCACTAGCTTTGGTGGAGCATTATCTAGGTAAACATACACAGAAATATTACAAGACTATACATATATAAAACAGCGGAAGAAAAACCAAATTTCATTTCTTTAAAATCTAGTAAGGTCTAAAGCCTTTTACATCGAAATGCCATTAAATCCATTACATCGAAATCTGTCTTGCAATAGTAAAGAAGCATAAAACCATAGTCATAAATCATTCCCCAAGTAAAGCATCCATAGCCAAGAAAGGTCCAAGCCATATATGATGATCTTGAAGTAGAAAGAAGTCCAAACTAAGTAGTAGTGCTTCCTCCCTGAGAACCTGGGGGAAACGGAAGAAAAAGAGGCGAAACAAACTGGGTCAATCATAAAGACTGAGTAAGTCCTAGTGGCTTTCAGCATAAAAACAGGTAAAGGTAACATGGCATGAATAAACTGAAAGTAAACATAAGCATGATGACAAGGTAAGCTACATGCACGATGAATCAAGTATAACATTGCAAGGTTTCTATTAAGTATAACATCGCAAGATTTCTAAGCTTCACCATTCCACTATTTTCTTTGATTTCCTATATTCTCTGCACCAACTGTACTAGTATCCCAACCCGTATCATCCTTTCCATGTATATGTACAGTCCCTTGCCGTATATCATACGGGTTTCATCACGTATTTCTATACTACTTCAACGTAGTGCCACCATTCTTGAAATCATTTGGACTGCCACCCTTGTTCTGGCTAGGTTTCCTTATCATGAACTATCGCGTGTTCAACTAGGATTTATGCCACCTAGGACCACTAGGGATTATGCTACCTATTGAACGTTTTCTAGATTCAATTAGGGTTTATGCCACCTAGGACCACTAGGGATTACGCTACCTAACGAATTCCACGTAACGATCTATTAATCGATCGGCTCCCTACAAGTCCTAGCTCGTTCATGTGTATGTGTCATACGGCCCAATCACGAAATGTAGTCACCTGTGCTAGGTCCACCATAGGGTGTATCAAGCCCTATGGTGCCAACCATCGACACGAATCAAGCATGAACAGATAAACTTACGGATGCCCAATGCCTGCTTTTTCTGCTCCGGAGTGTGTGCACGCCCGCACTCCGTTAGAACATACAGTGGCGCACCCACACAGCCGTCGTTCTGGTCGCTTACAATCAGCCCAGTAATCGTGCCCCACCCTGCCTAGTTCCAGGGTACCATGATACATCTAGTGGGTTACTGCTGAAATGGACCGCGTAACTAGGGTTTCCGTCTAGTAGGTTAAGTGTTGTCATTTAAATTTGAGACTTAACCCCATCGGTCTAGCATGTCAAGTTGGTTAAGTGTTGTCATTCATGTTCGTGACTTAACCTGTCTACGTGTCATGTCAAATTGGCTAAGTGTTGTCGTTTAAGTTCATGACTTAGCCCTACGAATCATGTGTCAAGTTGGTTAAGTATATTCAAGCGGTTCAGGACTTAACCCTATCAAGCCATCGTGTCAAATTGGTTAAGTATATTCAAGCGGTTCAGGACTTAAACCTATCAAGTCATCGTTTCAAATTGGTTAAGTATATTCAAGCGGTTCATGACTTAACCCAATCAAATCATCGTGTCAAATTGGTTAAGTATATTCAAGCGGTTCAGGACTTAACCCTATCAAGTCATCGAGTCAAATAGGTTAAGTATATTCAAGCGGTACATGACTTAACCCTATCATGTCATCGAGTCAAATAGGTTAAGTATATTCAAGCGGTACATGACTTAACCCTATCATGTGGCATTAATTCATTAGTGCACCCCAACCTCTCACATCAGACCTGTTGTTATGGTTACTGGATATGCCGGGCGGTTCCGGGCAGACTTACACCACAACTTAGTCTGACCTCGGGTTTCAAGTGCGATATGACCAACTACCCACATTGGATCCTATTGTTTGCAGTAACTGGATTTACCGAGCGGTTCCGGGCAGATTTACACTGCAAACTCAACCCAACCTCGAGTAGGCCATTTTCATGTTTATCTAATTGTCATGCCCACATTCAAGTTTTCATGTCAAAATTCATGTCGAGTTTTCATGTCATGTTTCATGTCAAATCGTGTCAAGTTTTCAAGGCCAGTTTCATATCAAGTCGATGTCAGGTTCGTGTCCATATCCAGGTTCAAGTTATAACAACGTTCATGTTTCAAGTTTTGCCTATTATCGAGTTCATAATTCATGTTTTGCCCAATCTACCCAAATCGTATTCCCTTCGCACGTGAACGTGAATCGATCTCTACTACAAATAAATCCAGATCTCGAAATAGAGGGAATAGCATCAAAACTATGATAGGCAAAAGGGACCAGCATAAAGCAATAAAAGGGGTTACAAGAATAGCATGACATAACTTGAGATAATTGGTTACAACATCACTGGCATATAGGATTTCAAATCTAGCAAGATAAGGTGATAGTCATGGTAAACGCTGACATAAAAGAATAGGCATGCAAAGGCAAGCCAAATATAAGAAAAATGGATCCATTGGTCTTGGTGTACAAAATAGTGAATAAACTAAGCAAGTCGCACCCTTGGTATGAGATCCAACAAACTGCGAATTCGGTATACAACATGGGTTTCAATCAACTATAATAGTCCTAGGTAATTAACCCCGATAGTCATAGTCATGGTCATAGGTAGAAATCTCATAATTAAGAATCCTAAGCGATTAATCACAATAGTCATGGTTAATTATCCAAAATAGTTCTAGGCAATAGTCATAGGTAATTAACTGTAATAGTTTCAAGGTCATGGTCATAGATAATGGCCTTATGTTCATAATCATAGATAATAATTTTCATAGTCAAGAGTCATAGTTGATTAGCTACAATTGTCCTTGTCATAGTCATAGGCAACAGCCTTACGTTCACTGTCATAGGCATAGGCATAGTCTTATTAGTCATAGGCAGTCTTATGTTCTCAGTCGTAGTCCTTGTCCATTAACAATAGTTTCAATGTCATAGGCATGTTAAGGTTATAGACACGCGAGAGTTTGATTTACAACATGAATAGGTCCAAAGCAATATTCACGAAAGTCAAGATCCAAGACGAACAAGAATAGATACGAATCAATTACCATACATAGATCCAATTCCAATTTACAACATGGATATTAAATTTACAGCTTTTATCTAAAAGTAACTTGAACTTACATTGCGTGGATCGAGAATTAGAAAGCAGAATTTGATTGTTGAATCTCTATTTGATCGATTGTGTTCTAATTGAAATCCCCCAATTTGCAAATCCCTAAGCGTAGTCTTGATGGAGAAGGAGCAGTCCTTTTTTCTTCCTTTTTATCTTATTATTTTAATTATCTTAGAAGCAACATAAGGACAGAAAGAAATGGTGTGGAGAGAATGAGGCTAGGGGGCTGTTTATATAGGGTTATGCAGGAGAATCTGGTCAGAAAACGAGTCTAAATACATCAGAATGCATCTGGTTCAGAAAAGTGGTTCGGGAGGCAGGTCGACCCCCAGGTCGACACTATGGTCGACCTGGTCCCTGGGAGGTCGACACTATAGTCGACCCCCAGGTCGACCTGGTCCATGGGCGGGAATTTTCCCGCCCAGTCTGATCTGGGGTTTGAATTCGAATTTCGAGCTGTTTTCGATTTTGAAAATTCCTGAAACTTCGGAGGGTCATATCTCCCTCATACGGACTCCGATTTTCGAAAACTCAAACTCTATTTCATGTAAAATTTCAAGATGAACGCAATGGCGTAGCCTGTTTTCCTTGATTCTTATTTTAAAATTTAATTCTGCTTTGATTTCTAGTTTCAACATGTTATAAAAATTTGGGTTGTTACATATGGGGATTCCATTTATTACCTAGATCTAATCTAGGGTTTACCATCGAGCGCTTCCTAGATACAACCAGGGTTTACGCTACCCAGGGCCACTGGGGTTTATGCTACCTATTGAACGCTTCTCGGATTCAGGGTTTACGCGAACTAGGTCCAACTAGGGATTATGCTACCTACTTTGTATTAATTTTCCGTGTGTCTGTGTCAGTTGGCCCTCTCTTGCGTGTAGACACTCTGTGCGGGCCCCACCATAAGGTGTATCAAGCCTTATGATAGTGACCCGACACGATTCAAGATGCACAGTGTATAACTACTAGTACCCAGTGCCTGCTTTTTCCACTCCGGAGTACGTGCACGCCCGTAAACCGTCGGAACCTACACTGATGTACCACCTGCTGCTATTTTGACCGCTTATAACCAGCCCAGTAATCGTGCCCCACCCTGCCTAGCTCAGGGTATCGTGATACATCTATGTGGGTTACTGCTGAAATGGGTCCCCGTTACTAGGGTTCCCTGCTGGTTAACTTTGTGGGCCTATATATATACAATATTACCCACCTACACGTGATGTACTTAACCCTCCCACTGATTCAAGTTGATATATATTCTTGATTAAGTGTTATCCATTCATTCAAGTTAACTTAACTTGCCCACTCATCATGATATATATATATATATATATATATATATATGTATATATATATATATATATTGGTTAAGTGTTCCCCTTATGTTACTTAACCCCTATCACATATCATGTTATATATATTTTGGTTAAGTGTTCCTCTTGTGTTACTTAACTCTATCACACATCATGTCATATATATATTTTGGTTAAGTGTTCCTCTTGTGTTACTTAACCCTATCGCACATCATGTTATATATATATTGGTTAAGTGTGTCCAATTAACTTAACCTCACCCACATGTCTAATTAACATGTTATGATGGTTAAGTGTTCTAATTTTACTTAACCTCACCCACTTGCCTAGTTAACATGTTATGACGGTTAAGTGTTCTAAATTTTACTTAACCTAACCATCTAGTCTAGTTTGCATGTTAAAAATTTACTTAACCCTACCCACTTGTCTAGTTAACATGTTATTATGGTTAAGTGTTCCCTTAGTTACTTAACCGCCTACAAATCTTGCCTTGTTAACATGTTGTGCTGGTTAAGTGTCCAAATTAACTTGACCCCTATCAATCTTATCTAGTTAACATGTTGAATTGGCTAAGTTTTTTCTCGATTACTTAACCCCACCCTTCTTGTCTTTGTTAACATGTTATTACGGTTAAGTGTTTCCCCAGTTACTTAACCTCACCATTTCTAGCTTGATTTATTCATGAGCCTTAATTAACTAATTAATTAAAGCACCAACTACTCACATTAGACAAATATTGTTGTGGTTACTGGGTGTGCCGGTCGGTTCCGGGCAGGTTTACACCACAACTTAGTCTAACCTCGGGTCTTTCTGCGCTTGATGCACTAACCACCCGCATTAGACAGGTATTGTTGTGGTCACTGGATGTGCTGGTCGGTTCCGGGCAGTTTTACACCACAACTTAGTCTAACCTCGGGTTAGGCATATTCGTCTTTTACTAAATTTACATATTTACTATTTATGTAAATTTTTCGTAAATCAATTTAGCCTTGATCATATTCAACTGTCATGCAAATTAACATACTTATATTCTATGCCAAAACTTGATTTACCAATCAATTAACCCAACTTGCAGTTTATACCAATTTAGATTTAATGTTCCCCTTTTTCAATTCATGCCCAATCTTGATTAATATTCCAATTTACGGTTCATGTCAAAACTAGATTTAATATTCTAGTTTACCGTTTATGTCCAAAACTTGGTTTACACGCCAATTACACACTTTGCGGCCAATCAAATTTATCAATTTATGCCCAAGTCTAATATGCATGTAAATGATTCACAATTGTAGCAAATTTAGATTATGCCAAATTAACTTAATTAAGCTACGCGAAATCCCCGCATCATAATCGTACGTATAACATGATTTCACAAGTTTTCTATGTACTCATGAAATGGCACTACTTAAAAGGAATAGGGGATAAGCACAAGAATTGATATAAAAGATTAGGCGTGCAAAAATAATGGCTCCAACAGGTTCGATGTACATAATAGTGAATAGGAATAAACTAGCCAAGTTACACACTAAATATGATATCCACATAATCAAGAGAATAGGCATATGTGATTTGGTCCCACATAATGCCAGTTCAAGGTACAACATGATCGTTTGATTGTAACAATGGGAATAGTCATAAGCAACTAACTACAATAGTCATAGGCAATTAACCACAATAGTCATGGGCGACTAACCATAATAATTTCTTAATCAATGTCATAGGCAATAGTCTCATAGTTATGATTTATAGTCGTAGGCAATAATTTCATAGGCGGCAGTTCATGGCCATAGTCTTAGACAAAGGTCTCATAGTCATAGTCATATGCAATAGCTTCATAGGCAATAGTTTCATAGTCATAGTCTTAGGCAAAAGTCTCATAGTCATAGTCGTAAATCAGATCCAAAGGCATAGATAACTTTCGATTTGACATAAGCACGAATCAAAGATAATTAACTTGCAAATTGGTATAATTCTATATTTTGATTCATTACATTCATAATTCCAATTACACGTTCAAATCTAAGGAATAACCGAACTTACTAAGAAGGAATTCTTGCTTTCTGAAATATGAATTCTGAAATTGGTAAGCTCGTCTTTGATGTAGATCGTTGAATTTGATTACTTATAATATGATTTTTGATTCAGGTTCTTATCTTGTCTTTGAATTGGTGACGGCTACTCCAAGTTCTCTATTGATGGCATGATAGTTCTAGGATTATTTTTGTGTGATTTTTAGGTTTCAACATTGGGTTGTTTATATAGAATTTTAATTTAATTAAGAGCCGTCAGATTATCATAGGAGCAATCTCAACCGCCAAGACTAGATAGAGTTATCCAAGTGACTCAGCAACATGTCAGGAATGACTCAGCAATGACTCAGCATTTGTATTAATAACCTTCTACTTTAACGTTAATGTACCAAATGTTCACCTTTTCTACAATTTACATATTTCTTATTTATGAAAAATTCCATACGTAAATTATTCCAAATTTAATTATGCCATAATTATCCTTTTAAATATGCTCACAATTAATGGTATACTAAATATACCATTTCATGAACCAATCTATGCCATGTAATTTTTCATTTTTATCCTTCATATTTATATGTAGATTATAAATCAATTATTGTCAATTACATATTCTCCCCTTTACTGTATACATTAATTAACTATATATAAATATCTATTTATACATGTATAAATCTTTCTTTTCACTGCATGCATCCACATTTTTTTTTAAATTTGTCACAAAAGCCAATAAGAGAAGGCCACATAAAAATCAATCATTGACAACCAAAAAATGCGCCACGTACGCCACATGATGCGTACACGTCATATATATATATTCTATCTTCCCAATTACCCTTTTTCACACTAAACCACTTTTTGAACTGCGTTCACACTAATCCACTTTTAAGCCATTCCCCGAAAACAAAAATATGGCGCTGGCGGAGTCGAACTCTGTACCTCTTATATGCAAGTCACATGTTCCAACCAAATGAGATACTAAGTCTTTTGCTTACAAATCATAGAATAGTGCTAAACATTATTCTTTTCTCATTCTTCTTTTTTCATGTTTTGCTGCAATATTTAATTTAAGGATATCTTTTTCATACAGAGTCCAATTTACGCAAACTCGGACTCTATCTCAAGCAGAATTTCGAGACGAATGCAATGGAGCAACCCATTTCACCTAATTAATTATACCTTGATTTGTTATTTTTATGTTCAAAAAATACGGGGTGTTATATTCTCAACCCCTTAAAGGATTTCGTCCCCGAAATCTTCAAGCTAGGAAGAATGTGTCCTACCATCCAATCATCTATCTACTTAACCATTCAATCACAGGCATTCATTGTCCTAAAAAAAGATTTCTAATGCTTTCATGTTCATATGCATTGTAACACCCCTCCTCCGTTAAGGTCACTCACAAAGGGAATGCCTTAACTTTGGTGGAGCGTTTTAGTAGACAGAACAGAAATTTACAGATAAACAACACTTGAGAAATTATAACTTTATTACAGCGAAAAACAGAAATCAGTTTGGTTACATCTTTACCAAAAATTCAAGTACATAAATAACAGTCTTGTTCAGAAAATCATCAGAGTACAAAACTTTAAAGTCATAATCCCCACAGAAGCTGCCATAAAGAGTCAAGCCATACTTTAAGCACTCTGAGTACTTCAAGCAGAAGAAATCCGGATCAAGCTAAAGTATTTCCCTCCTTAGAAAACCTGGGGGGGGGGGGAGGAAGAAAAGGGGTGAAAACAAGCAAGGTCAGACATAAAGTCTGGCAAGTCCAGTGACTTTCAGCATATGAACAGATAATAATAATCATGGCATGCAAATAAAACTGGATGAGAGATAACAGTAACAGGAGCAGCAGATGTACTTAGGTTAAACAGAAGGAACAGAATAATATTACTTTTCATTTCTCTGCACTAATACTAGTATAACATGATCAGGTGTCACCCTAATGTCTAAACAGAAACAGAAACGGGAACGGAATAATTTCCACAGAAGAGAATGCTAGTAATGGGCCTTTACCACCCCAATAGAAACAGACAGAAACAGAATTGCTAATAATGGGCCTTTACCACCCGAACAGAAATAGGCAGAAGTAGAATGCTAATAATGGGCCTTTACCACCCGAACAGAAGGTACAGAAATAGAATGCTAATAATGGGCCTTTACCACCCGAACCGAAGGTACAGAAACAAAAACAGGTTTATCCCTATGGAAACAGAATGTAGAATTAGGTGTACACTAGTAAATGGGCCTTTACCACCCGAATAGACTGTACCACGCAGATAGGTGTTGCTAACCAACAGAAACAGATGGTACCAACAGAAACAGACAGAACTAAGTGTACCCTAAAACTCTACCCCAAGCGATCGACTCCCTAATACATAAATACCCTGTGTCGGCTCCACAATAGGGTGTCTCATTCCCTAAAATGACAACCAATTGGCACAGGCCTATTTACAGATGTCACAGCGTCTTACATCCTCAGAGGCAGACCGGGATCCATGCATGCACATGACCCGGTTGGAATGCACCATCAACACACCTCGCCATTATCAGAATGAACCACTTATAATTAGTTCAGTAAGCGTGCCCGGACCCTACCTACGGTTGGGTCAAAGTTTGATACCAGAAAGGGTTACTGACTAATATGGGTCCCAAACAACAGATGACACAAGTAATTTCCCTCCCAACCTTGTGTCCCCAGACTAACAGATTTCAGATTAACTTGTTTACAAGTTCAGGCATACAGAGTTCAGATTAACTAGTTCACAGATCAGATAGGTTTTCAGACTAACAGATTAGATATACGGATTTAACAGGTTTACAGATTTGTCTAACTTTGTAATTGGGCCTACAGATTCACGAAACGGGTTTGTTAAATTCATTAGTCCAATTGGTTCAACCCTATCCACCCAACACGTTTTAGACATCATATTTATCCCAGATTTGCATTAATTAAATATTAATGCACAGACCTCTCACATTAGGTCGGTAGCTTGTGGCCGCTGGATATGCCGGGTGGTTCCGGGCAGACTTCTGCCACAAGCCAGACCTAACCTCGTGTCTAAGCATATTTTAGTTATTCCTACGACCTCTCACATTAGACTGACAGTTTGCGGTCGCTGGTTAAGCCGGTTGGTTCCGGGCAGGCTTCTACCGCAAATAGAGTCTAACCTCCTGTCATAGCCAATTCATTCTAATACAGATTTTTCAAATATCAGACTAATTCTGTTTATTTAACAAATTAAACTTCTGTACAAATTACAGCAGATTATCCGAGGTTCTATTAACAAGTTTTGCTCAATTTTAAGTCGAGCCTATACTTCAAATTTCAGCATTTCAGTTCCAACAGATTACATCATTCAACGGATTAAACAGATAACAGATCTTGCAGATTAGGCTATTTAGCAGATAAGGTAATTTAACATAATTAGCAGATTAGGCAATTCAATCTAATTAGCAGTTTAGGCAATAGAACTAGAAGATTAGGCAATATAACAGAACTAGCAGATTAGGCAATATAACAGATTTAGCAGATTATATATATATATCATATCTTGCCTAACCATAAATTTAGCCTAAACTCACTTGCCACATATGCTCCTAATTAAACATTGCACAGTACAGAATATTCTCCATAAATCACGATAAATAATATGAATTATGCCAAATTATAGCCTATGATGCCAGATATCCAAAAACCCTTATTTAGGCGCATTCACATTAATAGTTATCCTATTTTTGTATGGGTCTTTACGCCTAAGTCACATATCCCCTTTTTCAAGTCATGAGTTTCTACATAAAAGAATATGTCCCAAAAATCTAGATTTTTAAACTATAACATGTAGTATGTCCTCAACATGCATTATCATTCATGCATAACATGTTGTAAATTATCTTTAAACTCTAACATCAGACCTTGATTTAAAACATGCATTATGCCCCCAAGTTTCAAGTTGTCCTATAATTCCCCTTCTCCCAAATCACAGATTATCATACCTAGTACGAACAGATCTAGATCTAACATATGTTTATTTCTCAAATTAACTACAGATCTAGATTACAACATGTACTATGTATCTAAATTAGTTTCATTTTTACGGTTAAATCTACACCCCGAATCCCAAGTCATAAGTCCAATATATTTTATGCCTCAATCTCAAGTCATATGTTAAATATGCCACATGTCCAATTATATGCCTCAGATTTTATGTCATGTCCTCGAATCAGTCCTGTCCAATTATGCATCATTCATTATTTGTCCCAAACATTTTAGCGTTCGTGCGTTAATCTCTTATGAGATTTGGCTCAGGCTCGTGGTAGCCTGGCTATAGAACAGAAAGAAGAAAGAATAAGATAGATCTAAACAGAACAGATATAACCTCAAATTCAGATTTACAGTTCATGTCACAATCATAATTAACGTTTATAGCGGAAAATAACTGTACTTGCCTTTCGTGGTTTAAGAAAGGATAATAAACTGTTGTTGATGCAGAAATGCTGAATTATTCCTCTTTAATTGTCGTAGCTCTAAACTTGTATTTGAGATTTGATTTAGCTTTTAATTCTATTCAGGTTGGAAGAAGATTCATCAGTCCAAGTTTTGATTCCAGCAGGGTAGCGACGCCATTTTTATTTTTAATTATAACAGAGGCAGAATATAGACAGAATGAAATTGTGTGGAGAGAATGAGGCTAGGGTTGAGTTTATATAGGATTAGGCGGATGAATCTAGACAGAAACGAGACCGGATACATTAGAATGAACCAGGTTAAAAAAACTGGGTTTCGGGAGCAGGTCGACACTATGGTCGACCTGGACCCCCCAGGTCGACACTATGGTCGACCTGGCCCCTGGGAGGTCGACACTATAGTCGACCCCCTGGTCGACCTGGTCCATGGGCGGGAATTTTCCTGCCCAGCCTGTTCTAGGATTTTTAATTCGAATTTGAATTCGAATTTTCGAGCTGTTTTCGATTCTGAATTTCTCTGAAACTTCGGAGGGCCATATCTCTCTCATACGGATTCCGTTTCTCGAAAACTCGGACTCGTTTCCAAGAAGAATTTCGAGACGAACGCAATGGAGCAACCCGTTTCCCTTGATTCTTATTTTATAATTGAATTATTCTCTGATTTGTTACTTATACGATTACAGAAAATACGGGGTGTTACATTCTCCCATCCTTAAAGGATTTCGTCCCCGAAATCTTCAAGTTGAGAAGAATGTGTCCTACCATCCAGTCATCCATCTACTCAACCATCATCCACAAGCATCCATTGTCCTTAGAAAACTTCTAGTGTTGTATGAACATATGCAAAAGTGTGTGTATATGTTCCTTATCTAATGCAAAGATCAGGCGGTCCACTGATTCAGTTGACCTCCTTAATGCGAATTATGTTAGTGCCATGAGTCCAACATGTATGCAATTTTTCCTGTTTGATACATATCATTCTTATATGAGTGCATAACCATTCATCCAAATGCAACCTCCATGTGCTGAGTCAATCATTTTGCATCCACAAAAATTGAAAATGCTCACGCATCCATATGCAGTATGAGAGTGTTTTCGAGCCGATATAGTGCCTAGTGTGTGTATATGCATCCACGAGCAACCACTTGCATCCACTTGCAACCATCAAACATAACATGTCTCAAACACATGTTTACACCCATTAGTTTCTACCTAAAGTTCGAAGATTCGATCGATAGGATACAGTAGAATGATGGAAGCGAGTTCAGATAAAACAAAAACTTGGTTTCCATTAAACCTTGGTTGAGAGACAAATTCCCCTACGTGTCAGCCTGAAGACCGAAATCAACATCAAATTGATACCCAGAGGATTACCCTCTTTAGACAATGTCAAAACTGGAAATCTCAACCTTATCAGAAATATTCAGATTACCGGTACAGATCAGATTACTAAATGATTCTTAGGAAACTAAGCATGATAAAAATCCAGAATGTATGCGTCATAGTCAACTTAACGCTCAACACAGATACCCAACTTAGCATGCTTAGATGAGTCATAACCATTATGGGTCTGAGTCTACAGCGGAATCAGAAACAATACTAGTATTCAAGTGCAGAGTACCGATTACAGAATCGAAATGCCTGAATCAGAAAAGAGATTTAACCCAAAAATCAGATAAACAAATTAAACCTCCTATAGAAAGTTTTCCTATTTCTATCCTATCCACTAGCCTCGAGAGTGTTCGCCTGCCTTCCAGAAGTTGGTCCTGCCCTCTGCCCTTGTCCTCGTTTCTTCGGACAGTCCCTAGTGAAGTGTCCCAACTCACCACAGTTGAAGCAAGTGCCCTTTCTTTTTCTGCAATCCTTGTTCAGATGAGTCGAGCTTCCACAAGTAAAGCACTTTTTCTCCTTCTTATCTTCAGACTTTTCACCCTTCTTTTGTGTTTCCTTTTTTGTCCATGCTTTCTTGTTCTGTGGTTCTTCCTTCTTTTCCTCTTTCTTGCCGTTGTCTTCCTCGTGTAGTAGTGCCATATCCACCAATCTCTCATAGGTCGCTCCCATGGGTACATGGGTCATGGCTAGGCTGTGCAGGGGATCGTTCAATCCTTTAACAAAGCGGAGAGCCTTTTTATGCTGGGTGTTAACTAAATCTAGCCGAACCTGGCCAGTTGGTTGAACTGATTGACGTATTCCCTGATCGTCATACTTCCTTGCTTAAGAGATAAGAACTTTTCCAGTTGTAGACTTCGTTCAGCTTGCGAGAGGAATTTCGTCTCAAACCTTGTTCTGAAATCCATCCATGTTTCAACCGGCCTCTCGGCGTTAGTGACTTCCCACCAATAGGCAGGTTCGTCCTTGAGCAACCATACCGCCAATTGTACCTTCTGCCTATCGTCCACCTCAAAGATAACGAACATGTAGGATCTAAATTAACCCTAGAGGGGGGGTGAATAGGGTTTATCGCAGATTTTCACAGAGTAATTAAATAATCACAGCACAGATAATAATCAGAAGAAATGCAGAAAATAAATAACACACAAATATACCCAGCTTCGGCAAAAACCTGCCTACTGCTGCATTCCCCAAGGTTTCTACTAGGAGTTAAAACATTCTCTACGCTTACAATCCCCTGTAAACTCGCGACACTCGCTCCCAACTGTTCTTAACCCTACGCTCAAAACCCTGCACTGGTTTTTATCCCCAAAACCAGATTTCCCCGAATTACAAACCCTGTAATTCGTTTCCCTAGTTTTAGAGACAAACTAGAAAACAGTAGACTGATTACAAATTGAAATGAAAGACGAAACAAAACAAAAAAAAAATTTAAAAAGCTTTTAGGACTTAAAATAAATGGGTCATCCCTTTAAAACTCTCTTAGCCCTTTTGTATAACTTGGCCGGCCACTCTTGTTATTGCTTCACCACTTTATTTTTCTCGATCTCTTTCCTTAAAAATGGCGGCGGCTCTTGAGAAATTCCTAGGGTTTCCTTCTGGCGATCCAGGGTTTTGATTCTATTCAACTTGAGGTCGCCACTTTCTCGTGTGATGATTTCGAGTTATTCAGTGGGTATTCTCTTCTTCGATCGAACGTTGATGAGTGTAGAACTGAATCCAAGTAATCTCCTTTTTACTGGTATGAATTTAATTCGGATTTTAGCTTTTTGCTTGTTCGAACTTGGATGATGATAGCCGATGATGATGTGGGTGTTCTTATAGGGTTTTGAAACCCTAATTTTGTGCTCTGATTTCGTATTACACTTTGGTTATGATATATACAGAAATATTGGAACTTTAAATCATCGTATGTTATGGAATTTTTGATTAAGTCTTGATCTTTGAAACCCTTGATTTGATATATTCGAAAATTTTGGGGCTTTTGAAATCGGCTTTTATTTGTTCTTGAACTTCTGGAAATTTCTTCGATTTAATATTGCTATGAATACTTCCACTATTCTGGAGTTACTTGCGTGTGAAAACCTTGAACTTTGAAATGGTCTCTTCGAATCAAAAATCCGTATAAATTTTCTGGAACTCTGATGATTTCAAACTGAATATTCTGTTTCCTTAACAACTGGTATAAACAGATGCTTAGACTTGTTTATGATATATACTAAATATTGGGGCTCGACAACTGCTTTGAATTGATCCTTAAAATAATTGCCGTATATATTTTTCTGGAGTCAAATATTCCGGAATTGATTTTTTTTTTTTACTCCTTCCTTTGAACACATGAACTTTGAATTTTATTTTTCTTTGACCATTTCTGAGTTAACCTGTTCTCAGTAAATTTTGAATGGAATATGATAATAGTTTGGTTAGATGCTACTCTTGATCGAGATAAGAACCGATTCTACTCTTGTGAATACTCTGGTTATCACCTTAAACAGATACTATGCTTGACATTAAAGAACACCTCTACACTTGTTCTTTGCACTTGAAATTAGTTCATGCATATCTGTTATGTATCACTTATGTCTGCCCTTATTGTAATTGAAACTGTTTAGCACTTTGAATATTTTTGCTTGACCTTGTAGTGCTGCCTTGATCTTCCTTTGAGCAATACTTGAACTTGCCAGATAACATTATTCTACTTGAATTTGAACTTATACTTCTGCTTAACATTGCCTTGCATTCCGACTTTAAACTGATGCTAATTAATTTTTTTTTTACCATAAGTCCACTGCTTGTTCTGTCTTTATTTGTACTATGCTGAGACTTGTACACTGCTCATATATTTTTGAATCACTTGTAACTTTGCTTGATTTGTGTACTTGCACAGTCTTGTATTGAGCAACAGTTAATTGTTTTTCTGTGTCGTCACTGTCTCGACCATTTTGCCATGTTGACTTGAATCTTGAGTGTAACACCCCGTGTATTCTATAACTGTGAAATTCACAAATTAAAGTATAATTAATTTCAAATCAAAGAACTAAGGGAAACGGGATACGCCATTGCGTTCGTCTCGAAAAAATACGCGAAATAGAGTCCGAGTTTTCGAAAAACGGAGTCCGTATGAAGAAGATATGGCCTTCGGAAGTTTCTGAATTAAGTTTAAAATTCAAACAGAATAAAACAGCTCAGAAAAACAAGTTTAAATTCCAAAATCGGGCCCAATTGGCCAGGGCGGGAAAACTCCCGCCTAATGCACCCAGGTCGACTGGGCTGTCGACCTGGTCTAGCCAGGTCGACAGGGCTGTCGACAGGGCTGTCGACCTGGTCCAGAGCCAGGTCGAACCCAGCGGCTCTAATTGGTCCCTCTTTCGAATGAAAGGCTACGATCAATCCAAGCAACATCAATGGTCCTAATCAGTTCATAAACCCTATAAAAATGACCCTAGACTCACCCTAATCTATTCATTCAAAAATAAGAACAAAGCCGTCATGTTGCTGAGGAACGACAAAGAGTAGCCGCCAATTGGAGAGAGGATTAGGAGGCAAATTCTAAAGCATAAAGCAACCTAAACAAATCAAATCAACAAGGAATCGCATCTCCAAATCCCTAAATTGGAGAATTCGCCATACAATTGTAAGTAGAGTATTATTTTGGTATGAACAAATAATTGTGTTGGTTTGTATACTTGATTTGTGGCGATAAAGTAATTCATATTTGTGCGTTACTATGATCCTTATCGATTTGGAATATTGTATACGTTTGGATATTCTCGAATTATGTTATTCATTATAAAAAAACTACATGCGGAAGTTTTATGCAAGTATACGTTTGGAATATTCGCAAATTATGCAATCCATGTTGAAGCTACATGTATGTAGTTGATTAATTGAAATTCATGCAAGTTTGGGGTTTTGCTACTATGCCATCATAATGTATATTTTTATACAAAAATCATTTTGTGCGTAATTGGAACAAATTTGGGATATTATAGTTCATATGAAACTATGTTGAAATTTTGGCACCATGATCTATGTATTAAGCCATGCTTTTGTACTAGAAAACCTATTTGCAAACTTATGAATATGACTAGGCTATGATTGATATTTTGCATAATTGAAATCCATGTTAGGTCTATATTGTTAACAAGAATTATATGATGACATATGTGGTACATAGCTAGGTTAGATTCAAAATCCCTTTTTTGCAAGTTTGCATGACTAAAGTAAAAATCATGATTTCATATATTTATGCCATGGTTATGTGAATCGATTTAAAATCACGATTAAGTTGAACTATACTTTTGTGTTAGTAAACAAAAGTAAGCACCTTTGTAAACATGTAGTAATCTTATGAACATGATTTGCTTATGTTTGACATTATGCCTGAATAAAAATATAGGTTTATGTTGTAGTTAAGCCTAAG
Source organism: Allium sativum (assembly GCA_030737875.1). Classification (NCBI taxonomy): domain Eukaryota; kingdom Viridiplantae; phylum Streptophyta; class Magnoliopsida; order Asparagales; family Amaryllidaceae; genus Allium; species Allium sativum. The sequence continues at coordinate 20,615,931 of CM060918.1, read as the reverse complement.
TGTCAATAGTGATATTCTTAACTAAACTACAAGTTTACATGCTTTGATTCATGTCACTTATGCTACTATGCAAGTACACCAGTTTCTGTTTTGTAGTTCCAACGTTATGTTGCAAGTTCATGCGTTCACATTCCCCTTTTTTGTGTATGTAATCACGCTTTAAGCCTCCCCTATTTCTCATGGCTAAGTTGGGCTTAAAAGCCTAAGCCCAACATATATTATGATAAACGAACGTGTTAAACGGGGGAAAATAACGTTGGGTTAAATTTATTAATAAATGAAAATATAAAGTAGAAGGGCCCAAATTCAAGTATGGGTTGGGCCCATGATTGGTGTAACCTTTACACCATTAACTTAATAATGGGCCGCAAATATTTACATATAAGAAAATAAAGAAGAAAGACAAAATATGTAAATGTAGAACATACGATGTGTTTAACCCGAGGTTGGATTGAGTTGTGATGTAAACCTGCCCGGAACCGCCCGGCTGTCCAGTAGTCACAACAATACCTATCCAATGTGGGAGGTTAGACTGAGTTGTGGCGTAAGACTGCCCGGAACCAACCGGCAATAGGCAGCCACAGCAATACCTGTCTAATGTGAGAGGTCAAGGCTTTAATAAGACAATTAAGGCTGAGTCAGGATTGTTAGGATTAAGTGAACTAAAGACTTAATCAAAATGGAACATGCTAAACTAAACGGACTGGTGGGGGTTAGGTTAGAAAACACTTAACCAACTTAGCATGTTGGCTAGAGATAGAAAACCTAGTAACGGGGGACCCTTTTCAGCAGTAACCCTAGAAGGTGTATCAGGATACCCTGAAACTAGGCAGGGTGGGGCACGATTACTGGGCTGATTGTAAGAGGTCAAATCGACGGCGGTGGTGTAGCAGTGTAGGTTCTAACGGGGTGCGGGCGTGCACACACTCCGGCGCAGAAAAATAAGGCACTGGACACCAGTAGCATACCTGTGCATTCTAGGATTGTGTCGGGCCGCCACCATGGGACTTGATACACCCCATGGTGGGACCAGCATAGGTAACTACAACAACATCGGGGGCCGTAAGACACATGTAACTATGCGAGTAGGAGCCGATCATCATAGAATGGATCACATCACCCTGATTATGGGGTGCCAGTTGGGAACTAGTTTATATGGGTTCAGAGATTTACATGGGGTACGATAGTATATTCGACCCTAGACAACTTAACCAAGTTTATAGTGCTTTCCCACTTCTTGTTTATACTTATCATACCCAGTTCTTTATTCATAGACAGAATAGTCCTAGACTTACTCAGGCTTTATGTCTGACTCTACTTTTCTTTCGTCTTCTTTTCTTCCGTTCCCCCCCCCCCCCAGGTCCATAGGGAGGGAACACAGCAGCTTGACCAGCCTTAACATCCAGCTTGAAGAGGAGAAATGTATTGCTTGGACCTTTTCGTTTTGAACTATGGCTTTGGACAACCACTATGGGGGCTTTTGCAGTTTATCTATGTTTTCTTTATGCTTCTTTAAATAATGTAATCAAGACAGATTATGAAAGTGTTATATTATGTTTTTGGAAAGGATGTAAGACAATCATGGTGATGTTGTTGTAACACGTATTTGCTTTTATGAAATAAAAGTTGTTGTTTTTCCGCTGTTTACAAATATGTGTTCTTATATCTGTCTTGTATATCTGTGACTTATACTTATAAACCTCCACCAAAATTAGGGCATTCCCTTAGAGAGTGACCCTAACGGAGGTGGGGTGTTTCACTTGGTATCAGAGCATAGGTTTACCAGATAAGATAAAAAGTTTTGAAAAATTATTTTCAAAAAGGAAATTTAAAGAAGCATTTTTAAAACAAAAATATTATTTTATTTTAAAAGGCAAAGTCCACTCCCCAAAGCCATAGGTATTATCTCTTATCCTTCGTTTGGAATCTATCCTTTTTGTTTCAGCATGTCCGAAGATCTTAACTTGCCAGAAGGGGTGCCAATACCTGGTTGGTTTAGACGGTTCTTAGAAGCAAGAGCCACTCAGCTAGGTCCTACCGTTCCTCCTCCCCCAGCTGCCGGAAATCATCCAGCTGCAGCAGCACCTTTTCCTCCACCTCCTCCTCGGGGAAACACTTTTGCTAAGATATGTAAAGATTTTAAAGCTATGGGAGGAAAGGATTTCCATGGAACTGAGTCCTTCGTGGCAGCTAGGAATTGGCTGAAAGAAACGGAAGACCTATTTATCATCTTTGAGGTAGAGGATAGACAAAAAGTACAATTGGCAGTGTGGCTATTGAAGGGCGAGGCTTCCTACTGGTGGGAAATCACTAATGCTGAAAGACCAGTGGAGACATGGGAGGACTTTAGGGCAAGGTTTGAGACTAAATTTCTCTCAGATGTGGAAAGAAGTTTGCAGTTGGAAAAATTCTTATTTCTTAAGCAAGGGGACAAGACAGTCGGAGAGTATGTGAATCAGTTCGATGAGCTGGCTAGGTTTGGGCTTGACCTAGTCAACACCCCGCACAAGAAGGCTCTCCGTTTCGTCAAAGGGTTGAATGAGCCATTACACAGTTTGGCCATGATCCATATACCCATGGGAGCCACGTATGAAAGATTGGTGCAAATGGCATTGCTGAATGAAGAGGATAAGGGCAAAAAGGAGACAAAGGCAGAAAGCTCTCAAGGGAAGAAAGAGGGTTTGCAGCCTAAGAAGACAGACTTTAAGAAGGGCGGGAAAGGCAACAAAGAGAAGAGGAAGTGCAATTTCTGTGGCAAAGTGGGGCACTTAGTTAAGGACTGCCGGAAAAAGAAGGCCAAGGAGAATGGTGGGTGTTTTTCTTGCGGTGAGACAGGCCACAGGGCTAAGGACTGCCCAAAGAAACGAGGACAGGGGCAGAGGGCTGGATCCACCCCAGGGGCACAGGTTCATGTGCTGGAAGCGCCACCTCTGCAACAGCAAGGTATAAATACTTCTGTAGAAAGTGTAGTTTATCTTTATGATCACCCCGTTCGCACTTTACTTGATTCTGGCGCATCACACTCCTTTATCTCGTCTGCTTTAGTAGAATCTCTGCACCTAAAAACTAGTATGGTAGAGGACCCCTTAATTGTTTCAAACCCAATTGGGGGCCCAGCTCATTTGTCTATGATCTGTTTGGGATTGAAAATTTCTATTCTAAGTGTAGAATTTCAATGTAGTGCCTTTGTTTTGGGCTTTTCGGGGTATGGCTTGATTTTGGGTATGGATTGGCTATCCAGTAATGGGGCCATCCTTGATTGTGAGAAAAAGGTTGTTAGGCTCCTAACCCAGCTCGGTAATACTTTGGAAATTTCTTGTAATCCCTCGTATGCGGTTATGCTTAGTTATCTTGAATCGCTAGATGCCTCTGTTGAAAATTTGCAATCAGTTAGAGTGGTCCGGGAATATCCGGATGTCTTCGAAGAGGTGAAGGGCTTGCCTCTGAAGCGGGAAATAGACTTCCGCATATATCTTGTAGATAATGCAAAGCCTGTTGCGTTACCCGTTAGACACATGGCTCCACGGGAAAGGAAAGAGCTCAGTAAACAGATTAAAGAGCTTCTAGAAAAGGGGTTCATTAGGAGAAGCATTTCAGAATGGGGCGCTCCGGTGGTGTTCGCTACAAAGGCGGATGGTTCACTCCGTCTATGTGTCGACTATAGGGAGCTCAACAAGCTAACGAAAAAGAATAGGCACCCTCTCCCTAGAATTGACGATTTGTTTGACCAGCTTGTAGGAGCGTCTGTTTTCTCCCAACTCGATTTAGCAACCGGTTTTCATCAGCTAAGGGTGGCTGAAGATAGCATCGATAAAACGGCGTTCAGAACCTCAGACGGCTTCTTTGAATGGCTTGTCATGCCTTTCGGCTTGACAAATGCACCTGCTTACTTCGTGGACCTGATGAGTAGGGTATTTAGAGATTTCCTCAACAAATTCGTAGTGGTCTTCGAAGATGATATCCTTATCTTCTCAAAGAGTGAAGAGGAACATGCTCAACACTTAAGGGAAATCATGGAAACTTTGCGAGTCCATCAACTAAAAGCCAAATTCTCCAAATGCCACTTTTGGAGAGAAGAGGTGAGGTTCCTTGGGCACATAGTATCCAAACAAGGGTTAGCAGTGGACCCTGCTAAGGTAGTGGCGGTACAGGATTGGAAGACACCAAGGAATGCAACTGAGGTCCGAAGCTTTCTAGGACTAGCAGGTTTCTATCGAAAATTCATAAGGGATTTTGCGAAAATCTCAGCTCCGCTCACGAAATTGACCAAGAAGAATCTAGTGTTCAATTGGGACTTGGATTGCGAGTTTGCTTTCCAATGACTGAAAAGGGCTCTCACAACAGCCCCATTTTTGACGCTGCTAGATGGGAGCAAGATGTTCACTGTTTATACGGATGCATGTGGGACAGGGCTAGGCGTCGTCTTAATGCAAGAAGGAAGGGTAGTAGCTTATGGCGGGAGGCAGTTGAAGGTGCACGAAAAGAACTACCCAACCCACGATCTTGAGTTAGCCGCCATCGTCTTTGCACTCAAGTCTTGGCGACACTATCTCCTAGGTGAGAAGTTCGAACTTTACACTGACCATAAATCATTGAAATATCTTTTCTCGCAGAAGGATCTTAACTTGAGGCAACAAAGATGGATGGAGTTTCTTGCCTCGTACGATTTCAAAATCTCCTACACTCCGGGCAAAGGCAACGTAGTGGCAGACGCGTTGAGCCGAAAGAAATTGAACCTAAGCTCGTTGTTTGTTGAAAGACAAAGCCTAGAGTTTATAGCCAGCTTCGACTTTAGGCCTTCCTCCGATTTCGTACCAGGCTTGCTAGCATCTCTCGAAGTGCGCCCAACTTTAGTGGATTCAGTAGGGACAGCACAACGCGAAGACCCTCAGCTTATGGAAACAATTGATAGGCTAATTAGGGGTGAGACTTCAAGTCACCTCAACAGATACTCCATCGACGATAAGGGTTTGCTAAGGCGAGACGGAAGACTGTGCGTCCCACAAACAAAAGATTTAGTAAAGAAGGTTCTCGAGGAAGCACATCACTCCAAGATGACGATACATCCAGGCGGAGATAAAATGTACAAAGATATAAAAAGGACTTTCTTCTGGAGCGGCATGAAAAAGGACGTGGCAGAATTCGTTTCTAAGTGCATGGTGTGCCAACAGGTTAAGGCGGAACAGAAAAAGCCTGGCGGACTGCTACATCCTCTGGAGGTCCCGCAGTGGAAGTGGGATAGCATCTCAATGGACTTCATCGATGGGCTGCCTAGGTCTAGGAGAGGCAACACTAGCATTTGGGTAATAGTGGATAGGCTTACTAAAAGCGCCCACTTTTTACCTGTCAAAAGTAAAAGAACTGCCTTATCCCTAGCATCACTTTACCTCAAGGAAATCGTTCGACTCCATGGAATACCATCTAGCATTGTTAGTGACCGAGACCCCATCTTCACCAGTGAGTTTTGGCGGAGTCTGCAAGAAGCAGTAGGAACGCAGTTATGCTTGAGCACAACCTATCATCCCCAAACCGACGGCCAAACAGAGAGAGTGAACAGAGTTTTGGAAGACCTTTTAAGACTATGCGTCCTTGACTTCGGAGGGACATGGGAAGACCACCTTCCTTTGGTGGAATTTGCCTACAACAACAGCTATCAAGCAACCATCGGAATGGCGCCCTTCGAAGCTTTATATGGAAGACCGTGCCGATCGCCCACTTGTTGGTGGGAGTCTACTGATAAGCTCATACTTGGACCGGATATGATCCGAGAGACTTCAGAGAAAGTAGACTTAATACGAAGAAGGATGAAGACGGCCCAAGACAGACAAAAGTCCTATGCCGACAAGAGAAGGAACGACCTTGAATTTGAGGTTGGAGACAGAGTTTTTCTCAAGGTATCACCGCTAAGGAACGTTGTTCATTTTGGAACCACAGGAAAACTGGCACCAAGGTTCGTAGGGCCATTCCCTATCATCGAGAAAATTGGGAAAATGGCCTATAGATTAGAGCTACCTGAGAAGTTGGCTGGAGTCCACAACGTTTTTCACGTTTCACATCTCCGAAAATGTCTACATGAGTCAGCCGAGGTGGTAGAGCCAAATATCCTCGAAGAGGCCGAAGTGGAACGCGAATCAACCATAAGAAAAGTTCCAACCCGCATCTTAGGAATGGAAGTGAAGAAGCTACGCAACCGCGAAGTCAAGCTCGTCAAAGTTCAGTGGAGCGACGCCGAGGGAGACGCGACTTGGGAAACTGAAGCTAGAATACGCATTGCCTACCCTTTTCTGTTCGAGGGTACATCCTTGATCTTTCCTTTTCCTTAAGTTGCGCTTTTATCTATCTTTTTAGGAATATTTCCTCGACCTTATCTTTTAGGTAGAAACCCTTTGGATGGAAACATGTAATTGAAACATGTTATGGATGATGGTTGCAAGTGGTTGCAAGTGATTGCTAGTGGTTGCCCGTGGTTGCATATACACACACAATCTAGGTTTTAGATCGGCTCAGTCATTTCATATTGCATATGCATATATGTTTGCATTCGTATATGGTTGAACTTTAATGTGTTGTCATATGGATGTTGTATTTGTATTGAATGATTGTGCACCCATGTAAAATCATAAATAGGAAAATTTGCATACATGATGGATTCATGGCACCTACATAATTCGTATTAAGGAGGTCAACTGAATCAGTAGACCGCCTGATTTTGCATTAGATAAGTTCATGTACACACACACTTCGCATATGATCATGAAGCATTAGAAGTCTTTTAAGGACAATGGATGCTCGTGTTTGATGGATGAGTAGATGAATGATTGGATGTTAGGATATACATTCCTCCTAACTTGAAGATTTCGGAGACGAAATCCTTTTAAGTGGGGGAGAATGTAACACCCCGTGTATTCTATAACTGTGAAATTCACAAATTAAAGTATAATTAATTTCAAATCAAAGAACTAAGGGAAACAGGATACGCCATTGCGTTCGTCTCGGAAAAATACGCGAAATAGAGTCCGAGTTTTCGAAAAACGGAGTCCGTATGAAGAAGATATGGCCTTCGGAAGTTTCTGAATTAAGTTTAAAATTCAAACAGAATAAAACAGCTCATAAAAACAAGTTTAAATTCCAAAATCGGGCCCAATTGGCCAGGGCGGGAAAACTCCCGCCTAATGCACCCAGGTCGACTGGGCTGTCGACCTGGTCTAGCCAGGTCGATAGGGCTGTCGACAGGGCTGTCGACCTGGTCCAGAGCCAGGTCGAACCCAGCCCATCCTGGCTGGCCTATTCTATGTTGGTCGATTTTCAGAAGTCTGCTTTGTCATTAGGGCTAGGTGGCAGGCTCTAATTGGTCCCTCTTTCGAATGAAAGGCTACGATCAATCCAAGCAACATCAATGGTCCTAATCAGTTCATAAACCCTATAAAAATGACCCTAGACTCACCCTAATCTATTCATTCAAAAATAAGAACAAAGCCATCATGTTGCTGAGGAACGACTAAGAGTAGCCGCCAATTGGAGAGAGGATTAGGAGGCAAATTCTAAAGCATAAAGCAACCTAAACAAATCAAATCAACAAGGAATCGCATCTCCAAATCCCTAAATTGGAGAATTCGCCATACAATTGTAAGTAGAGTATTATTTTGGTATGAACAAATAATTGTGTTGGTTTGTATACTTGATTTGTGGCGATAAAGTAATTCATATTTGTGCGTTACTATGATCCTTATCGATTTTGAATATTGTATACGTTTGGATATTCTCGAATTATGTTATTCATTATAAAAAAAACTACATGCGGTAGTTTTATGCAAGTATACGTTTGGAATATTCGCAAATTATGCAATCCATGTTGAAGCTACATGTATGTAGTTGATTAATTGAAATTCATGCAAGTTTGGGGTTTTGCTACTATGCTATCATAATGTATATTTTTATACAAAAATCAATTTGTGCGTAATTGGAACAAATTTGGGATATAAACTATGTTGAAATTTTGGCACCATGATCTATGTATTAAGCCATGCTTTTGTACTAGAAAACCTATTTGCAAACTTATGAATATGACTAGGCTATGATTGATATTTTGCATAATTGAAATCCATGTTTGGTCTATATTGTTAACAAGAATTATATGATGACATATGTGGTACATAGCTAGGTTAGATTCAAAATCCCTTTTTTGCAAGTTTGCATGACTAAAGTAAAAAATCATGATTTCATATATTTATGCCATGGTTATGTGAATAGATTTAAAATCATGATTAAGTTGAACTATACTTTTGTGTTAGTAAACAAAAGTAAGCACCTTTGTAAACATGTAGTAATCTTATGAACATGATTTGCTTATGTTTGACATTATGCCTGAATAAAAATATAGGTTTATGTTGTAGTTAAGCCTAAGTGTCAATAGTGATATTCTTAACTAAACTACAAGTTTACATGCTTTGATTCATGTCACTTATGCTACTATGCAAGTACACCAGTTTCTGTTTTGTAGTTCCAACGTTATGTTGCAAGTTCATGCGTTCACATTCCCCTTTTTTGTGTATGTAATCACGCTTTAAGCCTCCCCTATTTCTCATGGCTAAGTTGGGCTTAAAAGCCTAAGCCCAACATATATTATGATAAACGAACGTGTTAAACGGGGGAAAATAACGTTGGGTTAAATTTATTAATAAATGAAAATATAAAGTAGAAGGGCTCAAATTCAAGTATGGGTTGGGCCCATGATTGGTGTAACCTTTACACCATTAACTTAATAATGGGCCGCAAATATTTACATATAAGAAAATAAAGAAGAAAGACAAAATATGTAAATGTAGAACATACGATGTGTTTAACCCGAGGTTGGATTGAGTTGTGATGTAAACCTGCCCGGAACCGCCCGGCTGTCCAGTAGTCACAACAATACCTATCCAATGTGGGAGGTTAAACATGGAGCCCAATAAAGACCCGAGGTTAGACTGAGTTGTGGCGTAAGACTGCCCGGAACCAACCGGCAACAGGCAGCCACAGCAATACCTGTCTAATGTGAGAGGTCAAGGCTTTAATAAGACAATTAAGGCTGAGTCAGGATTGTTAGGATTAAGTGAACTAAAGACTTAATCAAAATGGAACATGCTTAACTAAACGGACTGGTGGGGGTTAGGTTAGAAAACACTTAACCAACTTAGCATGTTGGCTAGAGATAGAAAACCTAGTAACGGGGGACCCTTTTCAGCAGTAACCCTAGAAGGTGTATCAGGATACCCTGAAACTAGGCAGGGTGGGGCACGATTACTGGGCTGATTGTAAGAGGTCAAATCGACGGCGGTGGTGTAGCAGTGTAGGTTCTAACGGGGTGCGGGCGTGCACACACTCCGGCGCAGAAAAATAAGGCACTAGACACCAGTAGCATACCTGTGCATTCTAGGATTGTGTCGGGCCGCCACCATGGGACTTGATACACCCCATGGTGGGACCAGCATAGGTAACTACAACAACATCGGGGGCCGTAAGACACATGTAACTATGCGAGTAGGAGCCGATCATCATAGAATGGATCACATCACCCTGATTATGGGGTGCCAGTTGGGAACTAGTTTATATGGGTTCAGAGATTTACATGGGGTACGATAGTATATTCGACCCTAGACAACTTAACCAAGTTTATAGTGCTTTCCCACTTCTTGTTTATACTTATCATACCCAATTCTTTATTCATAGACAGAATAGTCCTAGACTTACTCCGGCTTTATGTCTGACTCTACTTTTCTTTCGTCTTCTTTTCTTCCGTTCCCCCCCCCCCCCCAGGTCCACAGGGAGGGAACACAGCAGCTTGACCAGCCTTAACATCCAGCTTGAAGAGGAGAAATGTATTGCTTGGACCTTTTCGTTTTGAACTATGGCTTTGGACAACCACTAAGGGGGCTTTTGTAGTTTATCTATGTTTTCTTTATGCTTCTTTAAATAATGTAATCAAGACAGATTATGAAAGTGTTATATTATGTTTTTGGAAAGGATGTAAGACAATCATGGTGATGTTGTTGTAACACGTATTTGCTTTTATGAAATAAAAGTTGTTGTTTTTCCGCTGTTTACAAATATGTGTTCTTATATCTGTCTTGTATGTCTGTGACTTATACTTATAAACCTCCACCAAAATTAGGGCATTCCCTTCGAGAGTGACCCTAACGGAGGTGGGGTGTTTCATTGAGTCAGAACTAAACCACTAGATTTCTGTGCCATTCATGTTTGTGGCTGAACACCCTGGTGCATCCTTTACTTTGTTGTATTGATGCTTGGTTATATTTTGAACTGTCCCTTGTCAAAAACTGTTCTGTCTCGACACGTTTGTGAACCTGAGTTGTGTTGTTGCACCATCCATTTGCTGTTGCATCATGCTTTCCTGCTTTTGAACTGTTTCTATATGATTAGATAAAAACAGAAACTACCATTTATGTTCTACTATCCACTTGCAGTTTGCACTCCCATGTTCTCTAGTTCATGTTGCCCTTCATGTTTGTTTGTGCACCATACTGTCTTGCTGTTTGGACATGACCTATACTTGCCGCGCCATTGTGCTTGACAATTGTTCTATGTATGTATATTTTTTTTTTTTGCCTGTATTGCACCATGTCTTCATTTGTATTGCTTCTTTAGTTGTTGTATATTCATGACCCTTGTTCTATTCATACATGAAAGTATTCATGCTTCTCTGCCATGTTGATGCTTGTATATTTGATCTTATTTGTCTTATCAAAACTTGCTGGTTCGACCATGTATGTTTGAACTGTTTTTTTTTTATTTTTTTTATTTTGGCTTGAACTGTGCACTGAGTCGAGAAGGTCCTTGTGGCTACTCCTCAGTCGCGACACTGGATTGGCGTGGCAGTGCACACGTGTATACACGTGTGTATATGCAGCCATCCAGACGATCTTTTCTGTCCCTGCATATCATACCAAGTCTAGAAAAATGATGAGAAACACACCGTAATTCTGAGGCAAATAAAATTTAAAAATAATTTTTTATTTGTTTGTTTTTAATCTTATTTTTGTTGCAGTCTACTGTGTGTGTTCTTGTTTTATGTGACAGGTGAGCAGATGATGAACTAGATTGACTATGGAATGCTGTGAAGACAAGAAGACTGAAGATGATGATGTTCATATGTGTCACTGTATATGAGTGAACTGTATAGAAATGTAATGTATATGAAAGTGTAAGTGTTGTAAAGAGGAGCTAAGTACGAAATTGAATATAATGAAATGTATATCAGTGATGTATGTACAAATAGTGGAGTTGTAAATCTGTACTGTTTAAATATCGAAATAAAATATTCTTATTCAAATAAAATACTGTGTGAATATTTAAAATACTGTGTGAATATTTAAATTTCTGTATAGTTGTATTTTATTTAAATAGAAATATTTTATTCCTGTCTGATGTGTAGTATACCAGTACAGTTACAAACACATTCAATAATAAAATATATTTGGTTGTTATCATCAAACAAAAATCATATAATTGTGTATACAACACTGTCATATACAACAGAACAGATCCTCAGTTTCTTTGAGCCAGTTCCTCGCTTCTACGAATGATTCAGTTCCCTTGAAATCCTTTCCACCCATGGCCCTAAAATCATTACAGATCTTTGAAAAAGCAATTGCACGAGGAGGGGACGAAGGAGGAGGAATCGCTGCAGCTGGAGGAGGAATATCCGCTAGGCCTGCATCATTGGCCCTAGCCTCTAAGTACCTCCTGAACCAGCCAGGTATTGGCACGCCCTCTGGAAAGTTAAGATTCCCAGACATGCTGGAATGAAAGAAAAAGATTTAAAACGAAGAACGGAAAAGATAGATGTATGGCTTTTTGGGGATTATGTTTTTCAAAAATAAGCTTTACTTTGGAAAATACTTCCTTTTAAAACCTTTTTGAAAATAGTTTTCAAAAACTTTACCCAGTCTGGTAACCTTCAGCTCTGATACGAAGTGTAGCACCCCTCCTCCGTTTAGGTCACTCACAAAGGGAATGCCTTAACTTTGGTGGAGCGTTTTAGTAGACAGAACAGAAATTTACAGATAAACAATACTTGAGAAATTATAACTTTATTACAGTGGAAAACAGAAATCAGTTTGGTTACATCTTTACCAAAAACTCAAGTACATAAATATCAGTCTTGTTCAGAAAATCATCAGAGTACAAAACTTTAAAGTCATAATCCCCACAGAAGCTGCCACAAAGAGTCAAGCCATACTTTAAGCACTCTGAGTACTTCAAGCAGAAGAAATACGGATCAAGCTAAAGTATTTCCCTCCTTGGAAAACCTGGGGGGGGGGGGGGGGGGAACGGAAGAAAAGGGGCGAAAACAAGCAAGGTCGGACATAAAGTCTGGCAAGTCTAGTGACTTTCAGCATATGAACAGATAATAATAATCATGGCATGCAAATAAAACTGGATGAGAGATAACAGTAACAGGAGCAGCAGATGTACTTAGGTTAAACAGAAGGAACAGAATAATATTACTTTTCATTTCTCTGCACTAATACTAGTATAACATGATTAGGTGTCACCCTAATGTCTAAACTGAAACAGAAACGGGAACGGAATAATTTCCACAGAAGAGAATGTTAGTAATGGGCCTTTACCACCCCAACAGAAACAGACAGAAACAGAATTGCTAATAATGGGCCTTTACCACCCGAACAGAAACAGAATGCTAATAATGGGCCTTTACCACCCGAACAGAAGGTACAGAAACAGAATGCTAATAATGGGCCTTTACCACCCGAACAGAAGGTACAGAAACAGAAACAGATTAATCCCTACGGAAACAGAATGTAGAATTAGGTGTACACTAGTAAATGGCCCTTTACCACCCGAACAGACGGTACCACGCAGACAGGTGTTGCCACCCAACAGAAACAGACGGTACCAACAGAAACAGATAGAACTAAGTGTACCCTAAAACCCTACCCCAAGCGATCGGCTCCCTAATACATAAATACCCTGTGTCGGCTCCACAATAGGGTGTATCACTCCCTAAAGTGACAACCAATTGGCATATGCCTATTTACAGATGTCACGGTGTCTTACATCCTTAGAGGAAGACCGGGATCCATGCACGCACATGACCCGGTTGGAACGCACCATCAACACCCCTCGCCATTATCAGAATGAACCACTTATAATTAGTTCAGTAAGCGTGCCCGGACCCTACCTACGGTTCGGTCAAAGTTTGATACCAGAAAGGGTTACTGACTAATATGGGTCCCAAACAACAGATGACACAAGTAATTTCCCTCCTAACCTTGTGTCCCCAGACTAACAGATTTCAGATTAACTTGTTTAGAAGTTCAGGCATACAGAGTTCAGATCAACTAGTTCACATATCAGACAGGTTTTCAGACTAACGGATCAAATATACGGATTTAACAGGTTTACATTTTGTCTAACTTTGTAATTAGGCCTACAGATTCACAAAATGGGTTTGTTAAATTCATTAGTCCAATTGGTTCAACCCTATCCACCCAACATGTTTTAGACATCATATTAATCCCATATTTGCATTAACTAAATATTAATGCACAGACCTCTCACATTAGGTCGGTAGCTTGTGGCCGCTGGATATGCCGGGTGGTTCCGGGCAGACTTCTGCCATAAGCCAGACCTAACCTCATATCTAAACATATTTTAGTTATGCCTACGACCTCTCACATTAGACTGATAGTTTGCGGTCGCTGGTTAAGCCGGTTGGTTCCGGGCAGGCTTCTATCGCAAACAGAGTCTAACCTCGTGTCATAGCCAATTCATTCTAATACAGATTTTCCAGATATCAAACTAATTCTGTTTTTTTAACAGATTAAACTTCTGTACAAATTACAGCAGATTATTCGAGGTTCTATTAACAAGTTTTGCTCAATTTTAAGTCGAGCCTATACTTCAAATTTCAGCATTTCAGTTCCAACAGATTACATCATTCAACGGATTAAACAGATAACAGATCTTGCAGATTAGGCAATTTAGCAGATTTAGCAGATAAGGTAATTTAACATAAGTAGCAGATTAGGCAATTCAATCTAATTAGCAGTTTAGGCAACAGAACTAGCAGATTAGGCAATATAACAGAACTAGCAGATTAGGCAATATAACAGATTTAACAGATTATATATATCATATCTTGCCTAACCATAAATTTAGCCTAAACTCACTTGCCATATATGCTCCTAATTAAACATTGCACAGTACAAAATATTCTCCATAAATCATGATAAATAATATGAATTATGCCAAATTATAGCCTATGATGCCAGATATCCAAAAACCCTTATTTAGGCGCATTCACATTAATAGTTATCCTATTTTTGTATGGGTCTTTACGCGTAAGTAACATATCCCCTTTTTCAGGTCATGAGTTTTTACATAAAAGAATATGTCCCAAAAATCTAGATTTTTAAACTATAACATGTAGTATGTCCTCAACATGCATTATCATTCATGCATAACATGTTGTAAATTATCTTTAAACTCTAACATCAGACCTTGATTTAAAACATGCATTATGCCCCCAAGTTTCAAGTTGTCCTATAATTCCCCTTCTCCCAAATCACAGATTATCATACCTAGTATGAACAGATCTAGATCTAACATATGTTTATTTCTCAAATTAACTACAAATCTTGATTACAGCATGTACTATGTATCTAAATTAGTTTCATTTTTACGGTTAAATCCACACCCCGAATCCCAAGTCATAAGTCCAATATATTTTATGCCTCAATCTCAAGTCATATGTTAAATATGCCACATGTCCAATTATATGCCTCAGATTTTATGTCATGTCCTCGAATCAGTCCTGTCCAATTATGCATCATTCATTATTTGTCCCAAACATTCTAGCATTCGTGCGTTAATCTCTTATGAGATTTGGCTCAGGCTCGTGGTAGCCTGGCTATAGAACAGAAAGAAGAAAGAATAAGATAGATCTAAACAGAACAGAACAAATATAACCTCAAATTCAGATTTACAGTTCATGTCACAATCATAATTAACATTTTTAGCGGAAAATAACTGTACTTGCCTTTCGTGGTTTAAGAAAGGATAATAAACTGTTGTTGATGCAGAAATGCTGAATTATTCCTCTTTAATTGTCGTAGCTCTAAACTTGGATTTGAGATTTGATTTAGCTTTTAATTCTATTCAGGTTGGAAGAAGATTCATCAGTCCAAGTTTTGATTCCAGCAGTGTAGCGACGCCATTTTTATTTTTAATTAGAACAGAGGCAGAATATAGACAGAATGAAATTGTGTGGAGAGAATGAGGCTAGGGTTGAGTTTATATAGAATTAGGTGGATGAATCTAGACAGAAACGAGACCGGATACATCAGAATGAACCAGGTTAAAAAAACTGGGTTTCGGGAGCAGGTCGACCCCCAGGTCGACACTATGGTCGACCTGGACCCCCCAGGTCGACACTATGGTCGACCTGGCCCCTGGGAGGTCGACACTATAGTCGACCCCCAGGTCGACCTGGTCCATGGGCGGGAATTTTCCCGCCCAGCCTGTTCTGGGATTTTGAATTCGAATTTGAATTCGAATTTTCGAGCTGTTTTCGATTCTGAATTTCTCTGAAACTTCGGAGGGCCATATCTCCCTCATACGGATTCCGTTTCTCGAAAACTCGGACTTGTTTCCAAGCAGAATTTCGAGACGAACGCAATGGCGCAACCCATTTCCATTGATTCTTACTTTATAATTTAATTATTCTCTGATTTGTTACTTATACAATTACAGAAAATACGGGGTGTTACATGCATAATGTGTGTATATGTCCTTATCTAATGCAAAATCAGGCGGTCTACTGATTCAGTTGACCTCCTTAATGCGAATTATGTCAGTGCCATGCGTCTAATATGTATGCAATCCTAATGATACATATCATTTCTATATGAGTGCACAGCCATTCACTCAAATGCAATGTCCATATGATAACACATCAAGTTCAATCCATAAACAAATACATACATGCAAATGCAATATGAAAGTGACTAAGCCGATCTAGTGCCTAATGTGTGTATATGCATCCACAAGTAACCACTTGCAACCATCAATCATAACATGTTTCAAATACATGTTTACATTCATTGGCTTCTACCTAAGGATCGAAGATACGACCTAGAGGATATACCTGAGAAAAATGGAAACAAGCATGCGTAAAGTTCCTAGAAAAAAAAGAGATCAAGGATATACCCTCAAAAAAGGTATGATGCGTGTGTCTTATCTTTAGTCTCCCACGTCATGTTTTCTTGAGCTCCACTCCACTGTACCTTAACTAGTAAATCTTCACGATTGCGAAGCTTCTTGACCTCCATTTCCAAAACCCACTAGTAAAGATAGGACCTCGATCACTTACTATGCTAGAGGGTACCCAATGTAGTCGAACTATCTTTCCAAGATAAACAGATGTTAACCTTAATACCTAGTGTATAAACTAAGATGATTAGAGGTCTCTCCTCTACTTAGCTTATCCATCACGTTACAAATTTAAGGGTCTAAAGCTAAAGGTTGCTATGTACATTTTACCTCTCTTAAGGTCATATTTTTCCTACCTAGGGCGCCTGCCACAACTATTCATCTCTCACCTTTGACATCCTTGTGTAACATGTTGACAGGTCTCTCGAAATCTACCTCCGTCGCACGAAGAACCCTACAAGGCTTGGAAGAAAATTATCCGTAGGTGAAACTACTACGGCTATAGATGGAGGTTGGGCACTTCTCCGCCCTTTGACCAGTGTCGTAGTCTCCTCAAGCCTACGAAACCATGTTGCGATGAGGTTACCTCCTAGAAAGCCAGGAGCCCTGGAGACTCAGGAAACAAGGATTCAAACAGAGGATCAAAAGATAGTGCGTATGGCTTTGGGGAATATGCTTTTAAAACAAAACTTTTCTTTTGAAAATGCTTCTTTTAAAACCGTTTTGAAAATAATTTTTCAAATCTTTTATCCGATCCAGCAACCTCCATCTCTGATACCAAGTGAAACACCTCACCTCCGTTAAGGTCACTCACCAAGGGAATGCTTTAACTTCAGTGGATCATTTTTAGTACAAGATGCAGAAAAATTACAAGACAGACAAATAAAGCAGCGAAAAATAAATAACCTTTATTGATTAAAACAGCTTGTACAAAGATTGTTTTACAACACCAATACTTATTACCAGAAAGCATCTGTCTTGTTTAATATATAAGAAGCACAAACTGACAATGATGTTCCCTAATAAAGCATAAGCCAGCCATAGCAGTAGAAAATGGATTTCAAAGCAATGCGCCAAAGAATCTTCAAGCTCGGAAAGAGCAACGGCCCCAAAATGAGCTGAGCTTTTCCCTCCCTGACTACCTGGGGGGACGGGGGAACGGAAGAAAAGAGGCGAAAGCAAACTAGGTCAGACATAAAGTCTGGTAAGTCCAGTGATTCTTAGTATTTAAACGAGGAAAAGGGTCATGACATGAATAAACTAAATATAAGACTAAACCATAGTAACAAGATAACATGGGGGTAAGCATGGGATAGGGCAAGATAAACTGAATGTACCGATAAACTGAATGTACTGATAAACTGAATGCGCTTCTACTCCTTCTCTGCTTCGCAACTACCCTGTTATACTGATTTCTATATCTCTGCACTAGCTACTAGTGTCCAAATTAGTAATCTATAATCATATGATAACGAGATCCCAATCCCCGTATTTGCGGTTGCCTTCAGGTGTACATCTATTATGGGGTTTCCATTTATTACCTAGATCTAATCTAGGGTTTACTATCGAGCGCTTCCTAGATACAACCAGGGTTTACGCTACCCAGGGCCACTGGGGTTTATGCTACCTATTGAACGCTTCTCGGATTCAGGGTTTACGCGACCTAGGTCCAACTAGGGATTATGCTACCTACTTTGTAGTGATTTTCCATGTGTTTGTGTCAATCGGCCCTCTCTTGCGTGTAAATACTCTGTGCTGGACCCACCATAAGGAGTATCAAGCCTTATGACAGCGAGCCGACACGATTCAAGATGCACAATGTATAACTACTAGTACCCAGTGCCTGCTTTTTCCACTTCGGAGTTAGTACACGCCCGTAAACCATCGGAACCTACACTGACGTACCACTTGCCGCTATTTTGACCGCTTATAATCAACCCAGTAATCGTGCCCCACCCTGCCTATCTCAGGGTACCGTGATACATCTATGTGGGTTACTGCTGAAATGGGTCCCCATTACTAGGGTTTCCTACTGGTCAAGTTTGTGGGCCTATATATATACAATATTACCCACCTACGCGTGATGTACTTAACCCTCCCACCGATTCAAGTTGACATATATTCTTGGTTAAGTGTTATCCATTCATTCAAGTTAACTTAACCTGCCCACTCATCATGTTATATATATATATATATATATATATATGTATATGTATATATATATTGGTTAATGGTCCCCTTGTGTTACTTAACCCCTATCACATATCATGTTATATATATATTTTTTGGTTAAGTATTCCTCTTGTGTTACTTAACTCTATCACACATCATGTTATATATATATTTTGGTTAAGTGTTCCTCTTGTGTTACTTAACCCTATCACACATCATGTTATATATATATATATATATATATATATATATATATATTGGTTAAGTGCGTCCTATTAACTTAACCTCTCCCACTTGTCTAATTAACATGTTATGACGGTTATGTGTTCTAATTTTACTTAACCTCACCCACTTGCCTAGTTAACATGTTATGATGGTTAAGTGTTCTAAATTTTAATTAACCTCACCATCTTGTCTAGTTAGCATGTTAAACACTTACTTAACCCTACCCACTTGTCTAGTTAACATGTTATTATGGTTAAGTGTTCCCTTAGTTACTTAACCCCCTACAAGTCTTGCCTTGTTAACATGTTAAGTTGGTTAAGTGTCCAAATTAACTTGACTCCTATCAATCTTGTCTAGTTAACATGTTGAATTGGCTAAGTGTTTTCTCGATTATTTAACCTTACCCTTCCTGTCTTTGTTAACATGTTATTATGGTTAAGTGTTTCCCTAGTTACTTAACTTCACCATTTCTAGCTTGATTTATTCATGAGCCTTAATTAACTAATTAATTAAAGCACCAATCACTCACATTAGACAGATATTGTTGTGGTTACTGGATGTGTCGGTCGGTTCCGGGCAGGTTTACACCATAACTCAGTCTAACCTAGGGTCTTTCTGGGCTTGATGCACAAACCACCCACATTAGACAGGTATTGTTGTGGTCACTGGATGTGTCGGTCGGTTCCGGGCAGTTTTACACCACAACTCAGTCTAACCTCGGGTTAGGCATATTCGTCTTTTACTAAATTTACATATTTACTATTTATGTAAATTTTCGATAAATCAATTTAGCCTAGATCATATTTAACTGTCATGCAAATTAACATAATTATATTCTATGCCAAAACTTGATTTACCAATCAATTAACCCAACTTGCAGTTTATACCAATTTAGATTTAATGTTCCCCTTTTTCAATTCATGCCCAATATAGATTAATATTCCAATTTAAGGTTCATGTCAAAACTAGATTTAATATTCTAGTTTACCGTTTATGTCCAAAACTTGGTTTACACGCCAATTACACACTTTGTGGCTAATTAAATTTATCAATTTATGCCTAAGTCTAATATGCATGTAAATCATTCACTATAATAGCAAATTTAGATTATGCCAACATATTTATTATGCCAAATTAACTTAATTAAGCTACGCCAAATCCCCGCATCATAATCATACATATAACATGATTTCACAAGTTTTCTATGTACTCATGAAATGGCACTACTCAAAAGGAATAGGGGATAGGCACAAGAATTTATATAAAAGATTAGGCATGCAAAAATAATGGCTCCAACAGGTTCGATGTACATAATAGTGAATAGGAATAAACTAGCCAAGTTACACAATAAATATGAGATCCACATAATCAAGGGAATAGGCATAGGTGATTTGGTCCAACATAATGTCAGTTCAAGGTACGACATGATCGGTTAATTGTAACAATGGGAATAGTCGTAAGAAACTAACTACAATAGTCATAGGCAATTAACCACAATAGTCATGGGCGACTAATCACAATAATTTCTTAATCAATGTCATAGGCATTAGTCTCATAGTTATAATTCATAGTCGTAGGCAATAATTTCATAGGCGACAGTTCATGGACATAGTCTTAGATAAAGGTCTCATAGTCATAGTCATAGGCAATAGCTTCATAGGCAACAGATTTATAGTCATAATCTTAGGCAAAAGTCTCATAGTCATAGTCGTAAATCAGATCCAAAGGCATAGATAACTTTCGATTTGACGAATCAAAGATAATTAACTTGCAAATTGGTATAATTCTATATTTTGATTCATTACATTCATAATTCCAATTACACGTTCAAATCTAAGGAATAACCGAACTTACTAAGAAGGAATTCTTGCTTTCTGAAATCTGAATTCTGAAACTGGTAAGCTCGCCTTTGATGTAGATCGTTGAATTTGATTACTTTTAATTTGATTTTTGATTCAGGTTCTTATCTTGTCTTTGAATTGGTGACGGCTACTCCAAGTTCTCTATTGACGGAATGATAGTTCTAGGATTATTTTTGTGTGATTTTTAGGTTTCAACATTGGGTTGTTTATATAGAATTTTAATTTAATTAAGAGCCGTCAGATTATCATAGGAGCAATCTCAACCGCCTAGACTAGATAGAGTTATCCTAGTGACTCAGCAATAGGTCAGGAATGACTCAGCATTTGTATTAATAACCCTCTACTTTAACGTTAATGTACCAAATGTTCACCTTTTCAACAATTTACATATTTCTTATTTATGACAAATTCCATATGTAAATTATTCCAAATTTAATTATGTCATAATTATCCTTTTAATTATGCTCACAATTAATGGTATACTAAATATACCATTTCATGAACCAATCTATGCATGTAATTTTTCATGTTTATCCTTCATATTTATTGTAGATTATAAATCAATTATTGTCAATTACATATTCTCACCTTTACTATATACATTAATTATCCATATATAAATATCTATTTATACACGTATGAATCTTTCTTTTCACTGCATGCATCCACATATTTTTATTAAATTTGTCACAAAAGCCAATCAGAGAAGGCCACTTAAAAAAACAGTCATTGACAACCAAAAAATGCGCCACGTACGCCACATGATGCGTACACGTCATATATATATATATATATATGCGTGTGTGTGTGTGTATATATATATATATATGCGTATACTAAATATACATACTTTTTGAACTGCGTTCACCCTAAGCCACTTTTAAGCCATTCCCCTAAAACAAAAATATGGCGCTGGCGGAGATCGAACTATGTACCTCTTATATGCAAGTCACATGGTCCAACCAAATGAGCTACTAAGTCTTTTGCTTACAAA
Organism: Allium sativum; assembly: GCA_030737875.1. Lineage (NCBI taxonomy): Eukaryota > Viridiplantae > Streptophyta > Magnoliopsida > Asparagales > Amaryllidaceae > Allium > Allium sativum. Next base: position 20,594,445 of record CM060918.1, on the reverse strand, counting down.
CCTTAGAACAATGCTAAACATTATTCTTTTCTCATTCTTCTTTTTTCATGTTTTGCTGCAATATTTAATTTAAGGATATCTTTTTCATACGGAATCAAATTTACGCAAACTCGGACTCTATCTCAAGCAGAATTCCGAGACGAACGCAATGGCGCAACCCACTTCACCTAATTAATTATACCTTGATTTGTTATTTTTATGTTCAAAAAATATGGGGGTGTTACAAAACCATACCTTCTGTGAACTGTAATCCTCACATTCTCGACTTTTCATCACTAAAGTCGTTACTCGATTATTAGTAACACATAGAAATCATTTCTATATCCCGAAGTGGGGAAAACCATGTTGACCAATATTAATCACAAGTACAATCAAATCTATATCAATTTCCATTTCCAAATCATTTCAAAATAATCGGGCTTAGTACTCGAAATCCTTTCTATCTTATAATTTTTTTTTACAAAACTTTCCCTGTCCAAAATCGAGAAAAAACATTTCCTTTCTCCTATCAAAACCTCATTTCAAAAACATTCATTAAATTGAAATGAACCCAGAAACAACGCTAAACACCTCATAGTCAAATCGTGAAGTGTTTCATAAGATGTTTGCATACGAGTAATATCTACCCAACCTTTGCTAAATGTGTAAGCATATTTGCTCATAAACTGGTCGAACACAATCTAAACAATCAGTCATAATAATAAACTTGTATCATCAGCCACTAATTATCATATAATCATATAAGTTCACTAACAATTATAGATATCAAACTAGCCCTTAATCGGTTAATAGCTTCTCACATACTTAAGTGACTACCCAAATTCTACTTAAAGATTGAACCTTTAAGGGTTTAATTTTCTTTAGCACATCAAATCACTTGTAAATAATTAAACATACCACCACAAATCAACTAAGGCATGTATATAACCAGTATTCCATAAAAATCTTGGTTTTCTTTTATGTATTCATGGATTTTCACCTAAAGATCACTCGTTTATATGTAAAAAAAACACATATAGGTCTAGCCTATAAGGGTTGAATCTCTCTTTCACCAACTTAAACCATTGTTAATAACCCACAAATTCTTCATATAAGATTCAACTCCTTGAATTTAAATTAAAGGTCTAATCTTTTTATATATAAACACAAATTTGCACCTAAAGATCATACCTTTACGTATGATTTCATATAAAGGTCGACTCTTTATGGATTTAACGCCCTTAACCATATCAAATCACTTGTTAGTGACTTAAACATACCACCAAAATTTAATCAAAGCGTGGATCTACCAAATGTTCCATAAAGGTGCGACTTTGTGAAACTAACATAAAGGTTTTCACTCCAAACTCCTGACAAGTTGCCATTTTTACTTTATGAACCTATTTAAGGATTTTTAGCCATCATTTTCCATCAAGTCAATCATGAATTCACCACCAAAACTCTACGATACATTTCAACAAACACCTTACATGCAATCATTAAATCAAGCAACTTAAACCCTTTAAATTTTAGCTTTTCTCACCTTGTGAAGTCCAACCTTTGCCTGATGATCTCTAGCTCCAAGATCTACCTCCTTTACTTCTTCTTTCTTTACCTTTTTTATATGTTATTTTCGTCCATGGAAAGCCATGGATAGAGGAGCTTTAAGGTGGAAGAGAAGGAGGAGAAGGAAAGAGGTAAGGATGGAATGAAAATGAGAAGAGTGTAGGTTCCTTTATACAGCCATGTTTAAGGGTGTAACACCCCGCAAACTCTATAACTGTGAAATTCATAAATTAAAGTATAATTAATTTCAAATCAAAGAACTAAGGGAAACGGGATACGCCATTGCGTTCGTCTCGGAAAAATACGCGAAATAGAGTCCGAGTTTTCGAAAAACGGATATCGTATGAAGGAGTTTTGGACGAACGAAGTTGGGCGAAAAACCGGAAAAGGGTCAGAATGCACTGGCGCACTTGGGAAGTGCGCCAGAACAAAAATGCACTGGCGCACTTGTGAAGTGCGCCAGTACATTTTTGACCTGGCGCACCTGCCAAGTGCGCCCAGGTCAAAAATGACCTGCTGGCCAGGTCTGGTCTAGCCCTGGCTGGCCAGGTCTGTGTTTGGCCGATTTTCAGAGGTCTGCTTTGTCATTAGGGCTAGGTGGCAGGCTCTAATTGGTCTCTCTATCGAATGAATGGCTACGATCAATCCAAGCAACATCAATGGTCCTAATCAGTTCCTAACCTCTATAAAAACAACCCTAGACTAAACCCTAATCTATTCATTCAAAAATAAGAACAAAGCCGCCATGTTGCTGAGGAACGACTAGGGGTAGCCACCAATTGGAGAGAGGATTAGGAGGAAAATTCTAAGGCATAAAGCAACTCAATCAAATCAAATCAACAAGGAATCGCATCTCCAAATCCCTAAATTGGAGAATTCGTCACACCATTGTAAGTAGAGTATTACTTTGGTATGAACAAATAATTGTGTTGGTTTGTATGCTTGAATTGTGGCAATAAAGTAATTCATATTTGTGCGTTCTTATCGATTTGAAATATTATATACGTTTGGATATTCTTGAATTATGTTATTCAATTATAAAGAACTACATGCGGTAGTTCTATGCAAGTATACGTTTGGAATATTCGCAAATTATGTAATCTATGTTGAAGCTATATGTATGTAGTTGATTGAAATTCATGCAAGTTTGGGGCTTTGCTACTATGCCATCATGATGTATACTTTTGTGCATAAATCATTTTGTAAGTAATTGGAACAAGTTTGGTTATTATAATCCATATGAAATTATGTTGAGAATTTGGCATCATGCATTAAGCCATGCTTTTGTACTAGAAAACCTATTTGCAAAACTTATGAATATGGCTAGGCTATGATTGATATTTGGCGTAATTGAAATCCATGTTAAGTCTATATTGTTTACAAGAATTATATGATGACTTATGTGGTACATAGCTAGGATTAGATTCAAAAATCATGATTTCATGTTAGAAACATTTATGCCATGGTTATGTGAACAAATACTTATGCCATGCTTATGTTTGACAATATGCCATGCTTATGTTTGACATTATGTCATGCTTATGTTAGAAATATTTATGCCATGCTTATGTTTGACATTATGCCTAAATAAAAATATAGGTTCATGTGTCAATAATGATACCCAATTTAGATTCTTATCTCAACTACAAGTTCACATGCTTTGATTCATGTCACCTATGCTTTATGACCAAAGTATATGTTACCACTATGCAAGTACACCAGTTTCTATTTTGTATTTCCAACGTCATATTGCAAGTTCATGCGCTCACATGCCCCTCTTTGTGTATGTAATCACGCTTTAAGCCTCCCCTTTTCGCATGGCTAAATTGGGCTTTAAAAGGCTAAGCCCAATATATATAAACGGACGTGTAAAAACGGGGGAAAATAACGTTGGGTTAAAATTAATTAATGAATGAAAATATAAAATAGAAAGGCCCAAGTTCAAGTATGGGTTGGGCCCATGATTGGTGTAGCCTTTACACCATTAACTTAATAATGGGAAGCAAATATTTACATATAAGAAATAAAGAAGAATGACAAGATATGTAAATGTAGAACATACGATGTGTTTAACCCGAGGTTGGATTGAGTTGTGATGTAAACCTGCCCGGAACCGCCCGGCTGTCCAGTAGTCACAACAATACCTATCCAATGTGGGAGGTTAAACATGGAGCCCAATAAGGACCCGAGGTTAGACTGAGTTGTGGCGTAAGACTGCCCGGAACCAACCGGCAACAGGCAGCCACAACAATACCTGTCTAATGTGAGAGGTCAGGGCCTTAATAAGACAATTAAGGCTGAGTCAGGATTGTTAGGATTAAGTGAACTAAAGACTTAATCAAAATGGAACATGCTAAACTAAACGGACTGGTGGGGGTTAGGTTAGAAAACACTTAACCAACTTAGCATGTTGGCTAGAGATAGAAAACCTAGTAACGGGGGACCCTTTTCAGCAGTAACCCTAAAAGGTGTATCAGGATACCCTGAAACTAGGCAGGGTGGGGCACGATTACTGGGCTGATTGTAAGAGGTCAAAGCGACGGCGGTGGTGTAGCAGTGTAGGTTCTAACGGGGTGCGGGCGTGCACACACTCCGGCGCAGAAAAATAAGGCACTGGACACCAGTAGCATACCTGTGCATTCTAAGGTTGTGTCGGGCCGCCACCATGGGACTTGATACACCCCATGGTGGGACCAGCATAGGTAACTACAACATCGGGGGCCGTAAGACACATGTAACTATGCGAGTAGGAGCCGATCATCATAGAATGGATCACATCACCCTGATTATGGGGTGCCAGTTGGTAACTAGTTTATATGGGTTCAGAGATTAACATGGGGTACGATAGTATATTCGACCCTAGACAACTTAACCAAGTTTATAGCGCTTGCCCACTTCCTGTTTATACTTATCATACCCAGTTCTTTATTCATAGACAAAATAGTACTAGACTTACTCAGGCTTTATGTCTGACTCTACTTTTCTTTCGTCTTCTTTCTTCCGTTTCCCCCCCTGGTCCTCAGGGAGGGAACACAGCAGCTTGATCAGCCTTGACATCCAGCTTGAAGAAGAGAAATGTATTGCTTGGACTTTTTCGCTTTGAACTATGGCTTTGGACAATCCACTATGGGGCTTTTGCAGTTTATCTACGTTTTATTTATGCTTCTTTAAATAATGTACTCAAGACAGATTATGAAAGTGTTATGTTATGTTTTTTTTGGAAAGGATGTTGTTGTAACACGTATTTGACTTTATGAAATAAAAGTTTGTTGTTCTTCCGCTGTTTACAAATATGTGTTCCTATATCTTTCTTGTATATCTGTGACTTATACTTATAAACCTCCACCAAAATTAGGGCATTCCCTTTGAGAGTGACCCTAACGGAGGTGGGGTGTTTCAAAGGGCATTTATGTCATTAACATAGGTACACTTGTCATGTTACTACCTTTGCTTAGCATGTAAGTATACATGTGTTAAAGCTTCCTTAAGGAGCCATACGCTTAAGGAAGAAAAACCAAATTGTCTTCTTATATTTAATACTCTCTATAGCTTCCTTGAGAAGCCACTAAGATTTGGCTTCCAAGAGAAGCAACTAAAGGAAGGCACTAAACAAATTTTCCAAAATATAGCTTTCATCAAAACATATAAACTTTTTACAAATATATACTTCGGACAAAATTATTTCATTCATCCATGAAACTGGGTTAGACTACTCTGTTCAAGTGTTTAAAAACACTTATCAATACAGTGAGCTCTTACTGTATCGACCAGTGTTCATAACCCACCTAACAAATTAATCCAACACAAAACCATTTGTATACCAAATTTCAAATACGTCTCTCGTATATATATACTCACACACAACTCATTATAAGGTATTACTAACCCTATCTCTAATGAGTTACTTGTCCTAAGATACTACTGACGCTATCTCTGACAAGTCTGTATCCCACAGAGCTAAAATTTATCTAACCTAAGCTCTGATACCAACTGTAACGGTCTGGTCTTTTTCAACCATCTGACAGCGGCTCCCCTCCGTCGTGGCATTACAATGGTACCCCAACACCTTGTTTTATGGTCGGCTTCTTGACTGTCTCAGCCGCATGCCTAACCAATACCTCCAGGGACGTGTAGAGGTAAGAGTCCCCCGCTCACTACCAAAGCAAGAGCGAGAACCCCTATCATGCAGCCTCATGCTGAACAAGGACTGGTGCGAGAAAACTTTTTTAACTAATCTTATATTTATCCTTATTTTTGAATAAGGTCTCTTGGGACCACGCCGCATGTCGCGGAATGGGTTTCCTCCCAAGAATACAAGCACCCAACCAACTACCAAAAATAATCTTATGGAGCCTACAATGCAACAAACAATATGCAATTCCTCTATCTACCCATTTAGGTTTAATTCCCAAACTTAGATTTTCAAAATCCCAATAACTTTACAGAAGTCATTTCATTCACCTTTATTCATCGATTTCTTATTTCAAATCATTTGAAATACATATATTGTTTCCATATCAAATTAGCTTTCACTTCGGGATCTCAAACCAAAACATATTTGAAAACCTCAAAAACCAACTATACAAGCATATCAAAGTATATGCCACCTGATCGAGAGATTCCCCTAATGACCAGGCTCTATGTACACCTCATCATCATGATAATAATCTAGGTACGCCCACTCCCTAACCCGAGAGGAAACCATACCTGCTGTGAACCGTAGTCCTCACATTCTCGACTTTTCATCACCAAGGTCGTTACTCGATCTTAGTAACACATAGAAATCATTTCTGTATTCCGAAGTGGGGAAAAACATTTAGACAAATATTAATCACAAGTACAATCAAATCTATATCAATTTCCATTTCCAAATCATTTCAAAATCATTGGGTTTAGTCCTCAAAATCCTTTTTGTCTTATAATTATTTTTATAAAACTTTCTCTATCCAAAATCGGGAAAAACATTTCCTTTCTCTTATGAAAATATCATTTCAAAAACATTCATTAAATTGAAATGAACCAAAAAACAATGCTAAACACCTCGTAGTGAAATCGTGAAGTGTAACAACCCGAATTTTCAGAACCAATTAAAATTTTTTATTTTAGCGATTTTAGTGAATTTTGAATATTTATAATGATTTATTTTAAATAATAACGGTTATAAATTTATTTAGACAGAAGTTAGAATGAATAATTTTTATTAATTATATAACGAGCCTGAAATGGCATGGCAATTTGAAAATTCAATTTCAAATTTCAAACGAATATACATGATTCAAAATAAATCAAATTTCAGTGAAACTAGAAATATTTGAATCTGTTTAATAATATCTTTCTAACGAATGTGAAAAATCCAGATTTTGTAACGGGAATAAAAGGTTATGCCAAGTTTAAAATTCTGAATAGTCGCTATGGAATTTAATATAATATATGGCCCTTAAAAATAGCCATTTTGCAAATGACCTCCGTTCTCGATGAAACCAGTTTTGTTGGATCAGGAATGTCAAATTATTGTAGATTCCAATTTTCATAATTTTTGGAATTAATATGTGAGTGTGGTAAATTTAAATGTGTTTGGTCAACTCAGTTTGAATTTAATCAATAGGAAAATGGACAATTTTCAAATAGTCTACAAATTGGATGCAATTACTTTTGTTAGGACCGTATCGTTAAAACATAGCTAGATTTATTTTCCTAGAATTTTGGAGTCAGTATGTGGCCCCAGTAAATTAAAATGTACATTGAAATCAATTTTGAACATTATATTAATTTATATTTTAAACTTGATAGAAATTGAATGAAATAGTCGAATTGGCTTACGAGACATATCCAATTGTGTCTGGAACGGGGGAATTTAGCTAGGGGCGACAGTCGTTGGAGTTTATTTCGAGTTTGGAGCGTTAAACAGAAATAAAAGGAATTAAATAAAATTCAAATGTATATATAAATAGAAAAAGGGTGGCTAAAACCCTAGTTCTCTGCCTCATTCTTTTCAGCGCCGCCAGGGCCAAAGAATGGATGGCCGAAAATTTCAATTCCAAATCCCTTAAAATCATTTAATCCTCAAACTAAATTCGATTACTAATTAAACAAAAGTCAGAGTGTGTCTCAAGCTCTTCGAGATGATACATCTATGACAATCTAATTGGTAGCGTGGAGGCTGGATTTTAGGATGAAACCCGTCGTCGTTGGGTTCAACTTTGACGTGTTGGAGACCACCGAGTGCCACGCTGGCACCGGCGCAGGGAGGGTGTAACACCCCACCTCCGTTAAGGTCACTCACAAAGGGAATGCCTTAACTTTGATGGAGCGTTTTAGTAGACAGAACAGAATATTACAAGACAGATAAGTAGTACTTGAAAAATTATAACTTTATTACAGTAGAAGCAGAAAAAAGTTTGGTTACATCTTTCTAAATCACAATACTAAAACTCAAGTACACAATTATCAGTCTTATACAGAATCCTTCAGAATGTAAAGTTTTAAAGCCATAATCCCCAACATAAACTGCCATGAAAAGATAGAGTCAAAGCCAAGCAATACTCCAAGCCCTTCAAGCAGAGAGAATAAGAACCAAGCTCCTATGTTTCCACCCTGAGCACCTTGGGGGGGGGGGGGCGCGGAAAGAAAAGGGGCGAAAACAAACGAGGGCAGACATAAAGTCTGGCGAGTCCAGTGACTTCCAGCATATAAACAGATAATATTATCATGACATGTAAATAAAGCTGGATGAGAGATTACATCAACATGAATAACAAATATATTTCAAGTTAACAGAAGAAACATCCAAGTTATGTTCCTTACTGACATCTTACTTCTCTGCACTAATACAAGTATAACAGGGTTAGGTGTTACCCTAATGTCTAAACTGAAACAGAATCAAAACAGAATAATCTATACATAAACAGAATGCTAGTAATGGGCCTTCACCACCCCAACAGACATAAGGTTCAGAATCAAAATACTAATAATGGGCCTTTACCACCCCAACAGATAGAAGGTACGGAAACATAATACTAGTAATGGGCCTTTACCACCCAACTAATGGGCCTTTACCACCCTAACAGACAAAAGGTACGGAAACAGAGACAGAAACAGAATTAGAGACGGAAACAAAATAATATGGAAATAGAATGTTAGAATTGGGTGTACATTAGTAATGGGCCTTTACCACCCCAACAGACAGTACCACGTAGAAACAGACAGGTGTTACCACCAAACAGAAATAGACGGTACGAACAGAAACAGTTAGAATTAAGTGTACCCTAAGTCCTACCCCAAGCGATCGGCTCCCTAATACATAAATACCCTGTGTCGGCCCCATAGTAGGGTGTATCACTCCCTAGAGTGGCAACCTATTGGCACAGACCTATTTACAGATGTCACGATGTCTTACATCCTTAGAGCAGACCAGATCCATGCACGCACATGACCCGGTTGGAACGCACCATCAACACCCCTCGCCATTATCAGAATGAACCGCTTATAATTAGTTCAGTAAGCATGCCCGGACCCCTACATAGCGTTGGGTCAAAGTTTTTGATACCATAAAGGGTTATTGACTAATATGGGTCCCAAACAACAGATGACACAAGTATTTCACCTCCTAACCTTGTTTCCCCAGGCTAACAGATTTCAGATTAACTTGTTTACAAGTTTCAGACATACAGAGTTCAGATTTACTAGTTCACAGATCATACAATCAAGTTAACAAGTTTTCAGACTAACAGATCATATGTACAGTTTTAACAGACTTACAGATTGCCTAACTTTGTATTGGGCCTACAGATTCACGAAACGGGTTTGTTAAATTCATCAGTCCAGTTGGTTTAACCCTATCCACCCAACACATTTTAGACATCATATTTATCTCAGATTTGCATTAATTAAATATTAATGCATAGACCTCTCACATTAGGTCTGTAGCTTATGGCCGCTGGATATGCCGGGTGGTTCCAGGCAGACTTCTACCACAAGCCAGACCTAACCTCTTGTCTAAGCAATTTTAGTTATGCCTACGACCTCTCACATTAGACTGACAGTTTGCGGTTGCTGGTTAAGCCGGTTGGTTCCTGGCAGGCTTCTACCGCAAACAGAGTCTAACCTCGTGTCATAGCCAATTTATTCCAATACAGATTATACAGATATCGGACTAATTATGTCCATTTAACAGATTAAACTTCTTTACAGGTTACCGCAGATTAATCAAATTTCCATGTTTTACTCAATCTTAGATCGAGCCTACAGATTATCTTACCCAAATTACAATTATTCAGCTTTCAACAGATTAAGCAGCTCAACAGATAACAAATCTAGCAGATTAGACGATTCAACAGATTTAGCAGATTAGGAAATTCAATAGATTAAAAATTTCTAAAATTCCATTTACATATCTTGCCTAATCATAAATTAAGCCTAAACTTACATGCCTAAATCATGGTCATAATTCATAATACAACATATGCCCAAATTTTTAGTTAAACTTTGCACAGTACAGAATATTCTCTAAAAGCCCCAAATTATGATATAAAATATGAATTATGCCAAATTATAGCCTTTAATGCCAATACCCGAAAATCCATTGTTAGGCACATTCACATTAATAGTTATCCTATTTTAATATAGGTGTTTACACCTAAGTCACATATTCCTTTTTCAAGTCATGAATCGTTATATAAAAATATGCCCAAGAATCTAGATCTTTAAATTATAACATCTCAAAATCAGATCTTAATTTTAAACATGCGTTATGTCCCCAAGTTTCAAGCCATATGTAAACATACAATGGTTCCTCTTCTTCCAAATCACAGAGTATGCACAGATCTAGATCTAATTTACAACATATGTCCCTTTTCTCAAATCAGTCACCGATCAGTCATGTCCAATTATGCATTATTCATTATTTATCCCAAAATTTAGCGTTCGTGCGTTTATCTCTTATGAGATTCGGCGCAGGCTCATAGTAGCCTGTCTATAGAACAGAAAGAAGAAAGAGAATAGTCACAGAAAAACAGATCTGACAGATAAGAGTATGCATAACCTCAGATTCAGATTTATAACCAAGTCAAGATCATAATTAAAGTTCATATCTGAAAATAACTGTACTCACAAAAAGGAATGATTCTTGTATTCTGGAATTTGTATTCTGAAACTAAAATGCTCGCCTTTGATGTAGACCAATCGTTTTAGATTTGATTCTCTTTTAATTCTATTAAGATTGGAAGAAGATGCATTAGTCCTAGTTTTGATTCCAACAGATTAGCGATGCCATTTTTATTTTTAATTAGAATAGATGCAGAGTATAGGCAGAATGAAATTGCGTGGAGAGAAAGCTAGGCTTGGGAGTGTTTAAATAACATAGGGGTCACGAATCTGGTCAGAACGGGCGTCTAAATACAGAAAAATGCATCTGTCCACGGATCAGGAAATAGGGGGGAGGTCGACCACAAGGTCGACCCTAGTGTCGACCTGTTTACCCAGGTCGACCCCCAGGTCGACCCTAGTGTCGACCTGGGTCCTGGGCGGGAATTTTCCCGCCCAGCCCGAGGGTCTGTTTTGAATTTCGAAATATGAATTTTTGAATTTCGGGCTGGTTTTTATTAAAACTTCTGAAGGCCATATCTCCCTCATACGGATTCCGATTTACGCAAACTTGGACTCTATTCCAAGCAGAATTTCGAGACGAACGTAATGGCGTAACACGTTTCCCTTAATTATTCTGTTACAATTTAATTATTCTCTGGTTTATCATTCTTATGTTCACAGAAAATACGGGGTGTTACATTCTCTCCTCCTTAAAGGATTTCGTCCACGAAATCTTCAAGTTAAGAAGAATGCGTCCTACCATCCAATCACCCATCTACTCAACCATCATCTACAAGCATCCATTATCCTTAGAAACTTCTAACGTTGTATGAACATATGCAAAAGTGTGTGTATATGTTCCTCATCTAATGCAAAGATCAGACGGTCCACTGATTCAGTTGACCTCCTTAATGCGAATTATGTTAGTGCCATGAGTCCAACATGTATGAAATTTTCCTATTTGATACATATCATTTCTATATGAGTGCCCAACCGTTCATTCATATGCAACATCCATGTGCAGAGTCAACCATTTTGCATCCATAAAAATTTTAAAAATGCACACACATCCATATGCAGTATAAGAGTGTTTTTGAGTCGATCTAGTGCCTGGCGTGTGTATATGCATCCACGAGCAACCATTAGCAACCACTTGCATCCATTTGCAACCATCAAACATAACATGTCACATGTTTACACCCATTAGTTTCTACCTAAAGGTCGAAGATTCGATCGATATGATACAACTGAGTGACATAAGCAAGTACGATTAAAACAAGAGCTCTGTTCCTTAGACATCGGTTAAGAAAATAATTCCCTAAGTATCAACCCCAAAGACCAAGATCAACATTAGATTGACAACTAGTGAATTACTCCCATTAAACAATGCCAGACTGCAAATCTACTTCATGTTTCGAGTAAAAACCCTTAACCTTATCAGAAATATTCAGATACTTACAGACCACTGGTGTAGATCAGATTATCAAATGATTCTTAGGAAACTAAGAATGATAAAACCCTACCATATCCCACAAAAACCAGAATGTATGCGTCATAGTCAACTTAACGCCTAACACAGATACCCTCAAACGCTAACCTATCACCAACAAATGAGTCGTAATCCTCATGGGGTTTGAGACTATAGCGGGATCAGAAACAAGATTAGTACTAAACTGCAGAGTCTCAATTACATAATCAAAACGCCAGTATTAAAGAGAGTTTTAACTCAATAATCAGATAAGGAAATTAAACCTTCTATAGAAATTTTTCCTATCTCTATTCTATCCACCGGCCATGAGAGCATTCGCCTGCCCTCCAGAAGTAGGTTCTGCCCTCTGCCCTTGCCTTCTAGGGCAATCCTTGGTCAGATGTCCTATCTCATCACACTGAAAACAACTAGTCTTCTTACATGTTAGCAGGTCTTTCTCTAAAGTTACCCCCATCGCACAGAAAAACCCTACAAAGCTCGAAAGAGGATTAGCCGTAGGTGAAATTACTGCGGCTACAGATGGAAGTTAGGCACTTCTTTTCCCTTCGACAGATGTCGTAGTCTCATCATGCCTACAGAATCATGTCGCAATGAGGTTACCTCCCAGAAAGCCAGGAGCCCCGGAGATCCAGAAAAGAAGGAAACAAGGATTAAATAGAAAATCAAAAGATAGATATATGGCTTAGGGGACTATGTTTTTCAAAATAAACTCTACTTTTGAAAATGCTTCCTTTTTAAAACCTTTTTGAAAATAGTTTTCAAAAACTTTTTATCGAATCTGGTAACCTCCAGCTCTGATACCAACTATAACACCCCACCTCCGTTAAGGTCACTCACAAATGGAATGCCTTAACTTTGATGGAGCGTTTTAGTAGACAGAACAGAATATTACAAGACAGATAAGTAGTACTTGAAAAATTATAACTTTATTACAGAAGAAGCAGAAATAAGTTTGGTTACATCTTTCTAAATCACAATACCAAAACTTAAGTATAAACAAAATCCTTCATAATGTAAAGTTTTAAAGCCATAATCCCCAACATAAACTGCCATGAAAAGATAGAGTCAAAGCCAAGCAATACTCCAAGCCCTTCAAGCAGAAAGAATCAGAATTAAGCACCTATGTCTCCACCCTGAGCACCTTGAGGGGGGGGATGGAAAGAAAAGTGGCGAAAACAAACGAGGTCAGACATAAAGTCTGGCGAGTCCAGTGACTTCCAGTATATAAACAGATAATATTATCATGGCATGTAAATAAAGCTGGATGAGAGATTACATCAACAGGAATAACAAATATACTTTAAGTTAACAGAAGAAACAGAATGATGTAAACCAAGTTATGTTCCTTACTTACATCTTACTTCTCTGCACTAATACTAGTATAACAGGGTTAGGTGTTACCCTAATGTCTAAACTGAAACAAAATCGAAACAGAATAATCTATACAGAAACAGAATGCTAGTAATGGGCCTTCACCACCCCAACAGACAGAAGGTGCAGAAGCAGAATACTAATAATGGGCCTTTACCACCCCAACAGACAGAAGGTACAGAAACAGAATACTAGTAATGGGCCTTACCACCCAACTAATGGGCCTTTACCACCCCAACAGACAGAAGGTACGAAAACAGAATCAGAAATGGAATCAGAGACGAAAACAGAATAATATGGAAACAGAATGTTAGAATTAGATGTACACTAGTAATGGGCCTTTACCACCCCCAACAGATGGTACTACGCAGAAACAGACAGGTGTTACCACCCAACAGAAACAGACGGTACCAATAGAAAGATTCAGAACTAGGTGTACCCTAAGTCCTACCCCAAGTGATCGGCTCCCTAATACATAAATACCCTGTGTCCACCCCATAGTAGGGTGTATCACTCCCTAAAGTGGCAACCTACTGGCACAGGCCTATTTACAGATGTCACGGTGTCTTACATCCTAACCAGATCTATTCGCGCAATGACCCGGTTGGAACGCACCATCAACACCCCTCTCCATTATCATAATGAACCACTTATAATTAGTTCAGTAAGCGTGCCCGGACACCTACATAGCGTGGGGTCAAAGTTTTTGATACCAGAAAGGGTTACTGACTAATATGGGTCCCAAACAACAGATGACACAAGTATTTCCCCTCTTAACCTTGTGTCCCCAGGCTAACAGATTTCAGATTAACTTGTTTACAAGTTTCAGACATACAGAGTTCATATTTACTAGTTAACAGATCAGACAATCAAGTTAACAAGTTTTCAGACTAACGGATCGGATGTACAGTTTTAACAAACTTACAGATTGTCTAACTTTGTATTGACCCTACAAATTCACGAAACGGGTTTGTTAAATTCATCAGTCTAGTTGGTTTAACCCTATCCACCCAACACGTTTTAGACATCATATTTATCACAGATTTGCATTAGTTAAATATTAATGCACAGACCTCTCACATTAGGTCGGTAGCTTGTGGCCGTTGGATATGCCGGGCGGTTCCGGGCAGACTTCTGCCATAAGCCAGACCTAACCTCATGTCTAAGCATATTTTAGTTATGTCTACGAGCTCTCACATTAACTGACAGTTTGCGGTCGCTGGTTAAGCCGGTTGGTTCTGGGCAGGCTTCTACCGCAAACGGAGTCTAACCTCGTGTCATAGCCAATTTATTCCAATATAGATTATATAGATATCAGACTAATTATGTCCATTTAACAGATTAAACTTCTTTACCGGTTACAGCAGATTAATCAAATTTCCATGTTTTACTCGATCTCCTACGGATTTTCATACCCAAATTACAATTATTCAGCTTCCAACAGATTAAGCAATTCAACAGATAACAGAGCTAGCAGATTAGATGATTCAACAGATTTAGCAGATAACAGGTTTAGCAGATTAGGCAATTCAATAGATTAAACATTTCTTAAATTCTATTTACATATCTTGCCTAATCATAAATAAGCCTAAACTTACATGCCTAAATCATGGTCATAATTCATAATACAACATATTCCCAAATTTTTAGTTAAACTTTGCACAGCACAGAATATTATCTAAAAGCCCCAAATTATGATATAAAATATGAATTATGCCAAATTATAGCCTTTAATGCCAATACCCAAAAATCCATTTTTAGGCGCATTCACATTAATAGTTATCCTATTTTAATATAGGTGTTTACGCCTAAGTCACATATTCCTTTTTCAAGTCATGAATCGTTATATAAAAATATGCCCAAGAATCTAGATCTTTAAATTATAACATCTCAAAATCAGATCTTAATTTTAAACATGTGTTATGTCCCTAAGTTTCAAGTCATATGTTAACATACAATGGTGCCTCTTCTTCCAAATCACAGAATATGCACAGATCTAGATCTAATTTACAACGTATGTCCCTTTTCTCAAATCAGTCACAGATCAGTCATGTCCAATTATGCATTATTCATTATTTGTCCCAAAATTTAGCGTTCGTGCATTTATCTCTTATGAGATTCGGCGCAGGCTCGTAGTAGCCTGGCTATAGAATTGAAAGTAGAAAGAGAATAGTCACAGAAAAATAGATCTGACAGATAAGAATATGCATAACCTCAGATTCAGATTTATAACCAAGCCAAGATCATAATTAAAGTTCATATCTGAAAATAACTGTACTCACAAAAAGGAACGATTCTTGTATTATGGAATCTGTATTCTGAAACTGAAATGCTCGCCTTTGATGTAGACCAATCGTTTTAAATTTGATTCTCTTTTAATTCTATTCAGATTGGAAGAAGATGCATTAATCCAAGTTTTGATTCCAGCAGAGTAGCGACGCCATTTTTATTTTTAATTAGAATAGAGGCAGAGTATAGGAAGAATGAAATTGTGTGGAGAGAAAACTATGTTTGGGGGTGTTTAAATAGCATAGGGGTCACGAATTTGGTCAAAACGGGCGTCTAAATACAGAAAAATGCATCTGTCCATGGATCTGGAAATAGGGGGAGGTCGACCCTAGTGTCGACCTGTTTCCCCAGGTCAACCTCTAGGTCGACCCTAGTGTCGACCTAGGTCCTGGGCGGGAATTTTCCCTCCTAACCGGGGTGTCTGTTTTGAATTTAGAAATCTGAATTTTTGAATTTCGGGCTGGTTTTTATTGAAACTTCTGATGGCCATATCTTCTTCATACGGAGTCCGATTTACGCAAACTTGGACTCTATTCCAAGCAGAATTTCGAGATGAACGCAATGGTGAACCCATTTCCCTTAATTATTCTATTACAATTTAATTATTCTCTGGTTTGTTATTCTTATGTTCATAGTAAATACGGGGTGTTACAAAGGGGAGGTGGAGCTCTATCGCATGGGGGTGATGATGGTGGGTTCGGTTGACCTAAGGAGGGGCGGCGGTGGATTCTTGCACGATGGTTATGGGTTACAGTGGCTTTTTATTCCAGATAATAGAACGAAGAGGAAAAAGTAATTAGAGGGGGAGGGATTTGAATAATTAATTATATTTTAATTTATCTCAATGTAATTAAGGAAAATAATTAATTATTAAAATGTTTAATGTATATATAACTTTGTTTTAAAAATATGATTTATTATATATATCTTTGATTATAAAAATGTGATTTTTATTATAAAGTAGTTTTCAATTAAAAATATGATTTTTAAAATTAAAATTAGCATTGTTTTTAAAAATAAAATTAGCATTGTTTTTAAAATTAAAATTAGCATTGTTTTCAAAATAAAATTGGCATTGTTTTTAAAATAAAATTAGCATTATTTCATTTTCAGTTTTAAAAATTTAAGAATATCGAATAAAAATACGATTTTTAATTTATATAACATTGACAAAAATGTGATTATTAAATATATGAAGCGTTATTGAAAATGTGATTTTTAATATAAACTGCTTGAAACAGATTACGTTGGAATCATGGTGAAGAATACAACGCACTGGAGCAAATCCAAACTGTTAAAAAATTCAGAAATAAAAACTAGCGTAGTGCAAACCAAATGTGAGAACTTCTCACTCAATTTATTTTACAGTTAAATATATTCTAGGTTGCAGACAGGGTTTAGAAGCCCCCGACACTACTTTTTGTACAAACCATGGTTGATCGTTTGTTTGGGTTGTAATGTGGATTGTAATTGATTGATATTTTTGTATTTAAAATTATTTATATAAAATGTATTTAAAATTATTTATATAAAATGTATATAAAATTATAATGAAATTAAAATAAAATAAATATTCATTTAAAATGTCGGATGGTTTGTTTATGTACACCTATTTAACTGATGATGATTGGGATGATAATATTTTACACATCGCCCAACTGCACAAATAATAATCATTGTTTGTTGTTTGAAAACCCCATACGGGTATTGGGATGATATTTGACATACACTAATTCCAATAATTAGTGATATGTCAGTTGATGGGTTGACAGACTGTATAAGCATTATTTATTTATTTTAATGCTTATACAGTTGTAAAATGCACTCTGGATGTTGTATGAATTTTTGATGATTGTTTATCATTATTGCTGTATACATGCGATGTATGAATTCCATATAACTGAAATTATATGGTAATTGATTGAGTCTGATTCCAATTCATAATTAATGAATATTTTTAAATAATATTCTATGTATAACCAAAATCAGATATTTTGAAAATTGAAATCAAATTGAAATCGTTTTGAAATGAACTTAAAACGAATTTATTAAGGAATATTCAAATTTGATTTGAAAATCGAAATGAAATTGAAATAGTTTTGAAATGAATTTAAAATGAATTTATTAAAGAATATTCAGATTTCATTTGAAAATAAAATGAAGTTAAAATCGTTTTGAAACGAATTTAAAACGAATTTATTAAGGAATATTCAAATTTGATTTGAAAATAGAAATGAAGTTGAAATCATTTTGAAATGAATTTATAAAATATGTTTTAAATGGAAATCAACGAAATATATATAATACATATTTTATATATATTAAATGGCCTGAATAGAACGCGCCACACCACGACCGTTCACGAATTTCGAAGATTGACTTCGAATTGACATTACGGGAGATCCGACCGTCGGATTCTCCTAAATTCATAACCATTGGGTTCGTATCGAAATGAGCCTTCAAATGTATACAAGAGATTTGAAATCTAATGGTTGTATTTAGAATTATGTCCAAATCAAGTTCACGAAAGGTCGCTATCGATGCAGTTCGTTGACCGTAATTGGAAACCGACTGTACGGGAGATATTAAAATTATTAAAAATATAGAAAAATTATGTAAAATCATTATAAATGATTTAGAAGATTTTTGGTGAAAAATTCTATATTTGAAAAGATAAAAATATATTTTTATCAAAATGAACTAGTAATTAACTAGAATTATAATCTAATTATTTTTAAATAAATAAATTGGATTGAGGATGGGTGTTAATATAACCAGAATTTCCAATATATGAATTGGAAAGGATTTGAATGAAAATCATCTTTGGAATATTTTGATGTTGGATTCCGTGATTATGCGGATACGGTTATCATGTTGTAGTAGTAATTAATTAGGTTTTGAAACTAGAAGGTCATATTCGTTCAAATATTATAAATTTTAAGGGAGGCTATTATAGCCAACTCCCCTTAGTAATTTCGTGTTAAATAAAAATATGGCTTCCCTTATCCATTTTCAGTGTGAATAACAATCACCTTTATTACTAGTTGATTATGTTCACAAATTTCGACAAAATCATTTGAATCAGTTTCAAAAGCCTGGCATATCTTTTTCTTTCTTGCCATGAATATCCTTGCCAAAACCCATGAAACTGTATAAACCAATACCCTATCATACCCTTGATTGTGCCTTCCCTCTTCCACCCGCATGCGCTGGCCGCTTCTCTGCCCAACGGCCAACTCCCACCAAATATCCAACTCCGAATCCCTTGTGACCTCCTCCTTCCCTTTTTAGTTAAACCTGAACTACCATGGAATAAAAAGGAAGCCGACCTTTCATAGGCCATAACTATCGAGTTTTCTACACCTAGAACTGGTCAAGCACTGCCGGTGTTTCTTCCCCGACTGTGGTATTAAACACGATCTCCATGGTCTCATGTGTGACTTGTTGCAGCTTAGGTTAGGTGCAGTTTATTTTCTTCCCATGCGCATGTATATAAAAAACATTGTATGGTTTGCTGCGTTGAGAAACCATATTGCTGAGAACCTTTGCCTTTCCTTGCCCAGTCCTTAGCAGGTATAAAACTTTGTTGAGTAAATTTGTTGGTGAAAAACTTTTTGTTGAAGCATGGGTTTGTGAACTTTAGATTTGTTGGCTATATACTTTGTATTAGATTCCTTTTTGTTATAGTTTGGTCATTCCTTGCCTTGGATTTGCTGAAACCATGTTTTGTGAAACTTTGGATTTGCCGAGTCGCACTTGAAATTTTTGTTGAACCTTAACTTTATATAAAAAGTATTACTGAACCCATGTTGTTTAGAACCATGCTTCCTTGCTGAAACTGTAGATAGGTTTAAAATTTTATTTGTTGAAACTGATTTAACCAAAATCATGGCTTTGTTAATTTCTGTATATCGTGCTTTGGAAAAAACTGGTACAATTTTGTTGAATCCTTGTCGTTGATCTATATTGTTGAGACTTTGGTATTTGGTGCGAGAGATAGTCGTGTACCTATTACTCTATTCAAATTCAATTGTTGTCGTCCCCATGGAAGTTGAGTTCAACTCACGCTTGACTGATATTTTCCTAAAAGTTAAATAACAGCAATTAGAAAGTTATTGAAATGATAACATTATTTTAGTGATATAATAAATTTATTAAACATGAAATTATATGGTTATCTATTGTATGTGCACATGTGACATGCAAACACTATGTTAACCTGTTACTTTATATTGTTACCTATGTATTGAATCTCACATTGCAAGTTCCCTCTTGTAACAACCCGGAATTTCTGAACTAAATTAAAATTTTTATTTTAGCTATTTTAATAGGTTTCGAATATTTAAATGATTTATTTTAAATATTAACGATTTAAAATTTATTTAAATCGAAGTTAGAACGAATACATTTATTTTAATTATAAAACGAGCCTGAAATGGCGCGGTAGTTTGAAAATTCGATTTTAAATTTCAAATGAATGTACAAGATTCAAAATAAATCGGATTTCAATAAAACCAGAAACGTTTGAACCTATTTAATTACATCTTTCTAACGAATGTAAGAAACTGAGATTTCACTATATAAATTAAATGTTATGTACAGCTTAAAATTCAAAATAGTCGCTACGGAATTTATATATATTCTAATATAATATATAACCCTTAAAAATAGCCATTTTGCAAATGACTTCCGTTTTCGACGAAACCAATTTTATTGGATTCAGAATGTCAAATTATTTTTAGATTCTAATTTTCGTAATTTTTGGGGCTAGTATGTGGTCGTGCACAATAAATTGTGAATCGATCAACCATTTAATCCAGAAACAGGGCTTTTTGAGCAAACAGACTCGGAATTAGACAAAACTAGTTTTGTTGGGACCGTATCGTCAAGACATAGCATCATTTCCATTTTCATCGCTAACGGAGTTCGTGTGTGGTTGTAGCAGCGATAAATGTCGATTGGAGAGGGTTAGATGATCAATATAGAACATACAATACTACTATATATTATCTTTTCCTCCATAAATCCTCATTCATTCCATTCATTTAAATCTTGGCAGAAATCTTCTCCCTCTACAAAATCATTTGGCTAAAAAAACTCTGGATCTTAAACAATTTATATCTCTTAATCTATAGACAATTATTCCAAACGGCTTCTGGTATTAGATCTTGATGATCTCTACCTACCACAAAAATTCCATATCCTATCGTCGCACGGATTCGCCGGAATCTCAATCCAAAAGCAGAAAAATAGTTTCGAAATTCGGTGAA
The DNA here is from genome assembly GCA_030737875.1 of Allium sativum. Classification (NCBI taxonomy): domain Eukaryota; kingdom Viridiplantae; phylum Streptophyta; class Magnoliopsida; order Asparagales; family Amaryllidaceae; genus Allium; species Allium sativum. The sequence goes on along the minus strand of CM060918.1, from coordinate 20,573,397 downwards.
TTGTGGCCAATCGAAGACGAATTGGACGATGTCACCTGAGGGAAAGTTGTAGCCAAGAGGAAGGGCTACAACTTTGCTTCACATTTTTTGGCCTGAAAGTGGTCGTGGTGGCTGGAATTTGATGATGAACAGAGACAACGATCAGGGCGATGTGGCGAACTGTTTTTGACATTTTCCGGCCACTGGAGGCGTCGAAGGGCGGAGGTGATTGAAGGGCAGCGGTTCAGGGTGGTACGGCGATTCTTTTCCAGGCAGTGGAGTTGGCTATGGCCGCGCGATGGCGGTGAATTCGGGTTTGAACCCGAATAGGGTCTATTCGCGATTTCTCGCCAGCGACAGCGAATTGGGGTGGGGCCCGTTGGGCGGAGCCGCGGCATGGACTGAGCAAGGCGGCGATGGGGTCGGAAGGACCTCCGACGGCCTGTGGCGGCGGCGTTGGGGAGTTGAACGGGATGAACAACGGGGAATCAATGGGTGAGGGTTTAAATTTAATTTTTTTAATTATTTAATTACATGTTTAAACTTCGTGCGCTAATAAATTTTGGCTACGAACTCCAAATTGCATGAAACTAGATCTGTTGCGATCATGAAGTCGAGGCTTCGCAACAACACTAACTGGGTCCGATTTGGGACAAGTTAGAATTTGGGGCAAATTCAAACCCAAACGGTACCAAAATCACCACATAAAGTCTGGCGGAGTGGAAACCAACTTGAGAACTCCTTCTCACTCAATATTTTTATCGTATTTGTTATAATATTTATTTTTGGTGTTCAACACTCGAATTCGCACAAATCACATAAATTGGAAGCGATGTATTGATATTACCCACACTCGGATTTCATACTCCGTGGATGGCCACTTATGGCGCGGTAAATGGCACTAGGTTGTTGAGTATTTAATTTTTATAGATGATTATGTGATTTGTGTGGAGATTGTAATGTTAATATTAATGTGGTAGTGAAACTAAATTACAAATATCTATTTATAATTTAAACAGTAAAATTGGCTAATTAGAAAAATAATTAAAATCGGATTAGAATTGGTTAAATTAATTAACCAAATATTTATTTAAATTGACTATTGTTGTTTGACTATTCAACTTTGATTTAAAATCGAAGCGAAGTTGGAATTGTTTTAAAATGAATTTATAAACGATTTATAAAATACGAATTGAATGGAAATCGACGATATATATATATATATATATATATATATATATATATATATATATATATATATATATATATAATATGGCCTGAATAGAACGCGCCGCGCAACGACCGTTCGCGAATTTGGACCATTGACTTCAAATTGGCGTAACGGGATATTCGACCGTCGGATTCTCCTAAAACCAGAACCATTGGGTTCGTATCAAAAAGAGCTTTCCAATGAATATAGTGATTTAAATCCGAATGGTTGGATTTCATATTATGTTCAAATTAGTTTTGGAAAAGGTCGTTGTAAATGCGGTTCGATGACCATATATGGAAATCGACTGAAATGGCGATATTTAAATCATTAAAAATGTGAATAAATTATGTAAAATCATAATAAATGATTTGGAAAGAGTTTGGATGAAATATTCCATATTTGTAAAGATAAATGATATTTTTATCGAAATGAACTAGTTATTAACTAGAATAATAATCCAAATGATTTCTACATAAATAAACTGGATTGAAAAGGGTTTGGATATAACCAGAATTTTCCAACGTATGAGTTGGAAGGCATTTGAATAGAAATAATTTCTGGAATATTTAGATAGTGAATTCCATGATTATATTAATATTTTTGAGGAATTTAGAAGATATATATATCGTTATTTCCAATACAACATTTGTTGATTTCAGAATTTGATATTGAATATAAGCCGATATTATTTTCTGTTCAGAGCCTAGTATTTAACATAAAATTGGATTTTGGGTTTATCGTGAATGGTGTCTTAAATAACACTATTCTTAAACCCAGCTGAGAAAGGAATAAATCTTTTAATTGAGATTAATGAAGTTTTCCAATTATATTTATTAATTGGAATTAAATGGAAGATGATTTTGGGTTCGTTATGGACGGTGTTTTAAATGACATTTGCTCTTTAACCCGAATAACAGTGAAGATATAATATGGAATTTATAAATCTTTATTCTAAGATTTAATAGACATTTTCCAAAGTAAAGTTTTCCAATTTAATATATATTGAATTGGAATTGAATGGAATTTGATTTAATAATTGAGATGAGCTTCTATGAATGAAGAGCTTTAATATTTATGGAATTTAGAAGGCTTGGCTGCTATTCCATTTATAGTATTGATCCGATACAGAAATTTATATCGATTATATACTGTTACGGTTTCGGTGAAGATTCCATTTCGATGGAAGGTGATTTGGGTTTATCGTGAACTTTGTTTTAAATGACATTGGTTCTTTAACCTAGTTAAAAGCGGGATTAATTTCCTAAAGTTTGAATAATCATTAAGTAATGATTATTGATATTAAAACTGAACTAGAGTGTAATAACCCGGAAAATCTGGGCCAGTTTAAAATTTTTATTTTAGCAATTTTAGCGAATTTTGAATATTTAAAATAGATTATTTTAAATAATATCGACGAGAAATTTATTTTGAATATGATTCGAACGTATATATTTATACGCCGTCGTTAGAATATAAATAATTATATATAATTATAAATAGAATTGAAAATGGCGCGGTAGTTCGATAATTCGAATTCAAACTTCAATTGAATGTACCGGGTGCAAAACAATCCGGATTTTAGTGAAACCAAAAACAATAGGATCTATTTGAGAATATCTTTCCAACGAATCCGAAAAATCGAAATTTCATAGCGGGAATCAAAAGATATGTCCAATTGAAAATTCTGAATAGTCGCTATGGAATTCAGGCCCTTAAAAATAGACATTTTGCAAACGACCTCGGATTTCGACGAAACTAGTTTTGTTGGGTCCGTGATGTCAAATTATTGTTAGATTCCAAATTTCATAATTTTTCGAATCAATATGTGAGCGTGGCAATGGAAAGCGCGTTTGACCAGTTTTAGTTGATTTTATTCGACTGGAAATTGGCCATTTTTCCAACGGTCTCAGAATTCGACGAAACTAGTTTTGTTAGGACCATATCGTCAATACAAAGCTAGAAAATATTTTTGTGGAATTTTTAGTGTTAGTATGTGACCCCGGTAATTGGAAATGTACGTTTAAAATTCAATATAGCGATTTAGATCTAAATTCAACGGAAACTGATCAAGACAATCAAATCAGCCTACGATACATATCCCATTGTGTTCGGAATGGGGGTAAAACGCTATGGACGACAGGCGGTGGGCCTCGTTTCGAGGTCGTATGTAAAAGTCAACCTTTTGAAAATTAAATTAAAATAAATAAATAAATTATAAATCCCTTTACACGTACCCCCCTCTTCTTCATTATTTTCCCAACCAGAAAACAACCGATCCCCAAATCGAATTGTTAGACCCACCTCCCTCCCCTTCGCTGATGATCGTCGCGCCCTACCAGTAGCCGCCACCGCCATAGTCGGCCGCCCCCACCTCCGATTAGGCGCCACACTCCTCCCCGTCGCACCCCCTTCTCTCTGCCCTAGCCTGACCTCGCGCGAGCTGCCTGAACCGCCATGCACCCACTTCGACAGCGCCAACCACCACCTCGCGCCCTCCTGCGCGCAACCGCCTCCGACCTCACCAAGCACCCCCCCTGCTGCGATCAACGAGCCCAACCCCCACGCCCAATTCAAGAACCGCCACCCACAACACCAAATCCACAGCCGGTCGCACCCCTACCACCTTCCCCGCCCCCGTCAGCACCTCCGGTGGATCCCCCTTCGACTGGAAACCCCTCCAATCCCAAAACCCTTCGCTGTAAGTCCTTCGATTTGTTTTATTTATCCATTTATGTAGGTAATTAGGACGAGTTTTACTTAGATAAAAAGGCGGATTTTTATTTTGTTAAAGATACGATTTTTATATAATAAAAATGGAATTTTTCGGTAATAAAAATGTGATTTTTAGCTAACGAAAAATATGGTTTTTAGAAATATGAAAAGCTTTGGTTTCTAATTAGGTAAAAATGAGATTTTTAACTTAGAAAAAAATCGATTTTTATATTTATGAAGTGATGATAAAGATATGATTTTTATTTGTTCATCTGCAAGAGAAAGTAGTGATTTTTATTATGAAAAGTTAGCGATAGAAGTAAAAATTAGATTTTTATATATTGAATAGCGAAGTAAAAAGGTGATTTTTATATATGTAGTGGCTACGGGCAACGAAGATGACGAAGATGCGATAACGACGAAGATTTCTACTTAAGAAGTGCCGTGGAGCTAGGATAGCTATCTGTGAGAATTTCTCACCTTTCAATTTCTTTTTCTAGTTATATATATATACTAGGATGCAGACGGTGCTTAGTAGCACCCGACACAACCGTCCACAGACCATGGACTTGTTTGTTTGGTTGCATAAATTAATTTGATGATTTGATTTGAATTTGGTTGTTTGGTGAATTTGATTGATGTGTGAATGGCGTGGGCCTTCACTAGACCGGGGATAAGGCTAGGCCTCGTCCCGTTTCTAGTATCGTGCCGTTATGCCGCCGAAATTTTCTAAAATATGTTAGAAAAATAAAAATATCATTTTATTTGTGTAAACGAACTGAATAGAAATTCATATGTTAAAATAAAATGTTTTATCATTAAAAATATAATTTTTAACGTGAAAGTGTATAAGTAAATATTCATTTACAAACCGGACGGTTTGTTTATGTACACCTATTTGAATGACATTGATTGGGACGATAAATTTTACACATCGCCCAACTGCACAAATAAAAATCTGTGTTTGATTGTTTGAAACCCCACACGGGTGTTGGGATGAAATTTGAAGTTCACTCATCCTGATTGATTAAATGTGTCGATCGATTGATTGACAGGCTGTTATAAGCGTTAGATATCTATATTTGATGCTTATACAGTGTAGTGCACTTTGGTTGATGGTTGATTATTTTTCGATGCTAATGTATACGTGTGATGTATGAAAATCCATATAATTAACATTATATGATGATTGATTGGGCCTCATTCCAATTTAGAAAATAAAGAATATTATATAATATGAGGTTCATGTGTTGACTGTACTCATCCGTTGAGATTAGTCATGTGTTGAACGAAATATTTTAATAATAAAATTTACATCTTTATCAATATTATATAATATAAGGTTCATGTGTTGACTGTACTCATCCGTTGAGATTAGTCATGTGTTGAACGAAATATTTTAATAATAAAATTTTCATCTTTAAGAATATTATATAATATAAGGTTCATGTGTTGACTGTACTCATCCGTTGAGATTAGTCATGTGTTGAACGAAATATTTTAATAATAAAATTTACATCTTTATCAATATTATATAATATAAGGTTCATGTGTTGACTGTACTCATCCGTTGAGATTAGTCATGTGTTGAACGAAATATTTTAATAATAAAATTTACATCTTTATCAATATTATATAATATAAGGTTCATGTGTTGACTGTACTCATCCGTTGAGATTAGTCATGTGTTGAACGAAATATTTTAATAATAAAATTTACATCTTTAAGAATATTATATAATATAAGGTTCATGTGTTGACTGTACTCATTCGTTGAGATTAGTCATGTGTTGAACGAAATATTTTAATAATAAAATTTACATCTTTATCAATATTATTGTTAGACCAAAAAGTGGTTCTAACACCCAAATTGATTGAAATCAAATGAAATAAGATAAAAATAAAAATTAACACACAGGATTTATAGTGGTTCGGCGAAGAAATGCCTACGTCCACTTGTCTCTCACTATATTTACCGATTTAGTTGCAAGTACAATGAAATATTCACTTGATTCCTCTCACAACTCACTTATAATCACTCAATTATAGAAAACAAATAATGAAAGAAGATTTGGATTTTCCGGGATTGCTGGAATTCGGGTTATGAAGGCGGTTCAACTCTCCAAGTGCCAGAAAAAAGGATCCTTTTCTTTGTCTCCAGATGGGGTATTTATAGGTGTGAATTTGCTCAGAGTCCGATCCGGATCGGAGCCACGCGTCACTCATCCCATCAGCATCGGGTTCGGATTGATTTCTACGTTGACAACGCATCAGAATAATGGACGTTATGGGCAGAAACTGGTCATAGCCGATCCGGATATCCAGGCGCTTATGCAGGAGAATGATATGGAAAATGGGTTCGGGTCGGAGGGATACGTACAAGGGATTCGGATCGGGATATCCGATCCGACCCGGATTGGCTTAGAAACAACGCTCTCTCCTCTTTAGTCTGCTCCGCTCCGCTCCGATCTATCTCCGTAGCAACCAAGTGGCTTTCCGATCCAATTGAGACTATATTGCCCTCCGATCCGAACAGCTATGCCTTACTAATTTCCTCAGCAATAGTTCACCGATCCGAACAGAAGACTTTATCCGATCCGAACCGATACGCTGTTTTGACCTGACCCGAATAACTGCAGCTGTCCTATCTAGGCTGTAGTGTCTTCTCCGATCTGGGTAGTGATGGTCTCTCCGATCCGAACCGAAGTCTTCTAATTAGGAAGGTTCTTCAATGCTTGACATCTTGACTTTGTGTTGCCTAGTTCACAAAGTAGGCTAACATTTTGCCCCCTCAAAGGTTGCTTCTGTTGGAAACGGAGCATGCTTTGATTGCTATTGCACAATATCTTCATCCTTCCTTTTGAATTCACATATCAAGTTGTCGTTCGTTATCCCGTTCGGTTCGGGTTCTGACCCGAATGGATTTCCTATGCCTCGCAACAGATTAATGGGCCAGAGGGTGTGGGCTGTTGGGCTCTTACCTCGGACCGAGCGGAAAGATAGGAGGGGAATACGAGTAGCCACCTCCCTCCTGTATATATCCTCTGCCCCCATCTCCTTCTTTCTTTCTCCTTCTTCTTTTATTTTCGTTGTTCTTCCAGTAATTACTCCGAAGGAAAAAAAAACGAAAATTCTAACTTCAAAAAGAAAATCAAAACTCCTTCTCGCATCCTTAAATCAATCATATCGGTAGGTCATAACTTCAATTAAGCCTCTCTTTAACTGATTTCAGTTGTAATTTGCGGTTTAATATGAATGACTTGAGCATATTTACGATTCAATCTCCATGACACGGCCATCCCCTCCTCTACCACCGTCGCTGATACTTCTGCTACCACCTCGAGGCGCTGATAGGTTGAAGAAGGCGTACGCTTGCCCCTAATTGGAGCTGTTGATATGGGATTGGGTTCGGAGGTGATTGAGGAAGAAGAAGAAGATGAAAGACATGAGAAATTGGTTCAGGCAAAGAAACATGGAAAATGGAGGAGGAGACCAAAGTTTTTTCTTTCCGGTTCGGGTCGGAAGAGTGAAAATGAAAAACAAGGGATAGCCTATCGGGTCGGATCGGAGGGTGAAAATAGATAAATAGGGGACGTCGGTATTCAAACTCATCCGATCCGTTCCTATTACATGTCTCCGATCCGATCCGGTTGAACATAACCTTTCATCCAGTGCAGAACTTTTCTTCAGTCCGATCCTATGATGCCTGCCCGACCCGAACCGAAAACCACTCAATCCAAAGCACAAACTTTTGTCCAACTATTTAAAACAATGCTAGATATTACTTCCAACTTCATGAACAGTTAGGATAGTGCCTTGAGGACATAAATAAACATTAAGAACTACTATGACTATCACTTTCTCTTCAAAGTTTCGTCTTACATTGTTGCACCTTTACTTTGCATTTCTCACATTCGCTGCACACATTTTAGTTCACACACATGCACAGGGGGGTACGGGCTAATTTACCCTAATTCGTGCTATTGCTTCTTCAATAGTTCTACGACCATGAGACCCAGACGCTCTTCCAGACTAGCTGAGAGGAAAGAAGCCCCGGAAACCTCTAACAAAATTACTCTCGAGGACATATCTTCTCCGTCAGATCCAGAATGGGACAATGAGGGTCCAGACTACGGGGTTGGAAATCGAGAAAGCAACGAGGTGTCTTCAGAGAATGAAGTTTCTCTGGGTTTTGAGGAGAAAGGAGGGATTGGTGATGATCGAGCCCCTGATGAATTTGAATCGGCCATTATATTGGAATCACCTCCAGACTCCGTTGAATCAACAATCGACAACGATCGACTTGTCCGAATTTGCTTAAAGTATGGGATAATGAAAAGAGACACTCTAGTGCCTTCAAACTCTGACAGTCCCCACAACCCTCCAGAAGGATATATGGCGGTCACTCGATTGATGTGCATGGTCGGCGCTATTCCTCCATTCTCTCCCTTCATCGTTGACTTTTTAAGACAAATGCGGATTGCCCCCATGCAGCTGCATCCCAATTCGTATGCCTACTTGCACACTTTGTACATAGCATACCGTGAAATCTTATGCATTGAGCTCACGTTCGATGATGTTCACTTCTTCTATAATTTCAAGCATCGGACTCGAGAGACTCCATCTTTCTGCTACTTAGAATCAGTCCCAAAAAGGAAGATAATCTCAGCACCATTCAGCAGTAAAGCTGGAGATTCTAGATTAGAATGGTTCTACGTGAAGCGACAGACTGGATGTGCCAGGAGGTGGACAAAATCAAGTAAAGCACTGATTTTCTAAGTCCGAGCTCTATACACTTGAATCATCACCTTAACTTGTTTTCCTCTTTGTTTGCAGTTGACAATCCAAAACAAATATCAGATCAGGTGTTCTTTGACCGGATGCACCAACTTCTTAATGGCGATCAAAAATTCTTGACCATCGATGAAATCCTTAAGAACGAATATCTTCACTTCCATGGGCTGTTATCCGTTTTTCGTAGCATCGGTCAGGGGACGGCCCCCTACGCATACATTCCTCTAGTGGAGGTGGTCCCAGAGACAGGAGAAGGCTCGGGAATTCCTACAGTGCCTCTTCAAACTTCACCTTCTCCATCTTCTACACAAGATGACGAATTGGCTAACCTGGCTGAAAGGCATCGTGAAGGATATACTGCCCCCGAGGAGGCTACTTCTCTGGAAAAGTCAACATCCTCCCAAGAGTCGCCACTTAACGCTTCCGAGGGGAATATCCCTAGTACTGATGACCAAATATTTCAGGGTTTGGGGGATCTCCCCTTACCTGAAACTATATACACTTCAGAGGATTTCAGGAAGGATCCTTTAGCCTTCACTTCTTCTGAAGAGACCACTCCCGCTAGGGCCAAAGAGCCTGCCCGTACTAGTCTAGCTTCAGACTCGGGTTGGTTGGGGGGAAACAAACCACTTAGGATACACTTTATACAATGGCATTAGCATTCATTGCACCTCTTTCTTCGTGAATCCATTAATTCTAAATTTCGTTTGTTTTATCGTGCAGGTACGATGTCTCGATCCTATTACGATATCAGGAAGCTTCGCCGCAGCATGTCCAATCCACCTCAGGATATCGAGTATGATCGTCGGGATGATCGTGGTAGGGAGGAGAGAAGGCCTTATGATCCCCATCGTTCTCGACCCTCACGTTCTCCCTCACCAGTTCGGCCGGAACAAGAGAAATACAAGGGTTATCAAAGCCGCAGGGAAGAGGATAGACCACCATCTAAAGACTCCACTTCTTCCCATGAAAAGCGCAGTAGAGAGAGAAGTCCTCCGAAAGAAACTGGGTCTCGGAGTAAGCAAAAGGTTCCTGCTACTAAACGACCTAGGACAGACAAAGAATCTACCGAATCCTCCTCACACAGGGACACCGAATTGACAATCCCCACTCCTCCCCCACTAGATGCGGAAACTGCAGTAAAGCGGGCATATTTGAAGGAGCAATTTCCCGAACACTACTTCGAGACTTTGACTTTTTTACCTGCCCTTGAACCGGTTTCTTCTAAATGGGCAGACGAGGCCAAAGCAAAGATAGATGCGGTAGAAAAACAGGATACTGAGATGATTAAATATTCACGCAATCTTTCTAGAATCATCCGCACTCTAATCACAAATACTGATTCAATGCAAAAGACCGCGGAGGAGGATGCCAAGGCCTTAAAAGTTCTAGGAAAAGATTTGGAAGACACTCAAGCTCAGCTAGCTGTCGCTCAAAGGGATGCTTCTAACTTCAAACAACAATTCGAGGACATGCAAAAACGTTACCATGACTTGCTTGAATCTCACACTCAAGAGCGTTCTGAATTAAAAAAGCAAGCTGACGAGGCTAAGTCAGAAGCTGCTAAGACACGCCTTGCTTATGCTGACCTTGAGCGGAAAAATGCTGAGTTAGCACAGAGGAGTGCTGAACTAGAAAAGAAGAATGCTGACTTGGCTTCAAGGCTGTTGGAAGCAGAGAACAGGGCTGCCCTGGCCGAGGGCAATGTGGAGTGTGCTATCAAATCTGCGGAGGAAGCCCGCAAGCAATTATCTGAGGCGGAGGCTGATATTCAGGGTTTCGGCGAACTAATGATTGAATTCTTCGCACATATCATCCATCGCCGAAACATTTCTTGGATCGAAGATTACCCATCCACTCTAGTTCAAGTATGGAATCAGATTATTGAGTGGGAAAAAGAGGAGCTCAAAGTCGATTCTATCGATGAGGATAAGCTTATGGAAAAATACTTGAGGGATGATGAACCGGAGCGCCTGGCTGAAGGGCGCCGCCTTATTGCTGAGGCCATGGAAGAAGAGAGACGGAAGTCTAAACAGAAAACTGTTCTCGAAGCTGGTTCCTCTTCTTCTGCCCCTGCGACTTCTGAAGTAGAGGGGTATGATCCTAAAAATCCGGGAATTGCCCGAACAACTCTGCTATCTCCTATTCCTGAAACAACATCAGAGGTAGTAGTCACCCCTGCCGAAAAGTCTTCGGAAGGTATCCCTACCTTTTCTCCTCAATTTGCCAAGGCTATTTCTACCTTTCGCCACGTGATTGAACAATCGATGAAAGACCCATTGTTTTCGCCTGAGTTGATAACTGTTGCTTCTCATTCTGTAGGTGATGAGTCATCCGAAAAGACAGATGTGACTCAGGGAGCCACCGCCGGGGCAAAACCTGCAGAAAAAGCCAAAAGAGGGGAGGATAAGGCTGCTCCTATAGACTTGGGAGAAGAAAGTGAGCCAACTAAGGTCGCCACTCCCTGACTATAGCAACTTCTGGTTCCTCTTCAAGTCAAAAAATGCTGATGATGTTACCTTGGCTGCAATGAAAACCGATCAAGACAAACGCTTGCAATTAAAAGCTGAAGAACTAGACCCCGAAGCCCTCAAGCCCCTCGCAGTTGTGGATGAGGGATCAAGGTTAGTTGTTAAGCTCTCAACTAGATCTATTACAGAGGAACTCGCTAAAAAATCTTCTCTTGATTCCAGCGCTCCGCCCTCTGGGAAGAAGTCTACTGGCTCTAGCACCGTATCTTCAGGAAAAAAGAAGTCAAAACGAATCTTGATAAAGGTTGAGAAAGAAGCAAAGGATGCGGAGAAAGCCGCCAAGAAGTCCAAGGCTCATTCGAAATCTAAATAGTGGATTGCCTTGTATCGTTTTAGCATTTAGTGAACCAACAATTGCTGTTACAAGAGCGTCTCTTGCACCTTCTTTTTTAGCTACTGTCCTGTACAAATTCATTCGTTCGTAAATAAATAAAAAGTAATTCATTTTCTGCAATGTTTGTTTGTTAGTAGTTCTGCACTTATGTAAAAATGCATGTCTATAGTTATGAAACGAAGTTGTGGAGGGGGGAAATATGCGTATACATACGTGTCCCCAGTCAATTCCCACAAATTATTTAATGCTTAATCAAGCAATCTGAATGCTCCCGATTCTCTGACGAGATAGCACTTCCTGTGTCGTCAGTACCTGTCGTTTTTTCTGGCATTTCTTTTATACTCTCTCTCTTTCTCTTGAGAGTTAGAGTTCGAGCTCAGTAATCTATTCATTCCCCGGTCTTTCAGCGGGGAAAGATTTCTTTCTCAGCGCTCAGTCGGAGACGCCTTTATACTCTCTTTCTCTCTGGAAAGTTAGAGTTAGGAGAAGAATTTCTTTTTCAGCGCTCAGTCGGAGACACTTTTATACTCTCTCTCTCTCTGGAGAGTTAGAGTTAAGAATGTCGTTTTCTCATTCTTTTATGTCTTATCGCACAAATAGTCGTTGTGCTTCTTTTTATGTCTAAACTGTTTTCAACCTTTTTAGGCTTTGAGTCATCCTGTATTTTATAATCACAACAGAATAACTGATGAATGTATATATGTAATGCATAAAAGTAAATAACACACAATATTTTTATAGTGGTTCGGCTAAGTCGTAGCCTACATCCACTTTATAGTTCTTCATTCATATCGTCAGATTTTCCCAAGGCAAGTCGTGCCTTATTACAGAGTTCATAAGAAAAATAACACAAAGTACAACATTTCTAATCCAAATATCGCATTAAGTGTTGGGCATTCCATGCGCTAGGGACTTCTTCGCCATCTACGGTCGTTAACTTGAAGGTTCCTTTTTCAAGTTTCCGTTGGATGACAAAGGGTCCTTCCCATTTTGGACCGAGGTGAGGAAGGGATGGAAAGACTCTCTTTAGCACCAAATCTCCTGGTTCAAAGGTCCTGAGGCGAACTTTTTTGTTGTAATAGCGTGCCATCTGATGTCGATGTATTGCCGCACGCAAATCTGCTTCGTCCCTTTTTTCTTCGACTTCATCAAGAGACTCAAGTAAGAGTGCCCGATTCATCATCGGGTCATAATATGTCACCCTGTGGGAAGGAACTTCCAGTTCAACTGGAATTACTGCTTCTGAGCCAAAGGAGAGAGAGAAAGGGGTATGACCGGTGGCCGTTTTAAATGTTGTTCGATATGCCCACAAAGCTAGGGGCAATTCGTCAACCCATTTTGCCTTTGTACGCTCTAATCGTTTCTTGAGGATGGATTTTATTACTTTGTTTATTGCCTCTACTTGCCCGTTCGACTGCGGATAAGCAACTGCGGTATATCGTTTGTCAATCTTATACTTCTGGCAGAAATTTCTGAATTCAGTACTATCAAATTGGGTTCCGTTGTCAGTTATAATCGTCCTTGGGATCCCGAATCGGCATATAATATTTCTGACCACAAAGCTTATCACCTTTCTTGCCGTGATCTTGGTCAAGGGCTCAACTTCCACCCACTTCGTAAAATTGTCCACGGCCACTATTGCATATTTCGCTCCTCCTTTAGCAATCGGTAGAACTCCAATGATATCAATTCCCCATGTGGCAAATGGCCAAGGACTCACCATTGATTTAAGTTGGGTCGACGGTGCTCTGGGGATTTTGGCGAATCTCTGGTACTTATCGTAGCGTCGTGAATAATCAGCTGCATCTTTGTTAATTGTGGGCCAGAAGTATCCGTATCGCAATATCTTCTTTGCTAAAGTCCGACCTCCTGTATGATCTCCACACTCACCTTCGTGTACTTCTCTTAGTACACGTTTGATGTCGTCGTGTGCTATACATCGTAACAGGGGCATAGAAAATCCTTGCCTATAGAGAGTATCATCTTGTATGACATATCTGGTAGCCTTGCGAACTACAGCCCTTCTTTCACTCTTCTTTGACGGGAGTGTTCCATCCTTAAGGAAGTTCTTAATCGGGGTCATCCACGACTCCTTCTCCGGTTCCGCTTCAAAAGCGAACTCAACTTCCATTGACTCAAAGCTTGGCGATTCCAACGTTTCAATTGGAATTATTTCAGTCTCTTCTGGATTGTCGGAACTGGCCAGCTTTGCCAGCCTATCCGCCTTCTGGTTTTCAGCTCTTGGGATATGTGTTATGTTGTACCGCTCCAAGCTACTCAATAGCTCTCTCACTTTCCTGAGGTAGGCGATGAGTCGAGGTCCCCGAGCCACAAATTCCTCTCGCACTTGGCAAACAACGATTTTAGAGTCACAGAATATGTCTAACACTTTTACTCTGAGGTCTTTGGCAAGCTTCAGCCCGGCAATCAGAGCTTCATATTCAGAGTCATTGTTAGTCGCCGAAAATTCTAATCGTAGAGCATAATATAACGACCGTCCTTCGGGAGTGACTAAGACGATTCCAGCTCCGGACCTTCGGTCGTTCTTGGCTCCATCTGTATATAGTTTCCACGGATCTATCTTTAACTCATCCTCGGATCTAACCACTTTGTCTTCGATTACTTCCTCCTCTGGGATGGTGAATTCCGCAATGAAGTCTGCCAGAGCTTGCCCCCTGATCGACTTTCGTGGTTGAAAATTTAAATCAAACTGACTTAATTCTATATTCCATTTGATCAACCTTCCCGATGCTTCGGGTCTCTGCAGCACCTGCCTCAAGGGCTGGTCGGTGTATATGGTTATTGGATGAGCTTGGAAATAGTGACGAAGTTTTCGGGGTGCGATCATACCAGCACTAAAGCACTCAAAATGTTAGCCTACTTTGTGAACTAGGCAACACAAAGTCAAGATGTCAAGCATTGAAGAACCTTCCTAATTAGAAGACTTCGGTTCGGATCGAAGAGACCATCACTACTCAGATCAGAGAAGACACTACAGCCTAGATCGGACAGCTGCAGTTATTCGGGTCGGGTCAAAACAGCGTATCGGTTCGGATCGAAAAAAGTCTTCTGTTCGGATCGGTGAACTATTGCTGAGGAAATTAGTAAGGCATAGCTGTTCGGATCGGAGGGCAATATAGTCTCAATTGGATCGGAAAGCCACTTGGTTGCTACGGAGATAGATCGGAGCGGAGCGGAGCAGACTAAAGAGGAGAGAGCGTTGTTTCTAAGCCAATCCGGGTCGGATCGGATATCCCGATCTGAACCCCTTGTACGTATCCCTCCGACCCGAACCCATTTTCCATATCATTCTCCTGCATAAGCGCCTGGATATCCGGATCGGCTATGACCAGTTTCTGCCCATAACGTCCATTATTCTGATGCGTTGTCAACGTAGAAATCAATCCGAACCCGATGCTGATGGGATGAGTGACGCGTGGCTCCGATCCGGGTAAATATTTTCCAGGGTCATAGCCCTGGAAAGGGATATAAATTTTATAATATTTATATTATATAATATTGATAAAGATGTAAATTTTATTATTAAAATATTTCGTTCAACACATGACTAATCTCAACGGATGAGTATAGTCAACACATGAACCTTATATTATATAATATTGATAAAGTTGTAAATTTTATTATTAAAATATTTCGTTCAACACATGACTAATCTCAATGGATGAGTACAGTCAACACATTATATAAGGTTCATGTGTTGACTGTACTCATCCGTTGAGATTAGTCATGTGTTGAACGAAATATTTTAATAATAAAATTTACATCTTTATCAATATTATATAATATAAGGTTCATGTGTTGACTCTACTCATCCGTTGAGATTAGTCATGTGTTGAACGAAATATTTTAATAATGGAAATATTTGAAATAAAAATATTTGAAAGGGAAATATTTGAAAAAGAAATATTTGAAATAGAATATTTGAAAATAGAAATATATGAAGCCGTGTTGATTAGATTGACGCCATTTTGATGTAAACGATACTTATATCGATTTTATTCATTTTAAAATGAATATTGAAAAGTGACATCGAAATCGAATATTTTGAAATGAAATGAATTGAAAACGATTTCGAAATGATTTGAATAGAAAACGATTTCGAAATGATTTGAATAGAAAACGAATTTGATTTGATTTGAATATGTAACGAATTTGATTTCAATGGCATATATATCGAATTCGAATTTGATTTGAATAGAAAACGAATTTGATTTCAATTGAATATATAACGAATTGAATTTGATTTGAATAGAAAACCAATTTGAATTGAATTGAATAGAAAACTAATTTGATTTGAAGTGAATATATAACCAATTTGATTTGAATTGAATATGTAACGATTTCGAGTTGAATTGAAAACGAATTCGAATTGAATTGAAAACGAATTCGAATCGAATTGAAAATGAATTGAAATGAATTCGAATTGAATTGAAATTTGAATTGAATAGAAATGAATTTTAAAAATGAATTTATAAAGAAGAATTCAATTTTGCTTTAGATTGAAATGAAAGTTGAAGTGGTTCTTGAAACGAATTTAAAACTATTTATATAATTCGTTTTAAATAGAAATCGACGAAATATATATTATATATATAATATAATGGCCTGAATAGAACGCGCCGCGGCAGTTCGTGAATTTCGACCATTTCTTTCAAACGGACATTACGGGAGATCCGACCGTCGGATTCTCCTAAAACCGGAACCGTTGGGTTCGTATCGAAAAGATCTTTCTAACGAATATTTGAAATTTGAAATCTAACGGTTGGATTTGGAGATACGTCCAAATCAAATTCGAAAAAGGTCGTTGTAAGTGCAGTTCGATGGCCGTTGATGGAAATCGACTGTACGGGCCTTGATAAAATTATTAAAAATAGTAATAATTTGTGTAAAATCACAAGAAATGATTTGGGAAAAATTGGGGTGAAAAACCCCATATTTGAAAAGATAGAAATGAATTTTTATCGAAATGAACTAGTTTTGAACTAAATTTAAAACCCAATTATTTTTAAATAAATAAATTAGATTTAAAAAGGGGTTTTAAATAATCAGAATTTCTAACATATAACGATTGGATTTGAAATGGGTTTATCGTGAACGGTGTTTTAAATAACACTAGTTCTTTAACCCGATAATAAATAGAATGTGATTTGGGTTTGTCGTGAACTGTGTTTTAAATAACACCTAGTTCTTTAACCTAGTAAAAGGAGTTCTAACGAATCTGCAATTAGATTGAAATGTGAATCTATAATCTAAATTATCAAATTTAGAAATGAGCGAGAATGGAGTATCGCCAGTTTTACTCCAAAGCGATAGTCAAATCTTTAATTAGATTTGAACGTGAAATGGTAATTAATTTTACCGATAACACCGTGGTGTTAGACATGGAGTATTACCAGTTTTGCTTCATGGGATGAATAGGTTGGGATTGGGAAATAAAATAAATAATTACTTCGGTGTGGTTCGCTAATCTCAACTAGTTTAGAAAAACCATAATTTGGTTTGAAACGACATCCAAAGGAAGATTACAGGATAAATTTTAAAGAATTTATCTTGGATAAAATTAATGGGAACCTTTCCCTAAGAATGTGGAATTTAGAAACTAGCTGTAGGTTGGCTAAGAAGAATGGTTTCCTGGGTATTGATCTGATGTTGGTTTCGGCCTTCGGGGTTAATGTTTGGGAAATTGTTCTCCTGCTAATTTGCGGTTAGTGACTAATGAATTGGAATGAGGCGTATGTTGTGTTTGTGTAACATTTGTTTTTAATATACGCGGGTTGTTCGGAAAGTTCGGGTTTACACCCATTCTGAATAACCGATTCGACGATATGTCGAAGATGAAAACGGTGGTCGAAGACCGGAAGTCTTCACATTGTTTGGATTATTACTGACGATCCTGATTGGGCAGTACACCCAAGAGGATGGAATCGGTTGGTGGTCGTCCAGACGTACTTGGAGATGAATGGATATGCGAGGAAAGTGCCTTCGATTTCGTTCAGACCCAGAACGGACTTGTAAATGGATTGTGTGTCTGACATTGGATTTTATTCTGTGTTGATTGATTTCTATTAAATATATATCTATTTGGCGGCGGAGAATTTATTCTCTTGCTTAACGCCCTTCTCTGAGACGTACGAGCTTAGAGGTTATATATCGATAGATATCAATCGCACGGCATGAATTGCCTGTGTGGCACGCTAAGATGCAATGATCAAGGCTTCTGTTGAAAAGCAAAGTCTTGTGGTTGATGATCAAAGCACGGCCTTTGTGGCGTTGCTTTGTGTATAGCGTGGATTCTCGAGCCTCACACCTCGGTATGAGTCAAAAACGGGATAAGGACCCAAGGAGTGCATGACGTTTCTTTCTAGCTATGGTGGTGTCAGTGACTTACCAGCCCTGACATTTATATACTTTTCACCTATGTGGTTGTTGGAATGCAAGGCGCCTCGATTATAGGTCTGTAAGGACCGGGAAACGTGTGTTCAGGAATAACTAATCCTCTAACGTAAGTGAGGACCGGCCTTGGTGGATCCGGGGTTGCCCAGAGTGCGTAACCCTGGGACATTTGCTAGAGTGTCTCAAACGCGGAGAGGAGCTTGCCCCTTGCCTCGACTCATGATGGAAATCCAATTTCCAATACGTGTATTGCGGTTTTAATTGTAGAACTAGTATGGCGACATGATAGATGGTACCCATGCCGCCTATGATTTATATTTATGATTGAAATTGTTTTGACACTATACACTTATTATAGTATCAAATGATTTGTTTTAAACGTACCAAGCATGTTTGGCTATTATAAGGGAAAACCCTATCCTCCGGCTTGCGTTGCATTGTGTGATGGGACTTGGGTCTTATAATAGCTTCATTTTTCGAAAAAGCATTGCGTTGTTTATTCTATGCACTAGTATTCTTGGGAGGAAACCCCTTCCGTGTTATACGGCGTGGTCCCTTGAATTACTCTCTTTTAAAGTAAAGCTTTAAATAACTGTTTTAGTTCTCACACCAGTCACATGACTGACCTGGAGTTTATTGTTTTAACCTAAACTCTGGGTGCCCCTATTTTCCGCACGGGCAGCTAGTAGTTTTGGTTTTGCAGATTTATATTCCCAGGATCCTGGTTTACAGCTGGAATGATATCCGGAAAGCTCTGTATCCGTATATCACCTTCAGTTGTGCTTTGTATATTTTTCCGCTGCTATGTAATTTATTGTAATCTCTGATATTTATCGAATGTAATTTATTCAATTATACTCTGTATATTCTTGTATCTGATGGAATTGTTGTAATAGCAATGAAATGTTCTTCCGTCTGCGTTCTGATTTGTCCTGTTCTCAAACGATCAGGGGTTTCAGATGGTCTAAATCGGTTCAACGACTGATTCAGGTCGAGCGAAATTCTAGGCCGTCACATTTGGTATCAGAGCTTTGGTTTACAGAGCTCGAGAACAAGACACATTAGAACCATACGAAAGAATTCATCAGATATTGGATTAGTAATATCCAACTAGAATGACTCGTTAGAGATAGGATTAGTAGTATCCTAGAACGAGTGTGAAGAGCATATTTTTCAAAAGGAAACAATTTTGTTTTGAAAATTTAAATCAATTCAACGTATTTGATTATTTATTTACTTTGAATATGGACAATCTAGTATATAAAGGTTTTGCATATACGCGTCATGAACGTATATTCGAAGTTTTAATATATTAGATAGATATAGAGTCACACTCTAGTCGCCCGGACATGGTCCTGATGATGAAGTATACCATCACCAGTATTTATTTTCGAGTGACGAAGGTGTGATATCTATATATTTCCATTAGACTGGTGTGAGAACCAAAAACTAATATACTTAATACACATTGTTGTGAATTGGCATCAAAAACATGATTTTTTGTATATATATCAAAATTATGAATTTGAAACTCTAATTCACTAATTGATTGATGTTTGTGTTGTTTGTGTATTTGTTTGACAATTTTGAACCATTATGCCTAATTGTACCAAATATGGAATTCTATTGAAAATTAGTCGCATTTGCTTGCATATACATATACTTATATTGAACAGGTCATAGCAAGGAGGCTAGAGCCGAAGAATAAAATTTGTTTGCCTGACAAATAGGTACATGTTTATTACATAATTTACTGTTTTGTTTGGGTGATGAGGATTTTATGAGCCTATTGGCTAGCCGCTTGGCTTTTTCTTTTTCTTTTTGAGATTAGAAGGACCAACGAAGCTATTTGAAATTCCCCGATGCTCCCGGTGCAGGGGAGGTTATGGCGAAATTTTTCGAAAATTTAGGGTGTTAGCCAAATTTTTTGAAATTTTGAAAATTCTCAGAAACTGAAAAGTTGGAGAATGCAAGCCAGATCGAACGTAGAGTTGATTAATCAAACCACTTTTGACTTTGTTCCTTTTCGGGGATGAAAAGTTTTAAGTGGGAGAGATTGTAATAACCCGGAAAATCTGGGCCAGTTTAAAATTTTTATTTTAGCAATTTTAGCGAATTTTGAATATTTAAAATAGATTATTTTAAATAATATCGACGAGAAATTTATTTTGAATATGATTCGAACGTATATATTTATACGCCGTCGTTAGAATATAAATAATTATATATAATTATAAATAGAATTGAAAATGGCGCGGTAGTTCGATAATTCGAATTCAAACTTCAATTGAATGTACCGGGTGCAAAACAATCCGGATTTTAGTGAAACCAAAAACAATAGGATCTATTTGAGAATATCTTTCCAACGAATACGAAAAATCAAAATTTCATAGCGGGAATCAAAAGATATGTCCAATTGAAAATTCTGAATAGTCGCTATGGAATTCAGGCCCTTAAAAATAGACATTTTGCAAACGACCTCGGATTTCGACGAAACTAGTTTTGTTGGGTCCGTGATGTCAAATTATTGTTAGATTCCAAATTTCATAATTTCCGAATCAATATGTGAGCGTGGCAAAGGAAAGCGCGTTTGACCAGTTTTAGTTGATTTTAATCGACTGGAAATTGGCCATTTTTCCAACGGTCTCAGAATTCGACGAAACTAGTTTTGTTAGGACCGTATCGTCGATACAAAGCTAGAAAATATTTTTATGGAATTTTTAGTGTTAGTATGTGACCCCGGTAATTTGAAATGTATGTTTAAAATTCAATATAGCGATTTAGATGTAAATTCAACGGAAACTGATCAAGACAATCAAATCAGCCTACGATACATATCCCATGTGTTCGGAATAGGGGTAAAATGCTATGGACGACAGGCGGTGGGCCTCGTTTCGAGGTCGTATGTAAAAGTCAACCTTTTGAAAATTAAATTAAAATAAATAAATAAATTATAAATCCCTTTACACATACCCCCCTCTTCTTCATTATTTTCCCAACCAGAAAACAACCGATCCCCAAATCGAATTGTTAGACCCGCCTCCCTCCCCTTCGCTGATGATCGTCGCGCCCTACCAGTAGCCGCCATTGTCGGCCGCCCCCACCTCCGATTAGGCGCCACACTCCTCCCCGTCGCACCCCCTTCTCTCTGCCCTAGCCTGACCTCGCGCGAGCTGCCTGAACCACCATGCACCCACTTCGACAGCGCCAACCACCACCTCGCGCCCTCCTGCGCGCAACCGCCTCCGACCTCGCCAAGCACCCCCTGCTGCGATCAACGAGCCCAACCCCCACGCCCAATTCAAGAACCGCCACCCACAACACCAAATCCACAGCCGGTCGCACCCCTACCACCTTCCCCGCCCCCGTCAGCACCTCCGGTGGATCCCCCTTCGACTGGAAACCCCTCCAGTCCTAAAACCCTTCGCAGTAAGTCCTTCGATTTGTTTTATTTATCCATTTATGTAGGTAATTAGGACGAGTTTTACTTAGATAAAAAGGCGGATTTTTATTTTGTTAAAGATACGATTTTTATATAATAAAAATGGAATTTTTCGGTAATAAAAATGTGATTTTTAGCTAACGAAAAATATGGTTTTTAGAAATATGAAAAGCTTTGGTTTCTAATTAGGTAAAAATGAGATTTTTAACTTAGAAAAAAATCGATTTTTATATTTATGAAGTGATGATAAAGATATGATTTTTATTTGTTCATCTGCAAGAGAAAGTAGTGATTTTTATTATGAAAAGTTAGCGATAGAAGTAAAAATTCGATTTTTATATATTGAATAGCGAAGTAAAAAGGTGATTTTTATATATGTAGTGGCTACGGGCAACGAAGATGACGAAGATACGATAACGACGAAGATTTCTACTTAAGAAGTGCCGTGGAGCTAGGATAGCTATCTGTGAGAATTTCTCACCTTTCAATTTCTTTTTCTAGTTATATATATATACTAGGATGCAGACGGTGCTTAGTAGCACCCGACACAACCGTCCACAGACCATGGACTTGTTTGTTTGGTTGCATAAATTAATTTGATGATTTGATTTGAATTTGGTTGTTTGGTGAATTTGATTGATGTGTGAATGGCGTGGGCCTTCACTAGACCGGGGATAAGGCTAGGCCTCGTCCCGTTTCTAGTATCGTGCCGTTATGCCGCCGAAATTTTCTAAAATATGTTATAAAAATAAAAATATCATTTTATTTGTGTAAACGAGCTGAATAGAAATTCATATGTTAAAATAAAATGTTTTATCGTTAAAAATATAATTTTTAACGTGAAAGTGTATAAGTAAATATTCATTTACAAACCGGACGGTTTTTTATGTACACCTATTTGAATGACATTGATTGGGACGATAAATTTTACACATCGCCCAACTGCACAAATAAAAATCTGTGTTTGATTGTTTGAAACCCCACACGGGTGTTGGGATGAAATTTGAAGTTCACTCATCCTGATTGATTAAATGTGTCGATCGATTGATTGACAGGCTGTTATAAGCGTTAGATATCTATATTTGATGCTTATACAGTGTAGTGCACTTTGGTTGATGGTTGATTATTTTTCGATGCTATTGTATACGTGTGATGTTTGAAAATCCATATAATTAACATTATATGATGATTGATTGGGCCTCATTCCAATTTAGAAAATAAAGAATATTATATAATATAAGGTTCATGTGTTGACTGTACTCATCCGTTGAGATTAGTCATGTGTTGAACGAAATATTTTAATAATAAAATTTACATCTTTATCAATATTATATAATATAAGGTTCATGTGTTGACTGTACTCATCCGTTGAGATTAGTCATGTGTTGAATGAAATATTTTAATAATAAAATTTACATCTTTATCAATATTATATAATATAAGGTTCCTGTGTTGACTGTACTCATCCGTTGAGATTAGTCATGTGTTGAACGAAATATTTTAATAATAAAATTTACATCTTTATCAATATTATATAATATAAGGTTCATGTGTTGACTGTACTCATCCGTTGAGATTAGTCATGTGTTGAACGAAATATTTAAATAATAAAATTTACATCTTTATCAATATTATATAATATAAGGTTCATGTGTTGACTATACTCATCCGTTGAGATTAGTCATGTGTTGAACAAAATATTTTAATAATGGAAATATTTGAAATAAAAATATTTGAAAGGGAAATATTTGAAAAAGAAATATTTGAAATAGAATATTTGAAAATAGAAATATATGAAGCCGTGTTGATTAAATTGACGCCATTTTGATGTAAACGATACTTATATCGATTTTATTCATTTTAAAATGAATATTGAAAAGTGACTTCGAAATCGAATATTTTGAAATGAAATGAATTGAAAACGATTTCGAAATGAATTGAATTGAAAACGATTTCGAAATGATTTGAATAGAAAACGATTTCGAAATGATTTGAATAGAAAACGAATTTGATTTCAATGGCATATATATCGAATTCGAATTTGATTTGAATAGAAAACGAATTTGATTTCAATTGAATATATAACGAATTGAATTGATTTGAATAGAAAACCAATTTGAATTGAATAGAAAACCAATTTGATTTGAAGTGAATATATAACCAATTTGATTTGAATTGAATATGTAACGATTTCGAGTTGAATTGAAAACGAATTCGAATTGAATTGAAAACGAATTCGAATCGAATTGAAAACGAATTGAAATGAATTCGAATTGAATTGAAATTTGAATTGAATAGAAATGAATTTTAAAAATGAATTTATAAAGAAGAATTCAATTTTGCTTTAGATTGAAATGAAAGTTGAAATGGTTCTTGAAACGAATTTAAAACTATTTATATAATTCGTTTTAAATAGAAATCGACGAAATATATATTATATATATAATATAATGGCCTGAATAGAACGCGCCGCGGTAGTTCGTGAATTTCGACCATTTCTTTCAAACGGACATTACGGGAGATCCGACCGTCGGATTCTCCTAAAACCGGAACCGTTGGGTTCGTATCGAAAAGATCTTTCTAACGAATATTTGAAATTTGAAATCTAACGGTTGGATTTGGAGATACGTCCAAATCAAATTCGAAAAAGGTCGCTGTAAGTGCAGTTCGATGGCCGTTGATGGAAATCGACTGTACGGGCCTTGATAAAATTATTAAAAATAGTAATAATTTGTGTAAAATTACAAGAAATGATTTGGGAAAAATTGGGGTGAAAAACCCCATATTTGAAAAGATAGAAATGAATTTTTATCGAAATGAACTAGTTTTGAACTAAATTTAAAACCCAATTATTTTTAAATAAATAAATTAGATTTAAAAAGGGGTTTTAAATAATCAGAATTTCTAACATATAACGATTGGATTTGAAATGGGTTTATCGTGAACGGTGTTTTAAATAACACTAGTTCTTTAACCCGATAATAAATAGAATGTGATTTGGGTTTGTCGTGAACTGTGTTTTAAATAACACCTAGTTCTTTAACCTAGTAAAAGGAGTTCTAATGAATCTGCAATTAGATTGAAATGTGAATCTATAATCTAAATTATCAAATTTAGAAATGAGCGAGAATGGAGTATCGCCAGTTTTACTCCAAAGCGATAGTCAAATCTTTAATTAGATTTGAACGTGAAATGGTAATTAATTTTACCGATAACACCGTGGTGTTAGACATGGAGTATTACCAGTTTTGCTTCATGGGATGAATAGGTTGGGATTGGGAAATAAAATAATTAATTACTTCGGTGTGGTTCGCTAATCTCGACTAGTTTAGAAAAACCATAATTTGGTTTGAAACGACATCCAAAGGAAGATTACAGGATAAATTTTAAAGAATTTATCTTGGATAAAATTAATGGGAACCTTTCCCTAAGAATGTGGAATTTAGAAACTAGCTGTAGGTTGGCTAAGAAGAATGGTTTCCTGGGTATTGATCTGATGTTGGTTTCGGCCTTCGGGGTTAATGTTTGGGAAATTGTTCTCCTGCTAATTTGCGGTTAGTGACTAATGAATTGGAATGAGACGTATGTTGTGTTTGTGTAACATTTGTTTTTAATATACGCGGGTTGTTCGGAAAGTCCGGGTTTACACCCATTCTGAATAACCGATTCGACGATATGTCGAAGATGAAGACGGTGGTCGAAGACCGGAAGTCTTCACATCGTTTGGATTATTACTGACGATCCTGATTGGGCAGTACACCCAAGAGGATGGAAACAGTTGGTGGTCGTCCAGACGTACTTGGAGATGAATGGATATGCGAGGAAAGTGCCTCCGGTTTCGTTCAAACCCAGAATGGACTTGTAAATGGATTGTGTGTCTGACATTGGATTTTATTCTGTGTTGATTGATTTCTATTAAATATATATCTGTTTGGTGACGGAGAATTTATTCTCTTGCTTAACGCCCTTCTCTGAGACGTACGAGCTTAGAGGTTATATATCGATAGATATCAATCGCACGGCATGAATTGCCTGTGTGGCACGCTAAGATGCAATGATCAAGGCATCTGTTGAAAAGCAAAGTCTTGTGGTTGATTATCAAAGCACGGCCTTTGTGGCGTAGCTTTGTGTATAGCGTGGATTCGCGAGCCTCACACCTCGGTATGAGTCAAAAACGGGATAAGGACCCAAGGAGTGTATGACGTTTCTTTCTAGCTATGGTGGTGTCAGTGACTTACCAGCCCTGACATTTACATACTTTTCACCTATGTGGTTTTGGAATGCGTGGCGCCTCGATTATAGGTCTGTAAGGACCGGGAAACGTGTGTTCAGGAATAACTAATCCTCTAACGTAAGTGAGGACCGGCCTTGGAGGATCCGGGGTTGCCCAGAGTGCGTAACCCTGGGACATTTGCTAGAGTGTCTCGAACGCGGAGAGGAGCTTGCCCCTTGCCTCGACTCATGACGGAAATCCAATTTCCAATACGTGTATTGCGGTTTTAATTGTAGAACTAGTATGGCGACATGATAGATGGTACCCATGCCGCCTATGATTTATATTTATGACTGAAATTGTTTTGACACTATACACTTATTATAGTATCAAATGATTTGTTTTAAACGTACCAAGCATGTTTGGCTATTATAAGGGAAAACCCTATCCTCCGGCTTGCGTTGCATTGTGTGATGGGACTTGGGTTTATAATAGCTTCATTTTTCGAAAAAGCATTGCGTTGTTTATTCTATGCACTAGTATTCTTGGGAGGAAACCCCTTCCGTGTTATACGGCGTGGTCCCTTGAATTACTCTCTTTTAAAGTAAAGCTTTAAATAACTGTTTTAGTTCTCACACCAGTCACATGACTGACCTGGAGTTTATTGTTTTAACCTAAACTCTGGGTGCTCCTATTTTCCGCACGGGCAGCTAGTAGTTTTGGTTTTGCAAATTTATATTCACAGGATCCTGGTTTACAGCTGGAATGATATCCGGAAAGCTCTGTATCCGTATATCACCTTCAGTTGTGCTTTGTATATTTTTCCGCTGCTATGTAATTTATTGTAATCTCTGATATTTATCGAATGTAATTTATTCAATTATACTCTATATATTCTTGTATCTGATGGAATTGTTGTAATAGCAATGAAATGTTCTTCCGTCTGTGTTCTGATTTGTCCTGTTCTCAAACGATCAGGGGTTTCGGACGGTCTAAATCGGTTCAACGACTGATTCAGGTCGAGCGAAATTCCAGGCCGTCACATTGAGTTTTAATGAATCTTTAATTAGATTATAATAAGAATAGGATAACTAAATTTATCGAATTCACGAAATGATCGAGAATGGAGTACCACCAGTTTTACTCCAATCGATAATTAAATCTTTAATTAGATTTCAACGTGAAATGGTAATTAAATTTACCGATAACATCGTGGGTGTTAGATATGGGATATTACCAGTTTTGCTCTATGGGATGGATAGGTTGGGATTGGGATTAATAAATAAATGATTTCTTTGGTACGGCTCGATAATCTCACTAGTTTTATAAACCTTAATTTGGTTTAGAATTGATAAATAATACAATCAAATCTTTTGAATTGATATCAAAAGGGAGATACACGAATTATTCAGAAAGACAGTGTTTATCCCATTCTGAATAATTAATACGAGATAAAAGTCGACAATGAAGATGGTGGTTGAAGACCGGAGATCTTCTGTAACAACCCGTATTTCGATAACATGTTAAGACGAGAATCAAGGCAGAATTTAATTTTAAATTCTGAATCAAGTAAAACGGGTTATGCCATTGCGTTCGTCTCGGAAAAATACGCGAAATAGAGTCTGAGTTTTCGAAAATCGGAGTCCGTATGACCCGATTAAGGCCCAACGAAGTTTTCAGAAAATTTCAAAGTTAAAACAGATTTCAAATTCAAGTTTGAATTTGGAAATTTGGGCCAGTTTGGGCCAGGCGGGAAAATTCCCGCCAGAGCACCCAAGTCGACAGCCCTGTCGACTTGGGAGTCGACTTGGTTGGACCCAAGTCGACAGCCCTGTCGACTTGGCTGTCGACTTGGTCCAGCCGGGCAGTTCTGCCTGGTGCACCATTTTGGGTTTGTGTTGAGTTTGGGGGCCAGATTCGGTTTTAAGGGCTGAGATTGCAACTAGGGTTTAATCCTATGGCCTAAAACACTTTCCTAATCTATAAATAAACCCCTAACCCTCTCCTAAATCCTCATTATTCATTCATGCAACTAAACTATGGCAAAATTTTACCTCTCATGGCCTCCACTCTCTTCATAAAATTTCTAAATTGTTTCTGTGAGAGATTTTCCATGCATACAAGTGTTTTCAAGCTTGTATGAGTGTCAATAGCTTGCATTCAAGTCAAGTTTCTATATTTGCATCATAAAGCAAGGGTTTTGATCACTTTGGCTCAAGGGTTTTTATGTTAGAGCTTGCATTTTTGGTCTAGTTGATTGCATAAGGGCTTTGTCATATCTTTTGTGCCTTCATAGCAATGTAAGCCCTTTCCCTACTCTTAGATATCAACTATGAAGTTAAATGTTCATGTTGCAAGTTTGGGTTTGATCATTGAGTATGATACATGCTATCATGTCATGCAAGTTTATGAAGTCATTATCTTGATCTTGTGGGCCAAAAGCTACAACCTTTATGTTGAAATGTTGCATTATGCAACATGAGAACCCTCATAACCTTTATGTCAACTTGCATATGAAGTCATAACCCTTATATGATGATATATGCGAGTTACTACTCATCATTCCATGTCTTTTGTCACCATGATTTGCTTATGTGCCAAGTTTGGGTTTATGCATGTTTTTGAGGCTTAAGAATGTAACATGCAAGTTGATGAACACATTTGTGCCTCATTTGCCACCATGACTAACTTGTGGCTTAATATCCATTTTTGTCATGCCTTTGCCAAGTCTCTTCTTTTAATCCATTACGTTGTTGCGAACATATATGCGAGTTTAAAAGCGTTGGGTTATGTTATGGGTAATTTCTAATGACATGAAATACAACTTAAAAACATGACTTGAAATGTAACATGGAAGTTGACATGTGAGTATGTTTGAAAATATGAAATTGGGAACTTACCTATTAAGTTAGGTCTACCCATACTATGGAATTGGGAATTTACCTATTAAGTTAGGTCTACCCAAATCCTTGAAAACTTGTAATATGTGTTGGAAACATAATGGACATGACACTTAGATAATATAAGTGTGGCCAACTCGAGGTTGGGTTGAGTTTGCAACGTAAAACTACCCGGAACCGACCGGCCTAACTAGTAGTTGCAAACAATAGGACCCAATGTGAGAAGTTGGTCATGTTGTGCTTGAACCCGAGGTTAGACAAAGTTGTGGTGTAAAGCTACCCGGAACCGACCGGCTTAACTAGTAACCACAACAAAGTCTAATGTGAGAGGTTGAGGTGCATTAAGTAATTAATGCCACATGATAGGGTTAAGTCAATTTGATTAATGACTCTTAACCAAATATGACATGGACAAATGGGTTAAGTAATTTGATTAAGCTAATGATACTTAACAAAACATGACAAGGTTGGGTAGGTTAAGTAACTTGATTTGCCTAATGGCACTTAACCATTTTTATACGGCTAGTGGACGGGGTTAAGTTAACCAACACTTAATCAATCCAACACGATAATTTGGTAAGGTTAAGTAAGTTTTCTTAATGACACTTAACCGAAAGATACAGTTAATGGATGGGGTTAAGATTAGACTCAACTAGTCTAAACATGGAAATCGGATGGGGTTAAGTTAGCCTAGACTTAATTAATCCCACTTGGCAGTTTAATGGGGTTAAGTTAAACACTTAACTAATCTAACATGATGATTTGAGGTGGTTAAATGACCTATACTTAACCAATCTAACTCGTGAATTTATTGAGGTTAAGTTAACCTATACTTAACCAATCTAACGTGATAACATGATAAGGCTAAGTCACGAATCGCTTAAATACGCTTGACCGATTTGACTCAGTAATTTGATAGGGTCAAGTTAATATATACTTAACCAACTTGAGCATGGTTTGTAGGGTTAAGTCTTGAACTTGGATACTTAGCCAATTTTGACATGATTTGTAGACGGGTTAAGTCATGAACTTAAGTGACACTTAATCCATTATGTAAACCCTAGTTCTAAGGATTAGGTGGATAACCGTAGTTAACAAGGATAACGGGAATAAGGCTAAGTGGTAAACCTTAGTTGAAGAATAACTAAGTAATGATTCTTAGTCAAGGAAATTTAGACCAGTTCATAGATAGATGAGTAACCTGATACGGTAGGTCATCGTTTAAGTATACGAGTAGGAGCAAGTATCTGATTTAGATAAAGGCTCCAGCGAACTGGGTAACGAAGCAGCGGCTTCGGGGAACGTGAGGATATTCTTGGTATCCCTCTGTGAGCTGCTAGGTGATCATACTAGGCTCATGAGAGGTTAAGGTCTGCGTTAGAAGAACCAAGAGTATGCCTTGGTTGCTATACGAGCGACCTAAAGACGGGGATGGATAGGGGATAGTCGACGATACACGATCGTACCCTAGATAGCATTTCGTCAGGCTACCTACCGTCTTTGGTCAAGCGTGTGCGTACGGAAAGGCAGAGAACACCCAAAAGACCATAATTGCTATCTAATTATGGTTGCGGTAGGGCTAGATTGTGGGTTGGCCAGTAGTGTGTTCTCATACAGGATTTATCCTGTCTTGTCTTTCACTAGTTGAGGGAGTGGTCTCGTGGGACCATAGCCACGTATAAGAAAAACAGACCTTAGCATCTGCATCGGCAGATAAATCGAAAGCTCCCGACCGAGTCCTGTATTTCCTGGTCTGCCCTGTGACAGGACTCGGATGGCACGATGTGATACATGTGCATACAGTCATGGAAAAACGATTCACGATGAATGCGTGGGAAAAAGGGCGCGGTTGACGGTTAGCGTAAATCCTAATGGCCCTGGGTCGTTGAACCAAAACCGAGATACGAAAACGTGCAATAGGTAAGCATAATCCCTAGTAGTCCTAGGTAGCATAAGTCCTAGTTGTACAAACGATGATTCATGTTGAAAGACCCTAGTTAGATATAGGGTGACAATCCAAAATGATCTTAAGGATCATGGAACTATGTTAAAGTAGTATAAAATCTCATGGGAAAGCCCGTATGGTCTACGGCAAGGGACTGAACATTTACATGGAATAAAACATACAAGTTGAGTAACCTATATATGCGATATATTAGGTTGACATAGACCATTACATGACTTTTGAGTAAGGGTCATTC
The DNA here is from genome assembly GCA_030737875.1 of Allium sativum. NCBI lineage: Eukaryota > Viridiplantae > Streptophyta > Magnoliopsida > Asparagales > Amaryllidaceae > Allium > Allium sativum. The sequence goes on along the minus strand of CM060918.1, from coordinate 20,542,665 downwards.
ATGGTTAACACATGATACGGTAGGGATACTAGTACGGTAGGTGCAGAGCTAAAAGACAGGATTGATACCATTGGATGATATACGTGATAGATATCTTGGGGATATTATACTTGACAGGAACTTGACGATGGGATACCTTGTTTTATCTTGGCACCGTAATTTATCATGACACCTTAGTTTATCTGAGTTCAGTAGTTCATCCTGTTATTTTGATTTAGCTTATCTATCTTGTCATCATGCTTATGTTCATCTCAGTTTCTCATGCCAGTTAACTTTACTAGTTTTTATGCTAATAGTAGATAGGGCTTACTCAGTCTTTTTGACTGGCCCGTTTTGTTTCGCCTCTTTTCTTCCGTTTCCCCCCCAGGTTACAGGGAGGAAATACTGTTGTTTAGTTCGGACTTCTTCTGCTTGAAGGTCATCATGGATGGCTTGGACTTTTCCTGGCTATGGCTAATTTACTGTTTTACTTGGGGAATAATTTATGAAAAAGTCTTTATGCTTCTTTACTATTGCAAGACAGGTTTTGATGTACTCTGATGTGAAAGGCTTTAGACCTTAATTATTAAAGTTTATGAAAGTTCGATTTTACTTCCGCTATTTTATATGTTCTGTCTTGTGATATTTCTGTGCATGTTTACCAATAATGCCCCTCTAAAGCTAGTGCATTCCTTTGCGAGTGACCCTAGAGGAGGCGGGGTGTTACATCTTCACATCATTTGGATGATTACTGATGTCTTGATTGGGATGTACACCCATGACAAGGTAATAAGTGGTGATCGTCTAGATGTACTTGGAGATCGACCGGATATGCAAGGACCTCTCTTTTGTATTGGACAGATGGGACGAGGAATAAGGTGCCTCCGGTTTTGTTCAAACCCAGAACGGACTTCCAAATGGATGGTGTGTCTGACATCGTATTCCTTTATGCTGTATTTATTGATCTATGCTAAATATATCTATATATATATATATATATATGTGTGTGTGTGTGTGTGTGTGTGTGTGTGTGTGTGTTTGATGGCAGAGAATTTATTCTCTTTCTTAACACCCTTCTCTGAGACGGACAAGCTTGGAGGTTATATATTGGTGGAAATCAGTAGTACGGTATGGATTGACAACGTGGCATGCTAAGATGAAAATGATAAAAACTTTTGTTGAAAAGCAAAGTCTTGTGGATAATGTTCAAAGCACGGCTTTAAGTTGCATAGCTTTGTGTATAGCGTTAATTCATGAGCCTCACACCCCGGTATGAGTCTAAAACGGGATAAGGATCCAAGGAGTGCACAACGTTTCTTTCTTGCTAGAAGTTGTGTTATGGTATGGAGCCCAGACATTTTTACTTATGTGGATGATGGAATGAGGCGCCTAGGATTTTGAGTCCCTAATGGCTCAGAGATAGGTACGATAGGACCGGGAAACGTGTGTTCAGGAATAATTAATCCACTAAAGTAAGTGTGGACCGGCCTTGGAAGATCATAGGGTTAACTAAGGGGGATTATGAGGCATTTGCTAAATTGAATCGGAAGGAGCCATCGCTAGCCTTGGCTCATGATGGAATTCCAATTTCGAATACGACATTTTTCGGTTTTAGTTGTAAACCTATATGGCGACATAGTGGTATGGGGCGCTCATGCCGTTTATGATTGATACATTTATATTTGAATTTGATTTTGACACTATACACTTATAAAAGTATCAAAAATGATTTGTTTTTCAAAACATACCAAGCATGTTTGGCTATAAGGTAAAACTCTATCCTTTGGCTTGCTTGCATTGTGTGATCAGGCCTGAGTCTTATAATAGCTTCATTTTCCAATAAGCATTGTGTTGTTTTATTTTAAACTGATATTCACGTCGAGTAAACCCATTCCATGACATACGGCGTGGTCCCATGATTTACCTTATTTTAGAGTAAAGTTTAATAACTGTTATGAGTTCACACACTAGTCCCACGACTGACTCGGAGTTTATTGTTTTAACCTAAACTCTGGGTTCCTCAATTTTCCACACGGGCAGTTAGTAGATTTTGTTTTGAAGATTTCTATTTAACAGGAACCTGGTTTACAGTTGGAGCTATATTCGGAAAGCTTTGTATCCGTGAATCTCTTTCGGTTGTGGTAGTTGTTGTTCTCCGTTGTAGATTACATTTATGTATATATTTTTCCGCTGTTTTGTAATAAATCTTTGATATGTTCCACTATAATTTATTCTCTGATGTAAATTGTGGTAATAAGCAATGAAATGTTCTGTTGTTTGTGTTCTGATGCGTCGTGTTCTCAAAGTAATCCGCTATTTTCCATCTCTTCGGATATTGGGGGATTTCGGGTCGTTATATTATGGTATCAGAGCTTTGGTTTACAAAGCTCGAGAACAAGGCACATTAGAACCAAACGAAAGAATACATCAGAGATAGGGTTAATCCTATAAGAACGACTCGATAGAGATAGGGCTAGTAATACCCTAAAATGAGTTTGAAGAGTGCTATTTATAAAAAAATGAATATAGTTTTGAAAATTATACCTTATTGTACGTATTTGAGGATTTTATTTTATATTGAATTTGGATTATCGAGTATAAGAAGATTTTGCATATACACCTTGCAAACGTATATTCGAAGTCTCAAATATACTGGATTGATATAGAATCTCGCTCTAGTCGCCTGGGGATGATTCTATTGATGACTACGCAACATCAATAGTGTAATGTCCCATATATTTGTTAATCGAATATTTAATTTATTTTATTATATTGAATATTTATTTAGAAAATTAATGGAATTAATTATATATTCCGTTCATAAAATGAAGCTTGAACGTTATAATTTATATATAATTATAAAGGAATTATAAATGGCACGGTAGTTCGTAAATTTCGTTCTGAACTTCAACTGAATATACAGAATCCATTTTAAGTAGGAATTCTGTGAAACTAGAAGTGTTTGAATCGATTTGATTATTTTTTTATAATGTAAGAGAAAAATCGAGATTTTGTGTTATAGATTGTTAGTTATATCCAAATCAAAATTTAAAATAGTCGCTATGGAAATCGTTATTAAAATATAACACTTATAAAAGGATTTTAATATAATTTGGATACCGTTTTGACTCGAAATTTATGACGTTAGTTGTAAAATCAATATTGTTATATTTGTATATATTATTTCATTTGAGTATTTACGATAATAATTTATTTATTTTATATATTTTGAAATCTAATTATATTTTTAGCTCGTGAATAGCAATATGAATATTGAACGTTCAGCAGCAACTGACGATGGAGATTATATAACTATATAAAAACAAAATAAATTAAAGTTTCCTCCTAAGCAAGAATTTAAAACGTGCCTAAACTTAGCATTGATCAAGGACCATAGATCTTTATTTTATTTTAGTCTTCGCTTGCAACGATTATACTATGATTATCATAAAACTTTATTTATGCAGTTACACTATTTTAAAATGTCATAAAATCATTGTACGTGCTTTATGATGCTTCCTTGCAAATATGCTTACAATTACTCACATAAATATGTACATAATAATAATCATGCAAATATATAAGCACACACCATATATATATATAAATATATTTACCTTGCTTAAGTGTTGGATACTGTAATAACTATACTATACTATACTACTTACTTCAGTTTACATATTCCATGCATTCACGGTCCTATGTAGTATGAACTTGTGCCATAATTATATTTTCACCACAAATTCAACTAATGGATGGATATTACAAAATATATTACGTAATGAAATGAATCAAATAAAGTAGGTGATTTCAATTGTTTTCATATTGTACAGTAGCACTAACCAAATCAACATATATTCATGTGTTATTATGCACTAATGCAACAAAATGAATAAAATAATTCATTTTGAACTGAAGAAGAACATGTCTTGTTCCTTTCAGTAATACAGTTGAACCCATTTCTCCATAAAAGCAATGGTACGAATAGAGACAGAAATCTGAACAAACAGATAAGCTAAAGAATAATATAGAATACATAGCTAAAGAAAACAGTAAACCAGCAGTGAATAAACAGTTAGAAGATTTAAATATATACAATAACATCAATCGAGACAACTAATTTACCTTTATATACAGAAATTCTCATGTACAAATCTATACAAGAACTATGCGGCCCTATCTCAAATACAGGGTGTACATGTCACAAATTTCAAATCTTCAAAGCTGTACCTACTCTATATCTATACAGTTCGAATCTCGAATTGAATAAACAAGTCATAGCTGGAGCATCATGGTCGTCCAAATATCCAACATACTATGGAAAAATCCGAATACCCAAGTTGATGTACATCTAACCAATGATTATGTAAATCCAACACAAAATCCTCACACATCACTGCTAAGCATCACAGCTATCAACGTCTCCATCACCCATAATTCGTTCGTATAACACAGCTGTAAATGGAAGGGAAAATACCATATATAATTCAATACGAATAGACAATACGAACAGAAAATCTACTGAAATTCAATATGTATTAACAATCCAAAATAACAATGCATAACTGTACCTAATTTATATAGGAACAGCTCGATCCATGTGTATTTCTGAACACAGTTAGTACATGGAATACAACGCAAAGCCTCTCACTTCACTGCTTAGCACCACAGTCCATCACACAGTTGATAATACAACTAAAATGAAAAGCGTAAACGCCTAAGAACATAGCTCATGGCTAAAATCTAAACCTAGGATGTTACAGATCGATTTTGACATCGATTCTACAAGTATATATATGCATGGCGTCTAGGGTTCCAAACGAAACAATCAACCAACAAAATTCGAACCATGGAAAAATCAAAACAAAAATTAAAAATCACGAAAAAAATAAAAATATACTTATCTGATTCGTAAGTCCACCTTCATCATCACAGAACCACTAAGATGGATTTCAGGAGGATTTTGTTTGAAGCCGAGCAACTAAGGTTCGGCAAATCTTCATATTGAAGCCTCGATCTGGGATTTACTGAAGTCGTAGTGATGTGGGTATGAAGCTCTTTAATTTTTGGGAAATAAGGGTTTAACAGTGAAGTTTTGGTTCGCCTGATGGTTGTTGAAGTGGATCGACGGGCTAAGGAGTGGAGCGATAGAAGTAGGGAGGCGAGAGGAGGACTGAAGCGGTGACACGTTCGATTGCGTTGAGGAAACAAGGATGGAAGCCGATGATTTCGGTAAGGAAGGGTTTCTTTCTCTGTTTTTTTTGTGGCGGCGAATGTTTGAGAAGTGGAGGGTTCTGATGGTTTAAGTTGATAAAAAGGGGATGCGGGCTTGGACTATTTCATGGTGGGATGAACGAAAATATAGTAAGGCCCAAAATTTTAAATTTAATTAAAGTTTTTTTTAACTTAACATTAGTATAAACTTCGAATATTAATATAAAACACCTACGTTATCAGAATTCATTAAAAGTTAAAGCGTCGGGACCATGTCGACGAACGCCATAACACAGAGCTGGTTGGGTCAAGATCAAAAGCAAAGGGAAATTTTAGTCAAACGAACAGTTCATCGACGAATCCAAAATCAAAGTGAGTTAAACTCACTCAGTTCTCCCCACTTATATTTTATATAAGTTGGGTTTTTATTTTTGTGTGCTATTGATTGACTGGTTGTTGATATATATTCGTATATTGTTTGAACTGATGAAATTAAACGTCGTTTAATTTCAGTGAAACCCAAATAGTTATTTTAACGATTGGTCCCAATTTAGGTAACTTACCTTATTGGTCACGTTTATGAAATAAACGTGTTTTAATAAATGAATTGTTTGGATTGATTGTTGTGGTTGATATTGGATTGTCGTTTTGAACTGCTATGCGACCATTATTTATCTAAATTGAATTATTATATTGAGCTAACATATTTGACGGGTTGGAGGAATCTAACTAGATTCCTCAAATATATTAGATATTATTATATGAACTGTTTTGATTAGATGGTTGATTTGGTATTGAATATTGACCTGAAATTCAATGTTTGTTTAGTTTAAACCAAGGAGTAATACGGGTTGAGTAATTGGAAGTATATGACCTATAAATTAACCGTTTTATAAATATCGTTTTACCATCAGGCAAATCGACAAAATGAAGTTATAAAATTTATTTTATAACTGAAGACAGATTTTTAAATCTGCATTTTTGAATAAAAGTTTGTAAAAAGAAAATAAATATTTATTGCTTATTAATTGAGTTTATAATGGATTATAAATGATTTTATAAAGAAAATTTCTGATATTTATCAGATTTATAAGCGAACAAGCAGAAATTTACTTAATGTTATAGATTTGAATAAATCGGTTTGAGGGAGAAATAAAAGGAAAGGGGATTTTTTTCTAAGTAAATGTTTAATCAGTGAATTAATAAATTGTATTTGTACTTGAGGATAAGATTTTCAAAAGTAAGAAGTTTATAAAGCATATTAAATAGATAGATGAGATGTATTTGACGTTAGAATAAATATTGCTTTTTGAATTACAGCTGATGTCTATCTAAGGATAAGAACGTTGTTGATCAATGTCTGAGAGGTAAATAAATACCCCAACTTGAACGACTTCAGGATTATCTGAGGATGATATTAGTTTGTAATGGGAAGAGGGTAAAAGTATTTTATTATTTCCACATGGGAAATAATAACATAATGTGAATAAAAGAGTTGAGAATATATAATGAGATTTCCCAAGAGACGGAAGTGGAAAGATTTGATATATATATATATATATATATATATATACACACACACACACACACATCTAAATAATGATATTTCTGTTGTAAAGGAAATAAAAAGGAGATTGGGTGAAATTAAATTGGTACTTTCGAGGTGAAAGGGAATCGGAAAGTTAAGTTTTGAAAATGAATTCGTTTTACAGAAATGAAAGTGGATTAACATACTCAAGTAATGAAACGAAAAGTGGGATCGTAACATTAATTTATGAATGCTAAATTGAGTTGATTTTCCAATAGAGAAAATGAGTAATAATGTAATAAATGTTTTGAACGATGGTATAATAGAAAATTGAATATGTGTAGTGAATATTTTCCTATGCATGAAAATAAAATAGTTTGAAATAACGTTACGTTAAATTAGAAATGAAAAGCTATATTTGAAATGTTGAATATTTAAGAGTTCAAGATTAACTATCGTAAATCGTTTTAAATTAAAGAGGCTGTGTAGTGTTCCTACTGAACTAGTAAACCCATGTTATTCTCACAATTATTTATTTGATAGTTAAATCACCAACTATCAAATCGGACCCATACGACTGTTGGTATGGAAAGATCGGGATCAAATTTATATTCGAAAACCATTCCGACCAGCGAATACGTGAAAGAAGATTATTGAAGAGGAAGAAGTTGAAGACCGTTGATCTTCATGAGCGGAAGAACTACTGATTGAATTTCTCTGGTTTATCGGCTGGATATATTTCGACAGTGATTCTGTCATGATTGGAATCTACGGATTGTAAGGACTTCTCGCTACTGATCTATAGGGTGATACCTAGGATGTGGTAGGAGGGTGCCTTCGGTTCATCCTGTTCCTGGATGACTCGTATGGACGGATGTCTAATAGAGTATTTCCAAAGGGGTCACGTACGTTGATTTCTTCAAACATGTTATAGTTGGGTAGCTTCCAACTAGGGTATTTTTGTGGACGTCAATTAGTGATATCTGGCGGATCTGACGATGTGGTATTCAAAGTAAATGGTGGTCAGATGTTCTAAAGTTAATTCACACCTCAAGCCTCCCAACCGGGAAATGACAAAAATCGGGCAGGCAGCATGGCTATGTGGGTCGCTCCCATTAGGGTGTATAATCACATATCTAGAGAAATTCCTTTTGCTTCTTTAATCTATCCATGCTGTCCCTTTCGGGAAACGGTTGCTGATCCCAACCATTGGTGATATACATTCGATACACTCAAGCGAAATGAGTGGTCGGTCATGTGGGTGCCGGGTTGCAAGACGTTCTTGTTGAACCCAGTGTATTCGCTTCTAGAGATACACTATCGGCAGGTGGCTCCGTACCTTGTCACAGTCGGAATCCAATCTCCAATAAGTGTCTGCGGTTTTGATTGTATACTAAATATATGGAGCGTGAGATGCAAGCGTTCCGCTAGATTGATATTTATTTGTATTTAGACATTATTATAATATCAGAAAAGATAATTGTTTCAAAAATATTTTGGGGTATCATAAGGTAAAAACCATCCGTATTTATGTGTGGATTTGGTCTTACAGTTATCTTTTTTCTTTTTCTTTCGAAATGATTTTAACTTCAAAAATCAAGTTATGTAATACCCTTAATACTATGCGAGTTTTTCTCACTCTGGTTCACCAGACTGACCCGGTGTTTTGTAAATGCTCGGGTTAGCCCGGGGTGTACAGTTTTAGGTTATCGAATGCTGTGAACAGACGAGCTGGAGGTGTTCAGACGTATGATATTATATAGCTACTTTTCCACTATGTGTTGTGTATGGGACATATTATTATAATTGTCCAGTGATGTTGATGTACTCTGATAGTGTAAGTTTTATTCAAAGCTCTAAATAAAGGTTTATTTCTATATTATATTTTGTTCCGCTGCGATGTGAGACTCTGATTATATTGTTTTGGTTCTTCTTCTTCTTCTTCTTCTATTCTAATATTTCTTTCTCTCTTATCTCACCCTCTAATTTCTTTCTATAAATTCTCTGGTGTCTTCGGTGTTTAGAAGGTCGGCATGAGATACGGTAAATGTATTTATGTCGATTTTCGGGGCCGAAAATCCTTGGGTCGTTACAAATAGTTTATTTTCGAGTTTTGAAAGTGGGATATCTATATAATTCCAACTGACTGGTGTGAGAACCAAAACTTAGATAGGGTTAATGTTGTGATTTGGTATTGAAAATATGATTTTTGAGTATATATAAAAGTTATATATTTGAAAATCTAATCAACAAATGGATTGCTGGTTGTGTTGTCTAATTTTTAATTTGACTAATTAAAATATTGGAACGATAAAACCCATAAGGGAATGAAAGGTAAATTTCGCTAAATCGAGTATAATATTGAACTAAATTGAAAATTGATTGAAATTGCATACATACACATGTATATATATATTGAACAGGTCATAGCAAGGAAGCTAAAACGAGGAATAAAATTGAATGCCTTACAAATAGGTACATGTTTACTATATTTATTAGGTTTGATGATTTTATTAGCCGACTGGCAAGTCGCTTGGCTTTTTCTTTTTCTTTTCAATTGATGAGGGCCCTGAGAGGAAAGTTCGGTTTTACCGATCAGCCCGTACAAAGGAGGTTATGGTGAAATTTTTCGAGAATTTAGGGTGTTAGCCAAATTTTTGAGAAATTAGAAAATTCTTAGGAACTGAAAAGTTGAAGAATGAAAGCCAAAATGAAAGTTGAGTTGGTTAGTTAAACAACTTTCAGCTCTGTTCCTTTTGGAGGACGAAAAGATTTTCAGCGGGGGAGATTGTAACAACTCGGAATTTTTGAACCATTCATTTTAGATATTTTAATGGGTTTTGAATATTTAAAATTATTTATTTTAAAAATTAATGATTTAAAATTTATTTAAATCGAAGTTAGAACATATAAATTTATTTTAATTATAAACGAGCCTGAAATGGCGTGGTAGTTTGAAAATTCAATTTTAAATTTCAAATGAATGTATAAGATTCAAAATAAATCGGGTTTTAGTAAAACCAGAAACATTTGAATCTATTTAATTATATCTTTCTAAAGAATGTAAGAAACTGAGATTTCACTTTATAAATTGAAAGTTATGTCCAGTTTAAAATTCAAAATAGTCGCTATGGAATTTATTTATTTTTTAATATAATATATAGCCCTTAAAAATAGCCATTTTGCAAACGACCTCCGTTTTTGATGAAACCACTTTTGTTGGATTCGAAATGTCAAATCAATGCTAGATTCCAATTTTCGTAATTTTTGGGGTTACTATGTAGCCATGCACAATAAATTGTGAATCGATCAGCCATTTAAGCTAGAAATAGAGCATTTTGAGCAAATGCACTCGGAATTAGATGAAACCAGTTTTGTTGGGACCATATTGTCAAGACATAGCAGCATGTCAATTTTCATTTCTAACGGAGTTCGTTTGTGGCTGTGGCATCGATAACTGTCGATTGGAGAGGACATGTGTTAGACGATCAATATAGAATCATACAATAGTACTATATAATATTTTTTCCTCCATAAACCCTCCTTCTTTCCATTCATTTAATCCTTGGAAGAAACCCTCTCCCTCTTCAAAAACATTTTGCGATGATGGCCCCGGATCTTAAACAATTTATATCTCTTAATTCGTAGACAATTATCCCAAACGGCTTCTGGGTATTGTAGATAATGATACTTACCACAAAAATTCCATAGCCTATCGTCGCATGGATTCGTCCCAATCTCAATCCAAAGGCATAAAAACTATTTCAAAATTTGGCGAATTATGTCCAACTGAAGACGAACTGGATGATGGCACCTGAGGGAAAGTTGTAGCTAAGAGAAAGGGCTACAACTTTGCTTGACATATTTTGACCTGAAAGTGGCCGTGGTGGATAGAATTTGATAATGAACGGAGACAATGCTCAGGGCGATGCTGTGAACTGTTTTTGACATTTTCCGGCCATTGGAGGCATCGAAGGGCGAACATGATCGAAGGGCGGTGGTTCTTTTCCAGGTGGTGGCGTTGGCTATGGCGGTGAATTCGTGTTCAAATCCGAATTGGGTCTAGGCGATTTCTCGCCAGCGACGGTGAATTGGGGTGGGGTCCGTTGGGAGGAGGCGCGGTGTGGACTGGGCAAGGCGGCGGTGGGGTCAGCTGGACCTCCGGTGGCTTATGGCGGCGGCGTTGGGGAGATAATCGGGGTGAACAACGGGGAATCGATGGGTGACTGTTTAAATTAAATTTTGTTAATTATTTAATTGCATGTTTAAACTTCGTACGCTAATAACTTTTTGCTACGAACTCCAAATTGCAGGAAACTGGATCCATTGCGATCATGGAGTCGAGAGATTTGCAACAACACTAACTCTGTCCAATTTAGAGCGAGTTAGAATTTGAGGCAAATTCAAACCAAATGGTACCAAAATCATCCGATAAAGTCTGGCGGAGTGGAAACCAACGTGAGAACTCCTTCTCACTCAATATTTTTATCATATTTATTATAATATTTTTTTTGGAGTTCAACACTCGAACTCGCACAAATCACATAAATTTGAAGCGATGTATTGATATTACCAACACTCGGATTTCGTACTCCGTGAATGGCCACTGAACTAGAGTTTTAATGAACATTTAGTTAGATTATAATGAGAATGGGATAACTAAATTTATCGAATTCATGAAATGATTGAGAATGGAGTACCACCAGTTTTACTCCAAGCGATAGTTAAATATTTAATTAGATTTGAATGTGAAATGGTAATTAAATTTACCGATAACACCATGGGTGTTAAATATGGGGTATTACAAGTTTTCCTCCATGGGATGAATTGGTTGGGATTGGGATTAATAAATAAATGATTTCTTTGGAAAGGCTCGATAATCCCGACTAGTTCTATAAACCTTAATTTGGTTTAGAATTGATAAAGAATACAATCAAATCTTTGGAATTGATATCAAAAGGGAGATTAAAGAATAAATTTAATGGAATTTATCTTTGATAAAAATTAATGGGAACCTTTCCCAAAAAAATGTGAATATTTGAATAAAAGAATATTCTTGATTGGAATGAGGCGTATGATGTGTTTTTGAAGCACTTGATTATAAAATATGCGAATTATTCGGAAAGACAGGGTTTAATACAATGATTAAAATTTGACAATGAAGACGGTGGTTGAAGACCGGAGATCTTCACATCATTTTGATGATTATTGATGTCTTGATTGGGTTGTACACCCAAGACGAGGTAATAAGTGGTGATCGTCCAGACGTACTTGGAGATCGACTGGATATGCGAGGACCTCTCTCTTATATTGGACATATTGGATGAGGAATAAGGTGCTTCCAGTTTCGTTCAGACCTAGGGACTTGAAAATGGATGGTGTGTTTGACATCGTATTCCTTTATGTTGTATTCTTTGATCTCTGCTAAATATATATTTGTTTGATGGCGGAGAATTTATTCTCTTTCTTAACACCCTTCTATGAGATGTACGAGCTTAGAAGTTATATATTGGTAGAAATCAGTGGTACAGTATGGATTGACAATGTGACATGCTAAGATACAAATGATCAAGGCTTCTGTTAAAAAGCAAAGTCTTGTGAATGATGATTGAAGCACGGCTTTAAGTAGCACATCTTTATGTATAGCATTAATTCGCGAGCCTCACACCCCGGTATGAGTCTAAAACAGGATAAGGACCCAAGGAGTGCACGATGTTTCCTTCTAACTATAAGTTATGTCATGGTATGGAGCCTGTTGAAGGCAAAAAATGTCATAAGCACCCAAGATTCCTATTACTAGGAATAGTTAATTTGGTCGCAAGACTAAGTAAGAGAAAGCGGTAAATGACACGAGAATTTATAGTGGTTTGGCCGCAAACTAGGCCTACGTCCACTTTGGAAGGATGTTGAACTTTTATTAATCACTCAAGAATTACAAGGTAGAGCCATGTTCATTACATTCACTTTTGTCATTGTCATATGCTAGGTATTTGAAAAAAGAATATTTAATTCTCCTTCTTCCTCAAATAGGAGATGCCATTAATGAGGTCTAGGAAACTCTAGGAAGGTCTCAAGTTAAATAATCCAACCCTTTGAAGTGTGAGGCCATGCGCAATTTATAGGAGTGGGGGTAGGTAGGATTAGGTAGATATTGCGGACCACTTGCAAAATTTCGAACCCACCACCAGCGCGCCTCAGAATTTCAAACCTGCTGGGTTCGAAATTTCACCCAGGCGTGGTTGCGAAAGTTCGCACCCGCTGGGTTCGGAATTCCGAACCTAGGCGTGGGTGCGAAATTTCGCACCCGTTGGGTTTGGAATTTCGAACCCAGTCATGGGTTAAATACTTCGCATCCGCTGGGTTCGAAATTTCACACCCGCTTGGTTCGAAATTTCAAACCCATTGGGTTCGAAATTTCGAACCCAGGCACGGGTGCGAAATTTTGCACCCGGCTGGGTGCGAATTCCGCATCATGCCTAGCGCGAAATCCTTCCGAGGGGCGCGAGGATTCCCGTAACCGGGTGATGGAGGCTCGTAGCTACTTCGGGGTCCAAGGCCTTAGTTCGCGGGTGTCTTCTGGATGCCACGAGGTTTCAAGCGGTGTATTCCCTTCTTGATCTTGTTTCCTTCACTCCCGAGCGTCCCTTTTCGGATTCAGCTTCACGAGGTACGTTGAGTTGAGCGTGTCTAATGCTTTTTTGGGAACCGGACCAAAAAGCCGGTTAACATTTGCACCCCAAAGTACATCTTGTCTTTGACACGATGTGCTTTGTGTAAGTTGAGGTAGTGGCGAAGCTGTTAATTTTTCCTGTAATTCAAAAGATGAATAAGTGTTAGTTGTTGGTGGATGTGTCTTACTCAAGTCTCTCAGTGCCCATAGTATGTCGCTCCCGTGGATGCGCGGAGGTCGATATGCACATGCATGGAATGCGTATGCGAGAGAGTGTGGCGCAGTGTTTTTAAAACCTGAGTTTTGATTATCATCAAAAAAAAATTCCTTTTTTTTGTTGGAAATTTTCGAACCCATAAGCCCGAAATTTCGTATCTAGTGGGGTCGGAATTTCGAGCCCAGGGGTTTGGGATTCCGAATCTTGGGGTTTTGAAATTTCGAACCCATAGGGCTCGAATTTTCGAACCCTTTGAGGTTTGAAATTTCGAACTCTGGGGGTTCGAAATTTCGAACCCAGTGGGTTCGGAAATTTCGAACCCGTACAGGAATATGAAGGGACCCTTTTTCCTTTTATAAATAGCCCCCTTCAAAATTTTCCTTTTATTTTTTCTTTCTTTGGCCGCCATTGCTGAAAGCTTCGAACCCGATAACTTCAAACCCGAAAATTTTGTACTGAATTAGGTGAGACCTTGAATCGAGGTGGTGAGAAGGAGAGGAGGTCGAAGGACCACGGCGGAGACATCGAGACCTCGTGGGTTCGATTTTTCGAACCTGACCAAATTCGATGCCTCGAACCCCCCGTGGTTTCGAATTTTCGAACCTCGGTGGGTTCGAATTTTCGAACCCACCAGGTTCGAAGTCACGAACCTACATGGGTTCGAATCTTCAAACTCGGGGGTTCGAAGCATCGAACCCTTCTGGGTTTGGATTTTTGAACCTTGTGGGTTCGAATTCCCGAGCCCCCTGTCTGGGTTCGAAATTTCAAACCCAGAGGGGCTCGAATTTTCGAACCCAGTTTGGTTTAGAATTTTGAACCCTTCCGGGTTCGAAATTTCAAACCTGGAGCTCGAAATTTCGAGCCCGACATGGTTCGGGACATGGCCTTTTACGTGTCGGGTTTCCAATTTGTCACGCCGATGGATTTTGTCTTCCAAATACTCGTCTCTGGATTAGCATACTTAGTGTTGATGCATAAGTTGTTAACCGCACGAGCGGGGTTTTAGGATTGTTCACATAGGATAGAGCATACAACCGGACTGGGACTTAGAGTATTTCGAATTGTTCTGGACTTTCTTTATGTGGCTTATTTTTGCATTGCATTTCTCGTACATATTAGTTGTCACCAATACGAGGGGTACATGTCACTATACTACCCGTTCTAATACTGATGCGTTAAAGTATAGCAAGAGATGCAGACCAGATCAAGGATCGGAAAGACTATGGAATCTAAGGCTTCCTAGCCCTCCTTACACACAACCGACCCTACCCTTAGATGTAGCTCATCTGGCAGCGAGCTTAGACCACTAAACGATCGACTCCTTCTCATTCGACCAGCTCACCCGAAACGTTTGAGCATGGGGAGCAACTTGAGCGGCAATATTCCCCGGTCATGACTGAAGAGGCCGAGAATGTAGATATCATGGGCGAGGATGCGCCCGCACCACTAGTGGCTCCGGATATGTTGTCTGATGCGGTGATTTTGGAGTATCCTACTGACTCAGTGCAGTCATGTATGGATGCTACAACGGTCAGGAGAATGGCAACATGATTTAACATATCGGTGGATGACGCCCATGCCCCTGGGAGACATGACAGAGCCCATGTGCCGCCCGAGGGTCACATTGCCTGGAACCGACAAGCTTGCCTTGTTGGGTGCGTGCCCCTGGCTAACGACTTCATTCGGGACATGCCATTCTATTTCTGTCTCGTGCCATTACAGCTACACCCTAATGCTTATGCTTCTCTCTTGGGTACTTACGTTCTCTTCCGTGATATTTTGGACAGGGAGCCCACTGGGGAAGATATTCGATACTTCTTCCACTTAAGGAAAACGATCGCGGCCTCTCCCTCTCAATGGTCTTTGGAAGCGACGACTGCTTCAAAATTCTTTGTCGGGATGTGGCCCAGGCTATCTGTGTTTAAGCGCGAGTGGTTCTTCATTAACTGCCCTCCCGGATTTTCCAGAAGGTGGATTGAGGGAAGTAAGTGTTTCTCTGACTCCGTTCCTTGCCGTAATTTTTTGACTCCTTCCTTTATTCATGGTTTCCGTTGGGTTATGACAGGAAATCCAAAGGCGTCTACTGGAGATGAATATCGGCAATGCCTCAATGCTTTGCGGGCGATACCAGAGAATCTCTGCGATACCAGCACCATGACAAATCAGGATCGCCTCTTCTGCGTTGGGTTGCTGCCGAACAACGAGGCTGTGATAATGCCTGCGGTTGCTATTAGTGTGACAAAGGAAGGAGTTGCGGCATGCTCTACCCCTATGGGGCGGAAGAGGAAAATGCCCCCTGCGGGAGGAGAATCGCAAATGGCTGGTCCGCCTGAAGGAGATGTGCGCAAAGGCGAGGTTCATGGTCAAGAGGAGGTTGCCAGAGATGAGGGGTTGCCGAACACTCCCGCCCCTCCTCCGACAGGGGAGGGGGAAGGAGTGTTGGCTAGACCGCAGTCTCCCGCGACTCACTCAGGGGCCACTGCCTCGTTTGAACTCGTGGGCCAGTTTGATGGCTTAAAGGGACTTGCTTTAGTAGTAACTCCATGGATAAATACGACGATCCTAGAAGAACTTACTTGCGCTACTGAGGGGCTAATTCCCTTGGTCATATCACAATCTGATCTGTTGAGAGAACACTTTAGAGCATACATCCATAACACTACATAGCATATATGTCTGCCTATGTGCGTAACTTAACTAACTCTGGCTTGTTCCATTGGCAGGTGATATGGTAGGTGGATGCGGTGATCATCGGCATCCCCAGAGTTCTTCTTTCGAGAGTTTCCAAAGGTCCAACAGCTTGTATGGTGTTCCGCCTCCATCAGGTCAAGGCAATGGTCATCGAGATCGGGACCGATCTCTGCCTTCGACAGCTCCTCCGTCGGCCGCCCTTCCGGCTCCCGTTCAACCTCCTAAGGGGAGGAAGCTGCTGTTTGGTCAACTAAAGCCGGGCATGGAAGTCTTGAGGGGAATGCAAAATCTGATAGAGTCCAAAATCCGAGCGTTTTTTGTAGAGGAGAGGGGGACGTTCTTGAAGCCGTACTTCCCCCAATATCATTTTGATGAGCTGCCGTCTCTCCCTGATCTCCGCCCTGCTCCTAGTAAGGAATTCGGAGATATATGGATGCACATACAGCTTATCACAAGGCCAATGAACTTACCAAGTATTCCTTCCATCTTTCTGAGTTGATCTTACTGAGTATTCCCTCCATCTTTCTGAGTTAATCAAGAGGAAAAACCTAGAGCTCATCAATCGTCAACCGACTATTGATGGTAAACAGACCTCGGTTACCTACTTGGAAGCCGAGATAGGTGGGTTTTTCTGCTGCGTTCATGCTCAATTAACCGCTGCCTCGTGTGTTTCCTAGTTTTAACTTTTGACCATGTTATTGCAGCGGAGCTGAAGCGAGCCTATGCGACTTTAAAGACAGGGGTTGCGCGTGATCGTGAGACTTTTAGCGATACAGTAAGTCGCTTGACCCTTGAAAACACGACCCTTAAGAATGATAAGGATGAGTGGTCCAAAGTATGCGCTGACATGGAAAAGGAAATTGGGAAGGTTGCTCAGCTCCAGAATGAAAATACCGCTTTGAGGGAGGAAAACAAGAGGTTGCGGGCTGAGAATGCCGAAGTCGTCGAGTTGAAGAGGCAACTTAAGGCGATGAGGAAAGCGAAGAAAGATGCTGAGGCTAGCAACCAGGACGTGTTGAGTGAGTTCGAAGGTATAAAGAATGAATGTTTATGGGAGGTAGAGCTACTGAGGGGATAGCTGAACGATGCAGAGTTCCGTGCTTGGTCCTTGTTTGAGGAGAGCAATTACAACATGTATGTAAAAGCATTGAGATTCTGAGGAATTTCGTGGGTCGAAGACTATCCTCGCGAGCTAGCCAGAACCTGGGAGAGATTGGTCCTTTACGAGGCCTTCATATGTCAAGTGGATGTAAGCACTTTAGATGAATGGCAGCTCGCGAATGTTCTCTTGGACAACGACAAACGCGAGAAGCTGGAGGAGGGAAGGATGCTGTTGCAGGAGGATGCCAAGAATGAAAGGTTGGCGAGGCTTGCTGAGGAAAAGGGAAAGGTTGTCATGTCTGAGAGTGTGAGGGTTATGGATACCTTTGCCGAGGCGAGATTCTATCGTCCAGTAGCCTCTAAGTCGGTGGTGGTGATTGGTCCCGTGGCCTTGAATCGGACTTCGACTGAGTATGACCCGGATCACCCCGAACTGGAAGAGACTGGATCTGCATTGCCTATGGCACCGGGTGCCTCTTCTATTCTTTCAATTCCATCCCTGACCGGAGGTAAATTCCATTCACAACGCATCCCAGAGGATGATGTGATTACCGAATTCGCGGACTAAAAGGTTATGTTTTTACTATGCAGTCCTTCCTGAACTGACCATGACATCGGGCCCTGCCCCCATGGTCCCACCAGTGACTGAGCCCGGACGAGAGACTACGGAAGTGCAGCCTGGAGGAGCAGGGGGTCACCTTGACACCTTCTCGGATGTATAGATAACCACCAGTCTTTATGTGGGTCTGATTGATGAGGGGGAGATAGTTGATGGGCAAAGTTCCCATGCCAGAGGTCCGTTGGAGGCCAATGTTACCTCGATAGCTACCCTGGTGGAAGCTCAAAAGGCCAAGATAGTGGCTAAGAGAGAAGAGGAAGCGAGAGCACGACGAAGCGGCCAAGAAGGAGGTCCTAATGAAGACCAGGCAGGAGATTGAGGCGAGGGCCGTTGACATTGTCATGAAGAAGAGAGCCGATGAGGAGGCTGAGAAGAAGAGGGTTAACGATGAGGCCCAGAAGAAGAGGGAGGATGAGGAAGCATAACGGAGGACTACTGAGTCCCTTGAGAAAGCCAAAGCTAGCGATATCACGTCTCATAGGTCCCAAAAGCTCGCTGCACGGAGGGTTGCCAGAGAAGCCAAGGAGAAAGCTAAGCGGGAAGGAAAGTTGGTCCCGGAGACGAGTGACGCTGTGGTCGGCCTCGCTACTAGGGGTGCCCCAAAGCCTATGCCGCAGGCCACCCTCATTGATATTACCGAGGTTTCTAGTGGCGACGGAACGGGCGAGAGACGCCTCTCGACTTATCATGAATCGACCACTTCTCGGAGGGGTCGAGATGGCAAGAGCGAGTCCGTTAAGAGGAGGGCTGGAGCCAAGGATGAACCGTCAAGCATGGAATCTAAAAAAAAGAACAAGCACAAGAAAAGGAAACATGGTTTGTGTTAGTGGCCTAAGTAGGAGTTACCGTTATTTCGGTAGTGTAGGCCGATAGTTTACGCGAGTACGGCCCTCGCTTTTGGTTTTTCAAAACACAGTGTGGTTCTCATATACACCCTGTCATTAGAAAGTAAAAGTGTTAGACACGTAGATTTTTAGTGTGTGTGCATGAAAAGGAAATATGAATTAGCAAAGATCGCTGTTTATGTCAAGTGTTCAGATGTTCTTTTTATATTTTCCAGCGTTCTGTACTTGCATAAACTTACTTATCGTTACACTTGTCACAAAGGCGATTAGGGGCCATCCGTGGGTGAATTATTCCAGAGAGGTAAGGTAGAGCGCTGGTTTCAGTAAGTTCCCCTCAGCTTAGGGAACCCGTAGTTTGCGAAACCAGGCTATGCGCCTGCTTTGTGTGGCTTGAGGTTAAAGCCAAGTATAGCGAAGGCGTAGGGCATCACATTGTGCGGTCCGCCAGGTGGGTGGCTCTCCCATCGTTCATCGGGTTGAGGCGAGTCGCCAGACGTCGTTTATTCGCCGACGTAGTTTTCAGCCCCGATCATCAGCTCGTAAGGTCTGATCGTGGTAACGGGCTCCCCCAAGCCTTGAGAGCTAAGGGGAAGAAATGATTAAAGGTTGGTTTTTGTGTTGCGCCAAGATTTGACCGGCACCCGCAACCGGTGAAGAGAGATTTGCATCGATCTTAGTCGGTCGCTGAGTGGCGCCAAGCCACCTGGAGTAGGACACGGAACGATTTATCCTCGGCCTCGGCACTGGGCCGAGGTTCAAGTTAGAGGTTTTTTTGACTTGGTCACGCCGTGGGCCGGCGATTCGAGTAGCATTGCCGGCTCCCGTGCTCAGGGTTCCGGGTGTAGCCAAGTGTCTCAGACTCGATGTTGCCTAGAAATTGAAATGGCCACGCTGGCTCCCGTGCTTAGGGTGTCGATGCAGCGGTCGTTGGCATGAATTAAGCTAGTTGTTGGAAAACAAGACGCATTACGTGAGAAGTAAACAACAAGGAGATAGGAAATCGAACATCATTTCTACTAATAACTTTGGCAGCAATAGCCTTTACAATGCCTTGGATTTCTGAAAAAAAGGACATTGCTTGAAAAGCATAAACAACCGTAAGTTGAGTTATGTAAAGTAGCGGCGGAGATGTTCGTTGTTCCATGCACTTCGGAGTTCAGCTCCATCGACAGTGGCGAGCCTGAAAGTTCCATTGCTGAGCTTTCGATGTATGGAGTACGGGCCTTCCCAATGAGGCGCGAGGCCTGTTGGCGGGGAAAGACCCGCTTTAGAACGAGGTTGTCGATGTTAAGGTCCTTGTGGCGGACCCTGGAATTGAAGTATCGGGATACTCGCTGCCGTTGGGCGGCAGCTTTGATATCAGCCTCGTTCCTTTTTTCTTCCAGCAAGTCGAATGATCCTATAAGTAAATCTTGGTTTGTCTATGTATCGAAGTACGTGACTCGATGGGACAGTAGCTTGAGCTCAATGGGATTGACGACTTCGGATCCGTATGCGAGGGCTAAAGGAGTATGGCCGGTTGCTGTCTTGTGGGTGGTGTGGTAAGCCCACTGCAACAACCCGGCGGATTTTTGACTCCGAAAATCGACACAAATGCTAACGTCGACTATTCAGACATCGGAAATACCGGATAGTTAATAGAATGAAGTTAGAGAGTGAGAATAGATAAGATAGAAAATTAGAATAGAAGAAGAAGAAGAACATAACAACATCAGAGTAACACGAATCTCACAACGAAACAAACAAAATATAGTATACAAAGTAACATTGAAACACAAATTTGTATTTGTATATTAGAGTACAACACTTACAACTCAATGGAAATAAACAATAACTATATAATCCTGAAGCCTCCTGCTCCAAGCTCTTCAAGTATATCCGTAATATCCCGAGTACTTAACTGCCTGTACAAAATTGGGCACCCAAGAGTTTAGGGAAAAAACAAAACAAAATAAACCCTGGGTCAGTCATGGGAGTGGTGTGAGTAAACTTCAACCATTTGGTTCCTTTTCAAAAGAAATGATAATCGTAAGACCGATCCATACATAAACACGGATGGTTTTTACCTTACGATAACCAAAAACTTTTTCAAAATCAATAATTTTCTGATATTATAATAATGTCTAATCACAACTAATTAACAATCTAGCAGAACGCTTGCATCTCTCGCTCCATATATATAGTATACAATCAAAAACGCAGGCGCTTATTGGAGATTGGATTCCGACTATGACAAGGTATAGAACCACCTGCCGATAGTGTATCTCTAGATAGGAATACACTGGGTTCAACAAGAACGTCTTGCAACCCGACCCACATATGACCTACCACTCATTTCTCTTGAGTGTATCGAATATATTGTCACATACGGTTGCTAGCAACATAACCGTTCCCGAGAGATACAGAAGCAAAAAGAAGTAACAAATATGAATATTCCTTAGACGGTAACAATACACCCTAATGGGGGCGAGTCACATAGCCATGCTGCCTGCCCGATTTTTGTCATTTCCCAGTTGATGAGGCTTGAGGCCATAACGTATCTTTTGACAGATCATACATTCATTTACTTTGAATGCCACACCGTCATACCCGAAAAATCACAAATTGATTTCCACAAAATACCATGGGTTTAAAGCTAAGAGAAACGAATTTCTCCGCCACCAAATGTGGATATGTTTGAAGCGATCAACTTACGTGATCCATTAGATATACTTTGTCAAACATTCGTCCATACACGTTGTCCTGGGTCTAGACAACCTGAAGGCACTATTCTGTAAATCCATCTTAGGCAGTTTCTACCTAGGATCCCCAGAACAAACCTTGCATAACTCCGTCTTCAATTATCTTCATCATATTTGATTCTCAATACTAATGCCCATACGGAGTGATTTTCAGATAATGAATCTGATCCCGGTATCTCCGTATTGACAACGGAAATGGTCAAAAACTTTGATAGTCGGTGATTTAACTATCAAAGGAAAACATGTGCACAAACAACGGTCGTATCTCCAAATGGAAATCTTACCGAGAAAATCATCAATCAATCCTGATCCCCTTAAATTTTAATTTGCCATTCAATTATTCATTTCCCTATTTCCGTTTCCATATATTCATAAATTCTTATTTTCTAAATTTAGAAAATATACATTATTAATCATTGGAAAACATTTCCATATTTACTCCTATTTCTTATTTACTATATTAGAAAACACTTTGATTCTTATTTGAAAACATTTCCAAAACTTCTTCAATTGATTTAAAAAGATTTTTAACTAAAACATCGCTATGCCGACCCGAACCATTAACACTTATTACTTAAACTCAATTAATTAACCTTCACTCTCGAACCTTAACCATTCCTTAGTTAAAAATGAAGTCAATCAAGTTGGGGTATAATTACCTCTCAGACCTTGACTGAACAACATTCCTAACCTCGAAATAGACAAAGCTCACATTTTAAATCTTCAACAACTTCCTTACGTAACTCTCGGATGCTATTTACGAATCCAATTCTTTTTCAGAAATCATTTAATTATAACAATAGTGTTATAATCCCATGATTCTGAAATATAATAACTTAAATATAACTTTTATTTCTTAATTTGAATAAATAAATAAATGATTTATTAAATAAATAAATCTTAATTAAAAATCCGGAAAGTAAATAGTACTTTCCTGAATTCGATATAATCGAATCCAAATATATAATTCTCTCTCGAATAATCTCTATTCGATAATTCTTTTTCAAATAAACAATATTCGATTATTTCTCTTTAAAATAAGCTATATTCGGTTATCTCTCCTTCGAATAACTTATATTTGATAATCTCTCTTCGAATAACTAATATTCGATAATCTCTCTTCGAATAACTTATATTCGACAATCTCTCTTCGAATAACTAATATTCGATTATCACTCTTCGAATAACTAATATTCGATAATCTCTCTTCGAGTAACTAATATTCGATAATCTCTCTTCTAATAATTTATATTCAACAATCTCTCTTCGAATAACTAATATTCGATAATCTCTCTTCGAATAACTAATATTCGACGAACTCTATTCGATTTACTCTAATTCGATTAACTAATATTCGATTAACTCTAATTCGATTAACTCTAATTAGAATAACTAATATTCAATTAACTCTAATTCAATTTAAATCTAATTCTATTAACTTTAATTCGAATAACTAATATTCGATTAACTCTAATTCGATTAACTTTAATCTTTTAACTCTAATTCGATTAACTTATACCAGTTAACTCTAATTCGATTAACTCTAAACCCTATCTTATTCAAATTCCCATTTGAATTTCTATTTCAAATCCCAATTTTTCTTTAGAAATGTTTTAATTTATAAAATAACAATTTTAATCCATTATTCACATCGAATGTGAATAAATATTTCTTTTATATATCAATTCAGTTTGATTTCGTAATATCCCATTTCCAAATTCTATTTATACTTTTATTTATAGAATTATTCTTACGAAATCCCCTTTTTTCTTCTAATACTTAAATCTCATTTATAATCCCCTTTATAAATGCTATGTTCAAATTCTATTAAAAATATCGATGTTAAAACCGATTTCTACTTCTCTATTCATACTTTTATTTTTATTTACCAATGATAAATATTTTTCTTAATTTATAAAATTCTTCTCAAATTTTATCTGTTAAAACATATTTCTATTTAATTCTACTTTAAATTAATCTTTTCCATTATATGCTAAAACAGATTTCTATTTAAATCTATTTTCTATTTATTTCTTTTTATAAAATTCTATTCATTTTATAAAATACTTCCTTACGTATTATCCTATTTATTTCCCAAGTAATTCTTTTCTATAATATCCTATTTATTTCATATAACTGTTTCCTTTTGATAATTCTATGTATTTTATAAATATTTCCTTTTATATAATTCTCTTTATTTTATATAAATATTTCTTTTATACAGTTCTATTTATTTTCCAAATAAACCCTTTTCTGATTTTATTTATTTCCCAAATAATTCCTTTTCTATTTTATTTGTTTTACAAATATTTCCTATTCAATCCTATTCATTTTCCAAATAAGTATTCATTTTATAATTCTATTTATTTCAAAATAAATATTCCTTTTATAAAATTGTTTGATTTTATAAATAATTCCTTTTATAAAATCCTTTGATTTTACAATTTTTTTTCAATATATACTTTGACAATTCCCTTTCTACATTCCAGTATCACTTATGGTATTAAAATACCAAATCAAAAGGATCAATCATCATCCAAACACACATAATCAATAACAGATTATATACCACATCATATATCACAGTATATAAAAACAGTATTTTAAATATTGAGGAATCCATTTGGATCCCTCCAACCTTTTTCCCTCCATCCATAGATGTTAAACAATATAATTAACATCAATTTCATTTCAACATGAAATATTCTGATCAACAGAATCAATATTTAATTAATGATATATATAACTATATGGATATTTTCAACTAATCAATTAACAATTCAACCAACCAATCAACACACAACAATCAACCAATATTTATCAGTTCTAAAAATACGTAATGAAAATATAAACTAAGAAGAGTTAGTGAGTTTTACTCGCATTGGACGATCATCGTTAAATAACGATAACTGTCAGTTGATTCTAACAGACAATTTATTTTGCAATAAATTGTAGTGACCTCCAATACACACCCAGTCAGTTCCAGTGTGTAGCCACCTTCCATATGTTCTAGGGATCTTGTTTTGCGGAATTCTGATTACATATGTACAAGATACGATTTTTAGAAGTTGTACACAATTTAAAAGTCATTAATAATATAAGTATGACTTAGTTATATAATCATTAACCTTAATTTTCATTTTTTATCACGTGCTTACTGTAAATCCATTTCTTCATTGTTCACAAAATATCCGCTGCTTCCCTACTCCCTTCTGACCGCAAGTTCCTTCACCAATTTTCCCTTCTCCATTCAGCATCTTCCATGACCATCCCCCAATCATTCATCGCACTATCACAAACACAAATCTCTATTATCCTTCTAATTAATCACATTCATACTAATCCTTCTTCCTTCACAAAATACTCACATTATCCACCTCCTCACAACAGACATGGATGACTTTTTCATCACCTTATCTCCATAATTCTTCCACCGAGCCTACCATTGAACTCCTCACCTCAGACTCTTCAACCTTAACACCTCAAAGCACAAATCGAGTCATCCCCATTGATCGCGGGTTTCAGACAGTAGCACAAGCACTCAGCAACCTCCGAAACTACTCATCATCGATCAATCCAAAAAGATGCGTACAATTACTAAATGCTATCATAAACGATAATACAACATCCGATTCATGCCTAAACGCTCCAAATCCCTAAACTCTCGAGCCCTAGTTCCAGAAACCAACGTTGTGTTGATCTCGACCTCCCAAACTTGCATCGCACTCAGATATTTCGGTAGAGAAAAGAAGCTCTTGCTTTAGGAATCAAAAACACTAATTTCATGATTTATTGATTTTAATTCAAATTTTCATGATTTTCTAAAGAGGAATTTACGGACGTTTTGAGGAACTGGGTGGCGGCTTGGAGTTATCGACCAAAGAAAAAAAAGGTTAGGTTTAGAAGGATGCAGGGTATTTATAGGATAGAGAAATGATTTTTTTATTGATTATTATATTCATTTATAACCAATCTTTATCTAAAATCCTCGTTTAAAAATCTCTGTGATCACACATGATACCCAAAAATCACGAAAATGGGCACGCAACAATAGTTCAACATTATGGACCCAACAAAACTTGTTTCGTCGAATTCTAACTTCGTTTGCTCACACAACGTATTTTTAAAGGTCAAATTATCGACTATTTTTCACATTACAAATCCGTACGGCCACATACTGACTCCAAAAATCACGAAAATTGAAATCTAATAATAATTTAATATTCCGAACCCAACAAAATTAGTTTCGTCGAAAACGGAGGTCGTTTGCAAAAATGGCTATTTTTAAAGATTTAAATAAACTCATTTAAATATAGATATATTTAAGAATAATTAAATTTCATATTTATAAATAAATATTATTGTATATATTCATATACAATATCGTACAGCCCCAAAATAAATACCACGGGATTTATAACTCGATATTTCAAAGTTTCCAGTTACATCGATATTCACTTTATATTAAAAATCCATTTATAATATAAATAATTCATTATAAATTATAAAGGAGTTCCATAGCAACTATTTGAATATTTTATTTGGATTTAAATCAAAATCTACACGATGAAATCCTGTTTTTTTCTCTTCCATTAGAAAAATATAATTTACCTGCTCCGAACGAATCTTGTTTCATAGAAATCCGGCTTAAAACTTATTCTGTATCTTCAATTGAAGTTCAAATAGCCAAATTACGAACTGCCGCGCCATTTCGAGCTTTGTTTTAATTATAATATAAATTATATGTTCAGCAGACGTTTATAAATAAATTCATCAATATAATCCAATTCTAAACTGAATTATATATTTTAAATTGTCCAATTCAAACAATACTGTCAATTCAACTATTTCCGATTATTTCAGAAATTAAATATATTATCCTATTAGTTATATTAATTAAATATTCAACATTATTTAATTTAATGACCATTTAATTCTCTAAATCACTATTTAAATAAATAAATAAATAAATTATTATACCGTAAAAATATGGGACATTACACCCACAGAGCAATAGGAAGTTTGTCCGCCCACATGCCACCGGCCTTTTCCAGGTGCTTCATGATGATGGGCTTGATGACCTTGTTAACCGCCTTGACTTGCCCATTAGCTTGGGGATGAGCCACCGCTGAGAATCTTTTATCGATGTCGTGGTGCTGGCAAAAAGCTTTGAACTCGGTGCTCTCGAATTGAGTGCCGTTGTCATAGATGATAGTTTGAGGCACTCCATAGTGGGTAATGATGTTGCGGACAACAAAGTTGATCATCTTCTTCATGGTAATGGTGGCGAGAGCTTCAGCTTCCGCCCACTTGGTGAAATAGTCCACTGCGACGACAGGGTATCATGCCTCGCCTCTGGCCATAGGAAGGGTTCTGATGATGTCGATTCCCCACAAGGCGAACGACCATGGGCTGACCATTTGAGACAATTCGGTAGGCGGGGCTCTTGGAATCTTGGAGAAGCGCTGGCACTTATCGCACTTGCGAGCATAGTCCACGGCGTCTTGATCAAGCGTGGGCCAGTAATAACCATGTCTGAGAATCTTTCTGGCTAGGGTATGCCCCCTAGTGTGATCGCCACAATCGCCTTCATGCTCACCGCTTATCACTTGGAGGGCGTCGCCGTGAGCTACACACCGGAGAAGGGGAATGGAAAAACCTCTGCAGAAGAGTACCCCGTCCATAAGAAGGTAACGGGCCGACTGGAGAGTGAGCGCGTTCCTTTTCTTGTAGTGCTTTGGTAGGACCCCGTGCTACAGGTAATTTCTGATCGGTATCATCCAGGACTCGGGATCGGGTTTGGTGCTCGTGATCGTCTCGTCTTTCCCTTGCTTGTGCATGGAGACTTAAGGACTTCAACCGAGGAGAATCCGCTAAGTTGCGGGTCTTCAGAGCTTGCAATTCTGGCTAGGGAATCTGCTTTTTCATTTTGCTCCCGTGGGATATGGGTGATGGTGAAATGCTCGAGGTGGGTGAGTAGCCCCAAAACCCGGGCCAGGTACTGGGCAAGCCGTCCCTCTTTCACTTGATACTCTCCCAGTACTTATCGGACGATAAGCTGTGAATCAGAGAAGATGTGGACAATCTCTAGCTTGAATTCGATCGCAATTCTAAGCCTGGCGATTAAGGCATTGTACTCCACGTCGTTGCTAGTAGCAGGGAAATTTAGCCTCAACGCGTAATACATCGAGCGTTCATCAGGGGTGGTGAGCACGACTCTGGCCCTGGAGCACTTTCTGTTAAAGGAGCCGCCTACAAACAATTTCAACTAGGTGTCGGGGGTCCCCCGTTCTTTGTGGGATCCTGCTCAGGGGCTATGAACTCCACGATGAAATCTGCGAGAGCTTGGCCGAGGACGGCTCGTCGGGGGATGAAGGTAATCTCGAAATGTCTTAACTCTATGCTCCACTTTAATAATCGCCCTGACGCCTCAGGTCGCTGTAGGACATGACGTAGTGGTTGGTCAGTGAAAACTTTTATGGGATGCGACTGGAAGTACGGTTGGAGCTTTCTAGAGAAAATCAATAAGCAGAATGCCAGCTTTTCTAGCTTCGGGTAATTCTTCTCCGCCCCCGTCAGCCACTTGCTGATATAGTAGACGGGCTGTTGAGTACGATCTTCGAGGCGTACTAGTGTCGAGCTGATTACCTACGCAGAAACAACCATGTAAACATATAAGTCCTCGTGGTCTATTGGCTTAGAAAGGATAAGTGGTCACTCTAAGTGATCCAAAAGTTCCTGGAGTGCAAAAACGCATTCGGGGGTCCACTTGGAATTGCGTTTCCCCTTCCGAAGTAAATCCAAGAAGGGGAAGCATTTGTTGGTGGCCTTAGAGATGAATCAACTTAAAGCGGCGACCTTCCCGTTCAAACTTTGGAAATCCTTGTGTTCTCGGGGACTCGGATGTCCCGAATAGCTTGGATTTTTTCCGAATTGGATTCGTGCCCCGAGAATTGACAATGAAACCCAAGAATTTTCTCGAGGTGACTCCGAAGGAGCATTTTAGGGGGCTGAGTTTCATGTCATACCGGCGAAGGACATCGAACATTTCAGAGAGGTTGTGGATGTGATCGCTTGATATTTTAGATTTTACCATCATATCGTCCACGTACACTTCCATGGGCTTTCCAATCTGATTTTTAAAGAGTCAATTAACCATCCATTGGTAAGTGGCACCGGCATTTTTGAGGCCGAAAGGCATAACATAGTAGCAGTATAGCCCCAGGTTGGTTATGAAAGAAGTATGATCATGGTCGCGGAGGCTCATCGAGATCTGGTTGTAGCCTAAGTAGGCGTCCATGAAAGATAGTAGCTGGTATCCAGTGGTCGAGTCAACTAACTGATCGATCTTTAGGAGCGAAAAGCTATCCCTAGGACATGCCTTGTTCAGATCGGAGAAGTCGATGCAAGTTCGCCATTTATCGTTGCATTTTTTAACCAGAACTGGATTGGATACCCATTTGGGATAGTCAGCTCCACGGATGAAGTTATTGTTGAGTAGACAATCTACCTCTTCTTCGAGCGCTTTGGACCTCTCAGGCCCCAAGAAGCAGTGTTTCTGTTTGACTGGAGGCATTATGAGATCTAAGCAAAGGGAAAGACAAGCAATTGTGGGGTTGATGCCCTTCATGTGGGAATGAGTCCATGCAAACACGTCTAAATTGGCTTTTAGGAAGCATATGAAATCTTCTTTAATTACTAGGTGGAGTTGTAACCCTACCTTTAACACCCTTGTTGGGTCGTAGAGGTTGACAGGAATGTCCACTGTGGATTTGACCAGAGTAGCCCTCTCATACTCGGGCTCTTCGTCCTTCCATGGGTCAAGGTCGTCAGAAAGATGGGAGTGGCGCCTAAGTCAGGGCCCAGACACTGCTGATTGCTATGCTGAGACGTTTTTGGCGCAAGAAGGCACGAGCACAGTTTTTCCCTTGTCCCTATTACACGCATTCTTCCATAATATTGTGTAACATTCCCAGGCGCTTACTTGGTCGCCCTTAACGGTTCCGATCCCATTTTCCATCGGGAATTTCATTAGGAGAGACCATGGCATCATGTAAACTCGGAATTTGGTGAGAAAGGGGCGGCCTAGGAAAGCGTTGTAAGGGGAGTCGATGTCTATGACTATGAAAGTGAGAATTCGGACTCAGCTTCGGTCCCATTACCTAGTTCTACAGTTAGGTCGATCATCCCTATGGCGGAACTAGAGGCCCCATTGAAGCCGTGAATTGCGGCGTGACATGGCTTCAAATCATTTGTTTCCAATTTCATCTGGTCCTAGGCGACCTTAAAGATGATGTTGACCGAGCTCCCTGAGTCAATTAGAACCTTCCGAACGAAAGCACCAATCTGGGCAGTGATGACTAATGGATTGGTGGTTGGGATTTCCACCCTTGTCGATTCTCTTTCTCAGAAGATGATGTCGTCCCGCATGGTCTTCTGCAGCTTAGATGGGATTGACTCAAGGAGCGCGGAGTAGGCTTCGTAAGTAGCATACTTTATGGAACTCACATATTCCTTCAATTTTCAAAAGCTGTTATGTGTGGGGTAAGGTCCGCCACATATGATGTTGATCACGATTCCTCGCCTCGGGTTAGACAGTCCTGGAGGTCCCTTGGCGACTGCTTGTGGAGCTGGCATTGGAGGCTGCGGGTTTGCTTTGGGGGGAAAGGGCTCCGCGACATATTGCTCAAGTCATTTCTCACGAATAAGTTTCTCGATTGCTTCCCTAAGTTGACGACATTCGTTGGTGTCGTGCCCGCATACGTTGTGGTATCGACAGTACCTCCTAGTGTTCTTCTCGCGGTCAGTTGATTCTCTGACGCGCGGCTTCTTATATGGCAAGGTGTTTCATGTTTCCAAGTAGATTGTAATTATGTCTTCAATCAGTGGGGCATAGGTCTCGAAAGCTTGGCGAGGGCCGGGCTTTCTCAATTCCGATGGGGCTTGCCCATTGTTCCGTCCATCTGGTCTTCCATTGTTTGGCTTTTGCCTTTGGGGACCTGCCCCCTGTTTTGATCGAAGGGCTCCCCGCCTCGCCTACCTCTGAAGTGGTTATTGGTGGTATCCAGCTGGGGATCATTAGGACGACTTATGGTGGAAAGCTGGTCCCGTCTTGCCTCTTGTTGGCACAAGTATTTATCTGCCTTCTCATAGAAGGCGTCAAGGCTCTTGGGTTGTTTTCGATCGATCCAGGCCCCGAACTCTGAAGTAGGAGGACACCTTTCACAAGTTGAAAGAGTATGGTGCAAGGATCCGGATCCTCGACCTCGGCGAGAGCTATGTCGAACCCGGAAAGGTAGCTCCTAAGCGACTAGGCGGGCCCCTGGTATAAGTTGGATAAAGTGAGGGCATTCTTCGGAGTTAGGATGTGCATCCTGAACTGCTTGACCAGCTCTGTTGCTAGTTATCCGAAGTTGTTATTGGAATCGAGAGGGAGGCGCGAGAACTAAAGTAAAGCGGTACCAGATAGGAAGACCGGGAAGCATTTACATTTGGCTGGATCGTCGCCCCGGCTCGAGTCCATTTGCCATTCATAGCGATTCAAGAAGACACAAGGATCAATGGTACCATCATAGAGTGGCATTTGTGGCATACAAAGCACCTCGGCCATTCGGCCTCATTTACTCTTCTTGTGAAGGGGTTGCGCCTAATGTGGGCTTCCCATGCGCTGTGCGCGCTCCCTCGCATTTCCCTCACGACCCTTCGTATCATGTCGGGAAGGAAAGTTGGATGGGGTTCCGCCATTGGGATCCACATATTTTGACATGGATCTGGAGTCCTGTTGCAAGGTCGTCTTCTATGATGGATGTCTAGATCATCTTCCTCTATGTCCTCGACATCTATGATTGGGACTTGGTGTGGATGGTGAGGTGGAGGGGGTGATGCAGATCATGTTCCAAAGGAGTGCGGGCCGTTGTAATAGCGGGCCCTTCACCTTGATTAGAGACCAATAGGTTGTGTCGAGGAAGAGGTTGATTTGTAGGATCTAGTTTGTCATTGATAATCAAGAGAGAGCCGTCTCGGTACTATTCCCCTTCGCTATATGGGACTGTAGTTCGGTCGTCGTTGCCGTTCCCATTCCCATTGGCATGACCGTTACCGTTATCGAGGGCATTGGTGCGAGCAGAGACACTGTTAATGAGGGTGAACCTCCTCCTTTGGTGTGGTCCCCTTGACTCGGAAGAGGAAGTTTCTGATGTAGTTGGTCGGGGTCGAGCATTGTTCCGAGTTAATTGAAGTCGGGCGATAACGCGTTGAGTTTCCTGAAGTTGCCGCATAAGGCCGATGTTATCCCTTAATGCTTGATTGAGCTCGACCGCGGTGTTCTCATATCTTTCGTTAAGCACGCAAATTTGAGCTTGGGTAACGGGCACTTCAGGGTCCACAACAGGAGGGATGGTTTCATTAGTGGCTGGGACATCTACCGGTTGAGGTTGTTGGGAGGTACTGGCCTCGGCTCTAGCGGAAGAGCCGACCATTGAGTTTATTGACTTCTTTACCACTTCTTTACCATCGTAAGCGGACTTGACAGCAGGTTGATCAAGGAAACTTAAGCTCGTTGAAGCCGAGATGATATTATGTAAGAAAGACGCAAATCTTGAATTTAGATTCTCAGTGAAAGCACCAAATGTTGACGGCAAAAAATGTCGTAAACACCCAAGATTCCTGTTACTACAAATATTTAATTTGGTCACAAGACTAAGTAAGAGAAAGCGGTAATTGACACGAGAATTTATAGTGGTACGGCCGCGGATTAGGCCTACGTCTACTTTGGAAGGATGTTAAACTTTTATTAATCACTCAAGAATTACAAGGTAGAGCCGTGCTCATTACGTTCACTTTTGTCATTGTCATATGCTAGGTATTTGGGAAAAAGAATATTTAATTCTTGTGACGGCCCGCCCCGCACTAGCCGACATTTCCAATGAAAGTGCGCTGTGCCAATGCCCGACTAGCACGGGACCGTCGCCAAAAAAAGCAAAAGAAAGAAATTTGAACTAATAAGGAAAGTGTAGAATGTCTCACAGCACACAGAATAAAATATAATAATAACATAGTTGACATAAAACAGGCGAGACAGCGCATAAGCTGAAAACTAAACCATAATCATCATAGCAGTGGAAATTCAAAATACAGCTTATTACAACTCCAACATACTGCCTCTAAAGCAAAGAAAAAGGTGCACTACTAATGCCCAAAGTAGTGATCAGCAACAACACAGGGAGAATATCTATATATATCAAACGTGGAAGCCTCCTGCTCGTCTCCGGTACAGCTACTCGTGCATAATCACCTGACCTGTCTCTATTCTGCCCGTTTAAGAGCACCCAGAGTAATAAGAATAGACATAAAACTCTGGGTCAGACAAAAGTCTGATATGAGAAATAAGCAGCAAAATAGAACAATAACAAGTATACATAACCATACCTGAACCTGGACCTGCAACCAAAGAGTTAGCACACAATATGTACAATACTATAAGGTGACACTTACATATGGTGTAAAGATATGGGGAAGGGGGTGTGCATGTCATAGTGATGTCAAACAATCAAGCATAGCAACCATCCTCACATCTCTCACACAGTGCATAAAGCATACGATATCCACCGCTTTGACCACCCAAATACTTTGTTATGATCACTCTGCCCCATGGAGTCATGATGCCTCCACTGCACTAATCCATAGCCACTAATCCCTTACTATGTCCACTCTGCCCCATGAAGTCATGACGACTCTACTTCACTGCCTCATAGCCATGCTACGATCACTTTGCCACATGGAGTAATAACTACCCCACTACACTGATCTGTAGCCTAACATTCGTCTTGGTGGTGAATCAAAGCTATAGACGTCGATAACCCCTTTGCACACATCCCACAGCAAAGCCCAATTCATGAAGCTAACTTGTTGGTTCCCATCTGGATCCTGAGTTCTACTTCCTATTTGGACTTCTTTTGCATCTCGGGTTTTGGTCGAATTGGAGTTGGTCTTCAGAAGAGTCGTCACATAGAAGTAGTTTAAGTCTGGTTCGGTTCGGTTATACTGTGCTCAAGCTCCCTGTTCGGTTCATTTTGAATACATCGCCTCCAGGTTTCTTATTTGGTTCAGGTCCTCTAGTTCGACTTGGGTTTCCTCATCCGGTTCGGTTCAAATTCTTCATCGTGGTTTGGCTCGGCTCCTTCGTTTCCAACTCCTCTTATATTGATCCGACCCCGCTCCCTAGCTTCTGTCCAATCCGATCTCCATGCCTTTGCTTCAGTCCGATCCGATCTCCACGCCCTTGCTTCCGATCCAAATCCAACTCCAACTCTTATGCAAATGGCCTTCCTTCTTGCCAAGCCTCTTGTGCCAAGTTCCGATCCAAATCGAATCCCCTTGCTCAGTTCCTTTATCCGATCCGAGCCCTATATCCGATCCGAAACCCTGCACATTCCCTCCAACTTTCCAGCGACTATTTTACGCCATACGACGGCGTTTTCAACCATTCTAACTTTTCTAATCAACCACAAAGCATTCCATACAGTCAAAGCAACATAGAGAAGTGACCATAAACATCAAAGCAACGTTTTACAAGTTAAAATGGATCAAACCTACCCAAAACCCATATTTTCCCTTAATCATGTTTAAGCATAACTAATGATATGGTTAGCAAAATATATCCAAATTAACCCAAATTTCTAACAGAGGCTTAAAATAATATTTAAGAATTTCTAAGCATTTTTCCAGAATTTAATCATGTATAATTTTGTTAATTAACACTAATCACCCCTAATTAGCCGTAATTAGTGAAAAACAATACAAATCACTCACCTTAGGCACCAATAATTTATAAATCTGAAAGTATCTCTGATTTGGGTTGAATCTCTATATGTTCCAGCAGCTCTATCCCAAATTCTATGTTAATTTGCCTTGGTTTGATGCAGATTAGGCTAATACTTGATTGAATGGTGATTAGAAGGTGATTTGGGTGTTGGAGGCCATTGTTACGGTTGAAGAGAGGTAAATGGCGGCTAGAAAACTAAAATAGAATGAAAACCTAACTCATTTCAGGCTCTGCATAACCGTAATCCCAATGGGTTATGGGCCCATTTGCTAATTACCTTAATCAGCCAACTTAAGCAATTTTTCACCTTTTAAACCTTGTTTCGGCCATATCTGCCAAACGGTGAGTCCTTTGGCTAATGTGACCACTCTATGGAAAGGTAAGCCATCATCTGAATTTAATGGGAATGGATTTAGGTCAAAACTCCTTTCCAATCAAAAGTTATGGCCGAAACAAGATCAGCTAGGGGCAAAACGGTCATTTAAAAATCGGCAAAAATCGTGAACATGGGAAATGACCCCAATAGTCGTTCCCCAAAGTTACACGACTATACCACTTTGTATGAAAAAGAAATAAATATTCTACGATCCTTCGATACCTAGAATGCGGGTCGTTACACTCCCCCCTTAAAAAAAATTTGCCCCCGAAATTCCTCAACTAAGAAACAATCAATGGGCCCCGCATGCCTACCAACCATATCTCACAATCAACCATACAAAACAAACAAAACAAACTTATCCTAGCATGCGAAAAGACTAAATCGAAATGAAAACCTTACTAGGCAAAGAGTTCTGGATACGTCTCCTTAATGCTTTCCTCTGTCTCCCAAGTACAGTCATTCTCATTCCCGCCCCACTGAACCTTGACTAGATTCAACGCTTTCCTTTGAAGTTTCTCCATATCGTGCTCGATAATTCGAATCGGCTTCTGGTTCCCAACCGCCTCGGGTTCTACTTCGATATCATCCAACTGATCAGGTGAAACAGCCACATCGGGGTCGTGCACGAATTTCCTTAAAAACATGAAATAGGTTGTGAACTCCCGCCATCTTGTCTGGCAACTCAACTTTATATGCCAAATTCACAACTTGCTCGAGAACTGGGAATGGACCAACAGATCTTGGTATTAACTTGCCTCTCCCACCAAATCATATCACGCTCTTTAACGGAGAAATCTTGACAAACACCAAGTCGCCAATGGAGAATTTTAAATCTCTTCCCCTTTTATCAGCATAACTCTTCTGCCTATCTTGGGCAGCCTTCATTCGCTATTGGATAACATTGATCTTATCTGAGGTTTCTATTATCACATCTGGCCCAAGCACAAATTTCTCACCGGTTTCTAGGCAACATGATGGTGAGTTGCACGGTCTTCCATACAAAGCTTCAAATGGAGCCAAACCAATACTGGACTGATAACTATTATTGTATGCGAATTCAACCAAATGCAAATGGTCATCCCATGATCCACCAAAATCTAATATGCAAGCTCTTAAGAGGTCTTCTAATACTCGATTCACCCTATCTGTCTGACCGTCAGTTTGAGGATAGTACGCGGTATTGAGATGTAATTCTGATCCTAAAGCCTCTTGTAAGCTCTTCCAAAATCCACTAGTAAACAACGGATCTCGATCACTCACAATGCCCTTGGGTACTCCATGAAATCTCACTACCCACTTCATATACAGTTCTGCTAACTTAGCTGCTATACTAATTGACTTGACGGGTATAAACCTTGTACTCTTGGTCAATAGGTCCACAATCACCCAAATGTTATCATGGCCTGATCTAGTCCTTGGTAACCCATCAATGAAATCCATTGAGACTTGTTCCTATTTCCATTCGGGAATTTCTAATGGTTGCAACAAACCACTAGGCTTCTCCTGTTTGGATTTAACTAGCTGGCAGTTCATACATCAGGATATAAACTTCCCAACATCTCTTTTCATTCCTTCCCAATAGTAGGTCTGCTTCATGTCTCGATACATTTTGTTACCACCGGGATGTATAGTTAGTTTCGAGTGATGACACTCTCTCAGTACTTCATCTCTCAATCCATTGACATTGGGCACAACTAGTCTCCCATTCTTTCTGAGCCATCCATGTTCATCTCCTCGTCGATACCCATCTCTAACTTAGAGATAATTTCCAATAGGTTAGGATCATCCTTCTAACTGGAACCAATCCGCTCAATCAAAGTGGGTCTGATCGTCAAACTTGCTAATATTTCTGGATCTAATTCGCACTTAGGTCTAAGATCATATCCTGTGATATATTATAATTGCTTCCATTAAAGAAACATATCCCTTAAACTGGCTTGTCTTCTACTTAATGCATCAGCTACCGCATTGCCCTTTCCTGGTGTATATGCGATATATAAATCATAGGAAGCCAAGAATTCTAACCATCTTTGCTGTCGGAGATTTAGATCCTTCTGAGAGAAAAGATATTTTAATGACTTATGATCGGTAAACAACTCGAATCTTTCACCCAAGGGATAATGTCTCCACATCTTCAACACGAATACGATCGCTGCCAATTCCAAATCATGGGTAGGATATCTTTTCTCATGCGGTTTCAGTTGCCAACTTGCATAAGCTACAACCCTAACTCCTCGCATCAATGCAGCACCTAGTCTGGTACCACATGCATCTGTATTTACTGTCATCTCTTCATTCCCCTTAGGAATGACTAACACTGGTGCACATGTCAGCTTTTCCTTTAGACTCTTGAATGTATTCTCACACTTTTCATCCTAGACGAAAGCTTGATTCTTCTTGGTCAACTGAGTCAACGGTGCTGCTATCTTGGAGAAGTCTTGGATAAACTTACGATAATATCCAGCTAACCCCATGAAACTTCTTACATCTGTTGCATTCTTGGGTATAGACCATTCTTCTACCATAGCCACTTTCGCAGGATCCACGGCAATGCCATTCCCTAAAACAACGTGGCCCAAGAATCTCACTTCCCTCCTCCAGAAGTGACACTTAGAAAACTTTACTTTCAATTAGTGTTTTCTCAACACCTCCATCACTATCCTCAAATGTTCCTTGTGTTCTTCCTCTGTCCTTGAGTAGACCAAGATATCATCCACGAACACAAGAACAAATTATTCAGTTGATCCCTGAATACCCTATTCATAAGATCCACAAAATATGTTGGTGCATTGGTCAACCCGAATGGCATGACCAACCACTCATAGAATCCAGACGGTGTCCAAAAGGCTGTTTTAGCTACTCTCAGCTTCCACCCTAAGTTGATGAAAACCTGTCATGAGATTCAACTAGGAGAACACTCTCGTGCCACTCAACTGATCAAACAAATCATCGATTCGCGGTAGAGGTTACTTATTCTTCCTCATCACCTTGCTCAACTTGCTGTAGTCCACACACAATCGAAGGGAACCATCTGCTTTGGTAGCAAACACAAATGGTGCTCCCCACTCGGAAACACTTCTTCTGACAAATCCCTTCTTCAAAAGATCGCTAACTTGCACCCCGAGCTCTCGCTGCTCCCTTGGTGCCATACGACGAAGTGGCATCACTATAAGTCTGGCATCTTTCACTAAATCAATCCGAAACTCAATCTCTCGGTGTGGTGGAAGTTCGGTCACTTCCTCGAAGACGTCCGGATACTGGCCAGCCATAGGCACATCTGACAACTCATCATGCGGGATGTCGAGGGAATTTAGAAAACTAGCCATTACCCTATCACTAGATAGACCACAAAACACTACCCTCCGCCCATCATTCGCTCTAACTGTCACCAAAAAGCCCTCACAGTCTACCGCAACCTCGTACCGTTGGAGCCAATCGACTCCCAAAATAATGCCAAACCCAGTAAAGCCCAAAACAAAGCAATCACAAGCAAACATGCATCCATGACTCGATAAAACAAAATTTTGACAAATCATACTAAGGCTAGTCGAACCACCAATCGGGTTCGTCACTACTAAAGGTCTATCAACTATCTCGGTTTCCAATCCTAACCTATCTACCAGGTCACTAGATATGAAGGAATGGGAAGCTCCAGTATCAAACAGTATTCGAACAGGAACATCATAAACAGAAAGCATACCTTGAATAACGACATTCTTTCCTTTCTCCGCCGCAGTTATGGCATTCGACAAAGAAGGAACAACATTAATAGCATATGCTTTCACAATCTGCTTCTCTTTAGGGGGTTGCGGACATTTATCCTTGTGATGTCCCACTTGGCCATAGTTAAAGCACTTCCTTTCCGCTGGCTTTGCTCAACATTCTTTGGCATAGTGGCCCTCCTTGCCACAACTAAAGCACTCAACATCTTTCTTGTCTTTCTTTCTCTGACCATCCTTAGCTTGGTTCTGCTTCCTTTTATTTTGAGAATTATTCTTTCCTCCACCGCCTGCTTGCGGTTTTGGCTCTCCTGTAGATACAACAGCAACTACAGTATTAGGCTTAGGATAAAGGCTCTCTGACCTCAATGCTTTCCCAATAATGGATTCAAAAGTCTCAACAATATGGTTTATGAGCCTTTCTCCCAAATACTGATCTAAACTAGTTATGAACTTCTCATTCTTCTTCTCGGGAGTGTCAATAAGGGATAATCCATACTTCGATAAAGTATCGAACTCAGCAATATACTCTGAGACTGCCCTACCATTCTGTTTAAGTTCCAAGAGCTTCCGAACAATTCTGATTTCTGAGCAGTTGGGATAAACTTATCACTGAATCGGGCCTTAAACTAATCCCAGGTAACTTGATCCTCAGGAGTAGCTTCCTTAATAGCGTTCCACCAATTCATTGCCCGTCCTTGCAACTGACGGGATGCTATCTTCCTTTTCATCGCATAATCGATCCCTAAGTCCTCGAAGATGTGCTCACAACTATCGAGCCAATCCTGAACTAATGTAGCCGGTTCCATTCCGTGGAACGACTTCCCACCAAGACTTGTGTAATCCTCGCAAAGCTTGGCGAAATCGGCCCTAGGCGCTTGCACCACTGCACCACCACCATTTCCTGCATTAGGAGCTGCCCTATGAACATCTCTAAGCATCTCTCTCATGAAGTGAGTGAACATCGTCCTCATATCAGAAGCATACCCATAATTAACTCCTCTACCAGTACCCCTAGTATATCGGCTCATCGTTCAATCTGTAAGGAGAAAACAATTAACGATCCCTTCAGTGGTGCCAGTGCAGAGCGACTTCACCCTTAAATATACTAATAGTACATATATATAACTTTTGAAAACCAAAATATCATAAATACGCGCTCTCATATATGTACACTATCTCTCCCTGGTGTCTTTCCCTAGGTTAACTACGCAACCTAGAGCTTTGATACCAAGTGAGCCGGCCCGCCCCGCGACATTTCCAATGAAAGTGTGTTGTGCCAATGCCTGGCTAGCAAGGGACGGCCACCAAAGAAAGGAAAAGGAAGAGATTTGAACTAATAAGTAACCTGTAGAATGTCTCACAGCGCATGAAATAAGATATAATAATAACATAATTGACATAAAATAGGCGAGATTGTGCATAAGCTGAAAACTAAACCATAATCATCATAGCAGTGGAAATTCAAAATACAGCTTATTACAACACCAACATACTATCTTTAAAGCAAAGAAAAAGGTGCACTGCTAATGCCTAAAGTAGTGATCAGCAACAACACAGGGAGAATATCTATTTATATCATACGTGGAAGCCTCTTGCTCGTCTCCGCTACAGCTACTCGTGCATAATCACCTGACCTGTCTCTAGTCTGCCCGTTTAAGAGCACCCAAAGTAATAAGAAGAGACATAAAACTCTGGGTCATACAAAAGTCTGGTATGAGCGATAAGCAGCAAAACAGAACAATAACAGGCATACATAACCATACCTGAACCTGCAACCAAAGAGTTAGCACACAAGTTGTATAATACTCTAAGGTGGCACTAACATATGGTGTAAAGATACGGGGAAGGGGGTGTGCATGTCATAGTGATGTCAACAATCAATCATAGTAACCATCCTCATATCTCTCACTCAATGCGTAAAGCATACGATATCCACCGCTTTGACCACCCAAATACTTTGCTATGATCACTCTGCCCCATGGAGTCATGATGCCTCCACTACACTGGTCCATAGCCACTAATCCCTTACTATGTCCACTATGCCCCGTGAAGTCATGACGACTCCACTGCACTGGCTCATAGCCATGCTACGATAACTTTTCCCTATGGAGTAATAACTACCCAACTGCACTGATCCGTAGCCTAACATCCGTCTTGGTGGTGAATCAAAGCTATAGACGTTGATAACCCCTTTGCACACGTCCTACGGGAAAGTCCAATGCATGAAGCTAACTCGTTGGTTCCCATCTGGGTCCTGAGTTCTACTTCCTATTTGGACTTCCTTTGCATCTCGGGTTTGGACGAATTGGAGTTGGTCTTCAGAAGAGTCGTCGCACAGAAGTAGTTTAAGTCTGATTTGGTTTGGCTATACTGTGCTGAAGCTCCCTATTCGGTTAAGTTTGAATACATCATCTCTAGGTTTCTCGTTTGGTTCGGGTCCTCTAGTTCGGCTCGGGTTTCCCCATCCGGTTCGGTTTGGATTCTTCATCGTGGTTTGGCTCGTCTCCTTCGTTTCCAACTCCTCTTACATTTACCCGACC
This sequence comes from Allium sativum, assembly GCA_030737875.1. Taxonomy (NCBI): domain Eukaryota; kingdom Viridiplantae; phylum Streptophyta; class Magnoliopsida; order Asparagales; family Amaryllidaceae; genus Allium; species Allium sativum. The sequence continues at coordinate 20,501,596 of CM060918.1, read as the reverse complement.
CCGCTCCCTAGCTTTAGTCCGATCCGATCTCCACGCCCTTGCTTTAGTCTGATCTGATCGCCACGCCCTTGTTTCTGATCCGAATCCAACTCCAACTCTTATGAAAATGGCCTTCCTTCTTGCCAAGCCTTTTGTGCCAAGTTCCGATCTGAATCGAATCCCCTTGCTCAGTTCCCATATCCGATCCGAGCCCTATATCTGATCCGATCCGAAACTCTGCACATTCCCTGCAACTTTTCCAACGACTGTTTTATGCTATACGACGGCGTTTTCGACCATTCTAACTTTTCTAATCAATAACAAAGCATTCCATACAGTCATAGGAATATAGAGAAGCGACTATAAACATCAAAGCAACGATTTTACAAGTTAAAATGGATCAAACCTACCCAAAACCCATATTTTCCCTTAATCATGATTAAGCATAACTAATGATAGGATTAGCAAAACATATCCAAATTAACCCAAATTTCTAAAAGAGGCTTAAAATAATATTTAAGAATTTCTAATCATTTTTCCAAAATTTAATCATGTATAATTTTGTTAATTAACATTAATCACCCCTAATTAGCTGTAATTAGTGAAAAACAATGCAAATCACTCACCTTAGCCAAAAATAATTTATAGATCTGAAAGTATCTCTGATTGGGGTTGAATCTCTATGTGTTCCAGCAGCTCTATCCCAAATTCTATGCTAATTTGCCTTGATTTGATGTAGATTAGGCTAATACTTGATTAAACGGTGATTAGAAGGCGATTTGGGTGTTGGAGGCCATTGTTAGGGTTGAAGAGAGGTAAATGGCGGCTAGAAAACTGAAATAGAATGAAAACCTATCTCATTTCAGCCTCCCCATAACCCTAATCCTGAATGGGTTTTGGGCCCATTTGCTAATTACCCTAATCAGCCCACTTAAGCAGTTTTCACCTTCTATACCTTGTTTCAGCCATATCTCCCAAACAGTGAGTCCGTTTGGCTAGTGTGACCACTCTACGGAAAGGTAAACCATCATTCGGATCTAATGGAAGTGATTTCAGGTCAAAACTCCTTTCCAATCAAAAATTATGGCCGAAACAAGATCAGCTAGGGGCAAAACGGTCATTTAAAAATCGGCAAAAATTGTGAACATGGGGAATGACCCCAATAGTTGTTCCCCAAAGTTACACGACTACACAAATTCGTACGAAAAAGAAATAAATATTCTACGATCCTTCGGTATGTAGAATGCGGGTCATTACAATTCTCCATCTTCCTCAAATAGGAGATGCCATTAATGAGGTCTACGAAGCTCTAGGAAGGTCTCAAGTAGTGTGAGGCCATGGGCTATATATAGGAGTGGGGGTAGGCAGGATTAGGTAGGAGTAGGCAGAAATAGGGGATCACTTGCAAAATTCGAACCCACCACCTGCGCGCCTCAGATTTTCGAACCTGGGCACGGGTTCAAAATTTCAAATCTAGGCGTGGGTGCGAAATTTCGCTCCTGTTGGGTTCAGAATTCCGAACCTAGGCGTGGGTGCAAAATTTCACACCCGCTGGGTTCGGAATTTCGAACCCAGTCATAGGTGCGAGACTTCGTACCCGCTGGGTTTGAAATTTCGCACCCACTGGTTTCGAAATTTCGAACCCAAGCGTGGGTTAGAAATTTAAAACCTAGGAATGGGTGCGAATTTTCACACTAGGCTGGGTGTGAATTCCGCATCATGCCTAGCGTGAAGTCCTTCTGAGGGGCGCGAGGATTCCTAGAACTGGGTGATGGAGGCTTGTAGCTCCTTCGGGGTCCAAGGCCTTGGTTCGCGGGTGTCTTCTGGATGCTGTGAGGTTTCAAGCAGTGTAGTCCCTTCTTGATCCCATTTCCTTCACTCTCGAGTGTCCCTTTTCGGCCTTAGCTTCACGAGGTACATTGAGTTGAGCGTGTCTGATGCTCTGCTGGGAACCGGACCAAAAAGCCGGTTAATAGAGCCCAGACATTTTTACTTATGTGGATGATGGAATGAGGTGCCTCGGATATTGAGTCTCTTATGGCTCAGAGATAGGTCCGATAGGATTGAGAAACGTGTGTTCAGGAATAATTAATCCACTAAAATAAGTATGGACCGGCCTTGGAAGATCATAGGGTTCACTACGGGGGATCCTAAGGCATTTGCTAGAGTGTCTCGAATCGGAAGGAGCCATCGCTAGCCTTGACTCATGATGGAAATCCAATTTCCAATACGACACTTTTCGGAATTAGTTGTAAACCTATATGGCGACATAATGGGATGGGGCGGTCATTTATATTTGAAGTTGATTTTGACACTATGCACTTATAATAGTATCGAAAATGATTTGTTTGTTAAAACGTACCAAGCATGTTTGGCTATTATAAGGTAAAATTCTATCCTCCGGCTTGCGTTGCATTGTGTGATCGGACCTGAGTCTTATAGTAGCTTCATTTTCCAAAAAAGCATTTTATTTTTCTATTTTAAACCGATATTCAGGTGGAGTAAATCCGTTCCATGACCTACGGCGTGGTCCCGTGATTTACCTTATTTTAAAGTAACTGTTTTGAGTTCTCACACCAGTCCCATGACTGACTCGGAGTTTATTGTTTTAACCTAAACTCTGGGTGCCCCTATTTTCCACATGGGAAGCTAGTGGTTTTGGTTTTTGCAGCTTTCTATTTAACAAGATCCTGGTTTACAGCTAGAGCTATATTAGGAAAGCTTTGTATTCGTGTATCTCTTTCAGTTGTAGTAGTTGTTGTTCTCCGTTGTACATTACATTTATGTATATATTTTTATGTTGTTTGCAATAAATCTCTGATACTTTCCACTGTAATTTATTCCTTAATATTCTTGTAATCTGATGTAAATTGTGGTAATAAGCAACGAAATGTACTGTTGTTTGTGTTCTGATGCGTTGTGTTCTCAAAGCAATCCGCTATTTTCCATCCCTTCGGATATCGGGGGATTTCGAGTCGTTATACCTCTAGCCTAAGAAAAATCGTTATGGGTTGAAACGATACATACCCTAATCACTGTATAGATTTAGGAAATAAAATAAAATCAATTTAGGATGCGAGTTGAAATGATACATACAAAGGATTAGAAATTAAACGAATTGAAATGATATATATATATGTATTACTTGACCTAGGTAGAAAATATTTTACGGATGGCGTTGATCTATATTTGAAATGTTTTTTGAAGATTACAAAAATAATTTGACCGATAAATTATTTATTATACATATTTTGAGTGAATTATATAAAGGCTAAATGTAAGTTAAAATAAATAAATAAGTTCATGTGTTTTAAAAAAGTTTTATTTAATACAAGTTTTAAGATATAAAACTAGAGTTTTACGTATAAGATTATTTAGTTCTCAAATTATATTGAATATAGTAAATTAATAAGGTTATAAGAAATTTAACAACCATTTTATTTAACAAATTTTAACATAAATACAAAAAAAAAATATGATTACTTAAAATTAAGAAAGATTGGAAAGTAAGAACTGAATGTGTAACTTAAGATTTAATAATTTAGTTTTTCATAAAATTTTGGTAAATGAACCTTTCCCAAATAAATGATTTGGAAATTTGAGAAATGATTGGATAATTGGTTAATTTATTTGATTTTAAAGGATTAGAATTTGGATTTGAATTTATTATTAAAATCAAATTATTAGAATTAATTTATTTTAATGTATGATTTTGTAAAAACGACCACGGCATGTAATAAACGTTTGGTTGTTAAAGAGATTAGAGTCGGTATTAACATACTCTCTGTCAATACAGATACCAATTTAACAATTTTGTATATGGTGGAGAATCCGAAATGAAGTACGTTTATTAAACGAATGCTACTAGAATGAAGTAAGAGAACGATGATTGGATATCCCTGATGTAACAAATCATATTTTTTGACTATATAAATTATTGAATTTAATATGATTTTTATTATGGCTATAGTTGAAATTAAATATTAAAATATTTAATGAAATTGATTTGATTAATTTATAATTGAAATCCAAAATGAATTTGATAAACAATCAAATTGAAAATTTAAAGTAATTGAATTTTTATTTGTAAAGTCAATTTGAATTCTACTTTGATTTGAATAAAATTTATAAACTTTGAATTGAATTTAGAAGTAAATGAACGAAAACTGAATATAATATATACCAAGTAACCTGCTAAAATGGTCATTTTACAGAGGATCTTAGAATTCGATGAAATTGGTTTCATTGGATCTAGAATTGTAAATTTCTGTAAGATTTCTAGTTTCTAATCAGAGTTGTTATTTGATCGTGTGCAATATAAACGTATATTGATTTACAATTTTAGATTTTAAAAAGTCATTTTTCAAACAAACTCGAATTTCAACGAAACCTATTCCATCGAGTCCAAAATATTAAAATATAGCAGGATATCAAATTCCATGGTTAATGGAGATTTTATGCGGTCGTATGAATGTAAATGCTATATGTGAATATAATTGAATATTAAAATACAATGATCTCCTTATAAATATCCTAATTATTTTCTCTAATCTCATCCATCTTTCTCCTGTAAAAAAATAGCCATATTCTTTTATTTTCTTCAGAAAATTTCCATGGCTTCCATTTACCCATTAATCTTCATCCAATTATATAAAATCAATTTCTCCACGAAATTGAAAAATATTGGATTCATGGAACTCATACACTCGAGGGCTTTACATTAGTAGTCCCAGTTATCTGTGCGATGGTTCTTTGGTAGCTTCACATTTTAGGCAGCATGCTAGGGTTTCCTCTGGCCGGCGAAGGTGGAGGCGACAGGCTGCTTCGACATAGTGTTAGGGCTTCTGGTGGCAAGGCGCTTTAGGTGACGGAGTTTGGTGAGATTTGGTGAAAAAAAGGTCGTATGCAGCTTCAAGGCAGCGTGTTGGATGAGCAAGTTGGCAATTTGTGTAGGGGGTCAGAGTTCATCTGATGATGATAATCAAGGGGAGAGGGTGACACTGAGTTGGATGGTGGTGGCGACGCCCAGAATAAGTGGTCGGAGGAGGGGAAGAGTTAGTCAATGACTCGGTCAAGGAGTTTGTTTTGGATACTAATGAATGGAGGGTGGCATTTGAAATGGGCAAGTAGAAGATGGGATAATGTTCGTTAAGGTGAGGAGGTGTTAAATTAAATAATTTAAGTTTAAATGTATTTTATTCTCGTATTAACTTGTAACAATCGTATCTAGTTCATACGAAATCGAATCGACACGCCGTCAGTCACGTTGAGATTGTATCGAAGAACACTACGCATACGTAGTGATTTAGACGAATTCTGAAACTGTTGAATTTTGGTTTATATTAGAATTTCATTTTGTCTTGAAAGTCAAAGCTGAGCGATTAAACCCATTCATACTTAACTAAACTATTTTATCGTTAGTCAAATTAAAATCATGTTATGATATGATTATACTGGATGTTATCGATAGCTAAAAATGCATGTTTATGTTTATTTGCATCGATACTATAAACTAATTTAACTATAAATTAAATTGAATAGTTAGGTTAAATTTGAAATTTAATTAGTTGTTTAAAACGTAACCTTATGACTAGTAAACTAATGTCATATTAAACTGTTTGGATAAATTAATTTGGATGGATGCCTTAGATTGATGTGTTGGTGTATTGATGTTTAATTGTGTGAATTCACCCATCATTCACATTTATTATATATGACTGTTTGTTTTTGTTGATTATTCCCAAACTTTTACCCTTGTTGTTACGAGTATCATATAAGTTCAGGATTAATCATTGAAATGAATTAACAACATGGGTTGAAATGATAAATACCTATGACCCCTGATTTGGAGAAATGATATATATCCATTCCTAAAATAGTAAAATTAAATTTTGATATTACTTGCCGTAAGATAGAAAATAATACACGGACACCGGTTGGTTAAATAAAATTTGTTTTAACCTTGAATCTTGAAATATTGTTTTAAAAACAATATAAATGAAGTTTTATAAATCAATTTCCTTGGAACTTAAACTTTGGATTTTGAAATATAAAAGCCAAAGGAAATTATTTAATGTTGTAAAATGAAGTTAAAAATGAAATTGAATATGTATTAAATCCATTAAAATTGAATTGTTTATCTATCACTGAAATTTACTTTAAATTAAGTGGATTTGAAGTGGTATTTGAATTGTGAACTAAAGATTAATATAAAGTGAAATAATTCAAAGTGAGAATCCTAATAGAAAACTTCAAATTTTTGGATCGAATTGTTTGAACTGAATTTAAATTAGGAGTTGAATCGAATTAAAATGTCGAGAATAAGTCGGTCTGATTTAAAATTGGAATATGACTTCAAGTTGAATTGAAATTTTGGTAAAACAATTCTTAATCCGACTATAATATTTTTAAACCATTATGCAACCTATTTTATTAAATAGCTATTTTTCTTATAAACTATTCTGTTTTTAATATTATTTTAAACTACTATAATAAATAATTATTTTACTTTATAAACTATTTTACTTTATAAACTATTTTTTACTTATATATATTAATTATTTTAAATAAACTATTTTAACAATCAACTATCTGTTTTATAAACTTTTTTAATATTTAACTATATATATTTAACAAAATTTTAATAAATTCTATTTTTATATTCAAAACTATTTATTTAAACTTTTATTGTCCCAATCATTTGTTTTCAAAATATTTCAATATATATGTATATATATAAACCGTTTTTATATACTTGTTAAATATTTTAAATATCCAAATTATTTTAAGATTGGAATTTCTTCAAGATTCTAATTTTGATTTAAATTGAGATTTTAATATGTAAGTATATACTATTTTTGGATATAAAATGATTGAAAGCATATTCTAATGTTTCGATATGAAGTATGAACCACTTTGAAATGTAAAGATCCAATCAGTGTGAAAAGTGTAAATGTTTGGTTGTTAGAGAGACCGAGATCAGATAATGTCATACTCTTTGCCAGTAGCAAAAACCACTTTACAATTGTGCACATGGTGGGGATCCAGAATGAAGTAGGATGGTTTGGTGGACGATTCTGATATGAGGTACGAATGGTGTATCCACCCTGGCATTCCTCGTATGCCTTGTCATTTGCCTTATACGAACTACCTACAATATTAATTTGTACCATATTATATGGAGTGCCCTCTGATTGCCAGTTTACGGAGGAATTACGGTAATGTTTATACTATGAGAATATATAAATGGTGTAAGGTAGTAATGGCAATCTCGCTTACGCTATCTTGATACATTACTTTATTGAATAGAGACTATTATTATAGCGCAGTTATATTATATAGTATTTAGTTCGAAGGATCCTTAGAAGATGGAAATTCCCATAATATCTTTTAAGTTATAGCACTCACGAACACATTAGATAGGAGCTCCACTGGAGCTTTAGCCGTCTATCCTCTAGATTCTTTCAGTTCTACCTACTTCCATTAGTAACTATTATTATCTGTTTAAGTATTAGTGGGCATCTTATGTATTCGGGATTTTTTTGTACTTGTTATTTTGATTTTGCCTTTCTATTTTCATTAGAGATTATGTATTTCGTAATAGCTTGATGATTTATTGTGGTTTTATTTTTTATTTCCACTGTGAGTTATTCTGCTTTTACTATGATTGTGATTCTATGATATGATTTATATTTACTCCAAATTTATTAATAATCTGTTATTTTGAGCAATTCAAGTCTAAAAAATATGGATTATTGTCGATTTGAATGGTTTAAAATAGTGAGTTTTACAGTTGGTATCAGAGCTATATTTTAGGCAAACCTTAGCCTATGGAGTAAAAACACATTAGAGATGGGATAGTAATATACAAGAACGAGTAAAAATGAGTTTCAAAATCATTCTTAAGAGAGAATATTTTGAAATATAAATGAATTTCAAAATGATTTTAAAATTATTTATGATATTAAGAAATTGCCTTGAAATGAAGTTTTCTAAAAGATTCCTTCCTTCATATCCATCTTGCTTTCTAAAATTCTGTTCATTACGAATTTCTATTAAGATGATTAAAATATTTATTATTAGTTATTCTAAAACCTATCCTTGGAATTTTTCCAAATGGGTAACTGTAGGAACACTAAAGGAAGATGTCATGGGAATGCCACAGTTCCACCTGTAGTTCCACCTACGTTGCACTTGTTTCCCCAGCTCAGCCAGCCTCACCTGTTGCCAAGCTAAGCCAGCTCCACCTATTACTCTAATTGCTCCAATACATCTAGCTGCACTAGCTCCAGCTTAGGATGTTAGATTCACTCAGATTAAAAAAGAGTACACCCAGATTGGGAGTACTAAATTTTCCGATTCAGAGAGCATTATAGGGGACCAGCACCGGGTGAATTACCTAAAAAGGATTTTTTTTGTTTAAAGATCACTGACAAACAAAAGCATCAGTTAGTTGCTTGGTAGTTGTAGGAGGCCACTCAACATTGGTGGGAGTCATCCACTACTCAAAAAGATGAGGCTAGTGTTTCTTAGGATCAGTTTAGGTATGAATTCTTAGTTAATCTTGGTAGCTTAGTCATCTTTTCTTTTAAATCCAGCTCTAATCCTAGATCCTTTGTTAGGGAGGGTTTTTACCAATAAATTGATGCCCAAGGCGGGAAAATCACAACTTTATCGTGAGTTCATGGACTTTCGCCAAAGTGATATGGTATTTTCTGAGTATGAAAGGAGATTTAATGTAACGACCCGGATTTTTGGCGACTTTGGTTATCGACATAAGCACGATGTCGATAACCAAAACATCGAAAAATCCTGGTAATTAGTGAAAGAAATTAGAGGGTGAGGAAAGATAAGATAGAAACTTAGAATAGAAGAAGAAGAAGAACACAACATCAGAGTAACATGAACCTCACAGCGGAACGAATAAATATATTTCATAACATAACTTTGAAATACAAATCTGTACTTGCATATACACATCATTATCAAAGTACAACACTTACAACACAGCGGAAATAACTATAGCTATATGATCCTGAAGCCTCCTGCTCCAGCTCTTCAAGTGTATCTGTAAAATCCCGACTACTTGACTGCCCGTACAAATTTAGGCACCCAAGAGTTTAGGGAAGACAACAAAATAAACTCCGGGTCAGTCATGGGACTGGTATGAGTAAAACAGTTTAAAAACAGTTCGAACAAGTAAATGATATCTCATAAGACCATGCCGCATAACGGAACGGGTTTTTCTCTTATGAGAATCCAAATTATCTTTATATCAAAAACCTTTTGATATTATAATAATGTCTATCAACCACAGTATATATAATCATCTAGCAGAAATGCTTTCATCTCACGTTCTACATATATAGTATACAATCACAACCGCAAGCACGTATTGGGTAATGGATTTCCAACTATGACAAGGTATGGAACCACCTTTCGCTAGTGTACCTCTAGAAAGGAATACACTGGGTTCAACAAGAACATCTTGCAACCCGGCCACACATGACCGACCACTCATTTCGCTTGAGTGTATCGAATGTATATCACCAACGGTTGGGATCAGCAGCCGTTTCTCAATGGGACAACATCAATAATAGATTTTTAGAAGTAAATGAAACTCTAAATCAGGTGATTATACACCCTACTTCGGTGCGACCGACTTAGCCATGCCGCCTGCCCGATTTCTGTCATTTACCGGTTGATGAGGCTAGAAGCAACGCTTTATCATCACACCAGATTCACTTTGAATGCCACATCGTCAAATCCATTAAATCACCGATTGACGTCCTTAACAATACATTATGTGTTAGCTAAAAGAAGTTTCCTTCTTCGCTTCCACTCTTGGTAAGGTTGGAGAAATCAATATACGTGGTCGTCTAGAAATACTCTGTCAGACATCCGTCCATACAAGTCATCCAGGAACAGGATGAACCGAAGGCACTATTCTGTAAACAGGATAGCCCTTGCATAACTCCGTCTTCAATTATTTTTGGCATATATGATTCGCAACGCTTATGCCAATACATAGTGGTTCTTTAGATAATAATCCAACCGGTCTCTCCATATTAACAACGTTAAAATGGTCAAAACTTCGATAGTCTGTGATTTAACTATCGAATAAAAACAGGTGTACAAACAACGATATTATTTCCAATGGAAATTATATCGATCAAACATCATTTAACATTCATCTCTTTAGTTCATTAATTTACTTATCTCCTGTTTCCCTATATTCAATATTTCTTATTTTCTAAATTTGGAAAATATACGTTATTAACAATGGAAAACATTTCCATTTCTTGTTTTCTTTAATAGAAAACATTTCTGGTTTCTTATTTGGAAAATATTTCCAAAGCTTCTTCATTGGATTTAGACGGATGTTTAAACAAACCATCACGATGCCAATTCAAACCATTTCCTTTACTGCCGAACCTTAACTATTCTTTAGTTAAAACGAAGCCAATCAAGTTGGGGTAGAACTACCTCTCAGACCTTAACTGAACAACATTTCTAACTTTGAAATAGACAAAGTTCACTTTATATCCCTTTAACTAACTTCCTTACTTAACCCACCTTCGAATAGCTATATTCGATTGACTCTTTTCACTTAACTCTATTCGATTAACCCTTATCAATTAACTCTATTGGACTAACACTATTGGATTAACTCTGTTTGACTAACGCTATTGATTTACTCATTTCACTTATTCGATTTAACTCCTTTGGAATAACTTATTCGATTTAACTCCTTTCGAATAAACTATATTTGATAACTCCTTTTTCTTTCTATTTGAATAACTATATTCGATTAACTCATTTGCTTTAACTCTAATCGATTAAACTAACATCGATTAGCTCCTTTTACTTTAACTCTAATCGATTAAACTAACATCGATTAGCTCCTTTTACTTTAACTCTAATCGATTAAACTAACATCGATTAGCTCCTTTTACTTTAACTCTAATCGATTAAACTAACATCGATTAACTCCTTTATTCTTTAACTCTAATCGATTAAACTAACATCGATTAGCTCCTTTCACTTTAACTCTAATCGATTAAACTAACATCGATTAACTCCTTTATTCTTTAACTCTAATCGATTAAACTAACATCGATTAGCTCCTTTTACTTTAACTCTAATCGATTAAACTAACATCGATTAACTCCTTTATTCTTTAACTCTAATCGATTAAACTAACATCGATTAGCTCCTTTTACTTTTAGTAACAGTTCTTTACTTTACAAATGATTTCCCTTTTTATTTACTTTCGAAATATTTCCTTTTTCAAAATCTGTTGATTTTATAAACTCCCATTATTTCAATATACATTGAAATAATTCTCTTTACATCCCAGGGTCTTTTATGATATTTAAAATATCGAATAAAATGATCAATATCATTTCAACACCCATAATCCATAACAGATTATATAACACACCATATATCACAATATATGAAAAACAGTAAAATATATGTTGAGGAATCCGGTTGGATTCCTCCAACCTGTTTCCCTGCATCACAGATGTTAAAAATATAGATAACATCAATTCCAGTTCTATATGATATATTCTGTTAAACAAAATCAATATAGAACTTCAACTAACTATCTACCAGTTCAATCAAACAATCAACACACAGTAAATCAGACAATTTCTAACAGTTCTAAAAATACAACATGAAATTATAAACTGTTCAGAGTTAGTGAGATTTACTCACATTTGCGCGTTAGCCGTTAAATAACGGTTTGCGTTATTTGATTCAGTCGGACAATTTATTTTGCCATAAATTGTGGCGAGCTCGGATCCACTCCCAGTCAGCTCCAGCGTGTAGTCCTCGTCCATACGATCCCAGGATCTTGTTTTACTGAATTTCGATATCATACGAATAAGTTATGATGTTAATAAGTTTGTACCATTTTTGATTTAAAACAAAAATTCAATTTCCTTTTAAATTAATTTGGCTTAACCTTACAACCTTCGGCCCACTTCAGATTCAAAAGCCCACAGCCCGCTTCTTTTACTTCCTTCTTTCCCGATACCCAATCCCGATTCCAAATCCCTCTTCCAGTATTCTCACCGCCAATCAAATCCTTCACCGCTCCTCCTTTTACTCCATGATTCTTCAATCCAACATTTCCATTGAGTTGCTCGTTGAAAACTCCACCTGCTCGACCCCTTATCCTCACCTCCGACGTCCCCGTATGAATTCCGACGTCCCCTCCACTGTTGCGACTTCCTGACGGCACACGCCCCCGCGACATTCACTTCCACCGAAGTGAACAAAAATCACACCAACGACCTCCTCTCCGAACACTCTACCATTCCATCCTACCAACTCCAAACTCAAACGCACCATTCATCTCGCACCCTGCATCACAGAAGCTCACCTTCACATCCGCCATTTCCTTTGTACCATGCTTGATCATGCTTCAAGTTTTCCACTCCTCCTCCATTCAGACGCAGGCTTTCAGTTTTTCACAGTAACGCCTGCGCTAGCCCTTCACTTCATTCACCCACTACTCCCTGCGCATGCTACAGACTTGACCAAGTTGTCACCTTCATTCAACAAGCACTGCGTCAAACTCTCACTACCCAGAAATCTTCTCAAACCGTACCCTCTTTTCCTTTGCAGTTCCAGAGAGAGAAAATAGAAATGACCAAGTTGTCTTGAGGATTCGAATATATTGGTTTTAGAATGGTTTTCGAGGCATTAACTACTACTGTATATTTTGCCGAAGAAAACCAAAAAGGAAGAAGATGTGGTCCGCGTATGTATTTGTAGTAGGAGGATATTTAACAGTAAAGAAATAAAACAAAACTAATACTTGGCCATTAGTTAAGCAACGTAGGTTCTTAGATTAAGGGTAGGTAGCTGATAGTTTCTTTCTTATATACACGAAAGGTCTGCGGAATCCCACGTCCACTATAAACGTGTCCTACGTATGTATCTTTTGTTTTATTTTTATACTTAAAGGAACCACGTACTCTTCATTGTGAGGTAACTAGAACGTGAACGTAGGTACAGTATTGTTGTCGAAAAGAAAGGGTACAGCATTTGTCTATACATCTCGTCCTTTCGAGTTGCTTAGTTATTAAGTAAAACCATCATATTTTTTTATATATATACATTTACTTATCTAAGAGGTAGTTTCATGGAAATGCTTTATTTTAAAGTGAAGATTTACGAACCGCTATAGACAGAAATAAACATACTATTGTGATGAGCGAGGTGTCACGATCTCATAAATATAATAATACTGGTAGATGGACTCATATTTTGAAACTTAAAATATTGATTTCAGGGTGCGAAATACTTCAAATAAAAAGTCGCTTATTAAATTAATTAAAAATTACCATAAAATTCTAAAAATTAAATTATCTCTACTTCCCAAAAGAACCTTGTCTAAATTCAACCCCGATCTCTAGTTATATCGAATAAACTGTTACGGTCGATAAACGATTCTATAGCGACTATTTTAAAATTTGATTTGGACATATCTCAAAATCTACACGACGAAATCCCGATTTTTCTCTTCCACTAGAAAGATATACTCTGCCAGCTCCACACGTTTCTTGTTTCACAGAAATCCGACTTAAAACGAATCCTGTACATTCAGTTGAAGTTCGAATCGCCAATTTACGAACTGCAATGCCATTTCGAGCTCGTTTATAATTATATTCTAAACTATATGTTCAACTGTCGACGATTGAATATATTCGTTATTCAAATTCAATTCCAAGCTGAATCAAATACCACAGATGATCCGGTTCACACCATATCGCCATTTCAGCCAATTCTGATTATTTCAGAATTTAATTTATTATTTTAATTAAATATTCATCATTATTTAATTCTATGACCATTTAATTTACTATATCACCATTGATATAATTAAATAAACTAATCATAATACCCCTGCCAATGCGGGTCATTACAATCTTCCCCACTTAAAATAATTTTGTCCTCAAAATTGCTAAAAGGTAGAGAACGACCCTATCGACTATTTAGAACATATTTGTTCACTTCTTAACTTCAGTTTCAACTGAACCAATTTAATTTCAATTAAATTATTAATTAATTCTTATCAACGAAAATTTCCAAAATCCTAAAAATTTTCTAATGCCTTAACTTTCCGAAAAATTTCGCCAGCACATCCTTTGTACTGCTCAATCGGTCAAATTCCAACTCGCCTCTCTGAGCCATCTCCATCCCAAAAGAAAATCAAACAGCCAAGCGGTTTGACAATTCGGCTCACAAATCTTATATCCAATAGAAATATAAACTTGTACCTTTTGTCGGCATATCAACTCTATCACTTCCATATGCTATCAACTCAGCATATACCAATGTCATGCCAATCAAACTCCAAATCAGTTTTTATCTTCAACACAACCATTCGCTTATATCCGAGCCAAATATCATTTCAACTGGAGTTCAATTCTTGATTTTCAATTCCTTAACTCCTCAATCCAATACCATTTCGGATTCTAATTTCACAAATCCAATCTTATTCGATTTCAATTAAACTTCAGTTACCACTTTACTGGCTTTGCTTTAATTCGAATCTGCTTTCACAATTTCCTGTTTAAATTTGTTTTTAATTTAAACAGTATTTCCCTGGGAGTTTTTAAACAGTTTACTCTTTCAAAAAAATCAAATTTTCCTTTTTGAAATTCAACTGAGCCCATAATCAATATTCCATTAGTTAAATCACTTCTCTATTTCTTTATCAATATTTGTTAACCAAATATTTTCAATAACCATATTGGCCTTTTATGTTATTGGGAAAACATTCCTGAATATCGCCTTCCTTTATTTTCTAAACTTTAGAAAATATATGCTATTTATAATTGGAAATTATTCCAATTTACTTATCTCTTTTCCGATCTCGTTTATTTCTATACTTAGGAATATTCTTTATTATTTCCAAGCTTACACTTATTTGGGTTAGAACGGATGTTGCGTAAAACATCGTTACGACAACCCAAATACTATATTCAACTAACTCTCATCCAACATTGATTTTCGAGCCTGAAATCTTACTATTTATTTGTTAATAATGAAATCAATCAAGTTGGGGTATAACTACCTCTCAGACCTTGACTAAATAACATTTATAACGTCAAAACAGATATGACTACTTACTCGAATAATAAATACCATACAACTAATTATTCACCTTTAAACACGTACACTTCCTCTTTCTATTCTTACTAGATTTTATTCTCAGTCTTCCCTTTTTGGATTTACTATTCTATTTCTAAGTTCGTTTCCTTATCGACTTCTATATATATATTGATACGTTGACTTCTAACTATCAAATTATCTTAAAAATATTCTAACTCCTTAAATTCCCGGAAAAATTCTCCATAACCTCCTTTGTACTAGGAGCATCGGGATATTTCCCAAACTGCCACACAGGCCTTCTTCAATCAAAAAGAAAAAGAAAAAGACAAGCGACTAGCCGATACGGCACATAAAATCTCATATATGAATTAAATACGTACCTTTTTCGGGCATTCTATTTATATACCTTCATATCTTATCCATACCTATCTCATGTATATTTATACATTTCTAATTCATTTCAACTTAATCCAATCATTTTAACTTAGTTCGTTAAGTGATTTTCAAATTACTGGTTTGCCCATTTCACCTTTTTATTTGAATATACATGTTCAAATATAGGTTTAACTTGTTTATCAACTAATTGAATTTCATTTCAATTCTCCTATTCAAATTCTATATTTGAATTTCATTATTCAAATCTATTTTCAAACTCCATTTGAATTTCTATATTCAAATCTATTTGAATTCTCTTTATTTCATTTCAATTCCCTTCGAATCTTCTATATTCAAATTTCAATTTTAATTCTATTTGAATCCTCTTTATTCAAATTTCATTTTCAATTCTATTTGAATCCTCGACATTCAAATCTCATTTCACTTTCGATATTCAAATCCTATATTTGAAATCTCTTATATTTTCTATATCCAAACGCCATTTGAATTTCTATATTCAAATTCTATATCACTTCCATTGAGTTTCATATATTCAATCTCCCTTTGAATTTCTATATTCAATTTTCCATTTCAATCTATTTGAATTTTATATTCAAATTTCATTTTTACTCTATATGAATTCTATATTCAATTTTCCATTATTTAAATCTTCTTTATTCAAATCTCATTTGAATTTCTATATTCAAATCCCCTTTGAATTTTCTTATTTACATTCTATGTTTGAACTTCCTTTATTCTAATTCCTTTTCAAACTTTCTTTATTCATTCTTTACATAAGTCTCGATTTCAATTCCTTTTGAAATCGATATTTCTGCCTTAGGAAAATAGATTTCCCTTTCCATCTCACACTTGTATTTTTATTTCTGAATTATCCAATGATAATTCTTTCCACTTCATTTATAAACTTCGTTTATAAAAGAACTATTTATAAACTTCGTTTATAAAGGAACTTCTTGTTTTATTTCTTTTTAAACAAGGTAATATTTCAAATCTTATTTTATAAATCACATTTTGAAATTCAACACGACTTGTCTTTCCCAAAACAAATTCAAAACAGTATCTCTGGTAGTAATTCGTCACTTACAACTCGAAAATGAATACTGATGATGCAGCTGTCATCATCAGAATCTATTTTCCAGCGATTGAAGTGAGTTCAATACTATAAAACCATTTCTAAACATTGCCACTTTGAAATTCATTTCAAAATATGATTCACGCTGCTTGTAAAACAATTTAAAATCTCCCAGGATCTTAAATTTTCCTTATTTTTAATCCAAATCCATCTACAAACACTTATCCAATTTTCCAGCATTTTAACTCAATTCCTGGATTAAATTTCAGATTTAACTCATCTGATTTCACGTATTTCACTTATATGAATTCTGATTGATTATTTACATAACCATTTAATTTATAATCTTACTCGATTATAATTACAACCAATATATCCAATATATATCAAAATATACGTTGGGTAAACTATTTTCATTTACCCTCTTTCAAAACATATCGTGCCGACCCATCGTATTCAAGTGTTTAGTAACTCCTACCGATACAGTGGATCAAACTGATCGACCAGAACTCATAAACAACTCAACCAATAAATCTTTACAATATAAAACAATTTTTTATATCAATAACAAATACGTCCACTCGTATATATACACTCAAACTCAATCTAGGGCATTACTAACCCTATCTCCTCCGAGTCACGCCACAGAGCCAAGTAATTCTTAACTTAAGCTCTGATACCAACTATAACGACCCGGATTTTTGGCAACTTTGGTTATCGACATAAGCACGATGTCGATAACCAAAACATTGAAAAATCCTGGTAATTAGTGAAAGAAATTAGAGGGTGAGGAAAGATAAGATAGAAACTTAAAATAGAAGAAGAAGAACACAACATCAGAGTAACATGAACCTCACAGCGGAACGAATAAATATATTTCATAACATAACTTTGAAATACAAATCTGTACTTGCATATACACATCATTATCAAAGTACAGCACTTACAACACAGCGGAAATAACTATAGCTATATGATCCTGAAGCCTCCTGCTCCAACCCTTCAAGTGTATCTGTAAAATCCCGACTACTTGACTGCCCATACAAATTTAGGCACCCAAGAGTTTAGGGAAGACAACAAAATAAACTCCGGGTCAGTCATGGGACTGGTATGAGTAAAACAGTTTAAAAACAGTTCGAACAAGTAAACGATATCTCATAAGACCACGCCGGATAACGGAACGGGTTTTTCTCTTATGAGAATCCAAATTATCTTTATATCAAAAACCTTTTGATATTATAATAATGTCTATCAACCACAGTATATATAATCATCTAGCAGAAACGCTTTCATCTCACGTTCTACATATATAGTATACAATCACAACCGCAAGCACGTATTGGGTAATGGATTTCCAACTATGACAAGGTATGGAACCACCTTTCGCTAGTGTACCTCTAGAAAGGAATACACTGGGTTCAACAAGAACATCTTGCAACCCGGCCACACATGACCAACCACTCATTTCGCTTGAGTGTATCGAATGTATATCACCAACGGTTGGGATAAGCAACCATTTCTCAATGGGACAACATCAACAATAGATTTTTAGAAGTAAATGAAACTCTAGATCAGGTGATTATACACCCTACTTCGGTGCGACCGACTTAGCCATGCTGCCTGCCCGATTTCTGTCATTTACCGTTGATGAGGCTAGAAGCTACGCTTTATCATCACACCAGATTCACTTTGAATGCCACATCGTCAAATCCATCAAATCACCGATTGACGTCCTCAACAATACATTATGTGTTAGCTAAAAGAAATTTCCTTCTTCGCTTCCACTCTTGGTAAGGTTGGAGAAATCAATATACGTGATCGTCTGGAAATACTCTGTCAGACATCCGTCCATACAAGTCATCCAGGAACAGGATGAACCGAAGGCACTATTCTGTAAACAGGATAGCCCTTGCATAACTCCGTCTTCAATTATCTTTGGCATATATGATTCGCAACGCTTATGCCAATACAGAGTGGTTCTTTGGATAATAATCCAACCGGTCTCTCCATATTAACAACGTTAAAATGGTCAAAACTTCGATAGTCTGTGATTTAACTATCGAATAAAAACAGGTGTGCAAACAACGATATTATTTCCAATGGAAATTATATCGATCAAACATCATTTAACATTCATCTCTTTAGTTCATTAATTTACTTATCTCCTGTTTCCCTATATTCAATATTTCTTATTTTCTAAAGTTGGAAAATATACATTATTAACAATGGAAAACATTTCCATTTCTTGTTTTCTTTATTAGAAAACATTTCTGGTTTCTTATTTGGAAAACATTTCCAAAGCTTCTTCATTGGATTTAGACGGATGTTTAAACAAACCATCACGATGCCAATTCAAAACATTTCCTTTACTGCCGAACCTTAACTATTCCTTAGTTAAAACGAAGCCAATCAAGTTGAGGGTAGAACTACCTCTCAGACCTTAACTGAACAACATTTCTAACTTTGAAATAGACAAAGTTCACTTTATATCCCTTTAACTAACTTCCTTACTTAACCCACCATCGAATAGCTATATTCGATTGACTCTTTTCACTTAACTCTATTCGATTAACCCTTATCAATTAACTCTATTGGACTAACACTATTGGATCAACTCTGTTTGACTAACGCTATTGATTTACTCATTTCACTTATTCGATTTAACTCCTTTCGAATAACTTATTCGATTTAACTCCTTTCGAATAAACTATATTCGATAACTCCTTTTTCTTTCTATTCGAATAACTATATTCGATTAACTCATTTGCTTTAACTCTAATCGATTAAACTAACATCGATTAGCTCCTTTTACTTTAACTCTAATCGATTAAACTAACATCGATTAGCTCCTTTTACTTTAACTCTAATCGATTAAACTAACATCGATTAGCTCCTTTTACTTTAACTCTAATCGATTAAACTAACATCGATTAACTCCTTTATTCTTTAACTCTAATCGATTAAACTAACATCGATTAGCTCCTTTTACTTTAACTCTAATCGATTAAACTAACATCGATTAACTCCTTTATTCTTTAACTCTAATCGATTAAACTAACATCGATTAGCTCCTTTAACTTTAACTCTAATCGATTAAACTAACATCGATTAACTCCTTTATTCTTTAACTCTAATTGATTAAACTAACATCGATTAGCTCCTTTTACTTTTAGTAACAATTCTTCACTTTACAAATGATTTCCCTTTTTATTTACTTTCGAAATATTTCCTTTTTCAAAATCTGTTGATTTTATAAACTCCCTTTATTTCAATATACATTGAAATAATTCTCTTTACATCCCAGGGTCTTTTATGATATTTAAAATATCGAATAAAATGATCAATATCATTTCAACACCCATAATCCATAACAGATTATATAACACACCATATATCACAATATATGAAAAACAGTAAAATATATGTTGAGGAATCCAGTTGGATTCCTCCAACCTGTTTCCCTGCATCACAGATGTTAAAAATATAGATAACATCAATTCCAGTTCTATATGATATATTCTGTTAAACAGAATCAATATAGAACTTCAACTAACTGTCTAGCAGTTCAATCAAACAATCAACACACAGTAAATCAGACAATTTCTAACAGTTCTAAAAATACAACATGAAATTATAAACTGTTCAGAGTTAGTGAGATTTACTCACATTTGCGCGTTAGCCGTTAAATAACGGTTTGCGTTATTTGATTCAGTCGGACAATTTATTTTGCCATAAATTGTGGCGAGCTCGGATCCACTCCCAGTCAGCTCCAGCGTGTAGTCCTCGTCCATACGATCCCAGGATCTTGTTTTACTGAATTTCGATATCATACGAATAAGTTATGATGTTAATAAGTTTGTACCATTTTTGATTTAAAACAAAAATTCAATTTCCTTTTAAATTAATTTGGCTTAACCTTACAACCTTCGGCTCACTTCAGATTCAAAAGCCCACAGCCCGCTTCTTTTACTTCCTTCTTTCCCAATTCCCAATCCCGATTTCAAATCCCTCTTCCAGTATTCTCACCGCCAATCAAATCCTCCACCGCTCCTCCTTTTACTCCATGATTCTTCAATCCAACATTGCCATTGAGTTGCTCGTTGAAAACTCCACCTGCTCAACCCCTTATCCTCACCTCCGACGTCCCCGTATGAATTCCGATGTCCCCTCCACTGTTGCGACTTCCTGACGGCACACGCCCCCGCGACATTCACTTCCACCGAAGTGAACAAAAATCACACCAACGACCTCCTCTCTGAACACTCTACCATTCCATCCTACCAACTCCAAACTCAAACGCACCATTCATCTCGCACCCTGCATCACAGAAGCTCACCTTCACATCCGCCATTTCCTTTGTGCCATGCTTGCTCATGCTTCAAGTTTTCCACTCCTCCTCCATTCAGACGCAGGCTTTCAGTTTTTCACAGTAACGCCTGCGCTAGCCCTTCACTTCATTCACCCACTACTCCCTGCGCATGCTACAGACTTGACCAAGTTGTCACCTTCATTCAACTAGCACTGCGTCAAACTCTCACTACCCAGAAATTTTCTCAAACCGTACCCTCTTTTCCTTTGCAGTTCCAGAGAGAGAAAATAGAAATGACAAAGTTGTCTTGAGGATTCGAATATATTGGTTTTAGAATGGTTTTCGAGGCATTAACTACTACTGTATATTTTGCCAAAGAAAACCAAAAAGGAAGAAGATGTGGTCCGCGTATGTATTTGTAGTAGGAGGATATTTAACAGTTAAGAAATAAAACAAAACTAATACTTGGCCATTAGTTAAGCAACGTAGGTTCTTAGATTAAGGGTAGGTAACTGATAGTTTCTTTCTTATATACACGAAAGGTCTGCGGAATCCCACGTCCACTATAAACGTGTCCTACGTATGTATCTTTTGTTTTATTTTTATACTTAAAGGAACCACGTACTCTTCATTGTGAGGTAACTAGAACGTGAACGTAGGTACAGTATTATTGTTGAAAAGAAAGGGTACAACATTGGTCTATACATCTCGTCCTTTCGAGTTGCTTAGTTATTAAGTAAAACCATCATATTTTTTTATATATATACATTTACTTGTCTAAGAGGTAGTTTCATGGAAATGCTATATTTTAAAGTGAAGATTTACGAACCGCTATAGACAGAAATAAACATACTGTTGTGATGAGCGAGGTGTCACGATCTCATAAATATAATAATACCGGAAGATGGACTCATATTTTGAAACTTCAAAATATTGATTTCAGGGTGCGAAATACTTCAAATAAAAAGTCGCTTATTAAATTAATTAAAAATTACCATAAAATTCTAAAAATTAAATTATCACTGCTTCCCAAAAGAACCTTGTCTAAATTCAACCCCGATCTCTAGTTATATCGAATAAACTGTTACGGTCGATAAACGATTCTATAGCGACTATTTTAAAATTTGATTTGGACATATCTCAAAATCTACACGACGAAATCCCGATTTTTCTCTTCCACTAGAAAGATATACTCTGCCAGCTCCACACGTTTCTTGTTTCACAGAAATCCGGCTTAAAACGAATCCTGTACATTCAGTTGAAGCTCGAATCGCCAATTTACGAACTGCAGCGCCATTTCGAGCTCGTTTATAATTATATTATAAACTATACGTTCAATTGTCGACGATTGAATATATTCGTTATTCAAATTCAATTCCAAGCTGAATCAAATACCACAGATGTTCCAGTTCACACCATATCGCCATTTTAGCCAATTCTGATTATTTCAGAATTTAATTTATTATTTTAATTAAATATTCATCATTATTTAATTCTACGACCATTTAATTTACTATATCACCATTGATATAATTAAATAAACTAATCATAATACCCCTGCCAATGCGGGTCATTACATTTAATGAACTCTCGAAGTTTGGACTGAACCTTATAGGTGCTGCTTTGAAGAAGATCGAGAAGTCTATTTTTGGAGCACACCTAGATTTTAATGATAATACGATGAACCACGTCAAGAAACCTTCCACCGACTTGATGAACATGGTTATTTGATTTGAGAATTCCTATAATCTCAAGGGAAAGCAGAATACTTAGGCATCTCAAGCTCAGGGATCTTCAAATGGACCAAAGAAGAGAAATCCCAACTTCTATAATAGAAGAAGAACTGGCTGAGTTTGCAGGGAATTGAATATTCTGCACAGAAGCATCCAATGGAAATATTTCGTATTACTAGTTTTAGATGTAATCAGCAGGGACACTATGTCACACATTTCCCAACTTTAGACAGTTTAGTTGTACCATCTCCAGATTAGTTGGCCCGGACCAACCTTTTTCATCTTTGTCTTCAGTCTGGCCAATAAGAACAATTGCCCTTCACGTCAGAAGGGCAAGACTTTTGGAGTGTTTGCTTTGACTTCTTCCACCCCTCTTTCAGGAGATGATACTCAACATACGCTTTGTAACACCTTTACTTTGTATTCTCTCCCAGTTCGTGAAACCAACTGAGAGAACCCCTCTAGCAATTTCACATGAAACTGACTAATTAACCAGAGTTAATAAAATTCTTGGGTTCAGCTCTTTCTAGGGTTTCATATACTTGTATATAATTTAGGTAATGTAAAAAAAATCCTTCTAGGATCAACTTTACTAGTATATACATACCAATTCATGAGTAGTATAATCAGTCACCTATTTATAGTTTTCTTTCCTATTAGAGAAATCAGAGTTATTGGACTATTAAATAAAGAAGATTAAATAAGGGTTTTATCCCTTATTTTCACACAACACAAGGAATATAGTTCTAGTTACCTCATAGGTTTAGTTTTAGTCAAATTGCATGGTTTATAATCCTATGTATGTCTCCTGTGTACTTTCAATATGATTCAGTCAAGGATAATTGGATTAATTAGGCAAATACAGCAAAGACTAAAAATGCACTTATTCAGTTAATTACATTGTTGTAGCTCTAACTGGTCACTAACCCTTATGTGGCTTAAGGCACGATCTACACTTGCATTTTCAACTAATCATTTCCATAAGTATACTTCTGTGAGTGTGTGTGTGTGTGTGCGCACTATGACCTGAAATGAATCTCCAGGTTATCACTGATTCTTTGTGGGTAAATCCAACACGTTATCTGAATAAGGTAGTGCACTATGCAAAAGAGGCTGTGTCATTTAGCATGTTCGATTTGCACCATTACACGTTGTAGTAGTACACCACATGTATTAATGGTCATTACATGGTGCATACTCCCTTTTAGATAGCTGCTTTCAGCTAGAAATTGGCACATGCCTTGCTTTGCCATGAAAGTCCAGTAATAAAATTCTTGAGCAAAAGTATGAACTTCCATGTCCAACATCAT
The DNA here is from genome assembly GCA_030737875.1 of Allium sativum. NCBI lineage: Eukaryota > Viridiplantae > Streptophyta > Magnoliopsida > Asparagales > Amaryllidaceae > Allium > Allium sativum. The sequence continues at coordinate 20,477,665 of CM060918.1, read as the reverse complement.
TTCACTTCGTAGCAAACACAAATCGGATTACATATTCATCAAATAGATTTAAGTCTAGAACCACTTATTAGCTAATACATTTAGTTATTACATTAACAAAGAGGGAAAACACCCTACTTAACACATTAGCAACTAGTGCTTTCTTAAGCATAATTTTCTTTGATAAACAACAAGCATAACACTTCATTCATCCAACAATCCCTTCCATACTTTCTTTAATTAAAATCCATATTTCCTATAGATGCATTAGAGGCTGCCCTATTGAAATTGAGACACCCCCATATACCATTAAGAAAATAGGGTCAAACGTATGTTTGGTATGAGAAAAACTAGATTTATATAAAGCTGTTTATCCCCATATATTTATTTATACGTCTTTCTTCAATAAAATTACTCTACCGTCCAGGTATCAAATGTTGAACTTTACATAGTAAACTTTTAGAATCTTTAACATGTGTATAACAGATTAATGCAATGCACACATTCATGGGAATTCATACATAACTAAGCAGATTCTGGTTTATGTTTCAATACCAAATTTTCCCTTAGCATAATAAAACATACCCTTTTCCCCCAACCTTCATTCACTCATTCAGGTTATCAAATTATTCTTTTATTGAGCCCATATCCTTACATTGAACACCATTTTGCACATTATGTGGGACCCCCTACCTGTTAACCCATCACACTAAGGCCTCAGGGCATTAACACGCCTTGTACATGCTTGGTCTTGCCACTTGAATCCCAGACAGATCAGTGTAATCCTATGATCATTCTAACCACACTGGCTCCATTAATTCATTGAGCTATTTATTTATTAATCTGCTATTTCATTTCTCATATTACCCTATTATTGCCAGGGTCAGTCACAAATTAATGCACCCTCAATATAACTTATGTAATAGTAGTTTTACCATTTCACAAGCATTCTACATGCAATGCAATATTAAACATCCATGCCTAAAAATATTTATGACTTCACACAAACACCTCATGTAGTAAATAAACTATCATTCAGATCAGTTTTCATTGCACATAAATTTCCTTTTTACTTACTTGCAAATTTGTATTTTCACTAAGTATTGTTGAGAGCATATGACTAGAGGCATATGGTGCCCCCATACCCCATAATTTTCTTAATAACTCCTTTTATAAAAGCAATTTATCAGAAAATAATAAATATGAAACAACCCGAACTTCCCCGGTCTCCGAAGAGAAGAGAAAGAACGGATTGAGTTGGGAACATGACAAATCAGAACACAAACAGAAGAACATTTCATTGCTTATTACAACAATTAACTTCAGAGTACAATAATATATAGAGTATGAATAAATATTACACATCAGAAATTAAAATACATTACATAGCAGCGGAAAATGATACAAAACACAACTGAAAGAGATAAATGGATAAAGGGCTTTCCGAATATCGTTCCAGCTGTAAACCAGGATTCTGTGAGTATAAATCAGCAAAACCAAAACTACTAGCTACCCGTGTGGAAAATAAGGGCACCTAGAGTTTAGGTTAAAATAATAAACTCCAGGTCAGTCATGTGACTGGTGTGAGAACTAAAATAGCTATTTAAAACTTTACTTTAAAAATAAAGGTAAATCTAGGGACCACGCCGTATCACACGGAATGGGTTTCCTCCTAAGAATACCAGTGCATAGAATAAACAACGCAAAGCTTTTTGGAAAAATGAAGCTATTATGAGACCCATATCCCATTACACAATGCAACGCAAGCCGGAGGACAGGGTTTTACCTTATAATAGTGAAACATGCTTGGTACGTTAAAAACTAATCATTTTGATACTATTATAGTGTAAAGTGTATGAAAACAACTTCAAATATAAATGTATCAATCATAGGCGGCATGGGTACCATCTATCATGTTGCCAATACTGGGCTCTACAATCAAAATCGAAATGTCACGTATTGGAAATTGGATTTCCATCATGAGTCTTGGCAAGGGATGTACTCCCAGCCCGTTCGAGACACTCTAGCAAATGCCTCGGGACTACACACTCTGGGTAACCCCTGGATCCTGCAGTGTCGGTCCTCCCTTACGTTTGAGGATTGTCAATTCCTGCATACACGTCTCCCGGTCCTATAGGACGTATCCATCGGCTTCGTAGAGACTGATATAACCGAGGCGCCTCGCAATCCAATAACCACATAGATAAAAATAATATAAATGTTAGGGCTTGTAAAACGCTGACACCACCCATAGCTAGAAAGAAACGTCATGCACTCACTGCGTTCCCTTATCCCGTTCTTGACTCATACCATGGTGTGAGGCTCACGAATTAATGTTATACACAAAGCTACGATGTATTAAAGTCGTGTTTTGATAATCAACCATAAGACTCTGCTTTTCAACAAAAGTCTTGATCATTTGCATCTTAGTATGCCACACAGGCAATTCACTCCATGCGACTGATATCTATCGATATATAACCTCTGAGCTCGTACTTCTCAGAGAAGGGCGTTAAGCAAGAGAATAAATTCTCCACCGCCAAATAGATATATATTTAATAGAAATCAATCAACACAGAATAAAATCCAATGTCAGACACACATCCATTTACAAGTTCGTCCTCGGCCTGAACGAAACCGGAGGCACCTTATTCCTCGTCCCATATGACCAACACAGGAGAGAGGCCCTCGCATACCCGTCGATCTCCATGTACATCTGGACGATCACCACTTATTACCTCGTCTTGGGTGTATAACCCAATCAAGACACAAGTAATCATCCAAACAATGTGAAGACCTCCGGTCTTTAACCACTGTCTTCCTCGTCGACTTATCGTCGAATCAATTATTCAGAATGGGTACAAACCCGACCTTTTCGAATAACCTGTGTATATAATAAACAAGTGCTATAAAAACACAACATACACCACATTCCAATTCTGAATATTCTTTTATTCAAATATTCATATACTTTGGGAAAGGTTCCCATTAATTTTATCAAAATAAATTATTTTAAATTTATTCTTTAATCTTCCTTTGGATATCATTTCAAACCATATTAAGGTTTTTCCAAACTAGTCGGGATTAGCGAACCACACCGAAATAATCATTTATTTTATTTCCCAATCCCAACCTATTCATCCCATGGAGCAAAACTGGTATTACCCCATAACTAACACCACGGTGTTATTGGTAAATTTAATTACCATTTCCCGTTCAAGTCTAATTAAAGATTTAACTATCGCTAGGAGCAAAACTGGTGATACTCCATTCTCGATCATTTTCCAAATTTGATAATTTTAAATTATCAACTCACGTTTCAATCTAATTAAAGATTCATTAAAACTCCACTTAGTTTTAATCTTCCAAAAATCAATATTAATGATTATTTAACTTTGGAAACACAAACATGTCGCATCGACAATCTACACCGTACTATTGATTTCCGTCGATATATAACCTCTGAGATCGTATGTCTCCGAGAAGGGTGTTAAGCAATAGAATAAATTTTTCATCGTTATTATTTAAAATAATCATTTTAAATATTCATAATTCATTAAAATTGCCAAAATAAAAAATTTAAATTGGTTTTAATTTTCCGGGTTGTTACAAAATAATAAAGGGGATCAGCAATTATCTAACATATTGCTCCTATTTACTCTTAATATATATGAAAATAGATATAAGCATGAGACTCTCTTGTCCGTACTGCCATACTTGACACAACCTGAACTTCCCGGATCTCAGAAGAGAAGAGAAAGAACGGATTGTCTGAAAACACGACAAATCAGAACACAAACAGAAGAACATTTCATTACTTATTACAACAATTAACATCAGAGAACAAGAATATATAGAGTATAAATAAATATTATACATCAGAAAAATATCAGAGATTTATATTACAATGCAGTGGAAAAATAGTACATAACACAATTGAAACTAATACACGGATACAGAGCATTCCCAATATATGTCCAATTGTAAACCAGGATCCTGTAAGAATAAATCTGCAAACCCAAAACTACTAACTGCCCATGTGAAAAATAGGGGCATCCAGAGTTTAGGTTAAAACAATAAACTCCAGGTCAGTCATGTGATTGGTGTGAGAACTAAAAAAGTTGTAACTCTTTACTTTAAAATGAAGTAAATCAAGGGACCACGCCGTATAACACGGAACGAGTTTCCTCCCAAAAATACTAGTGCATAAAACAACTAGCGCAATGCTTTTTGGAAAAATGAAGCTATTATAAGACTCAGGTCCCATCACACAATGCAACGCAAGTTGGAGGATAGAGTTTTACCTTATAATAGCCAAACATGCTTGGTACATTTAAAACAAATCATTTTGATACTATTATAGTGTAAAGTGTATAAAACAGCTTCAAATGTAAATGTATCAATCATAGACGACATAGTGCCCCATCCTACTATGTCGCCATAATAGTTCTACAATTAAAACCAAAATATCATATTGGAAGTTGGATTCCATCTGTGAACCAAGGCAAAGGGAACATCCTGTGCGAATTCGAGACAATCTGGCCCATGTCTCAGGTCTCAGCTGCAACTGCACCCGGAGCGTCAGGGCCAGTCCACATTTTAAGTGGATTAAAAATCCCTAAACATGCGTCTCCTGCCCTATGGGGCGTAAATCTGGTCAGTATGTCGACCAGAACATCCATCGGCCTCGTAGTGACCGATATAACCGAGGCGCCTTACTATCCATCATCCGTGTAACACCCCACGTCCGTTAGTGTCACTCACAAAGGGAATGCACTAAGTTCTGTGGAGCATTTTGGGTAAAAGATGCAGATAAATTACAAGACAGACAAATTATTAAACAATGGAAAATAGAACTTTGCTTTATTGATAAGATATTCTGTACAAGATTCTTTTACAATATCAGAGTATCATCTGTCTTTATAAAATAAAGAAGCATGAAAATACATTTATATATTCCCCAATGTAGCAAGAGCCAGCCATAGCATCTGGAAGAATATCCAAAGACAACTTCGTCAAATCTTCAAGCTGGGAAAGAGCAACGGTCCAGTCTAATCCTGAGTTATACTATTCCCTCCTCAACTACCTGGGAGGGGGGGGAACGGAAGAAAAGAAGACGAAAGAAAAACAGAGTCAGACATAAAGCCTGAGTAAGTTCAGTAACTTCTAGCATGTGAACATGGAAAAACAAAACGACATGAATTAACTGAATACAAGATTACACCATGACGATAAGGTCAACAAGATTAGACAAGGTAGTCACAAGATATGCTAAGATGACTGGATACGCTCTAATACTTTCGCTGCTTCGCTATTTCCTTGTTATACTGGTTTCTATATCTCTGCACCACCTAACTAGTGTTCAACTAGTAACGATAACGTGATCCCAACCCCTGTAGTTTCCATTGCCTTCAGGCATACATTTATTATTTATTACCTAGATCTAGTCTAGGGTTTTCTATCAAGTGCTTTCTAGATTTAACTATAGTTTTACGCTATCTGCTGAACGCTTTTCGAGTTCAGGGTTTATGCCACCTAGTCCAACTAGGGATTACGCTACCTGTCGAACAATGCCCCCAAGTCTAGGACACACTACCTAGAGTGGTATATGTTCCTAGGCTTCCCCACGCATGTATCGCGAATCGTTATCGCTTGTCTAGATGCACATGTCCTGTAATGTGCGATCCGAGTCCTGTGACAGGGCAAATCAAGGAATACAGAACTCGGTCGGGAGCTTTCGGATATCTGCCGATGCAGATGCTAAAGTCTGTTTTTATTCCAGTGGCTATGGTCCCACTTGACCCCTCCCTCAACTAATGAAAGGCACACCTTGTAAAATGAGAACTATACGCCGGCCCCCGGTGCCCCACTATCCTATGGCCATCCGCAACCATAACTAGATAGCAAGTATATGGTCTTTTGGAGTTCTCCGCCTTTCCGCTTCACGTATCTCGATTGACTCAAGATGGATGGTAGACGACGAGTTGCTATCACAGGGCTACCGTCTTCTCGCCGAATCACGCTGGTCCATCCTAGTCTTAAGGTTGCCACATATATATATTGCAACCAAGGCATACCCTCGGTTCTTCTAACGCAGACCTTAACCTCTGTGAGCCCAGGATGATCATCTGCAGCCTCACAGAGGGATACCAAGAGTACCCTCACGTCCCCTCGAAGCCTCGGGCTTCGTAACCCAATTCGTTGGAGCCTTCTTAAAACCAGATGGATGTCCGCTCCTTCGTGTTATACTAAGAATTACTACTTAGTTCTACTAACTAAGGTTTACCACTTAGTTTCCAAATTCCTTGTTTTCTTAACTAAGTTTTACTACTTAGTCCCTTTTTCAACTGAGGTTTACTATTTAGTTTTCTTTCTCGCCAGGTTGGGTTGGTTAAGTGTCTTTAGTCGATTCAAGCTATCTTAACCCTCTTCCCTTATCCTATTACACTGGTTAAGTGTTATCCCTTTATGCTTTTTACTTAACCCTATTCATTTATCATATTCTGATGGTTAAGCATTCAAGTTTACTTAACCCTATGGTCTAGTCCAGCTAACATATTAATTTGGCTAAGTGTATTACTTAACCCCAACCTCTAGTCTAATTAACATGTTAAATTGGCTAAGTGTATTAACTTTACTTAACCCCACCTTCTAGTCTAGTCAACATGTTAATTTGGCTAAGTATTCCCATGGACTTAACCCTCCCATTCTAGCTTTAACTGTGCTAAGTTGGTTAAGTGTTCCTTAACCTTCCCATTCTAGCTTAACTGTGTTAAGTCGGTTAAGTGTTCCTATGGACTTAACCCTCCCATTCTTGTTCTAGCTTTAATTAATAAATTAAAGCCGCAACCTCTCACATTAGACAGATATTGCTGCGGTTACTGGATGTGCCGGTTGGTTCCGGGCAGGTTTACACCGCAACTCAGTCTAACCTCGGGTTAGGCATATTCGTGTTTTCTAAGTTCAAAGGGTTTTTGATAAATTTCCAAATCTGGTTTTGAAAACAACCATCCCGTCCTTCGGATCAGTTAGGGATAGCCAGGGAGGGCAGGAAACTTGTATTTTCCAAACCCAAGCCTAGACACTATCCTCTCTGTCACCCTAGAACCTTCTGGTCTATGTGTTATAAAAAGGGGTGTTATCAAAATACTTTTCTTTTGTTTATAAATTGTTAACAATTTATTTCAAAAGCCCATTTCCCCTTTTTAGACAAATTTGGCCTATATTTATTTGTCAAGCCTACTAGTATACTTATATTCTAGGCCCAAGTCCTAACCCAACATGCAGTTTAGGCCATTTCCTATTTCATTGCCGAAACTAGATTAAATATCCTAGTTTATAATTTATGGCCAAAATTTAACCAAGTTACATATTTTGTGGTAAATGAACAATTTAACATTTATGACGAATTCTATAAGTAAATTACTCCTAATTTACTTATTTCATTACTACTCTTTTAATGTACATTGTCACATTTATTATTATGGCCCATTCTCTCTTATTTATCATATTTATACTTTTTGGTATGTAAATTATACCAAATTTAGTGTCGCTAACCATAATTTATTCTAAACATGACAATTGCTCACAATTATGAATAAATTCAAAATTGTGCCAATATACTTATTCCAAATCAACCTTAATTAACCCAATCTTGGTTTAACATCCTAATTCACAATTTATGGCAAAACTAGAATTATTTTTCTAGTTTACATTTTATGCCTAAAATTTAGCTTACTTACTAACGCTAAATTTAATATGTCAAAATCACATATTCCCTAATCCATGTCAAATTTCCCCGTTTTCATTTTAATATGCATGTCATAATACATATTCCAAATTATGCCAATTTCCAAGTTTACAATTACGTTCATATTCATTTCCATGTTTTTCCCCAAATCACATTCCCACCGTTCGAATAATCGTGATTCAACCTAGATTATAAATAAATCTAGATTCGTAGATAAAAAAGGGAATGAATCAAAATGACAAGAAGGAATAATTGGCATAAAAAGGTTTGGATAACAATGTAGGTTCAAGAATATGGGTAGACCTAACTAAATAGGTAAATTCCCACTGTCTTAAAACCAAAGAATGGGCAAAATAGGTTCAAGAACGTGGGTAGACCTAACTTAATAGGTAAATTCCCACTGTCTTAAAACCAAAGAAAAACCAAGGAATAGGTAGAATAAATAATTGGGTTTAGACCCAACTTCTCAATCACAAAACTAAAGCAATATTTTCCTAATCATAAATCATGGGTGTCAAAATCACAGTTGTCCTCATTATGTCATAAGTAATAGTTTATGTCCAAATCAAAGGTATAGGCCTAGTCAAGGAAATAATCCTTGTAGTCACAGTCACAGTCATAGGAAATGTCCATAGTCATATGCGATGTTCATAGTCCAAAAGGAAAATAATTCCCATAGTCATAAGTCATTGTCATAGGCAATGTTTATATGTCCCAAAATCAAAGGCTTATGTCATAGTCCAAAGGCATATGCTTTCAAAGGCCACAGTTCTATAGTCATAGTCACGGTTACAGTCTTATTTGTCCTCGAATCATAACAGTTCTTAATTCAGTTCAAGAGTATAAACACAGATTCGAAGAGAGAGAAAGAGAGAGATTTGGCATATTCCTTTATTCCTTTAATTTCATGTCACAAATAAAACAAAATATTCAGATCTAGAAATAACCAACTTACAGAAAATAGATCTAGAAAAGAAGGAAAGCGTGGCTATGATTCGTGCGTCGTTGCTTGAAACTTGTTTGAGCTAGCCTTTGAATTCTTCACTTGAAACTTTGATTTGAATCCCTCCTTAAAAGTCTTTTAGCAGCATCTCCTCGTCTTGAATCATATTTTATTTTATTTATTTAAGAAAATTTAGAGGAGGGGAAGAAGCCATGAATCTTAGCAGCATAAGGATAGAAGAGAATTGGTGCAAAGAGAATGAAGACTAGGGCTGTTTATATAGCTGCTCAAGACCTTATCATACACGCAGCGCTGAGTCAGCATTGAACCTAGTTAAGAAAATAGTCCAGGTACGTAGATGAATCTAGCCAAACCTTATCATACACGCAGTGCTGAGTTAGCATTGGGTCCCATAAGCTATTTTGGCGTAAAAGTTTGATTTTCGAACTTTTGAATTTCTGGAATTTATTTAACTGTTTTATTCACATGAAATATTCTTATATGTATACAATTCCTCTAACGACCATTTTACGCGTATATATATACGCACAACTTTCATTTTATTTTCAAAATTCAAATGATGTTGCCATATTTCATTGATTGTAGCCTTATCTTGAATTTTATCTTTCATATACATATATTTTTGTATATATATATATATATATTTATATTTCTCATATGTATATATATATATTTTCTTTATTTCCTTATATGTACGTTCTTATCCTTTCAAATTTTGAATTTGTATACATACATATATTTGCATGTTTAGTTGGCCCTCTCTAAAACAAAGATAAAAAATTATGCCGCCGCCGGGGTTCGAACCCCCGACCTCCATGCTACAAATCCAATGCCTTAACCAACTGAGCTACAGAGGCTTTTGTTAATAAGTCTTAGAACAATAATAATTATTGTTCTCTCCTTACTTCTCTTTTTTCATGTTAGTTACAATACTTAAATTAAACAACTGCATGGATCATTTTCTTTTAATTTTTCTTTTAAAAATTAATTATACTTTAATTTGAGAATCTTAATGTCACAGAATTACGGGGTGTTACAATCCACATAAGTAAAACGTTTGGGCTTGCAGAACCCTGACACCACTCCTAGCTAAAAGGAAACGCATGTCCTCCCTGAGGTCCTTCCCGTTTCTAGTTCACACCGGGGTGTGAGGCTCGCGAATTAACGATATACACAAAGCTATGCTATATTAAAGTCGTGCTTTGATCATCAACCACAAGATTCTTCTTTTCAACAGAAGCCTTGATCATTTGCACCTCAGCATGCCACACAGGCAATTCACGCAATGCGACTAATGTCTATCGATATAGAACCTCTTAGCTCGTACGTCTCAGAGAAGGGCGTTAAGCAAGAGAATAAATTCTCCGCTGCCAAATAGATATATATTTAATAAAGATCAATCAACGTAGAATAAAATCCAATGTCAGACACACATCCATTTACAAGTTTGTTCTGGGTCTGAACGAAACCGGAGGCACCTTATTCCTCGTCCCATATGTCCAATACAGGGGAGAGGCCCTCGCATATCCGGTCGGACAATCACCACTTATTACCTCGTCTTGGGTGTACAGCCCAATCAAGACATCAGTAATCATCAAAACGATGTGAAGACCTCCGGTCTTCAACCACCGTCTTCATCGTCGAATAATCGCCGATTTAGTTATTTAGAATGGGATAAACCCAGTCTTTCAGAATAACTCGCGTATATAATAAACAAGTGCTATAAAAACACAACATACGCCTCATCCCAATTCTGAATATTCTTTTATTTAAATATTCATATCCTTTGGGAATGATTTCCATTAATTTTATCAAAGATAAATTCTTTAAATTTATTCTTTAATCTTCCTTTGGATATCAATCCAATCCAAATTAAAGTTTATCCAAACTAGTCGGGATTAGCGCACCTTACCGAAGTAATCATTTGTTTAATTTCCCAATCCCAATCTATTCATCCCATGAAGAAAAACTGGTAACACTCCATATCTAACACCACGGTGTCATCGGTAAAATTAATTACCATTTCACGTTCAAATCTAATTAAAGATTTAATTATCGCTTGGAGCAAAACTGGTGATACTGCATTCTCGATCATTTCTGGAATTTGATAATTTTAGTTATCAGATTCACATTTCAATCTAATTAAAGATCCATAAAAACTCTAATTCAGTTTATTATCAAAAAATCATTACTTAATGATTTACTTTAAAGTTAAGAAATTAATCTTATCTTTAACTGGGTTAAAGAACTAATGTCATTTGAAACAGTTCATGATAAACCCAAAATCACATTCCAATTACCAAATGTAACTGGAAACTCTAATAATCTTAATTAAAAGATTTATTCCTTTCAACGGGTTTTAAGAACAGTGTTACTGAAAACACCATTCACGACTAACCCAAAATCCAATATGATATCGAATACAAGGCTTTGAATAGAAATTAATCGGCTTATATTCAATATCAAATTCTGCAAACAACAAATATCATTTTGGGAATAACAATATATATGTATATATCTATATATATCTTGCAAATTCCCATAACAATATCCGTATAATCACAGAATCCAATATCGAAATATTTCGAAGACGATTTCCATTCAAATCCATTCCATTTTTTTCGTTGGAAATTTCTGGTTATTTTAAAACCATTCACCAATCCAATTTATTTTGTTTAAAATTATTCAATTTCAAATCTAGTTAATAACTAGTTCATTTTGATAAAAATATATTTTTATCTTTTCAAATATGGAATTTTTCATCTTAATCTTTCCAAATCATTTATTATGATTTTACACAAATTATTATTATTTTTATTTAATAATTTTATCAAGGCCCGTATAGTCGATTTCCATAAACGGTCATCGAACTGCACTTACAATGACCTTTTCCAAATTTGATTTGGACATAATTCCAAATCCAACCATTAGATTTCAAATCTCTTATATTCGTTGGAAAACTCTTTTCGATACAAACCCAAAGGTTCCGGTTTTAGGAGAATCTGACGGTCGGATCTCCCGTAATGTCAATTCAAAGTCAATGGTCAAAATTCATGAATTGCCACGTCGCGGTGCGTTCTATTCAGGCCATTAAATATATGTAATATATATTATATATTTTTTCGATTTCCATTTAAAACGTATTTTATAAATCGTTTTAAATTCTTTTTCAAAACGATTTCAACTTCATATTCGATTCAAATCAAAATTGAATATTCCATATCATTAATATATAAATGATAATATTTTCAGAACATTAGATTTTGAAATCACTTCCTTTTCGATATTCATTATAAAAATGAATAAAATCGATATAAATATCGTTCACGTCAAATTGACGTTAATCTAATCAACATGGCTTTATATATTTAAATATTTTCGTGTCCATCCCAAATCGGACATCAAAATCATATTTTGATCCATTACTAAATATTATTTTAAAATATTAGTTATTTTAAAATATTCATTATTTGTCATTTTAAATTTTTCATTAATTTAAAATATTCGTTCTTTCTGAATTGGAATCAGATACAGTCAATTACCATATAATTTTGTTTATATAGATTTCTTACACACATGTACACAACAATAATCAAACATAGTCAACCATCATCTAGAGTGCATTATAAAATTGTATAAGAATTAAATATAAATAATTAACGCTTACAACAGCCTGTCAACCAATCGATTGACATACAACTAAACCATTGGGATTAGTGTATGTCAAATATCATCCCAATACCCGTGTGGGGTTTCAGTCAATACATACCGATTTTATTTGTGCAGTTGGGCGATGTGTAAAATATATCGTCCCAATCAACATGAGTCAAATGTGTGTACATAAACAACTCGTTCGATTTGTAAATGAATATTTATTTTCATTAGTATACTCGTTAAAAATTATATTTTTAACTATAAAATATTAATATCATCTGATGAATATTTTATACAGTTCATTTATACAATAAAAATAATATTTTTATTATTCAAATATTTTATTCATCACATGAATATTTTATTTTCCATTTCACAATACAATCACAATCAATTTCCACCATACAATACGATCAAACAAGTTGTCCATGGTCTGTGGACGATGGTGTCAGGAGCTACTAAGCCCCGTCTGCAACCTATATATATTTAACCAGAAAACAAAATTAGAGTGAGAAGTTCTCACCTTCAGTTTCCACTATGCTAGTTTTATTTCTGAATTTCTGAACAACTTGGATTTGCCCGAAATTCCAATGCAGTCCTTTTTCACGCTGTTCATAGTAAAAATCATATTTTTAATATGATGTTTATATATTTAAAAATAGCATTTTTAAACCTTTCTATATATATTAAAAATCATATTTTTATTCCAAATCTAAACTATAAAAAAACATATTTTTATTTACGTTATGTATATATAAAAATCGTATTTTTATTCCAATGCCATATACAAAAATTAGATTTTTATTTCTATGTTATATATAAAATTTAGATTTTTATTTCTATGTTATATATAAAAATTAAATTTTTATTTCTATGTTATATATAAAAACTAGATTTTTATTTCTATGTTATATATAAAAATTAGACTTTTATTTCTATGTTGTATATAAAAATTAGATTTTTATTTCTATGTTATATATAAAAATTAGATTTTTATATAATGCTATTTTTATTTAAAAAAACAAATGCTATTTTTTTTAAATCATATTTTTCTTCAATGCTTTTTATATAATATATATATACACATTTTAAAATAGTTCTATTCATATCTTTTTTTTTCAACAATTCTACTTATATAAAAAAAGGAAATTACCTTTCACTGTTAATCTCGTTCCAGGTTGAAATCGAAGAAGCTCAGCCCCTAGGGCTTGAAATGGCACGTCGTACGAGGCCTCCACCGCTGATCGACCACCACCACGTCAACTACCTCTTGCCGCCGCCCCCATGCCCTGAAGGGCCCACCGTACAATGCCACCAATCGCGCTAGAAAAGCGTGTGAATGCTGCGAATTTGGGGTAGAAAATCTCGTGATTGAGAACACTAGAAACGATTAACGCCATTTGGAATTGAAGATCTCGAAGAGCTCTTCCATCTCCGTTTAATAACCACTTTAAATTATCGACAGGATTGGGCAATTTTCATGGAGAGAGGAGGGAGGAAATTCGCCATTACTTTTGCGAAAAGGGCGGAAGCAGTTTTATGAACGGTTGAACCGTTTGACCTAGGGCTTAAGAAAATAGAAATTTACATATATAATAATATAATTTAATTCAAATTTATCTCCATATAATTCCGAACTCCAAATCAATCCCAACGACCATCGCCTCTAGCTAAATACCCCTATTCCGGACACATTGGGATATGTCACATAAGCCAATTCGACCGTTTTGATTAGTTTTTATAAAAAATTAAAATATAAATCAACTTATATTGAATTTAAACATACATTTTAATTTACTAGAGCCACTTACGGACTCCAAAAATTCTAGAAAAATGAATCTGGCTATGTTTTGATGATACGGTCCTAACAAAATTAATTTTGTCAAATTTGGAGATCGTCTGATAAACGGTCATTTTCCAGTCGATTAAATTCAAATTAAATTGACCAAGCATGTTTAAATCTACCACGCTCACATTTTGATTCCAAAAATTATGAAAATTGGAATCCAGCAATAATTTGACATTCCGGATTCAAAAAAATTAGTCTCGTCGAAAAGGGAGGTCGTTTGCAAAATCTCCACTATTAAGGGCCATATTTTATATAAATTTCCATAGCGACTATCCTGAATTTTCAACTAGACATAACTTTTTAGTCCCGCTATGAAATTTGGATTTTTCACATTCTTTGGAAAGATATTTTCAAACAGATTTAAATATTTCTGGTTTCACTAAAATCCAGTTTATTTTGAATCCTGTACATTCGTTTGAAATGTTGAAATCGAATTTTCAAACTACTGCGCCATTTCCAATTCCTTTTATATTTAAAATAAATATTTATATTCTAAATTCGATTCAAATAAATTTATACATTCTAATTTTATTCAAAATAAATTTCTAGTTGTTATTATTTAAAATAATTCAATTTAAATATTCAAAATTCATTAAAATTGCCAAAATAATTTTTTTGAATTGGTTCTGATTTTCCGGGTTGTTACAATACTCCCCATAAAATCCTACCTCTCAACAATGTGTTTTTCTATCATTTTCATATAAATAGTTTACTGTATTCCAATAGTGACATAAAATCATTTTGGCAATAAGGTCATTACTGCCTTAAGAAAGATGAATCATTTCCTGAGTAAATAGTAAACATTTGTATAATTAAAAAGGGCTGCCTTGAAGGACTTACTGCCATAAAAATAGTTTATACTAACAATAATGTTTCCTCCTTAAATACTTAATGATGGCTCGAGCTTCTAGGTACTGTAGATGCTATTTGTTTAAGTTTTACTTTTTATCTAAAGGAAAGATAATATAGCTCATAAGCCTAGTATTTTTATATTTAGTAAACTAGGGTTTCTAGGCTGCCTAATGTCATATTTACCCATTTTAGGAGAATTTTTTTATGATCATGCAAAAATGCTCATAACTATGCCCATTCTTCTTTTCACGTATTAAGAGAAATACCTTATACCTTACTATACCATGTCATTTACTTTTAGCTAAAGCAGGTATTTTAAATTCCCATTCTTACCCCCACTTCCATGCTTCCTACATGATCTATTTAATCACGAATTATAAATGTGTACATATCCATTTTTAATTGCCCATATATGCGAGGGTTTCTAAATTTTATCCTACATTTTCTAATTGAGGGATAAGTGTAACGACCCATATTCTACGCATCATAGGATCGTAGGATATTTATTTCTTTCACATACGAAGTCGTATGGTCATGTAACTTTGGGAGACGACTATTGTGGTCATTTCCCATGTTCATGATTTTTCCCGATTTTTAAATGACCATTTTACCCCTAGTTGGTACTGTTTTGGCCATAACTTTTGACTGGAAAGGAATTTTGACCTGAAACCACTTCCATTGGCTCCGGATGATGGTTTCTCTTTCCGTAGAGTGGTCACATAGCCAAACGGACTTACCGTTTGGGAGATATGGCTGAAACAAGTTTCAGATGGTGAAAAGCAGCTTAATTAGGCTTAACCGGGTGATTAGCAGCTAGGCCCAAGGGGAATTTCGGGTTTAGGGGTATATAGGGGCTGATTAGGGTTAGAAAACATTTCTTTAGATATTTTCCAGCCGCCACTTTCATCCTTAGACACTCTAACAATGGCTTCCTACATCTAAAACACCCCAAATCACTTTCTAATTGAGGATTAGGCTTATCAACATCAAATTAAGGAGAAAAAGCACCAAAGCAATGTTGGAGCTGCTGCTATACATAGGAATTCGACCCAAACAGAGAATATTTCAGATTTGGTGTTTTATTTTGTGGCCAAGGTGAGTGATAGCATCGTTTTGACACTAATTACAGTTAATTAAGGGTAATTAGTGAAGATTAGCGAATTTATACACTAATAAATTCTGGAAAAATGTTTAGAAATTCTTAAATAATATTTCATGCCTCTGTTAGAAAATTTAGGCGATTTGATTAAGTTTTACTGAGTATGTGCTTAAACATGTTTAAGAGGGATTATAGGAAAATGTGAGGTTTTAACCACTTTTGATCCATTTTGGTTCATTCGAATTGTTGTTTGGTGTTTGTGGTTGTTCTTACATGTTGCTATGACTCTATGGTATGTTTTATGATTGATTAGAATGGTTAGATTGGTCGAAAATGCCGTCGAATGGCGTAGAAAGCTCGCTGGAAAGTTGCAGAAGTGTGCAGGTTCCGAACCGGTTCGGATCGGAGTAAGGGGTCGGATCGGATTTGTGAACTGACCAAGGGAATTCGAACTGGATTGGAACTTGTCACTGGAGGAAGCTTGGCGAGAAGGAAGGCCGTTTACTTAGAGTTGGAGTGGACAAGGGGATCGGATCGGAAGAATAATTGGGGGCCAGATCGGATCGACTTGGAGACGCAGGGCTCGGATCAGAAGTAAACATTTGGGAGAACTAGCAAGACGGAAGGCCACGCGGATCAGATGGCAAGGAGGGATCGGATCGGAATACGTGAAGAAATGAGGGAGCGGATCGGAGCACTGGAAGGAAGGACAACCGACCCGACCCGAAGTGGAGTACCCGACCCGAACCGAATGGTAAGATGACAAGGAAGGAGGACCGACCCGAACCGATGAAGGTGATGACTACCGAACCGAACCGAATTCTAAGACTGTTAATGCGCGACAACTCTTCTGAAGACCCACTCCAATTCGACCAAACCCGAGATGCAAAGGAAGTCCAAATGAGAAGTTAGAGCTTAAGATTCAGATGGGAATCAACGAGTTCGCTTCATGGTTGGGCTTTGTTGCGGGACGCGTGCCAAGGAGTTATCGACGTCTATAGCTTTGGACCACTATGGTAGGAGGTACGAAGGCGGATTCAGGGCCATTATGGCATCGGTAGAACCAAGGGCTACGACCAATGAAGTGGGTCATTGAAATGTTTGGTCATGACTCCAAGTGTTTGACTTGGTCACAGCAGAGTTTCTACAAGTCGGGATTCGTCGTTACCTCAGTTTGTCTAGTGTTCCAAAGTGGTAGATGTCGTACGCTTTACGCACTGAGTGAGAGATGTGAGAATGGTTGCTATGGATGATCTGTTTGCTATCATTGTGACATGCACACCCCACCCCCGTATTCTTACACTATTTATTATGGCACCTTGGAGTATTGTACGGTATGTGGTACTAACTCTTTGGTTACAGGTCCAGGTTCAGGTATGGTTTAGTATACCTGTTATTATTCTGTTTAGATGCTTATCGCTCATACCAGGCTTTATGTCTGACCCAGAGTTTTATGTCTCCTCTTATTACTCTGCGTGCTCACACGAGCAGACTAGAGACAGGTTAGCTGGTGATGCACGGGTAGATGATCCGGAGACGAGCAGGAGGCTTCCACGTAATATATATATAATATTCTCCCTGTGTTGTTGAAGATCGCTGCTTGGGCATTGGCGGTGCATCTTCTACTTTAGCTTTCTTTTATTTAGAGACAGTAAATTTTGGAAAATTGTAATAAGCTGTATTTGGATTTCCGCTGCTTTGATGATTGATGTTGATTTTAGTTATCAGCTTATGCACTGTCTCGCCTGTTTTATGTCAAGTATGTTATTATTATATTTTATCCCATGCGCTGTGAGACATTCTACAGGTTCCTTGATTAGTTCATTCTCTTCTTTCCTTTCTCCTGACGACCGTCCCGTGCTAGTTGGGCATGTGTACAGCGCACTTTCGGAGGAAATGCAGGCTGGTGCGGGGCGGGCCGTCACACTTGGTATCAGAGCTCTAGGTTGCGTAGTTAACCTAGGGAAGTTATCAGGGAGAGATAATATACGTATACGAGAGAGCGTATTTGTGATTACTTTGGTTTTTAAAAGCTATATTTATATACTATTACTATTATAAGGATGAAGTCGTACTGCACTAGCACCACTATGGAGTCGTTAATCGTTTCCTTTTTCAGATTGACGATGAGCCGATATGTTAGAGGTACCGGTAGTGGGGCCAATAATGGGAATGCTGCTGACATGAGGACGATGTTTACTGACCTCATGAGAGAGATGCTTAGAGATGTACAGAGAGCAGCCCCCAATGGTGGAAATGGTGGTGGTCCAATAGTGCAGGCGCCAAGAGTCGACTTCGCCAAGCTGAATAAGGATTATACTAGCCTTGGTGGGAAGCCGTTCCACGGAACGGAGTCGGCCACGGATTTTCAAGATTGGTTGGATAGTTGCGAACGCATCTTCGAGGATTTGGGTATCGAGGATGCGATGAAGAGAAAGCTAGCGTCCCGTCAGCTGCAAGGGCGGGCAATGAATTGGTGGAATGCTATAAAGGCAGCTACTCCCGAAGACCAGATTACTTGGGAGCAGTTTAAGGCTCGCTTTAGTGAGAAGTTCATTCCAGCTGCTCAGAAGTCAATGCTGTTTAAGAAGTTCTTGGTGCTCAAGCAGAATGGCAGAGCTGTCTCGGAGTATATTGCTGAATTTGAAACTTTGTCAAAATATGGGTTATCTCTTATTGATACTGCCGAGAAAAAGAATGAGAAATTCATAACTGGTTTGGATCAGTACTTGGGGGAAAAACTTATTAACCACATCGATGAGACGTTTGAATCGATTGTGGGGAAAGCGTTAAGATCGGAAAGTCTCTACCCTAAGCCGAAGACTGAGGTAGCATCCGCAGATGAGCCAAAGCCACAAGCAAGTGGTGGAGGCAAGGGTGGTTCCCAGAATAAAAGAAAGCAGAATCAGACTACGGATGGCCAGAAGAAAAAGAATAAGCAAGATGTGGAGTGCTTCAGCTGTGGTAAGAAGGGCCATTATGATAGTAATTGTCGGGCCAAGCCAGCGGATAGGAAGTGCTTCAACTGTGGCCAAATGGGACATCACAAGGACAAGTGTCCACAGCCCCCTAAGGAAAAGCAAATGGTGAAAGCCTACGCTCTTAATGCTATTCCTTCTTCGTCGAATGCCCCAACAGCGGCGGAGAAGGGAAAGAACGTCGTCATTCAAGCTATGCTTTCTGTTTACGATGTTCCTGTTAGAGTTTTGTTTGATACCGGAGCTTCCAGTTCTTTCATATCTAGTGACCTGGTAGATAGGTTGGGATTGGAGCCTGAGATTGTCGATAGACCTTTAGTAGTGACGAACCCGATTGGTGGTTCTACTAGCCTTAGCATGATTTGTCGTAATGTGGTCTTATCGAGTCATGGATGCATGTTTGTTTGCGATTGCTTTGTTTTGGGCTTTACTGGGTTTGGCATTATTTTGGGAGTAGATTGGCTCCAAAGATACGGGGTGGTGGTAGACTGTGAGGGCTTGTTGGTGACAGCTAGAGCGGATGATGGGCGGAGGATAGTGTTTGGTGGTCTACCCAGTAAGGGGGTATTGGCTAGTTTTCTAAACTCCCTCGACATTCCGCATAGTGAGTTGTCAGGTTTGCCCGTGATTGGCCAGTATCCGGATGTTTTCGAAGAAGTGACCGGACTTCCATCACACCGAGAGATTGAGTTTCGTATTGATTTGGTAAAGGATGCCAGGCCTATAGTGATGCCACTTCGTCGTATGGCACCAAGGGAGCAGCGAGAGCTCGAGGTGCAAGTCAGCGATCTTTTGAAGAAGGGATTTATCAGAAGGAGTGTTTCTGAATGGGGAGCACCAGTTGTGTTTGCTACCAAGGCGGATGGTTCCCTTCGGTTGTGTGTAGACTACCGCGAGTTGAATAAAGTGACGAGGAAGAATAAGTATCCTTTACCGCGGATAGATGATTTGTTCGATTAGTTGAGTGGCGCGAGAATATTTTCTCAGTTGGATCTCGCGACAGGTTTTCATCAGCTTAGAGTAGAAGCTGAGAGTATAGCTAAAACGGCATTTCGAACGCCGTCTGGATTTTATGAATGGTTGGTTATGCCATTTGGGTTGACTAATGCCCCGACATATTTTGTGGATCTCATGAATAGGGTATTCAGAGATCAGTTGAATAAGTCTGTCCTTGTATTCGTTGATGATATTTTAGTCTATTCGAAGACAGAGGAAGAACACAAGGAACATTTAAGAGTAGCAATGGAGGTGTTGAGAAAACACCAATTGAAAGCAAAGTTTTCTAAGTGTCACTTCTGGAAGAGGGAAGTGAGGTTCTTGGGCCATGTTGTATCAGAGAATGGTATTGCCGTGGACCCGGCAAAGGTGGCTACGGTACAGGATTGGCCTACGCCCAAGAATGCAACAGATGTAAGAATTTCTTGGGGTTAGCGGGATATTATCGTAAGTTTATCCAAGGTTTCTCCAAGATAGCAGCACCATTGACCCAGTTGACCAAAAAGAATCAAGCTTTTGTCTGGGATGAAAGGTGCGAGAATGCATTTAAAAGTCTAAAGGACAAGTTGACAAGCGCACCAGTGTTAGTCATTCCTAAGGGGGATGAAGAGATGACGGTATACACGGACGCCTGTGGTACCGGACTGGGTGCTGTATTGATGCAAGGCGGTAGGGTTGTAGCTTACGCAAGTCGGCAATTGAAACCGCACGAGAGAAGATACCCTACCCATGATTTAGAATTGGCAGCGATCGTGTTCGCGTTAAAGATGTGGAGACACTATCTCTTGGGAGAAAGATTTGAGCTGTTTATAGATCATAAGTCGTTAAAATATCTCTTCTCTCAGAAAGATCTGAATCTCCGTCAGCAGAGATGGTTAGAGTTCTTGGCTTCCTATGATTTTGGCATCGCATACACACCGGGAAAGGGCAATGCGGTGGCCGATGCATTAAGTAGAAGACATGCCAGCCTAGGGGCTATGTTCCTTGAATGGAAGCAACTGGAGTATATCGCGGGTTTTGATTTCAGACCAAAGTGCGAATTGGATCTAGAAATGTTAGCAAGTTTGACGATCAGACCCACTTTGATTGAGCGGATCGGCTCTAGTCAGAGGGACGATCCTAACCTATTGGAAATCATCTCCAAGTTAGAGATGGGTATCGATGAGGAGGTGAACAAGTATGGGCTTGATCGAGATGGATGGCTTAGAAAGAATGGAAAGCTTGTTGTACCCAATGTCAATGGATTGAGGGATGAAGTGCTTAGAGAATGTCATCACTCAAAGCTAACTATACACCCCGGTGGTAACAAGATGTATCGAGATATGAAGCAGACTTACTACTGGGAAGGGATGAAAAGAGACGTTGGGAAGTTTATATCCAAATGCATGAATTGCCAGCTAGTTAAAGCCGAACAAAAGAAGCCTAGTGGGTTGTTACAACCATTAGAAATTCCCGAATGGAAATGGGAGCAAGTCTCGATGGATTTCATCGATGGTTTACCAAGGACTAGATCGGGATATGATAGCATTTGGGTAATTGTGGATCGATTGACTAAGAGCGCAAGATTTATACCAGTCAAATCGACTAGAACGGCAGCCAAGTTGGCAGAATTGTATATGAAGTGGATAGTGAGATTTCATGGAGTACCCAAAAGCATTGTGAGTGACCGAGACCCGTTGTTCACTAGTGGGTTTTGGAAGAGCTAGCAAGAGGCTCTAGGGTCAAGATTACATCTCAGTACCGCATATCATCCTCAGACCGACGGCCAGACGGAGAGGGTGAATCGCATATTGGAAGATCTCTTGAGAGCATGTATATTGGATTTTGGTGGATCATGGGATGACCATTTGCATCTAGTAGAGTTTGCATATAATAATAGTTACCAATCCAGTATCGGTATGGCTCCATTTGAAGCTTTGTATGGAAGACCGTGCAACTCACCATCATGTTGGATAGAGACTGGCGAGAAGTTTATGCTTGGACCAGATGTGGTGAGGGAAACTTCAGATAAGATTAAGATCATTCAGCAACGAATGAAAGCTGCTCAAGATAGGCAGAAGAGCTATGCTGATAAGAGGAGAAGAGACTTGAAATTCTCCGTTGGCGACTTGGTGTTTGTCAAGATTTCTCCGTTGAAAAGCGTAATACGATTTGGCAGGAGAGGCAAGTTGGCACCAAGATTTGTTGGCCCATTCCCTGTTCTTGAACTAGTCGGGAATTTGGCATACAGAATTGACTTACCGGAGAAGATGGCGGGAGTTCACGACGTATTTCATGTTTCCCAACTAAGGAAGTTCGTTCACGACTCAGATATGACTATTTCACCTGATCAGTTGGAGGACTTCGAAGTAGAACCTGAGGCGGTTGGGAACCGCAAGCCGGCCCGTATTGTCGAGCACGACATGAAGCAACTTCGAAGGAAGGCGGTGAAGTTGGTCAAAGTTCAGTGGAGCGAGGACGAAAATTGTAACACCCCACACCCGCTAAGGTCACTCACTAAGGGAATGCCTTAGTTTTGGTGGAGTATTTTTAGTGAGTATAGAACAGAAAAATTACAACAGGACAGATATAAGTAATACTTGAAAATTTAAACCATCATTTCATTATCAAAACATGTTTGGTTACATCACAAAACCATAACAAGAGTCAAGTACATAATATCCATCCTGATAAAATAGAAGTACATAATCCCATTACATAGATAATAGCCAAAATAGAAAAGATAATCCGAGCTTTACTTCTACGGTCCAAGCCCCAAAAGATAGATATAGCGGTCTGGTCCAAGCCCACTAGTGCTAGGCCCACTCTGATAACCTGAGGGTTGGGAAAAAGATAAACAACAACGGGGTCAGACATAAGTCTGAGTGAGTCCTATAACCCTAACAATACAATCATTAAAGTAATTAGGGTATGATATAAACAAGATACGGTACCTCTGGGGATAATGACTACAATAAGTAGCCCACAAAACACAGGATGTACTACGATAACCGAAACGACGTATTTATCCACCCAAGGATAATTACTAGCTTGCACCACCCCAGACCTACCCACCCAAGGGTAATTCCTACACTGCACCACACCAGTTCTACCCACCAAGAGTAATTCCTACTTAAAGGTTGATCCCACTTAAAGACTTAGAAAATTTCCCAAGTAGTTTCGTGTACTCCTAGCCCACTACATAGGTGCCGTCTGCCCCTATCTCCACTAGGTGTACTTAGTAATCTTACCCAGTAGTTTCGTGTACCCCTACATAGGTGCCGTCTGTCCCTATCTTTATTAGGTGTACGCACTACTCCCCAGCGATCGGCTCCCTACCGTAGATACCCGTGCTGGTCCCACGATTGGGGTGTATCATTCCCCTAAAGTGGCTACCCGATAATATCAACAGTGCACGGCTTTATATCTACACGATGCAACAACGACTTACCAACCAGCCCGGGTCCACACACGCATATGAAACCCGTTGGTCCCGCGTTGCCACCGCTAACCCGGTTTGGCCTCTTATAGTCAAGCCCAATATGCGTGTCCCGTCACCCGACTAGAGTCGAGCCCACAAAGATACGTTTGGGATATTGGTTGAAATGGGCCTCCACAAGCTACTACTTAAGCTTGTCACTTTTATCTAGTGCATCCCACTTAACCCCTTATATAGTCATGCCCACTTACATGTTAAGATTTGGCTAAGTCATCAATCATATTTCAATTGCCACTTAGGGCACCCACTAGATTTCCACATGCCACCCAAAGCACTTACTTAACCCTTTACCCATGTTTTAATTACATGTTCCACTTTGGTTAAGTATTCTAATCGTATTTTCTATTGCCACCCAAGGCAACCCACTAGTTTCCTCATGCCACCCGAGGCACCCCCACTAGTTACTACATGCCACCCAAGGCACCCACTTAACCCTCATGTCCCACTACATGCTAATTTGGTTAAGTGTTTCTTAATTCATTAATTAAGATCATGACCTCATAAAGACCTCTCACATTAGACCGTCTTTTATGACTGCTGGATATGCCGGTTGGTTCCGGGCAGACTTCTGTCATAAAAAGGGTCTAACCTCGTGTCTTTACTTTAATCATGTATTTAATTTATGACTAAGACCTCTCACATTGGGCCAATCATTTGTAGCCGCTGGATGGCCGGTCGGTTCCGGGCAGACTTCCGCTACAAAAGGGTCCAACCTCGTGTCTTAGTTGATTAATTACACCTAATTAATCACCCCCATATTAATTATCCCTAATTAATATCAAGTTCTTCATAACATGGGTAGACCTAACTCAATAGGTAAATTCCCATGGGGTAGACCTAACTCAATAGGTAAATTCCCACTTATGCTTATTCATTTTATGGTATGCTTAATCATACCCAATCATACTTTTATTAACATATTTACCAACCCCATCGTTCCCCACGTAAATCGTTCTCATTTCATGACAAAATAAAGGGGAAGATCAATCACAAATATCATGGGTTTAGCATATAACTTTGTCATGGGTTAAGAGGATGTCAACTTGCATTTATGAGCATATATTAACCCAACTACATTTAACCCAAACTTGCATATTATCATACACATGATTTGCATAACATGTTGCATATGAGCTTACATATTATCATACACATATCTTTCATAACATGTTGAACTTGCATATAAGCATTCTCATAACTTGCATAACATGTTAAACATGCATTTAAGCCTACACATAACTTGCATAAGCATTCACAT
This sequence comes from Allium sativum, assembly GCA_030737875.1. Lineage (NCBI taxonomy): Eukaryota > Viridiplantae > Streptophyta > Magnoliopsida > Asparagales > Amaryllidaceae > Allium > Allium sativum. The sequence goes on along the minus strand of CM060918.1, from coordinate 20,452,808 downwards.
ACTTGCATAGGCATTCACATACTTGCATAAGCATTCACATACTTGCACATCACATTAAACTTGCATTTAAGCATATACATAACTTGCATATCATCATGCACATAACTTGCATAATCTCATAAACTTAACTTGCATAACACCATGCACATAACTTGCATACCCTCATACACATAACTTGCATATGAACTTGCATAACAACATGCACATAACTTACATAACATCATAAACTTAACTTGCATAACACCATGCACATAACTTGCATACCCTCATACACATAACTTGCATATGAACTTGCATAACAACATGCACATAACTTACATAACATCATGCACATAGCTTGCATAACATGTTGAGCTTGCATGTAAGCATAACTTGCATAATATGTCGAACTTGCATATATGACTTGCATCTTAAAGGAGGGTAAACATGCATAGCATATAAAGGTGCCATCTTGCATATGTATACACCATATTTTAAAAGGGTAAACTTGCATGTCATGATTTATGCATAATACCAAACACTTAGCATGCATAAAACCACCTACTTATCATGCATAAAATCAAATACTTATTATGCATAAACCCACCACTTAACTTGCATAAACCCAAACACTTAACATGCATAAAACCCAATACTTAGTATGCATACAATCAAATACTTAGCATGCATAACATCAAATACTTAGCATGCATAACACCAAATACTTAGCATGCATAACACCAACTACTTAGCATGCATAAAATCACATGCATAACTTGCATATCATGTTACATATAACTTGCATATACTCTCACATATAGTTTGCATAACATGTTACATATGCATAAATGTTCAACATAGTGTTGTGCATCATAAAACATGGCATTAACCTTGCATATAACATAAAACTTGCAAATCACATATCATACAAACTTGCATAAACACATTTATCCACAAACATAGCCATGTCTTATCACATCCTACCATAATCAATTTAACAATTGATTATTAAAGCCATAGGAACTCACCAAAACCAAGATTAGCAAACTTATGAAGTAAAACTAGTTGCCAAATATGAAGAAGAAGATGATTAGCTTGCAACTCTCTTTATTGATTTGTGGAGGCCATGATCAAGTTTCATTTTGCCATAGTTTAGTTACAAGATCTAATTATGAATGAATTAGGGTAGGGTTAGGGTCTTATTTATAGGATTAGGTAGTGTTTTAGGCCCTTAGATTAACCCTAGATTAGTTTAGGTCCGTTAGATTTAGGAAATCTCTAGAACCCAGCCCAGCCCTAGCCAGAAAACCAGATCTGGTGCACCCAAGCACCCTGGTTCGACACGCCGTGTCGACAGGCAAGTCGACAGGCAAGTCGACACCCCTGTCGACAGGCCTGTCGACAGCCCTGTCGACATGCTTAGGGCGGGAATCTTCCCGCCTGGCCCCGCTGGTTCTAATTTAAAATCTGATTTTAAATTTCTAAATCTGTTTTTAGCTTTAAATTTTCTGCAAACTTCTTTGGGCCATAACCGGGCCATACGGACTCCGATTCTCGAAAACTCGGACTCTATTTCGCGTATTTTTCCGAGACGAACGCAACGACGCAGCCCGTTACCCCCAATTCCCACATCTGAGATTATTTATCCTATGATTAGTGAATTTTAGTATTAACTAAAATTCGGGGTGTTACATTCTCCCCTCCTTAAAGGATTTCGTCCCCGAAATCTCTAAGCTAAGGAGAATGCATATCCTACCATCCAAACAACCATCTACTCAAATCATCAACCACGGGCATCCATTGTCCTTAAAACAATTTCTAATGATGTATGAGCATATGCAAAAAGTGTGTGTATATGTTCCCTATCTAATGTATGAACATATGCAAACCATGATAGTGCCATGCATCCATTATGTATGCGAGAAAACCCTATCGACACATACAATATCTACATGAGTGCACAATCATTCACCAAAATGCATCATCCATATGATAACACAATCATTATACATCCATAAATATAGTTTCCTACACACAATTTTATGCAATATGCAATATGAAGTGATTGAGCCGATCTAGTGCCTAGAGTGTGTGTATATGCATCCACGAGCAACCACTAGCAAACACTTGCATCCACTTGCATCCATCAACCATTACATGTCTCAAACACATGTTTCAACCATAGGTTTACCCTATCTAAAGGTCAAAGGTACTAACGAGAGGACATACCAAAGATAAGATAAGCACAAGATATGCGATGAAGGAGAAGCAAAAGGACATACCCTCCGAAAGAAAAGGGTACCTCGAACGCATCTTCGCTTCCGTCTCCCAGGTAGCGTCGCTCTCTTCATCTCCCCTTTGTACTTTGACTAGTTGAACCTCTCTGTTTCTCATCTTCCAAATCTCTGACCCAAGGATGCAAGTAGGAGCTCGTCGAATCGTCGCATCACGCTCTACTTCCATTTCTCTAAGCAAACTTGGCCCTACCACCTTTGCGGTCTCATGTAGGCACTTCCTCCCATGGAATACATCATGTACACCACTAAGTCTGTCGGGCAACTCCACCAATGGAAGATGCTCCTCCCATGTACCTCCAAAATCCAAGATACATAGCCTCAAAAGGTCTTCTAAAACATGATTCACCCTCTCGGTCTGGTCGTCCGTCTGAGGATGATATGCGGTACTCATACACAACTGAGTCCCTACCGCCTCTTGCAAATTCTTCCAAAACTCTCTAGTGAAGATAGGATCTCGATCACTCACTATGCTAGAGGGTACCCCATGCAATCGAACTATCTCTCGAAGATGTACGGAAGCTAGCCATGGAGCAGTCCTCTTACTCTTCACAGGTATGAAATGGGCGCTCTTAGTAAGCCTGTCTACCACCACCCAAATTCCTGTATTACTCTTTCTCGATCTGGGTAACCCGTCAATAAAAATCCATCGAGACGCTATCCCACTTCCATTGCGGAACCTCCAATGGGTAAGGCAACCCACCTGGTTTCCTTTGCTCCGCCTTCACTAGCTGGCACACCAAACATTGAGCGACGTACTCGGCCACGTCTTTCTTCATACCAGCCCAGAAGAAAACCCTCTTCATGTCTTGATACATCTTGTCCCCACCGGGATGAATCGTCATCCTAGAATGGTGTGCATCATCAAGAATAACCTTCCTCAAACCCTCGTCTTGCGGTACACAAAAGTCTACCGTTTCTACGCAAGCACCCCTTATCGTCTAGGGTGTACCTACTCAAATGACTGGACGACTCTCCCCTTATGAGCTTCTCTACCAACTCAACCAACTGTGGGTCGTCCCTCTGTGCTTCTCCAAAGCCCCAAAAGGGTAGGCCTAACCTCCAAGGAGGCTAGCAAACCGGGTACAAAGTCAACGGAAGGTCTAAAGACAAACATAGGAATAAACTCTAAGCTCCGTCGTTCAACGAACCACAAACTCGAGGACAACTTTTTTTCTACTTAAGGCGTCCGCTACCATGTTACCCTCGCCAGGTGTACGCTATCTCAAACTCATAGGACGCTAAGAATCCTATTCACTTTTGCCGTCTCAAGACTATGCGCCTGGAGAGTCTCCAATACTTCCCTAAGATGTAGGGCAGGTTCTTCTCCACTCCTAGAGAAAATCGGGATAATTTCCCATGCAAAATCGTCACAACTATCCATCTCTCACGCAGACCACCCTAGTCGAGCTCGATGTCCCCCAAATGCAAGCCCCAAAGGCCTAAACCAATATCAGACAAACACCCAAGGGATATCTCCTTCGAGTTCAGGCGACCTACGTGAGATGATACTAGTAAAAATGGCTAAATAATTAAGCCCCTTGTCCAACCCTGGATGTCCTCGCCAGTCTTGCTCCAAAACCACCGTTTTTCCCTAACTGGCTTTGCTCACCCTATTGAGCACATACGAAAACTTATTTCGCTCCTAGAAAAGACCAAGATGTCATCCACAAAGACCAACACGAACTTATTTAGGTACTCCCTGAACACCCTTCTCATCACATGCGGGGGCGTTCGTCAAACCAAATGGCATCTCCAGCCACTCATAAAAACCATCCGGAGTCCTAAAGGTAGTCTTCTCTATACTATCCTCAGTCACTCTCAACTGACGAAACCTCGTGACTAAGTCCAACTGCGAAAATACTGAGGCGCCCACTAACTGATCAAAGAGATCATCAATCCTCGACAATGGGTGTCTATTCTTCTTTGTGAGTTTATTTAGCTCTCTTTAGCCTACACAAAGTCTAAGGGACCCATCCGCCTTCGTGGCAAAAACTACTGGAGCGCCCCACTCCGATATACTTCATCTTATGAACCCCTTCTCAAGCAAATCGCCTACTTACTTATGGAGTTCCCTCCTCTCACGAGGAGCCATGTGGCACACTGGCCAAGATACTGGTTTAGCCTTACCCACCAGATATATTCGGAAGTCAATCTCCCGCTTCGGAGGTAAGCCCTTCACCTCCTCATACACATCCGGGTATTCCCGGACCGCTCTATCAGATCGCAAACTCTAGACCGACGTGTCAAGCGATTCTAGATACCTTAGCATAACAAATTCTATGGGATTACAAGAGATCTCGAGAGTGTTACCCTAGCGGGCCATAAGCCTAACAACTCTCCCTCCAAAATCAAGAACGGCACCCCTACTGGATAACCAGTCCATGCCCCAAAACTAACCCATAGCCCGTGAAGCCCAACAAGCATCACATCTAAACTCAACGCTAAGTATAGAAACTTTCAAACCCAAACACATCATGGAGCCCCAATTGGGTTTGAAACAACTAAGGGATCATCTACCAAACTGGTGTCTAAGTGCAGTGACTCAACTAACAATGGTGAGATAAACGAACTCGATATATCAGAATCAAATAAAGTTTGAATCGGATAATAAAGAAATCCAAATTCCAACCTAAACGGTCATATCCCCATCTGGTACCCTAGTCGTGAGGGAATACAACTACCCTCCAGAAGATTCCATACCTTGCCCTTGCTTCTTTGGACAATCCTAATAACGTGTCCTATTCCTCCCAAAAGGATAACTACTAGCCTTCTTCTTCCCTATTCTCCACTCATAACCTCCCACCAATGAGGTTTCATCCTTCATTAACTAAACAACTATTTGAGCCTTCCTCTCATCGTCTATCCTATAGGTACCTACCAGTCCTCCTCCTTCTTGAACCAACTTCTGGTCCGACTAATGTCCAAGTTCCTTGAAGTGGTTTTCCTTCCTTATGTATCTTAGAAAGATCATCTATACGCGGAGGGGAAACTCAAAATGGGAGAGAGGAAGAGATTCAAAATGGAGAATTCGAAAGATATAGATATGGCTATTGGGGATTATGCTTTTCTTTCAAAAACTTTTCTCTTAAAAGACATGTTTTTGAAAATACTCCTTTCAAAAATATTCTTAGAAAATAGTTTTTCTAAAAATTTTGTCTGTTCTGGTAACCTTAAGCTCTGATACCACGTGTAACACCCCACACCCGCTAAGGTCACTCACTAAGGGAATGCCTTAGTTTTGGTGGAGTATTTTTAGTGAGTATAGAACAGAAAAATTACAACAGGACAGATATAAGTAATACTTGAAAATTTAAACCATCATTTCATTATCAAAACATGTTTGGTTACATCACAAAACCATAACAAGAGTCAAGTACATAATATCCATCCTGATAAAATAGAAGTACATAATCCCATTACATAGATAATAGCCAAAATAGAAAAGATAATCCGAGCTTTACTTCTACGGTCCAAGCCCCAAAAGATAGATATAGCGGTCTGGTCCAAGCCCACTAGTGCTAGGCCCACTCTGATAACCTGAGGGTTGGGAAAAAGATAAACAACAACGGGGTCAGACATAAGTCTGAGTGAGTCCTATAACCCTAACAATACAATCATTAAAGTAATTAGGGTATGATATAAACAAGATACGGTACCTCTGGGGATAATGACTACAATAAGTAGCCCACAAAACACAGGATGTACTACGATAACCGAAACGACGTATTTATCCACCCAAGGATAATTACTAGCTTACACCACCCCAGACCTACCCACCCAAGGGTAATTCCTACACTGCACCACACCAGTTCTACCCACCAAGAGTAATTCCTACTTAAAGGTTGATCCCACTTAAAGACTTAGAAAATTTCCCAAGTAGTTTCGTGTACTCCTAGCCCACTACATAGGTGCCGTCTGCCCCTATCTCCACTAGGTGTACTTAGTAATCTTACCCAGTAGTTTCATGTACCCCTACATAGGTGCCGTCTGCCCCTATCTTTATTAGGTGTACGCACTACTCCCCAGCGATCGGCTCCCTACCGTAGATACCCGTGCTGGTCCCACGATTGGGGTGTATCATTCCCCTAAAGTGGCTACCCGATAATATCAACAGTGCACGGCTTTATATCTACACGATGCAACAACGACTTACCAACCAGCCCGGGTCCACACACGCATATGAAACCCGTTGGTCCCGCGTTGCCACCGCTAACCCGGTTTGGCCTCTTATAGTCAAGCCCAATATGCGTGTCCCGTCACCCGACTAGAGTCGAGCCCACAAAGATACGTTTGGGATATTGGTTGAAATGGGCCTCCACAAGCTACTACTTAAGCTTGTCACTTTTATCTAGTGCATCCCACTTAACCCCTTATATAGTCATGCCCACTTACATGTTAAGATTTGGTTAAGTCATCAATCATATTTCAATTGCCACTTAGGGCACCCACTAGATTTCCACATGCCACCCAAAGCACTTACTTAACCCTTTACCCATGTTTTAATTACATGTTCCACTTTGGTTAAGTATTCTAATCGTATTTTCTATTGCCACCCAAGGCAACCCACTAGTTTCCTCATGCCACCCGAGGCACCCCCACTAGTTACTACATGCCACCCAAGGCACCCACTTAACCCTCATGTCCCACTACATGCTAATTTGGTTAAGTGTTTCTTAATTCATTAATTAAGATCATGACCTCATAAAGACCTCTCACATTAGACCGTCTTTTATGACTGCTGGATATGCCGGTTGGTTCCGGGCAGACTTCTGTCATAAAAAGGGTCTAACCTCGTGTCTTTACTTTAATCATGTATTTAATTTATGACTAAGACCTCTCACATTGGGCCAATCATTTGTAGCCGCTGGATGGCCGGTCGGTTCCGGGCAGACTTCCGCTACAAAAGGGTCCAACCTCGTGTCTTAGTTGATTAATTACACCTAATTAATCACCCCCATATTAATTATCCCTAATTAATATCAAGTTCTTCATAACATGGGTAGACCTAACTCAATAGGTAAATTCCCATGGGGTAGACCTAACTCAATAGGTAAATTCCCACTTATGCTTATTCATTTTATGGTATGCTTAATCATACCCAATCATACTTTTATTAACATATTTACCAACCCCATCGTTCCCCACGTAAATCGTTCTCATTTCATGACAAAATAAAGGGGAAGATCAATCACAAATATCATGGGTTTAGCATATAACTTTGTCATGGGTTAAGAGGATGTCAACTTGCATTTATGAGCATATATTAACCCAACTACATTTAACCCAAACTTGCATATTATCATACACATGATTTGCATAACATGTTGCATATGAGCTTACATATTATCATACACATATCTTTCATAACATGTTGAACTTGCATATAAGCATTCTCATAACTTGCATAACATGTTAAACATGCATTTAAGCCTACACATAACTTGCATAAGCATTCACATACTTGCATAGGCATTCACATACTTGCATAAGCATTCACATACTTGCACATCACATTAAACTTGCATTTAAGCATATACATAACTTGCATATCATCATGCACATAACTTGCATAATCTCATAAACTTAACTTGCATAACACCATGCACATAACTTGCATACCCTCATACACATAACTTGCATATGAACTTGCATAACAACATGCACATAACTTACATAACATCATAAACTTAACTTGCATAACACCATGCACATAACTTGCATACCCTCATACACATAACTTGCATATGAACTTGCATAACAACATGCACATAACTTACATAACATCATGCACATAGCTTGCATAACATGTTGAGCTTGCATGTAAGCATAACTTGCATAATATGTCGAACTTGCATATATGACTTGCATCTTAAAGGAGGGTAAACATGCATAGCATATAAAGGTGCCATCTTGCATATGTATACACCATATTTTAAAAGGGTAAACTTGCATGTCATGATTTATGCATAATACCAAACACTTAGCATGCATAAAACCACCTACTTATCATGCATAAAATCAAATACTTATTATGCATAAACCCACCACTTAACTTGCATAAACCCAAACACTTAACATGCATAAAACCCAATACTTAGTATGCATACAATCAAATACTTAGCATGCATAACATCAAATACTTAGCATGCATAACACCAAATACTTAGCATGCATAACACCAACTACTTAGCATGCATAAAATCACATGCATAACTTGCATATCATGTTACATATAACTTGCATATACTCTCACATATAGTTTGCATAACATGTTACATATGCATAAATGTTCAACATAGTGTTGTGCATCATAAAACATGGCATTAACCTTGCATATAACATAAAACTTGCAAATCACATATCATACAAACTTGCATAAACACATTTATCCACAAACATAGCCATGTCTTATCACATCCTACCATAATCAATTTAACAATTGATTATTAAAGCCATAGGAACTCACCAAAACCAAGATTAGCAAACTTATGAAGTAAAACTAGTTGCCAAATATGAAGAAGAAGATGATTAGCTTGCAACTCTCTTTATTGATTTGTGGAGGCCATGATCAAGTTTCATTTTGCCATAGTTTAGGTACAAGATCTAATTATGAATGAATTAGGGTAGGGTTAGGGTCTTATTTATAGGATTAGGTAGTGTTTTAGGCCCTTAGATTAACCCTAGATTAGTTTAGGTCCGTTAGATTTAGGAAATCTCTAGAACCCAGCCCAGCCCTAGCCAGAAAACCAGATCTGGTGCACCCAAGCACCCTGGTTCGACACGCCGTGTCGACAGGCAAGTCGACAGGCAAGTCGACACCCCTGTCGACAGGCCTGTCGACAGCCCTGTCGACATGCTTAGGGCGGGAATCTTCCCGCCTGGCCCCGCTGGTTCTAATTTAAAATCTGATTTTAAATTTCTAAATCTGTTTTTAGCTTTAAATTTTCTGCAAACTTCTTTGGGCCATAACCGGGCCATACGGACTCCGATTCTCGAAAACTCGGACTCTATTTCGCGTATTTTTCCGAGACGAACGCAACGACGCAGCCCGTTACCCCCAATTCCCACATCTGAGATTATTTATCCTATGATTAGTGAATTTTAGTATTAACTAAAATTCGGGGTGTTACAAAAATGATTGTACTTGGGAGACATAGGAGAACATTAGGAAGACATACCCAGAACTCTTTGCCTGGTAAGATTTTGACTTCGATTTAGTTTTCCGCATGCTAGGATAGGCTTGTTTTGCATGTTTGGTTGTTGTATGTGGTTGTTAGGCATGCGGGATCCTTTGTATGTTTTAGTTAAGGAATTTCGGGGACGAAATTTCTTAAAGGGGGGAGAGTGTAACGACCCGTATTCTACGCATCATAGGATCGTAGGATATTTATTTCTTTCACATACGAAGTCGTATGGTCATGTAACTTTGGGAGACGACTATTGTGGTCATTTCCCATGTTCATGATTTTTCCCGATTTTTAAATGACCATTTTACCCCTAGTTGGTACTGCTTTGGCCATAACTTTTGACTGGAAAGGAATTTTGACCTGAAACCACTTCCATTGGCTCCGGATGAGGGTTTCTCTTTCCGTAGAGTGGTCACATTAGCCAAACGGACTTACCGTTTGGGAGATATGGCTGAAACAAGTTTCAGATGGTGAAAAGCAGCTTAATTAGGCTTAATCGGGTGATTAGCAGCTAGGCCCAAGGGGAATTTCGGGTTTAGGGGTATATAGGGGCTGATTAGGGTTAGAAAACATTTCTTTAGATATTTTCCAGCCGCCACTTTCATCCTTAGACACTCTAACAATTGCTTTCTACATCTAAAACACCCCAAATCACTTTCTAATTGAGGATTAGGCTTAGCAACATCAAATTAAGGAGAAAAAGCACCAAAGCAAGGTTGGAGCTGCTGCTATACATAGGAATTCGACCCAAACAGAGAATATTTCAGATTTGGTGTTTTATTTTGTGGCCAAGGTGAGTGATAGCATCGTTTTGACACTAATTACAGTTAATTAAGGGTAATTAGTGAAGATTAGCGAATTTATACACTAATAAATTCTGGAAAAATGTTTAGAAATTCTTAAATAATATTTCATGCCTCTGTTAGAAAATTTAGGCGATTTGATTAAGTTTTACTAAGTATGTGCTTAAACATGTTTAAGAGGGATTATAGGAAAATGTGAGGTTTTAGCCACTTTTGATCCATTTTGGTTCATTCGATTTGTTGTTTGGTGTTTGTGGTTGTTCTTACATGTTGCTATGACTCTATGGTATGTTTTATGATTGATTAGAATGGTTAGATTGGTCGAAAATGCCGTCGAATGGCGTAGAAAGCTCGCTGGAAAGTTGTAGAAGTGTGCAGGTTCCGAACCGGTTCGGATCGGAGAAAGGGGTCGGATCGGATTTGTGAACTGACCAAGGGAATTCGAACTGGATTGGAACTTGTCACTGGAGGAAGATTGGAGAGAAGGAAGGCCGTTTACTTAGAGTTGGAGTGGACAAGGGGATCGGATCAGAAGAATAATTGGGGGCCAGATCGGATCGACTTGGAGACGCAGGGCTCGGATCGGAAGTAAACATTTGGGAGAACTAGCAAGAGGGAAGGCCACGCGGATCAGATGGCAAGGAGGGATCGGATCGTAATACGTGAAGAAATGAGGGAGCGGATCGGAGCACTGGAAGGAAGGACAACCGACCCGACCCGAAGTGGAGTACCCGACCCGAACCGAATGGAAAGATGACAAGGAAGGAGGACCGACCCGAACCGATGAAGGTGATGACTACCGAACCGAACCGAATTCTAAGACTGTTAATGCGCGACAACTCTTCTGAAGACCCACTCCAATTCGACCAAACCCGAGATGCAAAGGAAGTCCAAATGAGAAGTTAGAGCTTAAGATTCAGATGGGAATCAACGAGTTCGCTTCATGGTTGGGCTTTGTTGCGGGACGCGTGCCAAGGAGTTATCGACGTCTATAGCTTTGGACCACTATGGTAGGAGGTACGAAGGCGGATTCAGGGCCATTATGGCGTCGGTAGAACCAAGGGCTACGAACAATGAAGTGGGTCATTGAAATGTTTGGTCATGACTCCAAGTGTTTGGCTTGGTCACAGCAGGGTTTCTACAAGTCGGGATTCGTCGTTACCTCAGTTTGTCTAGTGTTCCAAAGTGGTAGATGTCGTACGCTTTACGCACTGAGTGAGAGATGTGAGGATGGTTGCTATGGATGATCTGTTTGCTATCATTGTGACATGCACACCCCACCCCCGTATTCTTACACTATTTATTATGGCACCTTGGAGTATTGTACGGTATGTGGTACTAACTCTTTGGTTGCAGGTCCAGGTTCAGGTATGGTTTAGTATACCTGTTATTATTCTGTTTAGATGCTTATCGCTCATACCAGGCTTTATGTCTGACCCAGAGTTTTATGTCTCCTCTTATTACTCTGGGTGCTCACACGAGCAGACTAGAGACAGGTTAGCTGGTGATGCACGGGTAGATGATCCGGAGACGAGCAGGAGGCTTCCACGTAATATATATATATATATATATATAATATTCTCCCTGTGTTGTTGAAGATCGCTGCTTGCGCATTGGCGGTGCATCTTCTACTTTAGCTTTCTTTTATTTAGAGACAGTAAATTTTGGAAAATTTTAATAAGCTGTATTTGGATTTCCGCTGCTTTGATGATTGATGTTAATTTTAGTTATCAGCTTATGCACTGTCTCGCCTGTTTTATGTCAAGTATGTTATTATTATATTTTATCCCATGCGCTGTGAGACATTCTACAGGTTCCTTGATTAGTTCATTCTCTTCTTTCCTTTCTCCTGACGACCATCCCGTGCTAGTTAGGCATGTGTACAGCGCACTTTCGGAGGAAATGCATGCTGGTGCGGGGCGGGCCGTCACAATAAGGGTTCATCTACATGCCTTTGCTAACCTCATAAGCTGATTAAATTCATACATACACTTTTCTTAAATGTTATAAGAATGAAATGACAAAAATAAAATCAGTAAGTATATCACCTTATTTCCCATGTCTATAAAATATTTTTTTGCACCCTGCACCACATATAAATGTACACATGCACTCTCGTATATGCTTTACACATATTCATACATAGAAATCATCATTATCTGTTATTAGCTGGTGAGATATTTCTGGGTTACCACAGTTTCCCCCACTTCTAGAAATTTTGTCCCACAATTTAACATATTTCATTAAACTCAAATTTTCTAATCGTTATTTCCTGATTAAAATTTCCCTTTATATTTCACTGCATTTTTTTAACATACTTGAATTAAAGTGGAAATTTTCCATAAGGGCTTCTAAACGCGTCTTAATTATTTTGTAGGACACGGCTTTGAAATAATTATTTTTAAGGACAAAAACATCGCTCCTCTCATTCTTCTATTAACCAGCTGAAAACATTTCGTCCCAAATCAACAGAAATGACCTACACTTCAATTCCTCTCTAAATCGCTCTTCTTCAATTCATTTTCTACTTCAATCCTGAACCAAATTACCACCTACCTTCTCAAGTCCTTTCCTATTTTCACAAATTCAGTAATCGATCTATATCTAATAGGAGATTTTGATGAATCGAATATAATAGGTTTCTACGTCAATAAAATCTCGTGCTTTAAACAATTGGTGATTTTCAGTTTGTTATTGCTAGACGGTTTCATATTGTTCATTAAATAGGCGTTTTTCATGAATCGAGTAAACGAGAGTAATTTGCGATTGTTGTGTTTCAGGCAATGTCTTTAGATTTTTTTCTTACAATAGTGTTTTATCATTTTTGTTTTTGTTGTTAATGTCATATACAGGAATTGATTTTTTGTTGTTGTTAATGTAAATTTAGTATGCCAGTATGGTTTAGATCATTACTACAAGTTGTTTTTTTTTAAAAAAAAAGATAAAAGTATTTATCTTTATCTAAAATATATATATATACGACATACTCACAGTTAGTATTCCATTGTATAAAAAATGTATACATGAACGATATCCATTGTTAAATCACCTAAAGCAACCAGCATTAGCTTTTATAATGCAATTGGTAAAAAAACATATCTAGTCCATTCTGCCTTTCTGTAAGGAACATAGTTAAAGGACTTGTCAAAAATCCACCTTATCTGTTACTTAAATGGTAACTTTATTTCTCAATTATTTTTACTATAATTTTTTGTCATAAAGTTAAATTCATAATATTATTATATATTAAATCAAAAATCAAATACCATTATTTAATACAAAACAACTAAATTCTAAAAAAGCTTAAAAGAACTTAAAAATATATAACATAATATCTTTTTATAAAATTTCATGCTCTATTGTGTTTTCATTTACTTTACTTTACTTATATTCTGTTTGCACTATTCTTTGCTCAAGAAATAAATTAATTGTTGACTGATTGATAGTGGGCATTATTAATGATTTATGTGTAATCGGAGGGTATGTGCATAGAAAACAGTTAGCGTGTGTGTGTGTAATGAACAATATTTTTATTCACCTTTATTGTCAAGAAGGTTGTAGTAATCTTTATGTCAAGATTATTATTTATTAAATACATAATCATTTTGTATAATAAACAGTTGGGGCATGATTTTTCTTTTTAAAACTATTTATCATTTATCATTAAATGATAAAACTGGTTTTGAAAGTTGCATTAATTTTCTTTATTTGTCTAGAATCTCAGGTAGTAGCCACATACCTTTTTCATGAAACATACAAATTTAGGTTGTTGTAATATTTTTCCAAAGTTTGAATTCCGGAAAAGATATATAATTATATCTTTTTTGAAATGTGCGTAAAAATGGATTTTCAACTGTGTGACATCATTATCTCATTTTCCGATTAAAAAGATATATTGTACTGAATATTTATATATCATTATACTATAATCGAAGAAGAACCATTCTATAACATATAATAAAAGGATATATACATTAAAAGGATATACGATTATATCTTTTTAATGTTTATACTATTATATCATCAATATCTCATGTTTATCATTATACTATAATAAAATGATAGAAGATGAATCATTTTATAATGAAGTTTGTTGTAATTTTAGTTTAGGTGATTGTATTTACCTTATATATATATTTGATCATACAAAAAGATATACAATAAGATATATACGGAAAGATACACAATTCATATACAAAAAGATTATGTGCTTACTAAACAAACACCATTTACATATGTAAGCATACCATCTAACCAACCTCATTACTACTGGACCATTCATTTCATAAATTCCATGGTAAATAAACACTTCAGGGCGCCATTTTTTATCAGAAAAAACATAAACAATTTTATCTTTTTCTCAGAAAATCATATAACTTATACTTTAACAGAAAAAAGATAAATGTTTTTATCTTTTTCTCAGAAAACTATTTAATTTTCTTCTTTTTAACAAAAAATCCTATAAGGCCTATATATACAACCTTGACAAAACACATTGCCCTTCTATTGGTTATAAAAACAAAACCCATACTTATATATATACACACATATATATCATTTTATATATCTTTTTATATACACAAAATGCTATATATCTTTTTGTATATGAATTATGTATCTTTTTGTATATGAATTGTGTACCTTTTTGTATATATCTTTTTGTAATGACGGTTTGCATGCTAAATGGTTATGCTGTAAGGGTTATCATATGTAATTGCTTCTTCTAAATCTCAATATGTGATGCAATCTGCTATGCTTTGGCATTTTGATAAATCCTAATCTCAATCTAATGCTATTTCTATCTATAAGTAATTGCTTCTACTAAATCTCAGTTTCAATCTAATGCAACTACTATGGTGGTATCTGTTTTTACAAGCACTGTGAAAATTTTGATGTGGTTATTGAAGTGCAACTTCAATGAATAATCCTGATGTGCATATAAGATTTACTATTTGATGTTGTAACTTCTGAGAAGCAAGTGAAATGGTTTTTCTGTTGATACTGTAATTACTGTGATAAAAATGATGGAGTTCCTGTCAGATTTATTATTGTGAAGCTATTATGAAGCTATGGAAGCTACTGTAATGGAATTCATTTTGAAATTAATGTGAAGTTACTATTGATGTTGAAATTATGGTTTGGAGTGATATGATTGTTTATGTTGAAATTACTGTTTGATGTTGAAGCTACGGTGACCTTTTAAGTCGGACGTTGATGTAATAAATTCGTTTCTGATGTCTGCTTTTGGGTATGATACAAGTGGCGATTTCTGATATTTTTGAAGTGTTGAAATTCTGTGCTCTACAAATATGTTACTGAACTAAAGATGTAAAGTAGTTATGAAGAGAGTTAATTCATGTTTTGTGTAATTTTTGTTATATGCATTGTGTTCATTAGCCTTATCTTTTTTGCAAATTTTCTTTTGTGAAATTCTTACATATAAGGAATTTTTAATAGTATTAATTTTTTGATTACTTGTTTATTGGTTCCAGTTAATTTCTTGATAACTTTTGCACCATGACCCTTGGTTCAATTTTCTTACATAACCACAATTCATAACTGTCAATATTTGATCATACAAAAAGATTACACAATTCATATACAAAAAGATTTTTTGCTTATGAACAAAAACCTTTTACATATATAAGCATACCATCTAACCAACCTCATTACTACTGGACCATTCATTTCATAAATTTTGTGGCAAATAAACACTTCAGGGAGCCATTTTTATCAAAAAAAGATGATTGGTTTTATCTTTTTCTTAGAAAATCATATAACTTATACTTTTATTATGGAAAGTGATAATAATACCAAGGATTGATGACAATAAGCTTCTGTCAATAGAAATCCAAATTCTAAATTCTGGCTATTAAAATTAAAATCAACTGCTGCTTTTCTTCCACTGAAGACGATGATCGTCACCCGTCCCTGATTTGAGCATAATCAACTTGGGTCAAATCTAAAGCACACGAACTCCCCCAAAACAAAGATAAATGCAGAACCTTGTAATTAGAAAGAGAGCTTGCTTGTTGATTCCACAAATCGTTCGTCGAATGTTTTTGAGGTGATTCCACAGATCGTTCATCGAAGATATTTCTGTTTTAGCTGAAATTGGTTACACTTAAATCAATGAAGCAGAAAACCTTGCAATTGAAATTCTCTATAGAACTAAATCGATCGAGAAAAATAGTTTGTAATCGATTTAGATTTAGAAAAAATAGTATTTGATTTTTGGATTTCATTTGAAGCTAGATGCAATTATAAGAAGATGGTAGAAATGGATGCGGTTTCTGAAGTATGTCCTGGATAATAATTGTTTTAAACCTGTGTCCTAGAATCCAATTGTTTAACTAAAGGAGGCCCTTAACGTATAATTCCCCTAAATTAAATCAGAGGGTTAAATAACTTTCTCCCATTCAACAAACACCTTAGGATACTTGATCTTGATTTCATTTTCTACCTCCCAAGTACAGTCATTGGAATCAAGACTCCAATGAACTTTCACAAGCTTTACTACTTTATTCCTCAATCTCTTTTCCTCTTTGCTTATAATTCCTACTGGCTCTCTCTCTCTCATACGTCAAGATAGGGTTAATCTTCAATTTAGTAGGTGTTTTTAGTACGGTCTTTTCATTGTACCCACCTTCTCAACAGAGACACATGAAATACATTGTGTATTGCTCCCAACTCCACTGGTAACTCCAGTTTATAAGCTACTGATACTAGTTTTTCTAGTATTTCATATGGTCCAATGTATCTAGGAGTTACTTTACCCTGTTTTCCAAACCTGAAAATCCTCTTCATTGGAGATACCTTTAAAAATACAAAATCACCTACCATATACTCTACCTATTTCCTCTTTTGATCAGCATACATTTTCTGTCTACTTTGTGAAGCAGCCATCCTCTTTCTTATTAAAGAAATTTTATCATATGTTTCCTTCACATGTTTAGGTCCTAACATAATTTTATCCCCAGCTTCTACCCAATTAGCAGGTGATAAACAAGGCCCCCATACAGGGCTTCAAAGGGTGCAATCCCTATTGTTCTCTAATGGTTGTTATTATATGAAAATTCAGCCAAATGAAGATAATCCTCCCTGCTACCTCCCCAATCTAACACACATGCTCTTAGTATATATTCAAGCATTTTGTTTACTATTTCAGTTTGTCCATCTGATTGTGGGTGGTTGGTTGTACTCATATTTAATTATGTACCAATTTCTTCCTGAAAACTACTCCAAAACTTGGAAGTAAACAATGTGTCCCTTTTACTTACAATGGATTTTGGAACACCATGCAGTCTCACTATTTCTTTCATAAATAACTGAGCTAATTTAGGTGCACTTCTTTCTGGTTTTATGGGTATAAAATGGGCCACTTTAGTCAACCTATCAACCACTACCCAAATACTATCATTTCCTATTTTAGATCTTGGCAGGCGATTTATAAAATCCATGGAAATGTCTCCCCATTTCCATTTAGGAACACTCAAAAGTTGCTATAACCCAGATGGCTTTTGATACTCAGCTTTAACCTGTTGGCACACCATACATTTAGCCACATTTTTTCCTACATCACTTTTCATACCCTTCCACCAAAAGTTTCTTTTCAAGTTATGATACATTTTTGTTCCTCCTGGATGGATGGTATACTTACTTCTATGGTACACATCCAATATTTTTTTCTTTAGTTCTGCATTCAAAGGGACACATAACCTTTTCTCCTTTCTCAAATGTCCTTTAGCATCTATATGAAAATTCTCCACTTCCTCTCCCTTGGCCAAGAGCATTTCTTTGTCTCTTATATTTGGATCCTGATCTTGAAGTTCCCCTACCCTTCTAACCAAATCAGTTTGGATAGTAATAATACTCAACTTCCCTTGATCCATTGATCCCTTTGTTATATCCAATGTCATTTATTCATTGATACTTTTTATATCCGCTTCAGAAAGTAAAGACAAAGTTCTAAATTCTCCTTTCATTAATGCAGCTATTCTTGCATGTTTTCTACTTAATGCATCATCAACTTTATTAGCTTTTCCAGGGGTGTACATTATATCCAAATCATAGGCTGCTGGGAATTCTACCCACCTATGTTGTCTTATATTTAAATATTTTTAGGGAAATAAATACTTTAGTGATTTATGATCAGTGTATAACTCAAATTTTGCTCCTAATAAGTAATGTCTCCCCAGTTTTAAAGCATAAACCACTGTAGTCAATTCTAAATCATGCGTAGCATATCTCATATCATTTACCTTTAACTGCCTAGAAGCATAAGCTATCACTTGTTTACCTTGCATTAAAACAGCTCCTAGCCCACTTGCATCAGTATATACAATTAGCCCTTCATTTCCTTCTAGAACCTTCAACACAACCGCTTTAATCATAGCTTCCTTCGGTTTCATGAATGCTCCTTCACACTTCTCTTTCCAAACAAATGGATGGTCTTTTCTGGTCAATTGTGTAAGAGGAATGACAATTTTTGCAAAATGTTTTATAAACCTTCTATAATAGCCTGCCATACCCATAAATGATCTTACGTCACTAACTGTTCTGAGCCTCTTCCAAGCTTATATTGCCATTACTTTGCTTGTATCTACTGATATCCCTTTTTCAGAAACAATGTGACCTAGTAAACTAACTTCATTTTTCCAAAAAGTGCATTTAAAAAACTTTGCTTTAAGATCATATTTTCTTAATCTATTCAATACTAAATGCAATTGTTGTTTGTGTTCCTCCTCTGTTTTGGAATATATTAGAATGTCATCTATAAATATTAACACAAACTTATCTAAATAATCTCTAAACCTTCTATTCATCAAATATACAAAGTATGATGGGGCATTCATAAGTCCAAATGGCATAACTAAAAACTCATATAATCCATACCTTGTATTGAGGGTTGTATACTTAATATTCTCCTCTTCTACATTCATTTAGTGAAAGCCAGATGCTAAGTCCATTCTAGAAAATACTTTATCACCTCCCAACTGGTTAAAATGATCATTTATCCTTGGTAATGGATATTTATTCTTTATTGTGACTTTGTTAAGCTATCTATAATCTATACATATTCTCAGTGTACCATCATGCTTCTTAACAAAGACCACTGGTGACCCCCAACAAGAACAACTTTGCCTTATGAAACCCTTTTCCTCCAACTCTTGTAGTTGCTTTTTCAATTCAGCCAAATCCTTAGGACTCATTCTTGTTGATTTCTTTATTATGGGACTTGCACCAGGAATTAATCTTATTTGAAATTCAACTAGCCTATGATGAGTTACCCCCTTTACTTCTCCAAATACATCTGGATATTGGTTCAGTATAGGCACTTGTTCCAGTGTTAATTCTTGTTCTTTAATTTCCAGAGTATTAAAATGTTTTGACCCTTTTTCTTTATTTGTTTCACACCATATTGATATCCTTTTACCCCCATCTGTTTTCAAAGAAATTATAGAATGTTCTAAATTAATGATAGCCTTATACTTTTTTAACCAATCAACCCCTAGTATGACTCCTATACCCGGGTGATTCAACACATATAAATAAGAAATAAAAAGGCTACCACTAATATTTAATTCTACTTAGTAACACATCATTCCTAGCTCAAATAAGCTACCTAATGGGATGGTTATATATAAAGGTTTTTCAACTATTATGCAAGTTAACTTTAATTGTTGTATTATGTCAGAGGAAATCAGAGAGTGTGTAGCTCCGGTATCATATATCACATTTATAATAATCTGTTTGATAAGTAATATACCTTCCACTTGTCCTTGCACCTCATCATTTGAGTTAACCACTGACTTGCCTTTCCCTTCTAAAGCTCTAACTCTTCCTTGTTTAAACTCAGGGCAGTTTCTCTTCAGGTGTCCCTCCTTTCCACAACTAAAGCATTTAAAATTGACAACCTGTCCTGCTTGGCATTTGGATTTAATATGGCCCTTCTTGCCATAGTTATAGCATATAACTTTCTTCTTGCCATCAGTTGCAGGATGAGCCTCACTACCTTTCTTATCGGTTGTATCAGTTTTCTTTTTCTCATATGGTTGGAACCTGTTCTTGCCCTTCTTATTATTTTTATTCTTCAGGCTCCTACACTTTTCTCAAGTATTGTCATGTTGCTTAAAGCTTACATTCAGATTCAGTACTTAATCAAAGGTTTTCTCAATATATGGCAATATTGATCAGCTGAGGCATGCGTTTAATCCTTGCATGTACCTGCCATTCTTTGAAGTTTCATCCGCAACCAGCATTTTTCCATACTTCGACAGACTCTCAAACTTTTGAGTGTATTCTGTAACACTCATACCTCCTTGTCTTAGCCTAATAAACACTTCCAATAAGGATGCTTTTGCTTATGTAGGTACCAACCTAGCCTCCAGCATCTCCTTGAATTGATCCCATGTAATCTCATTTCTTGCCTTCCTGCTATGATTACCTCCCACCAGTCCAAGGCTTCTCCTCTCAATTGCCTGGAAGCAATTTGCCTCTTTTTCTGATCATCCACCTGCATATCATTGAAAATTATTTCCAGTGTTCTTAACAAAGTTTGAAATCCAATAACCCCTTCAGTTCCTTCAAAGCTCTTACCTTCTAGGTGTGTGTAAGTTTTTAATAACATAAAGAGTTCTTCATGTGGGTTGTTATGTCCAGGGTTCACTCCTTCCCTTAAATCCCTTACATCTTGCATATTCACAATTTGTGGTACATTTGATGTTCCAGCAGTTGAGTGTGGTATGGGTCCTAACATGGTTGTCTATGAACAATCATTAATAAATCAGTTCAAAATTTTCCCTTATTCTTGGCAGTTTTATCAATATCCGCCTCATTACTATTTTGTACCTGATTTAAATAATTAATTCTAATTCCTTATGTTGTCACACAAATACTTATAGTTGTGTAGTTTTGTAACACAGCTCTGATACCAACTGAGAGAACCCCTCTAGCAATTTTACATGAAACTGACTAATTAACCAGAGTTAATCAACTTCCTTGGTTTAGCTTTTTCTAGGGTTTCATATACTTGTATATAATTTAGGCAATAAAAAATAAGTTTCCTTCCAGGATCAACTTTACTAGTATATACATACCAGTTCATGAGTAGTATAATCAGTCACCTGATTATAGTTTTCTTCCCTATTAGAGAAATCAGAGTTATTAGACTATTAAATAAAGAAGATTAAAAATGGGTTTTATCCCTTATTTTCACACAGCACAAGTAATATAGTTCTAGCTACCTCATAGTTTTAGTTTTAGTCAAATTGCATGGTTTATAATCCTATGTATGTCTCCTATGTACTTTCAATATGATTCAATTAAGGATAATTGGATTAATTAGGCAAATATAACAAAGACTAAAAATGCACTTATTCAGTTAATTACATTGTTGTAGCTCTAACTGGTCATTAACCCTTATATAGCTTAAGGCACGATCTAAACTTGCATTTTTTAACTAATCATTTCCATGAATATACTTCTATGAGTGTGTATGAACTTGGAACTGAAATGAATCTCCAAATGATCACTGATTCTTTGTGGCTAAACCAAGCATGTTATCTGAATAAGGTTAGTGAACTATGCAAAAGAGGCTATGTCATTTACCATGTTCAATTTGCACCATTACATGTAGTAGTACCGCTCATATATCAGTGGTCATTACATGGTGCACACTCCCTTTTAGATAGCTGCTTTCAACTAAAAAATGGCACACGCCTTGCTTTGCCATGAAAGTCCAGTAATAAAATTCTTAAGCAAAAGTATGCACTTTTATGCCCTACATCATTTCACTACTCAGCAAACACAAATGGACTATACATTCATCAAATAGATTTAAGTCTAGAATCACGTATTTTAGCTAATACATTTAGTCATTACATTAACAAAGAGGGAAAAACATCCTACTTAACACATTAGCAACTAGTTCGTTCTTAAGCATAATTTTCTTTGATAAACAGCAAGCATAACACTTCATTCATCCAGCAATCCCTTCCATACTCTCTTTAATTAACTTCCATATTCCTACAGATACATTAGAGGCTGCCCCATTGAAGTTGATACACCCCCATATGCCATTGAGCAAATAGGGTCAAACATATGTTTGGTATGAGCAAAACTGGATTTATATATATTTATTTATACTTATTTCTTTAATAAAATTACTCTACCATCCAGGTATCAAATGCTGGACTTTACATAGTAAACTTTTAGAATCTTTAACATGTGCATAACAGATCAATACAATGCACACATTCATGGGAATTCATACATAACTAAGCAGATTCTAGTTTATGTTTCAATACCAAATTTTCCCTTAGCATAATAAAATATTCCCCTTTTTTCCAACCTTCATTCACTCATTCAAGTTATTAAATTATTCTTTTCTTGAGCCCATATCCTTACATTGAACACCATTTTGCACATTGTGTGGGACCCCCTACATGTTAACCCATCACACTAAGGCCTGAGGGCATTAACATGCCATGTACATGCCTGGTCTTGCCACTTGAATCCCAGATAGATCAATGTAATCCTATGATCATTCTGACCACACTGGCTCCATTAATTCATTGAGCTATTTATTAATCTGCTATTTCATTTCTCATATTACCCCATCATTCCTGGGTCAGTCCCATGAATTGATGCACCCTCAATATAACTTATGTAACAATGGTTTTACCATTTCACAAGCATTCTACATGCAATGCAATATTAAACATCCATGCCTAAACAAACACCTCATGCAGTAAATAAACTATCATTCAAATAAGTTTTCGTTGCACATAAATTTCCTTTTTACTTACCTGTAAATCCGTATTTTCACTAAGTATTGTTTAGAGCATATGATTAGAGGCATAGGGTGCCTCCATACCCAATAATTTTCTTAATAGCTCCTTTTATAAAAAGTAAGTTACTTGAAAATAATAAATAAGAAAGAGGATCAGCTATTATCTAACATATTGCTCCTCTTTACTCTTAATATATATGGAAGTAGGCGTAAGCATGAGACTCTATTGTCCATACTGCCATACTCTCCATCAAATCCTACCTCTCAACAATGTGTTTTCCTATCATTTTCATATAAATAGTTTACTGCATTCCAATAGTGACATAAAATCTTTTTGTCCATATGGTCATTACTGCCTTAACAAAGATGAATCATTTCCTGAGTAAATACCAAACATTTATATAATCAAAAAGTGCCGCCTTGAAGGATTTATTGCCATAAAAATAGTTTATACTGACAATAATGTTTCCTCCTTAAATACTTGATGATGGATTGACCTCCTAAGTACTGCAGATACTATTTGTTTAAGTTTTACTTTTATCCAGAGAAAAAATAATATAGCTCATAAGCCTAGTGTTTTTGTATTGGGTGAACTAGGGTTCTAGGCTGCCTAATGTCATATTTACCCATTTAAGGATAATCATTTGCTAAACATGCAAAAACACTCATAACTATACCCATTATTCTCACATATTAAGAGAAATACCATATACCCTACTTTACCATGTCATTTACTTTTAGATAAAGCAGGTATTTTAAATTCCCATTCTTACCCCCACTGCCATGCTTCCTGCATGATCTATTTAATCATGAATTGGAAACGTGTACGTATCCATTTTTGATAGCCTATACATGTGAGAGTTTCTAAATTTTATCCTGCATTTTCTAATTGAGGGACAAAGGTTCATCTACATGCCTATGCAGATCTCATAAGATGATTAAATTCATACATACACTTTTCTTAAATGTTATAAGAATGAAACGATAAAAATAAAATTAGTAAGTATATCATCTTATTTCCCATGTGTATAAAATATTCTTGTGCACCATGCACCACATATAAATGTACACATGTACTCTTATATATACTTTACACATATTTATACATAGAAATCATCATTATCTATTATTAGTTGGTGAGATATTTCTGGGTTACCACAAAGATGCCTCTTGATTATGCCGGTTGTTTCACTTTTTCTCTCGACTCTCATTCTAGCGAGTTAGTTCTACTCCTGATGTTTTGGACAAGGTTACTTCTCTTACACCTAAGCGGGAAATCGAATTCCGCATCGATCTTATACTTACTGCCTGGTTGGAAGTTTCCCTCCTCGTAGAATGGAACATAAGGAGAAAGCTGAGTTAAAGAAGTACATTGAAGATTTTTTTTCTCTAAGGGTTTGATCAGACCGAGTTTTTTGAATGGGATGCTATGGTGGTTTTCGTGAACAAGTCTGATGGTTCGTTGAGGATGTGTATGGATTATCGAGTGCTGAATAAGCTCATTCTGAAGAATAGGTATCCTATGCCACAGATCAATGACATGTTTGACTAGCATAATGAGGCTAAGGTGTTCTCCCAACTTGATCTCGCTATATGTTTAATCGGCTTGGAGGAGCTAAGGATAGTATTCCAAAGACTTCCTTCTGTACAGAGAATGGTTTCTATGAGTGCTTAGTTATGCCTTTTGTTTTAACTAATGCTCTTGCTTCCTTTGTTGACCTTATGAACCATGTATTATGTAGTGTTCTTAATAACTTTGTTGTAGTTTTTATGGATGATATTTTTCTCTTTTCTAAATCAGAGAAGGAATATGATGAGCATTTGAGTTATGTTCTTAGAACCTTAAGGACCATGTGTTGAAAGCCATGTTTTCTAAGTGTCATTTTTGGATGGATGACATCTGATTTCTTGGTCATATCATTTCATAAAGTAGAGTTTCCGTCGATCCAGTTAAGATTGTTGCGATCAATTATTGGGAAGAGCATAAGTCTCCAAAGGATATTCGTAGTTTTCTCGGTCTTGCTTGTTATCATCAGAGGTCCATAGAGAACTTTGCTCGGATTATCGTTCTTCCCACTACTTTAACTCGAGAGAATATTAAGTTCATTTGGAGTTATTAGTGCAAAGATGCATTTAAGGAATCAAAGGAAAAGCTTACTTATGCTCCTGTTCATACCATACCCAATGGAAGTGAAGGGTTGATGGTCTATACGAATGCTAGTCGAAAGGTTCAGGAGTTGCGCTTACGCAGAATGGAAAGGTCATCACTTATGGCAGTCATTAGCTGAACAGCCTTGAGGTGAACTATGCAGACCATGATTTGTAATTTCTCGCTATAGTCTTTTCTTTGAAGCTGTGGAGGCATCATCTTCTGTAAGTAAAGTTTGAGTTATTTACGGATCATCAATCTCTTAAGTATAAATTTTCCCAGAAAGATCTGAGTCAGAGGTAGGTAAGGTGGGTCGAATTTCTAGTAGGTTATGATTATTTATTAATTATACATCGAGAAAAGAAAATGTTGTAGCTGATGCTTTGAGTTAGAAGAAAGTGATATTGTCCAGGATCTCTTCTTCTCTCTTGGATCATATAGCAACCAAAAAATATGAAGATCTAGTGCATAAGCTTATGAAGGAAAAGGTCTGTAGTAGAGAGGGTGGTGATCGTAGTTAGATGGATTCTTACGTTGATGAGAAAGGAATATTATGGATTAAGAACATAATATGCATCCTGAATGTTGATGGATTGAGACAGGAGGTACTTTAGGAGAACCATCAGTCCAAATTATCTATTCATCCACAAAGATGTATCAAAACATGAATACAATATATTGGTGGAGTGGCATGAAGCAGGATACCCTTCTTTAGGTTAGTAGATATGCTACCTTCCTGCAGGCTAAGGCTAAATCTCAGAAGATGGCTGGTTTGTTGCAATACCTTGAGATCCCCAATTGGAAGTTGCTCAAGTTTCTGTGTATTTTGTAGATGTGCCGAGGGCAAGAAGGGAGGATGAGAACATATGGGTGATTGTGGATTGACTGACAAAGACTGCACATTTTATTCCAATCAGAGCAAATTGTATTGCTTTGAGTTTTGCCCAGATTAATATGAGAGAGGTTGTTAGATTGCATTGTGTTCCTTCTAGCATTGTTTCTGACCAAGACTCCGTCTTCACAAGTAACTTTTGGAGGGCATTTCAGGAAGCTTTAGGAACTCGATTAGACCTTAGCATTACTTATCATCCTTACGCTAATTGTTAGACGGAGAGGGTGAATCCAATTTTAGAAGATTTTCTTCATGCAAGTATTCTTAGCTATGGAAGATTATCTCATAGAATACACTTATAATTTAGTTATAAGGTAATCTCTAAATATGAATTTGAAGTTATTATTAGTGTCTGTCTTTGAAATCATATCCTTTGAATTCCAATTTTGAATCTAAGCTAATATCAAGACGTCTGCTTTTGCTATTTTGTAGGAGCAACCTTGTGTATCCTCTTTTTATTGGATTGAGTCGAGTGATCAATTAGTTCTTGGGCCAGATATAATTTTGGAAGCTTCATCGAAGGTTGAGGATATTAGAAATAAATGAGAATTTCCCAACATCATCAGGAAAAGTATGTTGATAGGCGAAGAAAAAGTTTAGAGTTTGCGGTTGGTGATCAAATTTCCTTTAGGATTTCTCCGTTCATAAATGTTGTTCGTTTTGGTTGGAAAGGGAATCTTGCTCCTAGATTTATCAGTCCTTTCCGCATTTAGAGAGAGTAGGTCCACCAGCTTATCATGTTGAGATGCCAGACAAGCTAACGTTTATGCACAACATGTTCACATATCCCACCTTCGCAAGTATTTGCATGTACCTTCCTTGTTTGTCCATCTTGTTGCCTTAGAGAATTTGGACATTGAGACCAATCTGACTGTCGAGAGAAAGCCACTTCGTACGGTGGATAAAGATACGAAACAGTTGAGAATGAAATCAGTAAGTTTGGTCAGAGTCCAATGGAGTGTTAAGGATAGGGATTGCACCTGAGAGATGAAGGAGAGCACACATGCTTCGAATCCAGAATTACTCATTTTAGGTATCTTTTGAATTGAATCTATCTTATCTTCCAATCTGTTTCCGTTCCACTATTCGTTCCTTTTCAGGACGAGATATTTTAAGTGAGGAAGAGTATAACATCCCGTAATTCCAAGTGAATTATAAAAATTTAAATGAATTTGAACTAATATATAGTACAATTTGCAAAATATATTGAGATTTGAATGTGCGAAAATTTTGGATTTTGACAAGTTTGTCAAAATTTGAAATTTTGTGCGTTAGAATTTAAAAGTTCAGAAATTTATATTTTATGACCAACTTGAAATTATAATTTACCTCCATTTTTCGTTTTGTGTAAGTCCATGTCTGTTTGCTCTAAATTTGGATTTTTCAATGAAAAATTGGGTTGTTTGATGGTGTTTGAATATAACAATTTTAATTATTCACTAGCCTGCCTTCCTGAGAAAGCTATCGTGCCACATTATACCACTCCATGAAAATTAAGTTAGAATTTGAGCGGACCCTAAGAAAGTTTATTTACGAAATTTCCTCTTTTGTATTCTCATTCCTAATTTACCGAGATTACTACTTCTTCTTCCTTGACCTATTTCTTCTTTTTGTAATTCTAGATCTCATCTCCTATAGATTCCGTCTTCAGCTAATTTCAAAGTCAGCTTATTACTATTCCTTTCTCTTGATTACAAAAGTAAATCAATGATTTAATTGCTGAAAATTTATTTTTAAACCCGTGTTCTAAATCTTTGGAACCTATTGATTTGCCTATGAATTTTTTTGAATCCATGTCCAAAGTTATGTAATCCCGTTCATTTTTTACCATATCAATGACACTATTTAGGCAAAATCATGTGAATTGATTTCGGAAGCCTGGCTTTTCTTTCTCTTATCCTTTCCCAAACTCATGAAGCGGTGAAACCCCATATCCGATTATCCACTTAACTACGCCTTCACACCCTATCTGCAAGCGCTGGTCGCGCCTCCGTTGAATGGCCAACTTCGACCAACTATTCATCTTCGGACCCCCTTAGACCCCCCTACCCTTTCTGGTTAAACCTAAACTGCTGTGAAAAATAGGGCATCCGACCTTACCTCGTACACCACTACTGAGTTTTCCATACCCCGACCTGGTTAGGCGCCGCCTATGTTTCTTCCTCGACTGTGGTACCAAACTCGACCTCCCTGGCCTCATGTGTGGCACGTTGTAGCTTAGTCTAGGTGTAGTTTGTTTTCTTCCATGCACATGGATATAAAAAAACGTTGTGTAGCTTCCCGTATTGAGAAAACATGTTCCTGAGAACCTTTGTCATTCCCAGCCCAGTCCTTAGTAGGTATAAAACTTTGTTAAGTAAGTTTGTTGGTGAAAAACTTTTTGAAGCAAGGGTTTGCAAACTTTAGATTTGCTAGTGATATATTTTGTGTTTTCTCTTTTGTTGCAGTTTAGTTATGATTTTCCATAGATTTGCTAAAACCATGGTTTGTGAAACTTTAGATTTGCTGAGTCCTACTTGAAATTTTTGTTGAACCTCAACTTTTTAAAAAACTTGTTGCTAAACCCATGTTGCTTAGAACCATGCTTCCTAGCTATACATAGGTTCAAAACTTTATTTGTTGAAATTTTGTTTAATGAAAATCATGACTTTATGAACTTTTTTGTATCATGCTTTCAAAAAAATTCTTGGTACAATTTTGTTAAACCTTATTTTTGTATTGTCGAATTATTGCTATAATTTAAATGTCAGATTGTTGGATACTTGTTGTCGGTCAGTATTATTGAGATTGTGGTATTTGATGCAACAGATGGTCGGGTACCTTTTACCATGTTCAAATTCAATTGTTGTCTCCACAGAATGTGAATTCAACTCGCGCTTGACCAATAATTTCATGAAAGTGAAATAACTGCAATTCGAAAGTTGTTGAAATGATAGCATATGTTTAGTGATATAATTAATTTGTTAAATTGAATTTATATGGTTATGTATTGTATGTGCACATGTGACTCGCTGACACCATGTATGACTTAAACGACTGTGCCGACCCGAACTTCCCCGTGAAGGAAAGAGTGGATTGCTATGAGAACACAACAAATCAGAACACAAACAGAAGAACATTTCATTGCTTATTACAACAATTTACATCAGAGTACAAGAATATACATATTATGAATAAATAATATACATTTGATAAATATCAGAGATTCAAATTACATTTAAACGCATAACAGCAGAAAAATAGTACAAAACACAATTGAAAGAAATATATGGATACAGAGCTTTTTGAGTATAATTCCAGCTATAAACTAGGATCCTGTAAGAATAAATCTGCAAAACCAAAACTATTAGCTGCCCGTGTGGAAAATAAGGGCACCAGAGGTTAGGTAAAACAATAAACTCCAGGTCAGTCATGTGACTGGTGTGAGAACTAAAACAGTTATTTAAAACTTTACTTTAAAAGAGAGTAATTCAAGGGACCACGCCGTATAACACGGAACGGGTTTCCTCCTAAAAATACTAGTGCATAGGATAAACAACGCAATGCTTTTTGGAAAAATGAAGCTATTATAAGACCCAGGTCCCATCACACAATGCAACGCAAGCCATAGGATAGGGTTTTCCCTTACAATAGCCAAACATGCTTGGTACATTTAAAAACAAATCATTTGATATTATTATAAGGGTATATTGTCAAAACAGCTACAAATATAAATGTATCAATCCTAGACGGCATGAGTACCATATATCATGTCGCCATACTAGGCTCTACAATCAAAACCGAAATGTCACATATTGGAAATTTGATTTCCGTCATGAGTCTAGGCAAGGGATGTACTCCTTTCCGCTTCAAGACACTCTAGCAAATGCCTCAGGACTACGCACTCTGCGTAACCCCTGGATCCTCCGAGGTCGGTCCACACTTAAGTTAGTGGATTGGCAATTCCTGAACACACGTTTCCCGGTCCTATAGGACCTATCCATCGGCTCCGTAGAGACCGATATAACCGAGGCGCCTCGCAATCCAACAACCACATAGGTAATAATATAAGAATGTCATGGCGTGCAAAACCCTAACACCACCCATAGCTAGAAAGAAATGTCATGTCCACCTTGGGTTTCCTTATCCTGTTTTTAACTCATACCGAGGTGTGAGGCTCGCAAATTAACGCTATACACAAAGTGGCGCTATATTAAAGCTATGCTTTGATCATCAACCAAAAGACTCTGCTTTTAGACAGAATCCTTGATCATTTGCATCTCAGCATGCCACACAGGAAATTCATGCCATGCGACTGATATCTATCGATATATAACCTCTGAGCTCGTACGTCTCAGAGAAGGGGGTTAAGCAAGAGAATAAATTCTCCGCTGCCAAACAGGTATACATTTAATAGAAATCAATCAACACATAATAAAATCCAATGTTAGACACACAATCCATTTACAAGTTCGCTCTGGATCTAAACGAAACCGGAGGCACCTTATTCCTCGTCCCGTATGTCCAATACAGGAGAGAGGTCCTCGCATATCCAGTCAATCTCCAAGTATGTCTAGATGATCACTACTTATTCCCTTGTCTTGGGTGTACAACCCAATCAAGACATCAGTAATCATCCAAACGATGTGAAGACCTCCGGTCTTCAACCACCATCTTCGTCGTTGACTTATCATCGAATCAGTTATTCAGAATGGGTATAAACCCGGACTTTCTGAATAACTCGCGTATATATAAACAAGTGCTATAAAAACACAACATACGCCTCATTCCAATCCAGAATATTTTTTTTATTCAAATATTCACATCATTAGGGAAAGGTTCCCATTAATTTTATAAAAGATAAATTCTTTAAATTTATTCTTTAATCTTCCTTTGGATGTCAATTCAAACCATGCTACAGTTTTCCAAACTAGTCGGGATTAGCGCACCTTACCGAAGTAATCATTTGTTTAATTTCCCAATCCCAACCTATTCATCACATGGAGCAAAACTAATCATACTCCATAACTTACACCATGGTCTTATCGGTAAAATTAATTACCATTTCCCGTTCAAATCTAATTAAAGATTTTACTATCGCTAGGAGCAAAACTGGCGATACTCCATTCTCGATCATTTCCCAAATTTGATAATTTAAATTATCAATTCCCATTTCAATCTAATTAAAGATTCATTAAAACTCCACTTGGTTTTAATCTTCCAAAAAAAACAATATTAATGATTATTTAACTTTGGAGACACAAACATGTCGCATCGACAATCTAAACCGTACTATTGATTTCTATTGAAATATAACCTCAAAGCTCGTACGTCTCAGAGAAGGGTGTTAAGAAAGAGAATAAATTCTCCGCCACCAAACAGGTATATATTTAGCAGAGATCTATCATATAGTTCGAAATACAATGACAGACATGTAATCCTGCCTTTAACGGGGTTAAAGAAATAATATCATTCAAAACACAGTTCACGATAAACCCAAATCACATTCCATTAATTATGGAATCTTCACGGAAAAATAAATCAACATATAATCTAAATCAATTTCCGTATCCGACTAATAATATAAATGGAATAATGGCAAAGCCTTTTAAATTCCATATGTATTAACAATCTTCCTCCACAGAAGTTCACTTCGATTATTATCAATCGAATTCCATTCAATTCCAATTTAATATATTAAATTGGAAAACTTTACTTTGGAAAATTCTCGTTAAATCTCAATAAAAAGATTTATAAATTCCAAATCACATTTCACTGTAAATCGGGTTAAAGAACGAATGTCGTTAAAAACACAGTTCACAATAAACCCAATTCACATTCCATTTTTAATTCTAATTGGATATTAATTAATTGGTAAACTTCATCAAATCTTAATAAAAGATTTAATCTTTTCTCAACGGGGTTTAAGAACAGTGTTAGTGAAGATACGTTCACGACAAACCCAAAAATCCATTTGATATTAAATACAAGGCTCTGAATAGAAAATATATCGACTTATATTCAGTATCAAATTCTGAAATCAACAAATATCGTATTGGAATAACAATATATATATCTTCCAAATTCCTCCACAATGTCCGTATAATCACGGAATCCAATATCGAAATATTCCGAAGATAATTTCGATCAAAATCCATTCCAATTCATATATTGGAAATTCTGGTTATTTTTAAAACCATTACAAATCCAATTTATTTATTTATAAATAAGTGGACTATAATTCTAGTCAATAACTAGTTCATTTTGATAAAAATATATTTTTATATTTTCGAATATGGAATTTTTCATCTCAATTCTTTCCAAATCATTTGTTATGATTTTACACAAATTATTGATATTTTTAATAATTTTATCCAGGCCCGTACAGTCGATTTCCATAAACGGTCATCGAACTGCACTTACAACGACGTTTTCCAAATTTGATTTGGACATAATTCCAAATCCAACCGTTAGATTTGAAATTTATTATATTCTTTGGAAAGCCCTTTTCGATACGAACCCAAAAATTCTGGTTTTAGCAGAATCCGACAGACGGATCTTCCGTACTATCTATTCGAAGTCAATGGTCGAAATTCATGAATTGTCGCGGCGTGGCGCGTTCTATTCAAGCCATTATATATATAACATATATATATATATATTATTTCATCGATTTTCATTTAAAACGTAATTTATAAATTGTTTTAAATTCGTTTTCAAAACGATTTCAACTTCATATTCAATTTCAAATCAAAATTGAATATTCCATATCATCAATATCTAAATGATAGTATTTTCAAAACATTAGATTTAGAAATCTCTTCCTTTTCAATATTCATTATAAAAATGAATAAAATCGATATAAACATCGTTCGCGTCAAAATGGCGCATATCTAATCAACACGGCTATATATATTAAAATAAATTCGTGTCCATCCCAAATCAGACATCAAAATCATATTTTGATCCTTTACTGAATATTATTTTTAAAATATTCGTTATTTTAAAATAATCATAATTTAAAATATTCTTTCTTTCTAAACTAGAATCAGACATAGTCAATTACCATATAATGTTGATTATATGGATTTTATACAACACATGTATACAACAATAATCAAACATAGTCAACCATCATCCAAAGTGCATTCTACACTGCATAAGCATTAAATATAAATATATAATGCTTACAATAGCCTGTCAACCAATCGATCGACATACAGCTAATTATTGGGACTAGTGTATGTCATATATCATCCCAATACCCATGTGGGGTTTCAAACAATCAAACATAGGCTTTATTTGTGCAGTTGGGTGATGTGTAAAATTTATCGTCCCAATCAATATCAATGAAATGGGTGTACATAAACAAAATACCCTATTTATGTTTTGGTTCTCACACCAGTAAATTGGAAATATATAGATAACCCACTTTCGAAACTCGAACATAAATGCTGATGATGCTATAGCGATCATCAGAACCATCTCCGGGCGACTACAGTGTGATTCTATATCTATCCAGTATATTAAAACTTCGAATATACGTTTGCAAGGCGTATACGCAAAATCTTTATATATTGGATTGTCCAAATTCAATACAAATAAATATTCAAATACATATGGAATGGTTTAAATTTATAAAACAAAATTTGTTTTTATTTTTATTTTAAAAACACTATTCTTCACACTCATTCTAGGATACTACTGATCCTATCTCTAACGAGTCATTCTCATCGGATATTACTAATCCAATCTCTGATGAATTCTTTCGTTTGGTTCTAACGTGCCTACTGTAAACCAAAGCTCTGATACCAACTGTGGCGACCCGAACTTCCCCGTGAAGGAAAGAACGGATTGCTATGAGAACACGACAAATCAGAACACAAACAGATGAACATTTCATTGCTTATTACAACAATTTACATCAGAGTACAAGAATATACAGAGTATGAATAAATAATATACATTTGATAAATATCACAGATTCAAATTACATTTAAACACAGTAGCGGAAAAATAGTACAAAACACAACTGAAAGAAATACACGGATACAGAGCTTTTCGAGTATAATTCCAGCCGTAAACCAGGATCCAGTAATAATAAATCTGCAAAACCAAAATTACTAGCTGCCCGAGTGGAAAATAAGGGCACCCAGAGTTTATGTTAAAACAATAAACTCCAGGTCAGTCATGCGACTGTTGTGAGAACTAAAATAGTTATTTAAAACTTTACTTTAAAAGAGAGTAATTAAGGGACCATGCTGTACGGGTTTCCTCCCAAGAATACTAGTGCATAGGATAAACAACGCAATGCTTTTTGGAAAATTAAAACTATTATAAGACCTAGTGTAACAACCCGCATTCTACACATCGGAGGATCGTAGAATATTTATTTCTGTCTCATATGAAGTCGTATGGTCATGTAACTTTGGGAAACAACCATTGGGGTCATTTCCCATGTTCATGATTTTTGCCGATTTTTAAAATGACCGTTTTGCCCCAAGCTGATACTGTTTTGGCCATAACTTTTGACTGGAAAGGAATTTTGACCTAAAACCACTTCCATTAGATTCGTTTGATGGTTTACCTTTCCCTAGAGTGGTCATAATAGCCAAACGGACTCAACGTTTGGGAGATATGGTTGAAATAAGGTTTGGAAGGTGAAAAACTACTTAACCGGGCCAAATAGGGTGATTAGTGAATGGGCCCATAACCCATTTCAGGTTTAGGGTTATGGGGAGGCTGAAAAGAGATAGGATTTCATTCCATTTCAGTTTTCTAGCCTCCACTTACCTCTTAGAAACCCTAAAAATGGCCTCCAACCTCTAAATCACCTCCGAATCACTTTCTAATCAAGGATTAAGCTTAACAACGTCAAATCAAGAGAGATATTCACCAAATCAAGATTAGTGCTTCTGATTTGCATTGTTATTCGCGCCCAAACAGAGATTTATTTCAGATCTAAGGTTTATTTGTGGCTAAGGTGAGTGATTTGCATAGTTCCTCACTAATTATGGCTAATTAAG
This sequence comes from Allium sativum, assembly GCA_030737875.1. Lineage (NCBI taxonomy): Eukaryota > Viridiplantae > Streptophyta > Magnoliopsida > Asparagales > Amaryllidaceae > Allium > Allium sativum. Next base: position 20,417,703 of record CM060918.1, on the reverse strand, counting down.
GGTAATTAGTGTTCATTAGCGAATTCAAACATGATAAAATTTTGGAAAAATACCTATAAATTCTTGAATGATGTTTTAGACCTCTGATATGAACTTGGGTTAATTTGGTTAAGTTTTGCTAATCATATCATTAGTTTCACCTAAACATGCTTAAGGGAAAATATGGGGTTTTGGCTATGTTTGATCCATTCTAACCTATCATATTGATGTTTCGGTGTTTGACGTCACTTCTACTTGTTGCTATGACTTTGTGGTATGCTTTGTGATTGATTAGAATACTTAGAATGGTCGAAAATGTCGTCGAATGGCGTAAAATACTTGCTGGAAAAGTTGCAGGAAAACGGTGCAGGCTTTCAGATCGGATGGATGGGCTCGGACCGGGCAAAGTATCACTGAACCGAACCGTAGCTTAGCACGAGAAGAAGTATGGAAATAAGGAAGGCCACCATGGTTGAACTGGGATCGGATCAGGTTAAGTGAGGGGGACCAGATCGGATCGAGATGAAGAGAAGGGGGGATCAGAACGGTAGAGAAAGGGGAGCGGATCGGACCGTGACTAGGGAGGCCGAGCCGAACCGATGCGACGAAGGTACACCGAACCGAACCGATGGAGACTGAACCACAAACCAATGCGACGTGAAGGACCCAAACCGGACTGAGATGCATATACATGACCGAACCGAACCGATCCAGTATAGACCAATAACCCGAAATGCAAAGGTAGTCCAAATGGAAGTTAGAGCTCAGGATCCAGTTCAGAACCAACGAGTTCACTTCATGGTTGGGCTTTGCTGCGGGACGTGTGCTAAGGAGTTGTCGACGTTCATAACTTCGATTCACCAAGAATGATAGGACTACGTTATCAGTGCAGTAGAGTCACTATGACTCGAGGGGCAAAGTGATCGTAGTAGGACTATGAGCCAGCGCAGATGGGGTGAACAACTCCATGGGGCAAAGTGGACATAGTCAAGGATTAGTAAGACTATGAGCCAGCGCAGATGGGGTGAACAACTCCATGGGAAAAGTGGACATTGCGAAGGATTAGTGGCTATGTATCAGTGCAGTGAAGCCATTTATGACTTCATGGGGCAAGGTGATCATAACAAGGTATTGAGGTGATCGAAGTGGTGGATATCGTATACTTTACGCACTGAGTGAGAGATGTGAGGATGGTTGCTATGCTTGATTGTTTGCCATCATTATGACATGCACACCCCCACTCCCGTATTCTTTACACCGTATGTAGTGGCACCTTGGAGTATTGTACAGTATGTAGTGCTAACTCTTTGGTTGTAGGTTCAGGTATGGTTTAGTATACCTGTTATTGTTCTGTTTAGCTGCTTATCGCTCATACCAGATTTTTTGTCTGACCAAGAGTTTTATGTCTCTTCTTATTACTCTGGGTGCTCACACGAGCAGACTAGAGACAGGTCAGCTGGTGATGCGCGAGTAGCTGATTCGGAGGCAAGCAGGAGACTTCCACGTATGATATATAGATATTCGTTGTTGGTCACTACTTTGGGCATTAGTAGTGTACCTTTCTTTTTTAGCTTTTTGAGACAGTTTTTAAAAGTTGTAATAATGTTGGCTTTAGATCGTAAGTTGTACTTTGGATTTTCTGCTGCTATGATAATTTGTTTTCTGCTTATGCACTGTCTCACCTGTTTTATGTTAAGTATGTTGTTATTATATTTTTTGTTCTATGCGCTGTGAGACATTCTATAGGTTCCTGGTTGATTCTTCGTCATCTTTCTTCCTTTCCTTCTGATGATCCATCCCGTGTTAACTGGACATGTGTACAGCGCAATTTTGGGGTAAATGTCGATTGGTGCGGGGTGGGTTGTCACATTTGGTATCAGAGCTCTATGTTGCGTAGTTAACCTAGGGAAAGACACTAGGGAGAGACATTATGTATATGAGAGAGCGTATTTGTGATTACTTTGGTTTTCAAAAGCTATATATATATGTACTATTAGTAGTATAAGAATGAAGCCGTACTGCACTAGCACCACTATGGGGTCGTTAATCGTTTCCTCTTTACAGATTGAACGTTGAGCCGATACGCAAGAGGTGCTGGTAGAGGGACCAATAATGGGGATGCTCCTGACATGAGGACGATGTTCACTAACTTCATGAGGGAGATGCTTAGGGATGTTCAAGGGGCAGTTCCCAATCCCGGTAATGGTGGTGGTCCAGTGGTGCAGGCGCCTAGGGCCAATTTTGCCAAGTTGTGCAAGGATTAAACTCACCTTGGTGGGAAGCCATTTCACGGAACAGAGTCGGCTACGGATGTTCAGGATTGGTTGGATAACTGTGATCATATCTTCGATGACTTGGGTATCGAGGATGCGATGAAGAGAAGGCTAGCGTCTCGTCAGCTGCAAGGGCGAGCGATGAATTGGTGGAATGCTATTAGAACAGCCACTCCAGAGGATCAGGTTACTTGGGATCAGTTTAAGCCTCGCTTTAGCGACAAGTTTATCCCAGCTGCTCAGAAGTCAGAATTGTTTAGGAAGTTCTTGGAGCTTAAGCAGAATGGTAGGGCAGTCTCGGACTATATTGCTAAGTTCGACACTTTGTCGAAGTATGGACTATCTCTTATCGATACTCCTGAGAAGAAGAATGAGAAGTTCATTACTGGTTTGGATGGATACTTGGGGGAAAGGCTTATCAATCACATCGATGAGACTTTTGAATCGATTGTGGGGAAAGCTTTGAGGTCAGAGAGTCTTTACCCTAAGCCAAAGACTGAGGTTGCATCTGCAGAAGGGCCGAAGCCGCAAGCAAGCGGTGGAGGCAAGAATAACTCTTAGAACAAGAGGAGGCAGAATCAGACCAAGGATGGCCAGAAAAAGAGTAAGAAGGATGTGGAGTGCTTCAGCTGTGGTAAGAAGGGCCATTATGCTAAGGATTGTTGGGCCAAGTCAGTGGATAAAAAGTGCTTCAACTGTGGCCAAGTGGGACATTTCAAGGATAAGTGTCCACAACCTCTTAAAGAGAAGCAGATTGTGAAAGCATATGCTATCAACGCTATTCCTTCTTCATCGAATGCCCCAACTGCGGCGGAGAAAGGAAAGAATATCATCATACAAGGTATGCTTTCTATTCATGATATACCTGTTCAACTTTTGTTTGATACTGGGGCTTCCCGTTCCTTCATATCTAATGACCTGGTAGATAGGTTGGGATTGGAACCCGAGATAGTCGATAGACCGTTGGTTGTGACGAACCCGATTGGTGGTTCAACTAACCTTAGTATGATTTGCCGAAATTTGGTCTTATCGAGTCATGGATGTATGTTTGTTTGAGATTGCTTTGTTTTGGGCTTTACTGGGTATGGCATCATATTGGGGGTCGATTGGCTCCAAAGATACGGGGTGGTGGTAGACTGTGAGGGTTTTTTTGTGACAGTTAGAGCGGATGATGGGCGGAGGGTAGTGTTTGGTAGTCTACCTAGTGATGGGGTAATGGCTAGTTTTATAAATTCCCTCGACATCCCGCATGATGAGTTGTCAGATGTGCCCGTGGTTGGCCAGTATTCGGACGTCTTCGAGGAAGTGACCGGACTTCCACCACACCGAGAGATTGAGTTCCGTATTGATTTAGTGAAAGATGCCAGACCATTAGTAATGCCACTTCGTCGTATGGAACCAAGGGAGCAGCGAGAGCTCGGGGTTCAAGTAAGCGATCTTTTGAAGAAGGGGTTTATTAGAAGAAGTGTCTCCCAGTGGGAAGCACCAGTTGTGTTTGCCACTAAGGCAGATGGTTCTCTTCGTTTGTGTGTGGACTATCGCGAGTTGAATATAGTGACGAGGAAGAATAAGTATCCTCTACCGCGGATAGATGATTTGTTTGATCAACTGGAAGGAGCAAGAGTGTTCTCCCAGTTGGACCTCGCGACAGGATTCCATCAGCTACGAGTAGCGGATGAGAGTGTCCCGAAAATGGCATTTAGGACGCCGTCTGGATTTTATGAGTGGTTGGTCATGCCATTTGGGTTGACCAATGCACCAGCATACTTCATGGATCTTATGAATCGAGTATTCAGAGATCAATTGAATAAATTCGTTCTTGTGTTCGTAGATGACATCCTTGTTTACTCAAGGATAGAGGAAGAACACAAGGGACATTTGAGGATAGTGATGGAGGTGTTGAGAAAACACCAGTTGAAAGCAAAATTTTCTAAGTGCTGGAGAAGGGAAGTGAGATTCTTGGGCCATGTTGTTTCAGAGAATTGTATTGCCGTGGACCCTGAGAATGTGGCTACGGAACAGGATTGGCCAACACCCAAGAATGCAACAGACGTGAGAAGCTTCTTGGGGTTAGCTGGATATTATCGTAAGTTTATCCAGGACTTCTCCTAGATAGCAGCACCGTTGACTCAGTTGACTAAGAAGAATCAAACCTTCGTCTGGGACGGAGTGTGTGAGAATGCATTCAAGAGTCTAAAGGAAAAGTTGACGCGTGCGCCAGTGTTAGTCATTCCTAAAGGGAATGAAGAAATGACGGTATACACGGATGCTTGTGGTACCAGACTAGGTGCTGTATTGATGCAAGGAGGTAGGGTTATAGCTTATGCTAGTCGGCAACTAAAGTCGCATGAGAAGAAGTATCCTACCCATGATTTGGAACTGGCAGCGATCGTGTTCGCATTGAAGATGTGGAGACACTATCTCTTGGGAGAGAGATTTGAGTTGTTTACCGATCATAAATCGTTAAAGTATATCTTCTCCCAGAAGGATCTAAACCTCCGACAGCAGAGATGGCTAGAGTTCTTGGCTTCGTATGATTTTGATATCGCATATACACCTAGGAAAGGCAATGCGGTAGCAGATGCCTTGAGTAGGAGACATTCCAGTTTAGGGGCTATGTTTCTTGAATGGAAGCAACTGGAGTATATCGCAGGGTTTGATTTCAGACCAAAGTGCGAATTAGATCCAGAGATATTAGCTAGTTTGACGATCAGACCCACCTTGATTGAGCGGATTGGTTCCAGTCAGAGGGACGATCCTAACCTATTGGAAATCATCTCCAAGTTAGAGATGAACATCGACGGTGAGGAGATGAATTTGTATGGGCTTGATCGAGAAGGATGGCTTCGAAAGAATGGAAGACTAGTTCTACCCAATGTGAATGGTTTGAGAGATGAAGTGCTTAGAGAATGTCATTACTCAAAACTTACTATACACCCCGGTGGTGATAAGATGTATCGAGACATGAAACAGACTTACTATTGGGAAGGGATGAAAAGAGACGTTGGGAAGATATCCAAGTGCATGAATTGCCAGCTAGTTAAAGCCGAGCAAAAGAAGCCTAGTGGTTTGTTGCAACCATTAGAAATTCCTGAATGGAAATGGAAGCAAGTCTCAATGGATTTCATTGATGGTTTACCAAGGACTAGATCGGGACATGATAGTATTTGGGTAATTGTGGATCGATTGACTAAGAGTGCAAGATTTATACCAGACAAATCGACCAGAACGGCAGCTAAATTAGCAAAATTGTATATGAAGTGGGTAGTGAGATTTCATGGAGTGCCTAAAAGCATTGTGAGTGACCGAGACCCATTGTTTACTAGTGGGTTTTGGAAGAGCTTACAAGAGGCTCTGGGGTCGAAACTATATCTCAGTACTGCGTATCATCCTCAAACTGATGGTCAGACAGAGAGGGTGAATCGTATATTGGAAGATCTCTTGAGAGCTTGTATATTGGATTTTGGTGGATGATGGGATGACCATTTGCATCTAGTAGAGTTTGCATATAATAATAGCTACCAATCCAGTATCGGTATGTCTCCATACGAAGCTTTGTATGGAAGACCGTGCAACTCACCATCATGTTGGATAGAGACTGGCGAGAAGTTTATACTTGGACCAGATGTGGTGAGGGAAACTTCAGATAAGATTAAGATCATTTAGCAACGGATGAAGGCTGCCCAGGATAGGCAGAAGAGTTATGCTGACAAGAGGAGAAAAGACTTAAAATTCTCTGTTGGTGACTTGGTGTTTGTCAAGGTTTCTCCATTAAAGAGCGTGATACGATTTGGCAGGAGAGGCAAGTTGGCACCATGGTTTGTTGGCCCATTCCCAGTTCTCGAACAAGTTGGGAATTTGGCATATAGAGTTGACTTACCAGAGAAGATGTCAGGAATTCACAACGTATTTCATGTTTCCCAGTTAAGGAAGTTCGTGCACGACCCAGATATGACTATTTCACCTGATCAGTTAGAGGACTTCGAAGTGGAACCCAAGAGGTTGGGAACCGCAAGCCGATTCGTATTGTCGAGCACGATACGAAGCGACTTCGAAGGAAGGCGGTGAAGATAGTCAAAGTTCAGTGGAGCGAGAACGAGAATGATTGTACTTGGGAGACAGAGGAGAGCATTAGGAAAATGTACCCAGAACTCTTTGCCTGGTAAGATTTAATTTGCAATTTAGTTATTCTGCATGCTAGGATAGACTTGTTTTGCATGTTTGACTATTGTTTTATGGCTGATAGGCATGCGGGACTCTTTTGTGTGTTTTAGTTAGGGAATTTCGGGGACGAAATTTCTTAAGGGGGGAAGAATGTAACAACCCGCATTCTACGCATCGGAGGATCGTAGAATATTTATTTCTTTCTCATATGAAGTCGTATGGTCATGTAACTTTGGGAAACAACCATTGGGGTCATTTCCCATGTTCATGATTTTTGCCTATTTTTAAAATGACCGTTTTGCCCCTAGTAGATACTGTTTTGGCCATAACTTTTGACCGGAAAGGAATTTTGACCTGAAACCACTTCAATTAGATTCGTTTGATGGTTTACCTTTCCGTAGAGTGGTCATAATAGCCAAACAGACTCACCGTTTGGGAGATATGGCTGAAATAATGTTTGGAAGGTGAAAAACTGCTTACTCGGGCCAAATAGGGTGATTAGTGAATGGGCCCATAACCCATTTCGGGATTAGGGTTATGGGGAGGCTGGAAAGAGAAAGGGTTTCATTCCATTTCAGTTTCCTAGCCTCCACTTACCTCTTAGAAACCCTAAAAATGGCCTCCAACCTCTAAATCACCTCCAAATCACTTTCTAATCAAGGATTAAGCTTAACAACATCAAATCAAGAGAGATCTTCACCAAATCAATATTAGAGCTGCTGATTTGCATTGTTATTCGCGCCCAAACAGAGATTTATTTCAGATCTAAGGTTTATTTGTGGCTAAGGTGAGTGATTTGCATAGTTCCTCACTAATTATGGCTAATTAAGGGTAATTAGTGTTAATTAGGTGAATTTAAACATGATAAAATTTTGGAAAAATATCTATAAACTCTTAAATGATGTTTTAGACCTCTGATATGAACTTGGGTTAATTTGGTTAAGTTTTGCTAATCATATCATTAGTTTCACCTAAACATGCTTAAGGGAAAATATGGGGTTTTGGCTATGTTTGATCCATTCTAACCTATCATATTGATGTTTTGGTGTTTGAGGTCACTTCTACTTGTTGCTATGACTTTGTGGTATGCTTTATGATTGATTAGAATACTTAGAATGGTCGAAAACGTCATCAAATGGCGTAAAATACTTGCAGGAAAAGTTGCAGGAAAACGGTGCAGGCTTTCGGATCAGATGGATGGGCTCGGACCGGGCAAAGTATCACCGAACCGAACCGTAGCTTAGCACGAGAAGAAGTATGGCAATAAGGAAGGACACCATGGTTGAACTGGGATCGGATCGGGATAAGTGAAGGGGACCAGATCGGATCGAGATGAAGAGAAGGGGGGATCGGAACGGTAGAGAAAGGGGAGCAGATCGGACCGTGACTAGGGAGGCCGAGCCGAACCGATGCGACGAAGGTACACCGAACCGAACCGATGGAGACTGAACCACGAACCAATGCGACGTGAAGGACCTGAACCGGACCGAGATGCATATACATGACCGAACTGAACTAATCCAGTATAGACCAATAACCCGAAATGCAAAGGTAGTCCAAATGGAAGTTAGAGCACAGGATCCAGTTGGGAACCAACGAGTTCACTTCATGGTTGGGCTTTGCTGTGGGATGTGTGCTAAGGAGTTGTCGAAGTTCATAACTTAGATTCACCATGAATGATAGGACTACGTTATCAGTGCAGTAGAGTCACTATGACTCGAGGGGCAAAGTGATCGTAGTAGGACTATGAGCCAACGTAGATGGGGTGAACAACTCCATGGGGCAAAATGGACATAGCGAAGGATTAGTAAGGCTATGAGCCAGCGCAGATGGGGTGAACAACTCCATGGGGCAAAGTGGACATAGCGAAGGATTAGTGGCTATGTATCAGTGCAGTGAAGCCATTTATGACTTCATGGGGCAAGGTGATCATAGCAAGATATTGAGGTGATCGAAGTGGTGGATATCGTATACTTTACGCACTGAGTGAGAGATATGAGGATGGTTGCTATGCTTGATTGTTTGCCATCATTATGACATGCACACCCCCACTCCCGTATTCTTTACACCGTATGTAGTGGCACCTTGGAGTATTGTACAGTATGTAGTGCTAACTCTTTGGTTGCAGGTCCAGGTTCAGGTATGGTTTAGTATACCTGTTATTGTTCGGTTTAGCTACTTATCGCTCATACCAGACTTTTTGTCTGACCCAGAGTTTTATGTCTCTTCTTATTACTCTGGGTGCTCACACGAGCAAACTAGAGACAGGTTAGCTGGTGATGTGCGAGTAGCTGATTCGGAGGCGAGCAGGAGGCTTCCACTTATGATATATAGATATTCTCCCTGTGTCGTTGTTGGTCACTACTTTGGGCATTAGTAGTGTACCTTTCTTGTTTAGCTTTTTGAGATAGTTTTTAAAAGTTGTAATAATGTTGGCTTTGGATCATAAGCTGTACTTTGGATTTTCCGCTGCTATGATAGTTTGTTTTCATCTTATGCACTGTCTCACCGGTTATATCTCAAGTATGTTGTTATTATATTTTTTGTTCTATGCGCTGTGAGACATTCTACAGGTACCATGTTGATTCTTCGTCGTCTTTCTTCCTTTCCTTCTGACGATCCGTCCCATGTTAACTGGACATGTGTACAGCGCACTTTTGGGGTAAATGTCAGTTGGTGCGGGGCAGGTTGTCACATCCAGGTCCTATCACACAATGCAATGCAAGCCGGAGGATAGGGTTTTCCCTTATAATAGCCAAACATGCTTGGTACGTTTAAAAGAAATCATTTGATATTATTATAAGTGTATAGTGTCAAAACAACTTCAAATATAAATGTATCAATCCTAGACGGCATGGGTACCATATATCATGTCGCCATACTAGGCTCTACAATCAAAACCGAAATGTCACGTATTGGAAATTGGATTTCCGTCATGAGTCTAGGCAAGGGATGTACTCCTTTCCGCTTCGAAACACTCTTGAAAATGCCTCGGGACTACGGAATCTGCGTTACCCCTGGATCATCCAAGGCTGGTCCACACTTACTATATCCATCGGCTCCGTAGAGACCAATATAACCGAGGCGCCTCGCAATCCAACAACCACATTGGTAAAAATATAACAATGTCAGGGCGTGCAAAATCCTGACACCACCCATAGTTAGAAAGAAACATCATGTCCTCCTTGGGTTCCCTTATCCCGTTTTCAACTCATACCGAGGTGTGAGGCTCGCGAATTAACGTTATACAAATAGTGGCGCTATATTAAAGCTTTGCTTTGATCATCAACCACAAGACTCTGCTTTACAACAGAAGCCTTGATCATTTGCATCTCAGCATGCCACATAGGCAATTCATTCCATGCGACCTATATCTATCGATATATAACCTATGAGCTCGTATGTCTCAGAGAAGGGCGTTAAGCAAGAGAATAAATTCAAGGACGCCTAACAGATATATATTTAATAGAAATCAATCAACAAAGAACAAAATCCAATGTCAGACACACAATCCATTTACAAGTTCGTTCCGGGTCTGAACGAAACCAGAGGCACCTTATTCCTCGTCCCTTATGTCTAATACAAGAGAGAGGTCCTCGCATATCTGGTCGATCTCCAAGTACATCTGGACGATCACCACTTATCACCTTTTCTTGGGTGTACAGCCCAATCAAGACATCAGTAATCATTCAAACGATGTGAAGACCTCTGATCTTTAACCACCGTCTTCATCGTTGACTTATCGTCGAATCAGTTATTCAAAATGGGTATAAACCCAGCCTTTCCGAATAACTCATGTATATAATAAACGAGTGCTATAAAAACACAACATATGCCTCATTCCAATCCAGAATATTCTTTTATTCAAATATTCACATCGTTTGGGAAAGTTCCCGTTAATTTTATCGAAGATAAATTCTTTAATCTTCCTTTGAATGTCAATTCAAACCATGTTACGGTTTTTCAAACTAGTTGGGATAAGCGCACCTTACCGAAGTAATCATTTGTTTAATTTCCCAATCCCAACCTATTCATCCCATGGAGCAAAACTGATCATACTTCATAACTAACACCATGGTTTTATCGGTAAAATTAATTACCATTTCCCGTTTAAATCTAATTAAAGATTTAACTATCGATGGGAGCAAAACTGGCGATACTCCATTCTCGATCATTTCCCAAATTTGATAATTTAAATTATTAATTCCCATTTCAATCTAATTAAAGATTCACTAAAACTCCATTTAGTTTTAATCTTCCCAAAAATCAATATTAATGATTATTTAACATTGGAAACACAAACATGTCGCATCGACAATCTACACCGTACTATTGATTTCTGTCGATATATAACCTCTAAGGTCATACGTCTCAGAGAAGGGTGTTAAGCAAGAGAATAAATTCTCCACCACCAAATGGGTATATATTTAGAGGAGATTAACCATACAGTTCGAAATACAATGACAGACATGTAATCCTGCCTTTAACTGGGTTAAAGAACTAATGTCATTCAAAACACAGTTCCCGATAAACCCAAATCACATTCCATTAATTATGGAATCTTCACGAAAAACAAATCAATATATAATCGATATCAATTTTCGTATCCGACTAATAATATAAATGGAATAACGACAAAGCCTTTTAAATTCCATATGTATTAACAGTCTTCCTCCACAGAAGTTCACTTCGATTATTATCAATCGAATTCCATTCAATTCCAATTTAATATATTAAATTTGAAAACTTTACTTTGGAAAATTCTCGTTAAATCTCAATAAAAAGATTTATAAATTCCAAATCACATTTCACTATAAATTGGGTTAAAAAACGAATGTCGTTAAAAACACAGTTCCCAATAAACCTAATTCACATTCCATTTTTAATTCCAATTAGATATTAATTAATTGGTAAACTTCATTTTATCTTAATAAAAGATTTAATCTTTTCTAAACTGGGTTTAAGAACAGTGTTAATGAAGACACCATTCACGACAAACCCAAAAATCCATTTGATATTAAACATAAGGCCCTGAATAGAAAATATATCAGCTTATATTCAATATCAAATTCTGAAATCAACAAATATCGTATTGGAATAATGATATATATATCTTCCAAATTCCTCCACAATGTCTGTTTAATCACAGAATCCAACATCGAAATATTCCGAAGATAATTTCGATCCAAATCCATTCCAATTCATATATTGGAAATTCTGGTTATTTTTAAAACCATTACAAATCCAATTTATTTATTTATAAATAATTGGACTATAATTCTAGTCATCATTTCGATAAAAATATATTTTTATCTTTTCAAATATGGAAATTTTCATCCCATTTCTTTCCAAATCATTTATTATGATTTTACACAAATTATTGATATTTTTAATAATTTTATCCAGGCCCGTACAGTCTATTTCCATAAACGGTCATCGAAGTGCACTTACAGAGACCTTTTCCAAATTTGATTTGGATATAATTCCAAATCCAACCGTTAGATTTCAATTTTTTTATATTCGTTGGAAATCTCTTTTCGATACAAATCCAATGGTTCCGGTTTTAGGAGAATCCAACTGTCGGATCTTCCGTAATGTCCGTTCGAAGTCAATGGTCGAAATTCGCGAACTGCCGCAGCATGGCGTGTTCTATTCAGGCCATTATATATATATATATATATATATATATATATATATATTATATTTCATCGATTTCCATTTAAAAAGTAATTTATAAATCATTTTAAATTCGTTTTCAAAACGATTTCAACTTCATATTCAATTTCAAATCAAAATTGAATATTCCATATCATCGATATATAAATGATAGTATTTTCAAAATATTAGATTTTGAAATCACTTCCTTTTCGATATTCATTATTAAAATGAGTAAAACTGATATAAACATTGTTCACATCAAAATGGCGCATATCTAATCAACACGACTATATATATTTAAATATATTTGTGTCCATCCCAAATCGAACATCAAAATCATATTTTGATCCTTTACTAAAATTATTTTTAAAATATTCGTTATTTTAAAATATTCGTTATTTTAAAATATTCTTTCTTTCTGAACTGGAATCAGACACAGTCAATTATCATATAATGTTGATTATTTGGATTTGATACAACACATATATACAACAATAATCAAACATAGTCAACCATCATCCAAAGTGCATTCTACACTGCATAAGCATTAAATATAAATATTTAACGCTTACAACAGTCTGTCAACCAATCGATCGACATACAGCTAATTATTGGGACTAGTGTATGTCACATATCATCCCAACAACCATGTGGGGTTTCAAACAATCAAACACAGGTTTTATTTGTGCAGTTGGGCGATGTGTAAAATTTATCGTCCTAATCAATATCAATGAAATGAGTGTACATAAACAAATCATCCGATTTGTAAATGAATATTTATTTTATTCATATACACTTTAAAAATTATATTTTTAATGATAAATTATTTTGTTCAACACATGAATATTTTAATTTCCCATCCCACATCACAATCACAATCAAACACCACATCACAATACAATCAATTTTCACAACACATTAAAATCAAACAAATCGTCCATGGTCTGTGGACGATGGGTGTCGGATGCTGCTAAGCACCGTCTGCATCTTAGTATATATTTTATATACAATTAAAGTGAGAAGTTCTCACTTTGCTTTCGGCTTCGCCTAAAATTGTAGTGAGCTCTAAAAATTCCTCGGTCTCTTCTACAATGTAGAAGACGATGCCACGGTCCTAATGTCTCTTGTTTCAGTGGATTTCGACCACAAACGAAAAAGATATGGTTTTTATTTTAAAATCAAAATTTGCCACACTTTTAAATGTTAAAACAGTTAAAATAAAACAAAGCCGCTACCTTTTCAACTCTGTTCAAAACTAGGTTTTAGTTTTTCACGAAATCCGATACACGAGAGAACGATCGGTCGATGCTACGTCGTAGAGGGAGGAGAGGGCTCTTTAGCGCCACCAATGGGGCCAGTTCGACTGCACCAATCGACTACATGGATTTGAAGCTCTCAATTGGATCTACAAAATCTTCAACATGACCTTTTGATTTCGTTGAGTGGTGCGTGAAATAGGGAGGAGAAAAGGGAAGAAAGCTCTTCTGTCGTCGATCAGCGAGTTATGGGGTTTTTTTGATTTTTTTTTTGATATTAAAATTAATGAAAGGAAAAATATGATTGGTCAATATATATTTAATTCGAAAATAGGGCTTTCTTCGTACAAACTCCAAATCAAACCCAACGACTGTCGCCCTTAGCTAAATACCCCCATTCCGGACACAATGGAATATGTTTCATAAGCCCATTCGACGGTTTCAGCCAGTTATTCTTTAAATTAAAATATAAAACATTCAAATATGGATTTGAACGTACATTTTAATTTGCTGGGGCCACATACTGACTCTAAAAATTCCAAAAAAATATATATTTCTAGCTTCATATTGACTATACAGTCCTAACAAAACTCGTCAAATTTGAAGACCATTTAAAAAATGGCCATTTTCTGGTCGATCCAAATTGACTGAAGGGTGCGTTTTTTACAAGTCCCTATTAAGTTTCAAAATTAGGCTCACATCGGTGTAGACTTATTATAAATTAGGTCCCTATATTTGAATCGCATGTTAACTAATTCCAATTTTAACCTTCCGACTCTGCAAAACCCTAAAACCACGGTTCGTAATCATTCCAAATTTCTAATTCCTCTTTTACAGCCGCCGATCAACCAAAAAAGTCATTCCAGTTTTCTAATTCCTCTTTTACAGCTAACGATCAACCAAAAAATTTTTAACTGACAGCCGATTATCATCAATTTCATGTCGATCTTCAGTAAAACGTCAGTCGTTGTTGTTTCCTTCTTCTTTTGAAACGATATGGGGAGAATGAAGGTAAACTCATAAATTCTTTTTATTATCTTCTAATTTTTTGCATGAATCGTTGATTTTCTTCATTAAAACGTCGAAATGATTGTACCCTATTAGTTAGAAATTTTTGCACGAATCGTTGATTTTCTTCAAAAATTTTGTATGTTTAGATGATTTTAATATGAAATTTTGCTTCAGCATATGCAGATATTAATTGTTTTCTTAATCATGTAATTATAACACCCATTCAGTATCACCTGTGTAAGTTTGTTTAACATCTGATTAATTGAGTGTATATAGGAAAAATACATGGAAGTATGCATGTATGCAGATTACATTCATAATTATATGCATATAAGAAGTACGTATACAAACATACATGACTATATTCAAATCAGTTGCTTATGTGGATGGATATTTTCAAAAAAGTTGCAGATCCATGAGTTTAAATAGAATAGTTCGGTACATAAATTATTTTAATAATTGATTAACAAAATTTTGCATTTTTGAATGAAATTAAGTAGAGATATTGCATGCAAATGGGGATATACTAACAGAATGTTCAATAAATACATGCAGTTAAACAGAATTGTTTCATTCAAGTATGCAACTATTAACATGTTGTTGCTGTAGTATTTGCAGGTAATTGTAAATGTTTGCATTTATTACTTGAATGTTCCATGATTCTATAAAATTAATTAGAATTGATGATTGCAAACCTGCAACCATCGAATAATAGGTTCATAATTGTGTGCATATATCCATTGTTTGTTTCATAGTTATATGCATTTAAATATGATTATTTAATAATGTTTTACATTGTTTTGAAGTTTCCTAATGTAATACAAATAGATGCAGTGGAAAGTGAGATGGAGGAAACCTTAGTTAGAGATAACGACCTCTCTATGTGTTAGAAAAAAACAGAAAGTTGAAGAGGACCCAAAGATTTCATAAATATTTGCAAGTATTGTTAAATGTTATGTACACTTGATTGACATAGAAATGTGTTTATTTTATGCTCTTATATCTTATCTTTTGTATATAAATAAATATTACTTGGGTATTGTTTTGTCACTTTTACAGATATTCCAACCTAGCCCGCATGCAACAAGAAAAGTAGAGAAATAGAGATCAAATTGCTATATATTTACATTTTGAAGATTTGCATATGAAGATGCCACATCTAGTTGTTGTTGGACAAGAAAGTAATCAATAGAAAGGCCATGAACATTACAAATCAAAGGAGGCTTGCAAGAAGAAAGAAGAAAAGGCCTAGAACTTGTTCCACCTGACAAAAGGCCTAAAACTCACTTGAAATAGCTAGGCCCATTTGTAATTAGGGTTACGGTTTGGTTATCTCATATAAATACTCATGTAATATCATTGTAGCCACCATCCTATCCTACTTTCTCTTCTTCTCCATTAATAAAGTTTCTAGTTCTCTTTATTTTTCTGTATTTTAATTTTCATAACAACTAGTGTCATCTACACAATTAGGTTTGGTAGAGTACTAGTTGTATTTTGCACATCTTTTCATTAGTGATTGACCGTCTGATTAGATTCAGCGGTAATCCTAATTTTAATTCTTGTTTGTTATTTCAATTTCTACAGTTTTAATTTCTATTCTTTTTATTGCGTTCTTAGGTCATATTGGATTAAATATAGATTAGTTTTAGATCTGTACTCAATTTAATAATAGTTTTATTGTTTTTCAAAATCAATCCCCAAGCTTCGTCTAACTCGCCCAAGAAATTATTTGAATAATTTGATTTAATTTGCCTCCCTGTGTTCGACCTGTATGCTACACCTGTGCACTTGCAGTATTTATTTAAAATTCGTGCTTTTCTATTTCATAGGGAAGCGACGATCAAGTTTTTGGCACCGTTGCCGGGGAGGTAATAATTAAATTTTATTATTTATTTAATTTCTGATTCGTGTTAGGTTTTTTTTATTTCTTTTTGTCGTATTGTATATATAGAAAAAAAATCTTGACCAGTGTTTTGGTATATTAATTATATTGGTATTATCATCCACTAAACAAGAGAAATTTTTTTGCCAAATTTCTTTGATTTCTTTCCTTTCTTTCCTTTCACCATTATTTCCTCTTTTCAGCACAATCTCTTTCCTTCTTTTCATTTATTTCTTTTCCTTTTACATTGATTTCTTTCCCTCTTGTACAAGTTTTCTCTAAAAAATAAAATAAAAATTATTACAAAGATTCCTTTTTCTATCTTTGTTCTTTCTTCTTGCCACACAACAACCTTTCCCCTTTGCCAAACTACACATACGTACGCCCATCACCCTCCCATTTTCACCATCAAACGCTTCACAAATTCCTACCATCTCCATACCACAATCTTCCATTCATCAACAAACCCAGTTCTTGCCTTTCCTATCCACGCACTAACAATCCAAGCCTTCATTCTCCAACACACGTTGCCACCACTTTAATTTCTGTCAACACAGCCCTGAAAACCAACGAGCCTGCATCGCATCCACACTTCACAAACAAAAACCAGTGCCGAACCTTCATCACCAAATCACAATTCAAAGACCAACCCTCACCTTTACATCATCAGTAACCCCATCAATATTCCATGTCCAAGTCCCCTGCCTATTCTCCACAGACACGCAACCATCTGCAGTTACAGTCCCAATCACACAACGCTCACCTTTTCACCCCCGCAAAACAACCTCCAGCAAGTCGTACCAATAACCCTCGTTCATCCCTTTCGCCTCGCCAATCCCTACTGCTTAACGCGTCAATCCACTTCAGTTCTCTAAAAGATCCGAATATCCAACCCCTACTGCTTAACACAACTCATCACTGATTCAAATCCTTCTTCCATCACGCATTACACTAAGCCACTCCAATTCGAATACCCCATCAATCCTAACACCCCCATCTGGTCACAACACCATTAGAAACCACACCTACAGACCATCTTTCTGGCAAATTCAATAGCTCTCAGACCATTTTCCACCAACAAATTTCAATGCCTAAAAAAACAGATCACAAACAGCTACTACGCTCAAAATCAAATCCCAGAACCGTAACCAAAAACTGTAGCACACCCGAAATCCAGCTACTGCTCACATCCTGAGCGCTTGTTCTTCAACCCTATTCTCCAATTCACCAACTCAAACACCACCTTCAATACCCAATTTTGCAGCCAATCTCTTCACATCGCCCCTCTCATATACTTCGCACAAACCCAAATTCGGAAGCCAAATCCAATTTTAAACCTACGAGGTCCGATCAATTAAAAAAAAGACTCGATTTGTTTGTCTGAAAAGGGGATTTGAATTTCTTGATCTATTTTGTGATTTATTTTGATAGCTGCTCTCGTTTTGGGGATATGCTTTATAGGAGGAATTTTGTACTTTTTTAAGCTTGGTGGAAAAACGAGTGGCGTGTTGGTTATCTTTTTGTTTTTTGGCCTGTTGACTATTTTGTTTGGGTTCAACAAATTCTTTTGAGCTTTGGGTGTGTGCTAGTTTTACCTTAAAAACAAAGGATTGTTTTATGCGTAAAAATTTGGGAATACTTATCAAGAAAGGGGTTGATTGCCATGTATTGTAAGCAGGTGTAAAAAGCTTCTTGACTTAGTCTTTGATTTTGTTTGGCTGAGAGTATATTGGTTTCCTTGTTCGAGTTAAAAGGTTCGTTAAAAAAAATCGACTCAAATCAAGACCAGTAAAGAGTCAGATAAGCGAAACAAAAAAATTCATAGGTCAACTGAATTGCTAACAATGAGGAGTTTAATTGTTCAAGCGACTCAATTGCTCTGATCGACTGCCATACACCACTGTAAAATTTTCTAAACTTTACAGGTGCTTTGAAAATTATAGATATTGTTTGTAAAATCTTCTACAGGGGCAGCGGCTTGCTTTTACAATATTTTAAATTTCTGCAGTTGTTATTGTCTGATTTTTGAGGTTAACTGATATTTTCATAATTGAAATCTTCACTCTCATTGTTTTCAACAATAAAAAAATAGACGTTGCAAAATAATATAATTGAAAAGTGATGCTTTGTGAAGTTGACTGTCTCGTATAATTGGATCGCGGATATATAGTCGTTCAATTTATTGAACTATTAGCAAAAGAGGTTGCATACTACCCGTAAAACATTGGTTGTATCCCTTAGTATTTATACTATACGTGAACGGCCATAAGACCCTCTTCCCCCTTCTAATTGAGTCAGTTAATTAATAGAGCACAACTTAATATTTTATATTATTTGAACAGAGAATAATTTCTGTCTTGCCTTGATTTCATTCAAATGTCTGATTCAAAAAAATCCTTGAGAGAAATGTGGGATAATAATCGGAGTAGACGTCCTCTTGAAGAGTATGACTATGAATTACAACTCATGAGACAAGATTTTTCGAAATTTCGTGAACCCGATGTCGACAATTTTCAAAATGACCAACATTTTCAAAACCAAGGATATGATCGAAATTGCGATTTCAACTCAAATTTCAATAATTTCGATTATGGGCCACATCCACAGGAAAATAGCTATGAATCTCAATATGGAGTTGATCCACATCAATATTGTTTTGTAAATCACTTCGAAAATAATTTTGAAAATGAAAATGATTTTCAAATCGATCAAAATTTTGAAAATTACAACCGATATCCACATCTTGAGAATAACAAAAATTGCAATTTTCCCTCGAATTTCAACAGTTTTGGTTACGAACAAAATCTTTATGATCAAAATGATTTCCAATATCATTGTCAGTTTTCTGAAAATTCAAACAACGACCACATTGGAAATAATTTTGATTGTGAAATTGATGTGGACTATAATTTTGAGAATCAAGAAATCCAAAACGAGAGCGCTCAAATCAACGATTCTGAAGAATATCACGTTAACATTCTTAGAGAGAGGCTAAATGAAAAAGATAGATAGCTTGATGAACTTCTTTGTTTAATGGCATCTTTGAAAGAACAACGAGAGCAACAAAATCAAATTCAAACAAGCGATGAATCAGAAAATAATCCATTCTTTACTGATAGTGAAAATTTTAAGATAACAACTTTCGAAATTGAGAATAACGATCTAAATGAAGTTGTTCAAAATTCAATAAATGATTTGGACTTCGATTCTTTTCAGGAAAAAGATTTAAGTTTAGATTTTGATCTTCCTCTTCCGGGCTGCGAGAAACTTGAAATTTTGGAAATTGAACAGAATAGAAATGTTGAATTTTTCGAAAACTCAAAATTGAAAAAGGATTTTAACGAACATGAATTCTTTGGATTGTATGAGGATGAGTTGCCAAATGAGGAAGAAGTAGGTTCACATCACGAGTTCGAAAATTTTAACTTTGAGAAAATTTCAAATGAACTTGAAATTGTTAGTGTCGAAAATTCATTGTCAGTTAATGATGAGAAATGTGATCACACGGTCTTGAACAACACTCATATTTCAAATTTCACTGAATTTATATACGATCACAAATTTTTGAAGAATTACACTGATAAATTTGTTGAACACATGAACTATTTTTGGAATGTTAGCTTTGTTGAAAAACTTCATGTTAGGACGACCCTGAACATTCATTTACTGGACTATAAATCGAGGTATAAAGATGAGATGGTTTTCAAAAACTCTTGCTTGTTAGAAAACATGCCTAGACACAGTGGGAATGGGACTCATAGGGCTAGAACCAAGTGTGGGGGAAAAGTTGGTGGCATTCTTTGCGTCGCATGCATCGTAAACACATATATCATTGTACATATGATCCATTCTTACATATAGTTAAATTGCATTTCATTCTACAAATAATTTTGCATCTCATTCACCTTTGGGTACGATCTTTCAAATTTAGGAAACATTCACTGTGTGGACACTGTTTAGTCCAAGTGTGGGGGGAGTCTGCCTTGCATTCATTTTTTTTTTCATTTTTTTTCATGTTTTTAAATAGGACCATCATGCATTCTAGATCATAGGAACATACCATTTTTTTTTGAAACATGACTATTTTAGATTGATACAACAAAATAAGTTAAGGATTGTTAATCAGTTGATAGTATTTTTTCTCTCAGCTAAGATCAAATAAGAAATATAATGAAAAGTTTAATTTTGAGGGATAATAGTGTAACCGGTACATAGGGAGATTCTTAGGTGATGGCCATGAAATCTATTATATATTGTAGACTTTGTTTAAATAAGTGGAGGACTTAAAATACTTATATTGGCTTTTCGAATCTTTAAAACTAAGTTGTGTTAAGTTGAATTCGCGTAACTCTCTTTTGTGCTTATATTTTCAATAATAATAATAGTAATCCAAGGTTATCCAACATTGCTTGTATATCTAGCGTTGGTGTGCAAACCCGCCAAGCTCTATCCGACATGTTGTGACGACCGGGAATCTCGCTCGGTCCGAATCAGTCGCTAAACCGATCCAGACCGTTTGAAACGCCTGATTGTTTTGAGAACACGACACAATAGGACGCAGACGGAAGAACATTTCATTGTATATTACAACAGTGCATCAGATCACAAGAATATACAGAGTATAAACGAATATTACACAGAAATATCAGAGATTTAAATTACGTTTAAATACATAGCAGCGGAAAATAATACAATACACAACTAGAAGAGATATATGGATACAAAGCTTTCCGGATATCGTTCCAGCTGTAAACCAGGATCCTGTGAATATAAATCTGCAAAACCAAAACTACTAGCTGCCCGTGCCAAAATAAGGGCACCCAGAGTTTAGGTTAAAACAATAAACTCCAGGTCAGACATGAGACTGGTGTGAGAACTAAAATAGTTGTAAATCTTTACTTTTAAAGTTAGGTAAGTCAAGGGACCACGCCGTATAACACGGAACGGGTTTCCTCCCAAGAATACCAGTGCATAAAACAACAGCGCAATGCTAAATAAAGAAAAAATGAAGCTATTATAAGACCCAAGTCCTATCACACAATGCAACGCAAGCCGGGGGATAGGGTTTTTACCTTATAATAGCCAAGAATGCTTGATACGTTTAAAAGAAATCATTTGATACTATTATAAGTGTATAGCGTATAAAACAACTTCAAATCATAAGTATCAATCATTGGCGGCATGAATGCCCCATACCACTATGTCGCCATATATAGGTTATACAATCAAAATTGCAAAGTCACGTATTTGGAAATTGGGTTTCCATCTATGAACCGAGGTGAGGGATCGTCCTCGACCGATTCAAGACTCTCTAGCCCGAGCCTCAGGACCCAGACTCAGGTGGGCCCTTGGAGCGACAGGGCCGGTCCACCGATGTGGATTAAAATGCCTGAACACTGCGTTTCCCCGCCCTTTGGGGGCGTAAATGAGCCAACGAATGGCTTCATCGGACCCGGATCGTCCGATCTAACCGAGGCGCCTCGCAACAGCAACAACCACACAGGTGAAAAGTATATAAATGTCAGGGCTGGTAGGTCACTGACACCACCCTAGCTAGAAAGAAACGAATGCCCTCCCTGAGGTTCGTCTCCCGTTTTTGGTTCACAACCGGGGTGTAAGGCTCGCGAATTCACGTTACACAAAGCTGTGCCACACAGGCTGTGCTTTGATCATCACCACAAGGCTTTGCTTTTCAATAGAAGCCTCGATCAATTGCATCTTAGCATGCCACACAGGCAAACCACTCTATGCAACCGATATCAGTCACACAGAATGAAATCCAATGTCAGACACACAGTCCATTTACAAGTCCGTTCTGGGTCTGAACGAAACCGGAGGCACTTTCCTCGCATATCCATCGATCTCCAAGCACATCTGGACGACCACCGATTGATTCCCTCATCTTGGGTGTACAGCCCAATCAAGATCATCAGTAATCACCCAAATGATGTGAAGACTTCCGGTCTTCAACCACCGTCTCCATCTTCGACTTATCGTCGTATCAGTTATTCAGAATGGGATAAACCCGGTCTTTCCGAATAACTCGCGTATATTTTAAATAAGTGTTACACAAACACAACATACGCCTCATTCCAATTCATCAGTCACTAACCATAAATCAATCAAGAGAATAATTTCCCAAATATTAACCCCGAAGGCCGAAACCAGCATCAGATCAATATCCAGAAAACCATTCTGCTTGGCTAACCGACAGTTAGTTTCTAAATTTCACATTCATAGGGAAAGGTTCCCATTAATTTTATCCAAGATAAATTCCTTGAATTTATTCTCTAATCTCCTTTTGAATTTCAATTCAACTAGTCAGGATTAACGAACCTTACCGAAGTAATCATTTGTTTTAATTTCCCAATCCCAACCTATTCATCCCATGAAGTAAAACTGGTTATACTTCATATCTAACACCATTGTGTTATCGGTAAATTCAATTACCATTTCATGTTCAAATCTAATTAAAGATTTAACTATCGCCTGGAGCAAAACTGGTGATACTCCATTCTCGATCATTTCAATCTAATTAAAGATTCATTAAAACTCCACTTAGTTATAATCTGTGACTGGGTTAAAGAATCAGTGTCATTTTAAAACTCGGTTCACGATAAACCCAAAATCACATTCATTAATTATCGGGTTAAAGAACAAGTGTTATTTAAAAACACTGTTCACGATAAACCCAAAAATCAATATCAATTCAATTAAATATTATTTAATTGGTACACTTCATTAAATCTAAATAAAAAGATTTAATCTTTTTCTCAACTGGGTTTAAGAACAGTGTTAATGAAGACACCATTCATGACAAACCCAAATCACATTCGATATTAAATACAAGGCTCTGAATAGAAAATATATCGGCTTATATTCAATATCAAATCCTACGACCAACAGATATCGTATTGGAAATAACGATATATATATCTATATCTTTCAAATTTCCATAACAACATCTGTATAATCTCGAAATCCAACATCGAAATATTCTGAAGACAATTTCGATTCAAATCCATTCCAATGCAATCATTGGAAACTCTGGTTATTTTCAAAACCATTTCAAATTCAATTTATTTATTTAAAAATAAATAGAATTATAATTCTAGTTCAAAACTAGTTCATTTCGATAAAAATCTATTTTTACCTTTTCAAATATGGAGTTTTTCATCCCAATTCTTCACAAATCATTTCTTATGATTTTACACAAATTATTACTATTTTTAATAATTTTATCAAGGCCTGTACAGTCGATTTCCTTCAACGGCAATCGAACTGCACTTACAACGACCTTTTTCAAATTTGATTTGTACATAATTCCAAATCCAACCGTTAGATTTCTAATTTCTAATATTCGTTAGAAAGCCCTTTTCGATACGAACCCAACGGTTCTAGTTTTAGGAGAATCCGACGGTCGGATCTCCCGTAATATCCGTTCGAAGTCAATGGTCGAAATTCGCGAACTGCCGCGGCGCGGCGCTTTCTATTCAGGCCATTATATTATATATATATATATAATATATATAATATATACTTCGTCGATTTCCTTTTAAACGTATTATATAAATCGTTTTAAATTCATTTTCAAAACGATTTCAACTTCATTTCAAATTCAAATCAAAATTGAACTTTTCCTTATAAATACGTTTTAAATTCATTTCAAATTGATTTCAATTCAAATTGATTTCTAATTCAATTTCAGTTCGTTTTCAATTCAATTCAATTTCAATTCGAATTCATTTATATTCAATTTCAATTCGAATTCATTTCTATTCATTTTCAATTCGAATTCATTTTAAAACGATTTCAATACTATTCGAATTCATTTCAAAACGATTTCAATTCTATTCGAATTTCAAACCATTTCAGTTTATTTCGAATTTAAATCAATTCAGTTTATTTCGAATTTCAAATCAATTAAGTTTATTTCGAATTTCAAATCAATTCAGTTTATTTTGAATTTCAAATCAATTCAGTTTAATTCGAATTTCAAATCAATTCAGTTTAATTCGAATTTCAAATCAATTCAGTTTAATTCGAATTTCAAATCAATTCAGTTTAATTCGAATTTCAGTTTACTTTAAATATAATTCGAATTTCAATTCTATTCAATATTCATTGAAGAATGAATAAAATCGATATAAATATCGTTCACGTCAAAATGGCGTCAATCTAACCAACACGGCTTCATATGTTCCTATTTTCAAATGTTCTATTTCAAATATTTCAATTTCAAATATTTCTTTTTTGAAACTGGAATTAGGCCCAATCAATTACCATATAATGTTAATTATATGGATTTTCTACAACACATGTATACAATAACAACGATGAATAATCAACCATCATCCAAAGTGCATTCTACACTGTATAAGCATCAAATATAAATATTCAACGCTTGTAACAGTTTGTCAATCAATCGATCGACATACAACTAAACAATCGGGATTAGTGTACGTCAAATATCATCCCAATACCCGTATGGGGTTTCAAACAATCAAACACAGATTTTATTTGTGCAGTTGGGCGATGTGTAAAATTTATCGTCCCAATCAATATCAGTCAAATGTGTGTATATAAACAAATCGTCCGATTTGTTTATTTTTATTTCCTTTCATATAAACGTTAAAAATTCTATTTTTAACTATAAAATATTTTATTTCATTTCACATCACATCACACAATCAACTACACATCAAAATCAAACAAACAAGCATACAAGCCGTCCATGGTCTGTGGACGACGGGTGTCGGGTGCTACTAAACACCGTCTGCATCCTAGTATATATTTAAACTAGAAAAATAAAATTAAAGGTGAGAAGTTCTCACAGAATAGCTAATCCAATCCCACGACTCTTCTTGGGTAGAAATCTTCGTCGTTCTTGCCTTTTGTCACTTTCTCTGCCCGTATTCTCTACATATATAAAAATCACATTTTTTACTTCGCTATTCAATATATAAAAATCATATTTTTACTTCGCTATTCAATATATAAAAATCATATTTTTACTTCGCTATTCAATATATAAAAATCGAACTTTTACTTCGCTATTCAATATATAAAAATCATATTTTTACTTCGCTATTCAATATATAAAAATCGAATTTTTACTTCGCTATTCAATATATAAAAATCATATTTTTACTATGCTATTCAATATATAAAAATCATATTTTTACTTCGCTATTCAATATATAAAAATCATATTTTTACAATGCTATTCAATATATAAAAATCATATTTTTACTTCGCTATTCAATATATAAAAATCATATTTTTACTTCGCTATTCAATATATAAAAATCATATTTTTTACTTCGCTATTCAATATATAAAAATCATATTTTTACTTCGCTATTCAATATATAAAAATCTGATCATTCTTCTTTATAAAAGTCAAACTTTCTACAACGCTTTTCATATTATGAAAATCGCAATTTTATCACTAAATATCTTATCTTTTTTTTATTTATAAAAATCAAATTTTTAAACAACAGTATTTAATTTAAAAAATCACTCAAAGCTATATTATGAAGATCATATTTTTCGTCCAAATCTAAGTAAAAAAAAATCAGATCCTCAATCCATGTTATCATAAAAAAAATGATTTAAAATTAATGTTTTTTAATTTTATTAAGCTAAGTATTTAACATAAATTAAAAGAAAAAACTTACTGTTAATTTATTTCACACTGGACGGTGTACTGGAGCTGGACTGAGGCGTTGGTGAACTCGATGGAGTCGGTGTTGATGATGCTCCGAACGGTGGCTCGCTGACCTGTTTGGTTTACTGTTCAAAACGGATCTCACGTGTTGGATCTCGCGGTGGGGTGCTCGAGATAAGGAGGGAGGTCGGAGGTGGTCCCACCGGGACTGGTGGCGGGTTTCTTCCTCGATTTGGGGGATTGCGGGTGGACTTCGACGCTGCTCTTCACGTTGGGGTCGGGGGGTCGAGATGCAGGGCTCGCACACGAGGAGAGGGAGTGAAGGTCAGAGGGGGATCGATGCTGGTGGGGTGGGCGGTGGCATGGGCGGCGGGATGAACGTCGGTGGCGTGGTGGAGCAGCAGTCGTCGACGTGGGGGGCTGATTTAGGTCATCGGGATTTCATTTTAGAAAAGGGGGGCGGGTTTTGACTAGGCAGAAGAAAAGAAGGGGGGGGTATTTATATTATATATTTTACTATTTTTCTTCTTTAAAAAAGTAGGGTTTTTATTCGAACTCCACCGACTGTCATCCTTAGCTAATTACCCCCATTCTGAACACAATGGGATATGCTTCGTAAGCCAATTCGGCTGTTTCGACCAGTTTCCGTCAAATTCAAAATATAAATCTATATATTCTATTTTAAATGTACATTTCAAATTACCGGGGCCGCATACAGTCTCTAAAAATTCCCGAAAATTTATTTCTAGCCTCGTATTGACGATACTGTCCTATCAAAACTGATTTCGTCAAATTCTGAGACCGTTTGAAAAATGGCCATTTTCCAGTCGATTAAAATCAACTGAAACTGGTCAAACGCGTTTTCCTTCGCCACGCTCACATATTGATTCGAAAAATTACGAAATTTGAAACCCACCAATAATTTGACATCCCGGATCCAACAAAAGTGGTTTCGTCGAAATCCGAAGTCATTTGCAAAATTTCCATTTTTAAGGGCCTAAATTCCATAGCGACTATTCAGAATTTTCACTTGGGCATAACTTTTTATCCCCACTATGAAATTTTGATTTTTCGGATTCGTTGGAAAGATATTCCCAATTAGATTCAAATATTTTTGGTTTCACTAAAATCCTGTTTATTTTGCACCCGGTACATTCATTTGAAGTTTGAAATCGAATTATCGAACTACCGCGCCATTTTCAATTCGTTTTATAAATATAAATAATTATTTATATTCTAACGACGAACTATATAATATATACGTTCGAATTCTATTCTAAATAAATTTCTCGTTGTTATTATTTAAAATAATTCATTTTAAATAATCAAAATTCACTAAATTGGCCAAAATAAAAATTTGAAATTGGCCCAGATTTCCGGGTTATTACAATCTCTCCCACTTAAAACTTTTCATCCCTGAAAAGGAACAAAGTTGAAAGTGGTTTGATTAATCAACTCTACGTTCGATCTGGCTTCCATTCTCCAACTTTTCAGTTTCTGAGAATTTTCAAATTCTTCAAAAATTTGGCTAACACCCTAAATTTTCGAAAAATTTCGCCATAACCTCCCCTGCACCGGGATCCATGGGAAAATCCCGAAATTGCCATACAGGCCCTCTGATCTCAAAAAGAAAAAGAAAAGGCCAAGCGGCTAGCCAATCGGCTCATAAAATCATCATCACCCAAACAAAACAGTAAATTATAGTAAACATGTACCTATTTGTCGGGCAAACAAATTTTATTCTCTGCTATAGCCTCCTTGCTATGACCTGTTCAATGTAAGTACAAGTATATGCAAGAAAATGCGACCAAATTTCAATACAATTCAATATTTGATCAATTGGGCTATATGGTACAAATTTTAATTAATCAACCAATAATCAACAACACAATCAGCAATCAATTAGTTGGTTATCATTTCAAATGCATAACTTTGATACATAGTCAAAAATCAGATTTTTGATGCCAAATCACAACAATAAGCACTATCTAGTTTTGGTTCTCACACCAGTCTAATGGAAATATATAGAAATCCCACCTTCGAAACTCAAACATAAATGTTGATGATGCGATCGCTATCATCAATATCATCTACGGGCGACTAGAGTGTGATGCTATATCTATCCAATATATTAAAACTTTGAATATACGTTTGCAAGGCGTATATGCAAATTCTTTATATACTGAATTGTCCAAATTCATATAAATAAATAGTCAAATACGAGTAATTGATTTAAATTTTCAAAACAAAATTCGTTTTCATTTTAAAAATATACTCTTCACACTCGTTCTAGGATACTACTGATCCTATCTCTAACGAGTCATTCCCATTGGATATTACAAATCCAATTATCTGATGAATTCTTTCGTATGGTTCTAATGTGTCCTGTTCTCTGCTTTGTAAACCAAAGCTCTGATACCACCTATGACGACCGGGAATCTCGCTCGGTCCGAATTAGTCGCTAAACCGATCCAGACCGTTCGAAACGCCTGATTGTTTTGAGAACACGACACAATAGGACGCAGACGGAAGAACATTTCATTGTATATTACAACAGTGCATCAGATCACAAGAATATACAGAGTATAAATGAATATTACACAGAAATATCAGATATTTAAATTACATTTAAATACATAGCAGCGGAAAATAATACAATACACAACTAGAAGAGATAAACGAATACAAAGCTTTCCGGATATCGTTCCAGCTGTAAACCAGGATCCTGTGAATATAAATCTGCAAAACCAAAACTACTAGCTGCCCGTGTCAAAATAAGGGCACCCAGAGTTTAGGTTAAAACAATAAACTCCAGGTCAGTCATGGGACTGGTGTGAGAACTAAAACAGTTGTAAATCTTTACTTTTAAAGTTAGGTAAGTCAAGGGACCACGCCGTATAACACGGAACGGGTTTCCTCCCAAGAATACCAGTGCATAAAACAACAGCGCAATGCTAAATAAAGAAAAAATGAAGCTATTATAAGACCCAGGTCCTATCACACAATGCAACGCAAGCCGGGGGATAGGGTTTTTACCTTATAATAGCCAAGAATGCTTGATACGTTTAAAAGAAATAATTTGATAATATTATAAGTGTATAGTGTATAAAACAACTTCAAATCATAAGTATCAATCATAGGCGGCATGAATGCCCCATACCACTACGTCGCCATATATAGGTTATACAATCAAAATCGCAAAGTCACGTATTTGGAAATTGGGTTTCCATCTATGAACCGAGGCCAGGGATCGTCCTCAAATGATTCGAGACTCTCTAGCCCGAGCCTCAGGACCCAGACTCAGGTGGGCCCTTGGAGCGACAGGGTCGGTCCACCGATGTGGATTAAAATGCCTGAACACTGCGTTTCCCCGCCCTTTGGGGCGTAAATGAGCCAACGAATGGCTCCATCGGACCCGGATCGTCCGATCTAACCGAGGCGCCTCGCAACAGCAACAACCACACAGGTGAAAAGTATATAAATGTCAGGGCTGGTAGGTCACTGACACCACCCTAGCTAGAAAGAAACGCATGCCCTCCCTGAGGTCCGTCTCCCGTTTTTGGTTCACAACCGGGGTGTGAGACTCGCGAATTCACGTTACACAAAGTTGTGCCACAAAGGCTGTGCTTTGATCATCACCACAAGGCTTTGCTTTTCAACAGAAGCCTCGATCAATTGCATCTTAGCATGCCACACAGGCAAACCACTCTATGCAACCGATATCAGACACACAGAATGAAATCCAATGTCAGACACACAGTCCATTTACAAGTCCGTTCTGGGTCTGAACGAAACCGGAGGCACTTTCCTCGCATATCCATCGATCTCCAAGCACATCTGGACGACCACCGATTGATTCCCTCATCTTGGGTGTACAGCCCAATCAAGATCATCAGTAATCACCCAAACGATGTGAAGACTTCCGGTCTTCAACCACCGTCTCCATCTTCGACTTATCTTCGTATCAGTTATTCAGAATGGGATAAACCCGGTCTTTCCGAATAACTCGCGTATATTTTAAATAAGTGTTACACAAACACAACATACGCCTCATTCCAATTCATCAGTCACTAACCGTAAATCAATCAAGAGAATAATTTCCCAAATATTAACCCCGAAGGCCGAAACCAAAATCAGATCAATATCCAGAAAACCATTCTGCTTGGCTAACCGACAGTTAGTTTCTAAATTTCACATTCATAGGGAAAGGTTCCCATTAATTTTATCCAAGATAAATTCCTTGAATTTATTCTCTAATCTTCTTTTGAATTTCGATTCAACTAGTCGGGATTAACGAACCTTACTAAAGTAATCATTTGTTTTAATTTCCCAATCCCAACCTATTCATCCCATGAAGTAAAGCTGGTTATACTTCATATCTAACACCACGGTGTTATTGGTAAATTCAATTACCATTTCACATTCAAATCTAATTAAAGATTTAACTATCGCCTGGAGCAAAACTGGTGATACTCCATTCTCGATCATTTCAATCTAATTAAAGATTCATTAAAACTCCACTTAGTTATAATCTGTGACTGGGTTAAAGAATCAGTGTCATTTTAAAACCCGGTTCACGATAAACCCAAAATCACATTCATTAATTATCGGGTTAAAGAACAAGTGTTATTTAAAAACACTTTTCACGATAAACTCAAAAATCAATATCAATTCAATTAAATATTATTTAATTGGTACACTTCATTAAATCTAAATAAAAAGATTTAATCTTTTTCTCAACTGGGTTTAAGAACAGTGTTAATGAAGACACCATTCACGACAAACCCAAATCACATTCGATATTAAATACAAGGCTCTGAATAGAAAATATATCGGCTTATATTCAATATCAAATCCTACGACCAACAGATATCGTATTGGAAATAACGATATATATATATCTATATCTTTCAAATTTCCATAACAACATCTGTATAATCTCGAAATCCAACATCGAAATATTCCGAAGACAATTTCGATTCAAATCCATTCCAATGCAATCATTGGAAACTCTGGTTATTTTCAAAACCATTTCAAATTCAATTTATTTATTTAAAAATAAATAGAATTATAATTCTAGTTCAAAACTAGTTCATTTCGATAAAAATCTATTTTTACCTTTTCAAATATGGAGTTTTTCATCCCAATTCTTCACAAATCATTTCTTATGATTTTACACAAATTATTACTATTTTTAATAATTTTATCAAGGCCTGTACAGTCGATTTCCTTCAACGGCCATCGAACTGCACTTACAGCGACCTTTTTCAAATTTGATTTGGACATAATTCCAAATCCAACCGTTAGATGTCTAATTTCTAATATTCGCTAGAAAGCTCTTTTTGATACGAACCCAACGGTTCCGGTTTTAGGAGAATCCGACGGTTGGATCCCCTGTAATATCCGTTCGAAGTCAATGGTCGAAATTCGCGAACTACAGCGGCGCGGCGCGTTCTATTCAGGCCATTATATTATATATATAATATATACTTCGTCGATTTCCTTTTAAACGTATTATATAAATCGTTTTAAATTCGTTTTCAAAACGATTTCAACTTCATTTCAAATTCAAATCAAAATTGAACTTTTCCTTATAAATTCGTTTTAAATTCATTTCAAATTGATTTCAATTCAAATTGATTTCTAATTTAATTTCAGTTCGTTTTCAATTCAATTCAATTTCAATTCGAATTCATTTATATTCAATTTCAATTCGAATTCATTTCTATTCATTTTCAATTCGAATTCATTTTAAAACGATTTCAATTCTATTCGAATTCATTTCAAAACGATTTCAATTCTATTTCAATTCTATTTGAATTTCAAACCATTTCAGTTTATTTCGAATTTCAAATCAATTCAGTTTATTTCAAATTTCAAATCAATTCAGTTTATTTCGAATTTCAAATCAATTCAGCTTATTTCGAATTTCAAATCAATTCAGTTTAATTCGAATTTCGAATCAATTCAGTTTAATTCGAATTTCAAATCAATTCAGTTTAATTAGAATTTCAAATCAATTTAGTTTAATTCGAATTTCAGTTTACTTTAAATATAATTCGAATTTCAAATCTATTCAATATTCATTGAAGAATGAATAAAATCGATATAAATATCGTTCACGTCAAAATGGCGTCAATCTAACCAACACGGCTTCATATGTTTCTATTTTCAAATAATCTATTTCAAATATTTCTTTTTCGAAACTGGAATGAGGCCCAATCAATTACCATATAATGTTAATTATAAGGATTTTCTACAACACATGTATACAATAACAACGATGAATAATCAACCATCATCCAATGTGCATTCTACACTGTATAAGCATCAAATATAAATATTCAACGCTTGTAACAGTTTGTCAATCAATCGATCGACATACAACTAAACAATCGGGATTAGTGTACGTCAAATATCATCCCAATACCCGTGTGGGGTTTCAAACAATCAAACACAGATTTTATTTGTGCAGTTGGGCGATGTGTAAAATTTATCGTCCCAATCAATATCAGTCAAATGTGTGTACATAAACAAATCGTCCGATTTGTTTATTTTTATTTCCTTTCATATATACGTTAAAAATTCTATTTTTAACTATAAAATATTTTATTTCATTTCACATCACATCACACAATCAACTACACATCAAAATCAAACAAACAAGCATACAAGCCGTCCATGGTCTGTGGACGACGGGTGTCGGGTGCTACTAAACACCGTCTGCATCCTAGTATATATTTAAACTAGAAAAATAAAATTAAAGGTGAGAAGTTCTCACAGAATAGCTAATCCAATCCCAAGGCTCTTCTAGGGTAGAAATCTTCGTCGTTCTTGCCTTTTGTCACTTTCTCTGCCCGTATTCTCTACATATATAAAAATCACATTTTTACTTCGCTATTCAATATATAAAAATCATATTTTTACTTCGCTATTCAATATATAAAAATCATATTTTTACTTCGCTATTCAATATATAAAAATCGAATTTTTACTTCGCTATTCAATATATAAAAATCATATTTTTACTTCGCTATTCAATATATAAAAATCATATTTTTACTATGCTATTCAATATATAAAAATCATATTTTTACTTCGATATTCAATATATAAAAATCATATTTTTACTATGCTATTCAATATATAAAAATCATATTTTTACTTCGCTATTCAATATATAAAAATCATATTTTTACTTCGCTATTCAATATATAAAAATCATATTTTTACTTCGCTATTCAATATATAAAAATCTGATCATTCTTCTTTATAAAAGTCAAACTTTCTACAACGCTTTTCATATTATGAAAATCGCAATTTTATCACTAAATATCTTATCTTTTTTATTTATTTATAAAAATCAAATTTTTAAACAACAGTATTTAATTTAAAAAATCACTCAAAGCTATATTATGAAGATCATATTTTTCGTCCACATCTAAGTAAAAAAAAATCAGATCCTCAATCCATGTTAACATAAAAAAATGATTTAAAATTAATGTCTTTTAATTTTATTAAGCTAAGTATTTAACATAAATTAAAAGAAAAAACTTACTGTTAATTTATTTCAGACTGGACGGTGTACTGGAGCTGGACTGAGGCGCTGGTGAACTCGACGGAGTCGGTGTTGATGATGCTCCGAACGGTGGCTCGCTGACCTATTTGGTTTGCTGTTCAAAACGGATCTCGCGCGTTGGATCTCGTGGTGGGGTGCTCGAGATAAGGAGGGAGGTCGTCCCACCGGGACTGGCGGCGGGTTTCTTCCTCGATTTGGGGGATTGCGGGTGGACTTCGACGCTGCTCTTCACATTGGGGTCGGGGGGGTCGAGATGCAGGGCTTGCGCACGAGGAGAGGGAGTGAATGTCAGAGGGGGATCGATGCTGGTGGGGTGGGCGGTGGCATGGGCGGCGGGATGAACGTAGGTGGCGTGGTGGAGCAGCAGTCGTCGACGTGGGGGGGCTGATTTAGGTCATCGGGATTTCATTTTAGAAAAGGGGGGCGGGTTTTGACTAGGCAGAAGAAAAGAAGGGGGGTATTTATATTATATATTTTATTATTTATTTTTCTTCTTTAAAAAAGTAGGGTTTTTATTCGAACTCCAAACGAACTCCACCGACTGTCATCCTTAGCTAATTACCCCCATTCTGAACACAATAGGATATGCTTCGTAAGCCAATTCGGCTGTTTCGACCAGTTTCCGTCAAATTCAAAATATAAATCTATATATTCTATTTTAAACGTACATTTCAAATTACCGGGGCCGCATACAGTCTCTAAAAATTCCCGAAAATTTATTTCTAGCCTCATATTGATGATACGGTCCAATCAAAACTGATTTCGTCAAATTCTGAGATCGTTTGAAAAATGGCCATTATCCAGTCGATTAAAATCAACTGAAACTGGTCAAACGCGTTTTCCTTCGCCACGCTCACATATTGATTCAAAAAATTATGAAATTTGAAACCCACCAATAATTTGACATCCCGGATCCAACAAAAGTGGTTTCGTCGAAATCCGAAGTCATTTGCAAAATTTCCATTTTTAAGGGCCTAAATTCCATAGCGACTATTCAGAATTTTCACTTGGGCATAACTTTTTATCCCCGCTATGAAATTTTGATTTTTCGGATTCGTTGGAAAGATATTCCCAATTAGATTCAAATATTTTTGGTTTCACTAAAATCCGGTTTATTTTGCACCTGGTACATTCATTTGAAGTTTGAAATCGAATTATCGAACTACTGCGCCAATTTCAATTCGTTTTATAAATATAAATAATTATTTATATTCTAACGACGAACTATATAATATATATGTTTGAATTCTATTCAAAATAAATTTCTCGTCGTTATTATTTAAAATAATTCATTTTAAATAATCAAAATTCACTAAATTGGCCAAAATAAAAATTTTAAATTGGCCCAGATTTCCGGGTTATTACACATGTTGTTGACAAAGTCAGCGTCAGTATATCTTGGTCTCATTTTATGAGTTGGACACCTAAGGATTACCGACACGTTGTTGACAAAGTCAAAGTCGGCCTGCACAATCCGCCAAGTTCTTTACCCACTCTCTGTTAGTCCACGAGGCAGTGCATGGGTGGTAAACCTTGGTCTTCTGAGTTAGGTGTATGTACTTAATCATAAAATTTTATAGAATAAAGAATAAGCGATGATGCCCAAACACTTCTTGACCTTATTGATTTGACTAGCCATACATGAGAAAATAATAATACCACTTTGCAAACTGTGCCAAGCAAATTAAGAATCTATTTCATGGCTGCACTATGTTATCGACCGAACTTACTGGCCAAACTGGAATTTAACATTTGAAAACTTGATTTATATTGAAAATTTGTGACAAGTTGAGGTATCTAAAATAAAATCAACTGACTAGAAATTGTTAACTTAATTTGTTGTACCACTTTCCTGAAACAAGTCATGTTGTCATTTTTGTTTTTGTTTTTTTGTGTATATAACCATTGCATTCATGTAGTTACATTATATCCACACATACTGCATTTGGATTTTGTGGGTAATATCTGCTGAAAACCCTCACGAGACACCACTCGTCCTACTAGGGACAACTAGAGGTTTAACGGCTTGTTGCATACGCTTAATGCAATCGTGTTTCCTACGAAAGTGTGACCTATCTAGTCTAGTTTTTCATTTCTTGTTTTACTCGAGGACAAGTAAAAGATAAGTGTGGGGGTATTTGATTGACATAGAAATGTGTTTATTTTATGCTCTTATATCTTATCTTTTGTATATAAATAAATATTACTTGGGTATTGTTTTGTCACTTTTACAGATATTCCAACCCAGCCCGCATGCAACCAGAAAAGTAGAGAAATGGAGATCAAATTGCTATATATTTACATTTTGAAGATTTGCATATGAAGATGCCACATCTAGTTGTTGTTGGACAAGAAAGTAATCAATAGAAAGGCCATAACATTACAAATCAAAGGAGGCTTGCAAGAAGAAAGAAGAAAAGGCCTAGAACTTATTCCACCTGACAAAAGGCCTAAAACTCACTTGAAATAGCTAGGCCCATTTGTAATTAGGGTTAGGGTTTGGTTATCTCATATAAATACTCATGTAATATCATTGTAGCCACCATCCTATCCTATTTTCTCTTCTTCTCCATTAATAAAGTTTCTAGTTCTCTTTTATTTTTCTGTATTTTATTTTTCATAGCAACTAGTGCCATCTACACAATTAGGTTTGGTAGAGTACTAGTTGTATTTTGCACATCTTTTCATTAGTGATTGACCGTCTGATTAGATTCAGCGATAATCCTAATTTTAATTCCTGTTTGTTATTTCAATTTCTGCAGTTTCAATTTCTGTTCTTTTTATTGCGTTCTTAGGTCATATTGGATTAAATATAGATTAGATTTAGATCTGTACTCAATTTAATAATAGTTTTATTGTTTTTCAAAATCAATCCCCAAGCTTCGTCTAACTCGCCCAAGAAATTATTTAAATAATTTGATTTAATTTGCCTCCCTGTGTTCGACCTGTATGCTACACACCTGCGCACTTGCAGTATTTATTTAAAATTCGCGCTTTTCTATTTCATAGGGAAGCGACGATCAATACTTAAACGCAAATATTGTTAAATATTATGCATACTTGTATTATCAAAGTACTCAGGATAATTTCATAGTTATATGAAAGTATTGTTGTAAAGTGAAAGCGTTAATGGAAATGCTCTAAAAAAATTGTTTCATGAACATTTTTTCAATACTTGCATACATTTACGCATTTTTTTCTATATAATTGCTTACATAAGTGCAAGTATTTGTAGAATCAATCCAATAGTCGACATTGCCATTGTTTTTAGATATGAAATTTTATACTGAAAAATATAAAAATAATTCATGATTAAAAAAGGAAACAAGTATTAAATGATTAAAGAGAATATGCATACACGCTGAACATTTGCAGATTTGCATGCACGTAATAAGAATAGTTGCATGCTTATATGCAACACAAAAGAATACATGTTTTCCGTATCCAGTTATATAAATACTTCCGTACCTGTATGCAGCAAACACAATTTGTTTCATACATTTATGAATCTATGCAAAATGTAGCAAAATTGATAGAAATATTCAGTATAATTGCTTATATGTATGCAACTACATAGAGTAATTGCATACAAATAAGCTCTAAAAAATAACTGTAAAATTCAGAGAATTTAACATTAAAATATCGAACTAAATTTAAAGCAGCACATAAATGTTCACAACAATTTACACTAAAACCAAGTGTCTTAAAAATAAAATAAAAAATTACATAGCATATCTAATAGTCTTTTGAATAACAAGTTATTTTGTTATGACCCAGCTTCTTGCACAAACCACATTTAGTCGTCTTTGTAAATTCACCTGCAGATTTCAACCTTTTAGAAGATAATGGACGACCAGACAATCATCTACCTTTTGGAGGATCTATAATTGCATCTTCAACAGAAACGTCTTCACTAATACACCAATGTCTATATGAGCACTGTTATACAAAGAAAAAGAATCAACATTAAAAAGCCTAATCAGCAGTAATCAAATAAAATAATATAAACATGTTCAAATATTTATAAATAAATGCATATATGTAGGCATGTTAACAGTAATATCTGCATACCTATATGCAAAATTTCAGAACATTTGCACATATTTTTATACAAAATCGTTTATAAGAACACTTATAATATGCACATGTTAATAATATATGCATATTTATAAACAACTAATCTTCAGTTACGCAAACAAACAGCATTAATCAAACACACACAAACATATATTTTAACAAACTGTATATAAGTACGCATATATATAGAATAAAATCATACTTATATGCAACTTCTCTGAATATATGCAAAAACGTGTTCTACCAATAGTTGAATACTTGTATGGTTATATTAAGAATATATGCATATTTTTTTACTCCTGATCGGAATAGAATAACAAAAATATTGTACAATTAAATAATATAGCTGTGCGATGAATACCATTTTTGAAACTT
The DNA here is from genome assembly GCA_030737875.1 of Allium sativum. NCBI lineage: Eukaryota > Viridiplantae > Streptophyta > Magnoliopsida > Asparagales > Amaryllidaceae > Allium > Allium sativum. The sequence goes on along the minus strand of CM060918.1, from coordinate 20,379,776 downwards.
TTTACAAAATTACATTAACAATCGATAAAACTAAATAATTATAAAAAGTGAAAATAGTCAACCAACAAAAATCGATCTAAAAACGAAATCCATAAAAAAAATTAAAATGTATAAATTACCTAGACGCTAAAACATCCATTATATAATTCAAAGAGGAATCAAATTGAATCTCCAAAAAAAATCGGATTACAGAGAATTGTTTATCGACAACATCCGACGAGAAAAATTGTAGATCCAGGACAACGCCGCCATTAAAACCTAAAAATATGATTCTGGAAACATATAAATCCGTATTACGTGGATTTAGGACCACGTTAATTACACCGCTAATCACAAAAAAGGGCAGTTCTGGAAACAAATCAGCCGCTGTTTAAAATAGGGATGAGATTTATATGTTTTAAAACGGGAGGATGTATGCTTAATTAAATTTAGTTTTAAGGATGTGGCCCTAATTTTCACTTGACTGAAACTGTCAAAACACGTTTTCTTCTGCCACGCTCACATATTAATTTCAAAAATTATTAAATTGGAATATAGCAATAATTTGACATTCCGGATCCAACAAAAGTGGTTTTGTCGAAAAGTAGGTCGTTTGCAAAATGGCTATTTTTAAGGCCTTTATATATATTAAAATATATATAAATTCCACAGCAACTTTTCTAAATTTTAAACTGGACGTAACTCTCAACTTTTAAAATGAAATCTCAGTTTCTTACTTTCGTTAGAAAAATATCTGTAACACCCCATATTTTCTGTGAACATAAGAGTAACAAATCAGAGAATAATTAAATTGTAACAAAATAATTAAGGGAAACGGGTTACGCCATTGCGTTCGACTCGTAATTCTTCTTGGAATATAGTCCAAGTTTGCGTAAATTGGACTCCGTATGTAGAAGATATGGCCTTCAGAAGTTTCAATAAAAACCAGCCCGAAATTCAAAATTTAGATTTCAAAATTCAAAATAGACACCTGGGCTGGGCGGGAAAATTCCTGCTTAGGACCCATCTCGACACTAGGGTCGACCTGTGTAAACAGGTCGACACTAGGGTCGACACAAGGGTCGACCTCCCCCTATTTCTGGATCCGTGGACATATGCATTTTTTTGTATTCAGACGCTCTTTCTGACCAGATTCATGACCCCTATGCTATTTAAACACCCCCAAACCTAGCTTTCTCTCCACACAATTTCATTCTGCCTATACTCTTCCTCTATTCTAATTAAAAATAAAAATGGCATCGCTACTCTGCTAGAATCAAAACTAGAACTAGTGCATCTTCTTCCAATCTGAATAGAGAGAACAACTATTTTCTAATCTAATCGATAGTCTACGCCAAAGGAGCGCTATTTAGTGTCAGAATACAGATCACAGAAATCAAGAATCGTTCCCTTTTTGTGAATACAGTTATTTTCAGCTATAAAGTTTAATAATTATCATGACATTTTTGTGAATCTGGATCTGAGGTTATGCATACTTCTCTGTGGATCTATCTTGATTGTGACTATTCTGTATCTGTTCCCTCTTTTCTTCTTTTTTGTTTATAGCCAGGCTACCACGAGCCTGCACCAAATCTCATAAGAGATTAACGCACAAACGCTAAATTTTGTGAAAAATAATGGATAATGCATAATTGGACATGACTGATCTTTGACTGATTTGAGAAATGGTCATATGCTGTAAATTAGATCTAGATCTGTGTATACTCTGTAATTTGGAAGAAGATAAATCATTGTATGATAACATATGACTTGAAACTTGGGGGACATAATACATGTTTAAAATTAAGATCTGATTTTGAGATGTTATAATTTAAAGATCTAGATTTTTGGGCATATTTTTATATAACGGTTCATGACTTGAAAAAGGAATATGTGACTTAGGCATAAAGACCTATATTAAAATAGGATGTCTATTAATGTGAATGAGCCTAAAAGTAGATTTTTGGATATTTGGTATTAAAGGCTATAATTTGGCATAATTCATATGGTATATCATGATTTGGGCTTTTAGAGAATATTCTATACTATGCAAAGTTTAACTAAAAATTTGGGCATATGTTGTATTATGAATTATGACCATGATTTAGGCATGTAAGTTTAGGCTAAATTTATGATTAGGCAAGAAATGTAAATAGAATTTTAGAAATATATAATCTGTTGAATTAATATGTGAAATCTATTATCTGCTAAATCTGTTGAATTGCCTAATCTGCTAAATCTATTGAATTGCCTAATCTACTAAATCTGTTATCTGCTAAATCTGTTGAATTGCCTAATCTGCTAAATCTGTTGAATCGCCTAATCTGCTAGATCTGTTATCTGTTGAATTGCCTAATTTGTTGAAAGCTAAATAATTGTAATTTGGGTACGAAATTCCGTAGGCTCAATTTAAGATTGAGTAAAACATGGAAATTTGATTAATCTGCTGTAACCTGTAAAGAAGTTTAATCTGTCAAATGGACATAATTAGTTTGATATCTGTATAATCTGTGTTGGAATAAATTGGCTATGACACGAGGTTAGACTCTGTTTGCGGTAGAAGCCTGCCCGCAACCAACCGGCTTAACTAGCAACCGCAAACTGTCAGTCTAATGTGAGAGGTCGTAGGCATAACTAAAATATGCTTAGACACGAGGTTAGGTCTGGCTTGTGGCAGAAGTCTACCCGGAACCGCCCGGCACATCCAGCGGCCACAAGCTACCGACCTAATGCGAGAGGACTATGCATTAATATTTAATTAATGCAAATTTAAGAGAAATGTGGAGTCTAAAAACATGTTGGGTGGATAGGGTTAAACCAACTGGACTGATGAACCTAATAAACCCATTTCATGAATCTATAGGCCCAATACAAAGTTAGACAATCTGTAAGTCTGTTAAATCCGTACATCTGATCTGTTAATCTGGAAACTTGTTAACTTGATTGTCTGATTTGTGAACTAGTAATCTGAACTCTGTCTGAAACTTGTAAACAAGTTAATCTGAAATCTGCTAGTCTGGGAACACAATGTTAGGAGGGGAAATACTTGTGTCATTTGTTGTTTGGAACCCATATTAGTCAGTAACCCATTCTGGTATCAAAACTTTGACCCTACGCTATGTAGGGGTCCGGGCACGCTTACTGAACTAATTATAAGTGGTTCATTCTGATAATGGCGAGGGGTGTTGATGGCGCGTTCCAACCGGGTCATGTGCGTGCATGGATCCGGTCTGCTCTGAGGATGTAAGACACCGTGACATCTGTAAATAGGTCTGTTCCAATAGGTTGCCACTTTAGGGAGTGATACACCCTGATGTGGGGCTGAAACAGGGTATTTATGTATTAGGGAGCCGATCGCTTAGGGGTAGGACTTAGGGTACACTTAGTTCTGTCTGTTTCTGTGGGTATCGTCTATTTCTGTTGGGTGGTAACACCTGTCTGTTTCTGCGTGGTACCATCTGTTCAGGTGGTAAAGGCCCATTACTAGTGTACAATAATTCTAGCATTCTGTTTCTGCAGAGATTATTCTGTTTCTGTTTCTATTTCAGTTTAGACATTAGGGTACACCTAGTTCTGTCTGTTTCTGTGGGTATCGTCTGTTTCTGTTGGGTGGTAACACCTGTCTGTTTCTGTGTGGTACCGTCTGTTCAGGTGGTAAAGGCCCATTACTAGTGTACACCTAATTCTAACATTCTGTTTACGTAGGGATTACTCTGTTTCCGTCTCTGATTCCGTTTCCGATTCTGTTTCTGTACCTTCTGTATGTTGGGGTGGTAAGGGCCCATTAGTTGGGTGGTAAAGGCCCATTATTAGTATTCTGCTTCTATACCGTCTGTCTGTTACGGTGGTAAAAGCCCATTATTAGCATTTTGTTTCTGTACCGTCTATCTCTGTTCGGGTGGTAAAGGCCAATTACTAGCATTCTGTTTCTGTAGAGATTATTCTGTTTCCGTTTCTGTTTCAGTTTAGACATTAGGGTAACACCTAATCCTGTTATACTAGTATTAGTGCAGAGAAGTGAAAAGCTTAGCTTAGCCTATATCATTCCGTTTCTTCTGTTAACCTGCTATTCCTGTTACGGTTATCTCTCATCCAGTTTTGTTTACATGTCATGATACTATTATCTATTTATATGCTGAAAGTCACTGGAATCACCAGACAATTATGTCTGACCTAGTTTGTTTCGCCTCTTTTCTTTCCATTCCCCCCCAGGTGCTCAGGGTGGAGCTTGATTCTGATTCTCTCTTCTTGAAGTGCTTGGAGTATTGCTTGGCTTTGATTCTATCTTTCAATGGCAGTTTATGTTAGGGATTATGGCTTTAAAAACTATGCATTCTGAAGGCTTTTGTACAAGACTGATAATTGTGTACTTGAGTTTTGGTATTGTGATTTAGAAAGATGTAACCAAACTTATTTCAGCTTCTGCTGTAATAAAGTTATAATTTTTCAAATACAACTTTATCTGTCTTGTAAATTTCTGTTCTGTCTACTAAAAATGCTCCACCAAAGTTAAGGCATTCCCTTCGCGAGTGACCTTAACGGAGGTGGGGTGTTACACTTAGTATCAGAGCTGAAGGTTACCAGATTCCATAAAAAGTTTTTGAAAACTATTTTCAAAAAGGTTTTAAAAAGGTAGTATTTTCAAAAGTAGTGTTTATTTTGAAAAACATAATCCCCAAGAGCCATATATCTATCTTTTGATTTCATGTTTCCTTCTTTTCTGAGTCTTCTTCTGGGCTCCTGGCTTTCTGGGAGGTAACCTCATCGCGGCATGGTTCCGTAGGCGTGATGAGACTACGGCGTCTTTCGAAGGGCAAAGTAGTGCCTAACTTCCATCTGTAGCCGCAGTTATTTCACCTACGGCTAATCCTCTTTTGAGCTTCGTAAGGTTTTGCCGCGCGATGGGGGCAACTTTAGAGAAAGACTTGTTTACATGTAAGAAGACTGGTTGTTTTCAGTGTGGTGAGATAGGACATCTGATCTAGGATTGCTCCAGAAGGCAAGGGCAAAGGGTAGAATCTTCTGGAGGGTAGATACTCTCGTAGTTGGCAAACGGGATAGAGGTGGAAAAAAATTTCCTTATCTGATCATTCTGGCATTTTGATTCTGTAGTAGAGTCTCTACTAGTCTTGTTTCTGATCCCACTATAGTCTCAAGCCCCATGAGGGTTACGATCCATCTATTTGTGATAAGTTGGGGTTTGAGGGTATCTGTGTTGGGCGTTAAGTTGACTATGACACATACATTCTGGGATTTTATCATTCTTAGTTTCCTAAGAATCATTTGATAATCTGATCTGTACCAGTAGTCTGTAAGTATCTGAATATTTCTGATAAGGTTAAGGGTTTTTACTCAAAGCGAGAAGTAGATTTCCAGTTGGACATTTGCTTAATGGGAGTAGTTCTCCAAGTGTTAATCTGATGTTGATTTCGGTCTTCGGGGTTGATACCTAGGGGGTTATTCTCTTAAACCGATGTCTAATGGGAACCAAGCTTTTGTTTTGATTGTACTTTCTTCTATCACTCGACTTTATCCTATCGACCGAATCTTCGACCTTTAGGTAGAAACTAATGGCTGTAAACATGTGTTTGAGACATGTTATGTTTGATGGTTGCAAGTGGATGCAAGTGGTTGCTAGCGGTTGCTCGTGGATGCATATACACACACACTAGATACTAGATCGGCTCAAAAACACTCTCAAACTGCATATGGATGTGCGTGCATTATTAAAAAATTTATGGATGCAAAATGGTTGACTCAGCACATGGATGTTGCATATGAATGAACGGTTGTGCACTCATATAGAAATGATATGTATCAAATAGGAAAATTGCATACATGTTGGACTCATGGCACTGACATAATTCGCATTAAGGAGGTCAACTGAATCAGTGAACCGCCTGATCTTTCCATTAGATAAGGGACATATACACACAATTTTGCATATGTTCATACAACATTATAAATTTTCTAAGGACAATGGATGCTTGTGGATGATGGTTGAGTAAATGGGTGATTGGATGGTAGGATACATTCTTCTTAACTTGAAGATTTCGGGGACGAAATCCTTTAAGGAGGGGAGAATGTAACACCCCGTATTTTCTATGAACATAAGAGTAACAAATCAGAGAATAATTGAATTGTAAAAAAATAATTAAGGGAAACGGGTTACGCCGTCTTGAAATTCTGCTTGGAATAGAGTCCAAGTTTGCGTAAATCGGACTCCGTATGAAGAAGATACGGCCTTCAGAAGTTTCGATAAAAACCCGCCTGAAATTCAAAATTTAGATTTCGAAATTCAAAACAGACAACCGGGCTGGGCGGGAAAATTCCCGCCTAGGACCCAGGTCGACACTAGGGTCGACTTGGGGGTCGACCTGTGTAAAAAGGTCGACACTAGGGTCGACCTCTCCCCTATTTCCAGATCCGTGGACAGATGCATTTTTCTGTATTTAGATGCCCGTTCTGACCAGATTCGTGACCCCGATGCTATTTAAACACCCCCAAACCTAGCTTTCTCTCCACACAATTTCGTTTTGCCTATACTCTACCTCTATTCTAATTAAAAATAAAAATAGCGTCGCTACACTGACAGAATCAAAACTAGAACTAGTGCATCTTCTTCCAATCTGAATAGAGAGAACAACTATTTTCTAATCTAATCGATAGACTACGCCAAAGGAGCGCTATTCAGTGTCAAAATACAGATAAGAATCGTTCCCTTTTTGTGAGTACAGTTATTTTCAGATATAAAGTTTAATAATTATCTTGACATTTTTGTGAATCTGGATCTGAGGTTATGCATACTTTTCTGTGGATCTATCTTGATTGTGACTGTTCTGTATCTGTTCCCTCTTTTCTTCTTTTTTGTTTATAGCCAGGCTACCATGAGCCTGCACCAAATCTCATAAGAGATTAACGCACAAACGCTAAATTTTGGGAAAAATAATGGATAATGCATAATTGGAAATGATTGATCTTTGACTGATTTGAGAAATGGACATATGCTGTAAATTAGATCTAGATCTGTGTATACTCTGTAATTTGGAAGAAGAGAAATCATTGTATGATAACATATGACTTGAAACTTGGGGGACATAACGCGTGTTTAAAATTAAGATCTGATTTTAAGATGTTATAATTTAAAGATCTAGATTTTTGGGCATATTTTTATCTAACGGTTCATGACTTGAAAAAGGAATATGTGACTTAGGTGTATAGACCTATATTAAAATAGGATAACTATTAATGTGAATGCGTCTAAAATTAGATTTTTGGATATTTGGCATTACAGGCTATAATTTGGCATAATTCATATGGTATATCATGATTCGGGATTTTAGAGAATATTATGTATTGTGCAAAGTTTAACTAAAAATTTGGGTATATGTTGTATTATGAATTATGACCATGATTTAGGCATGTAAATTTAGGATAAATTTATGATTAGGCAAGATATGTAAAGAGGATTTTAGAAATATATAATCTATTGAATTAATCTGCTAAATCTGTTATCTGCTAAATCTGTTGAATTGCCTAATCTGCTAAATCTGTTGAATTGCCTAATCTCCTAAATCTGTTATCTGATAAATCTGTTGAATTGCCTTATCTGCTAAATCTGTTATCTGCTAAATCTATTGAATCGCCTAATCTGCTAGATCTTTTATCTGTTGAATTGCCTAATCTGTTGAAAGCTAAATAATTGTAATTTGGGCATGAAAATCCGTAGGCTCGATCTAAGATTGAGTAAAACATGGAAATTTGATTAATCTGCCGTAACCTGTAAAGAAGTTTAATCTGTTAAATGGACATAATTAGTCTGATATCTGTATAATCTGTGTTGGAATAAATTGGCTATGACACGAGGTTAGACTCTGTTTGCGGTAGAAGCCTGCCCGGAACCAACCGTCTTAACCAGCAACCGCAAACTGTCAGTCTAATGTGAGAGGTCGTAGGCATAACTAAAATATGCTTAGGCACAAGGTTAGGTCTGACTTATGGCAGAAGTCTGCCCAGAACGACCCGACACATCCAGCGGCCACAAGCTACCGACCTAGTGTGAGAGGTCTATGCATTAATATTTAATTAATGCAAATTTAAGAGAAATGTGGTGTCTAAAAACGTGTTGGGTGGATAGGGTTAAATCAACTGGACTGACGAACGTAATAAACCCGTTTCGTGAATCTGTAGGCCCAATACAAAGTTAGACAATCTGTAAGTCTGTTAAATCCATACATCTGATCTGTTAATCTGAAAACTTGTTAACTTGATTGTCTGATCTGTGAACTAGTAATATGAACTCTGTCTGAAACTTGTAAGCAAGTTAATCTAAAATCTGCTAGTCTGGGGACACAAGGTTAGGAGGGGAAATACTTGTGTCATCTGTTGTTTGGAACCCATATTAGTCAGTAACCCATTCTGGTATCAAAACTTTGACCCCACGCTATGTAGGGGTCCGGGCACGCTTACTGAACTAATTATAAGCGGTTCGTTCTGATATTGGCGAGGGGTGTTGATGGCGCGTTCCAATTTACTACAAGAAAATATGCATATTGTTACATTAATTGGTTGCGTTGATATGTATATGCGACCAATGTGGTTTTCAATTTTACATTTAGGGGTATTGGTTACATTTATTTAACGATTGACTGGTAAGTAGCCATATTTCACACTTCTCTCCCATTAGGTTTCACTTCCCTCCTCGATTTTCCCCTTTCCGCCAAAACCTAAATTACATCGCTCCTGTCTTCCCCTAAATTACTTTCCTCCTTTCTTGTCCTATCATTCTAAAATAAAACCATAATCTTCAAATCGGGCTTCAATTATTAGCACAACCCATCATCGCGTATCACCCTCCACCGCAAACCATCGCTGTAGAATCCATCTCCACCACTATCTTCAAATCGTCATAGCTAGTCTCCTCCGCAACCGCAGGTCTTGCTGTCGTTGTTTGCTTGGTCTTCTAAATTGGCGGTGGTTAGTAGCTTGATAGTTTGATTTAATCAATTGATTTGAGTGCTTTTTACTTGATCAAATCTATAATTTCTTCAAGCCTTCAATTGTTGTAGAGTTAACATTCACATCGAAGATACTTTAATTTTTAATTGATTCGATGTTTTAGCTCTTTCGCGTTGTTGTAGAGTTGTACGGTTGACTACTTGGCTTCAATTTGATTAATTAGAAATGCGTTCATTCATTGATTCATTTTGTAATTAAAAATGCATTCGTTCACCGATTCATTTTGCTGTAGCCTGTAGAATTACAAGTTGTGTAAATGGCTTAAAAGAATAAATTTGGGCATAAGTTTGACTCAGAAAGTGTACGTTGAATCAAATTTTAGAAAAACCAGTTTGTCAGACAACAAATTTGGGCATAAATGTTGGGTTTAAAAACAAATTTTTGTTGTTGTTACTTGCTTGGCAATAGTAATTCTCATTTGGGCATAAATGTTGGTTCTAAAAAATAAACTCTGTAAACATAATTTCTCTTATTTTAGATGTTCAGAAACATGTTATACTGGTAGCATATGTTATAAAACTTCAGTTATGTAATAGTAAGCTTCAAATAAAAAATAAGAAATTTTTTTATATATATAAATTATTGACATGACTAAGTAAATTCATGATGGATTTTCTCAAATGTCATCTAGTGAAAATTTTCTGAATTGCCAAACCTCTGAGTTGATGCTGTTATGCATAAAATGAAAAAACAAGCAGAGGAGAGAGAGCCATGCATCATGGTTATTCAGTTTATCCAGTCTATTCTTTTAGGGGGAGGGGGTGCTACTTCTCTATTTTCTTTGTGCATATTTTGCATCAAGATGTGTGTACTTAGTTTATATGAGAATTTTTAGTGATTTTTTTTGTTTTACCTAACGACGGCCTTTGGTGTTGCTCTTTTTTCTTGCCTTATTTTCCAGATTGAAATAAAGGACTTAGATGACTTTGCTCAAATTGCTTTTGATGGATATAAAACTCTCAACCGAATTTAGACTCGCATTTTCCCCATGGCATACTACACAAATGAAAACATCCTAATAGGTATCTTTATTCTACTTATGTATTGTCATTTCAGTATATTTCTATACATTTTATTTTGTTACTTTGCTGTCGAATAGGAAAGCTATGTATTTCTTACTTGAAGGTCTGTGCTTCAACTGGGGCCGAAAAGACTAACGTTGCAATGATTACTATACTTCATGAGGTTAATCATGGGAATTTATTTTTGTTAGATTATAATGTTCTTCCCATTGAGAACACTACCAAGTTTATTTGCCTTTTGTTTTGCAGATCAAGCAGCACTTTCTTTTATGTTAATCTGGAAACACAGGTCCATATTTATCTGTTTATTTGCCTTTTGTTCTGCATGGAAGTAAAGCCTATGATAATTTTGCATGATTCACATTACCTTACATTTCATATCTTGTCTATATTATTTTGGAAGTTAATAATATTCAAGCAACCTCAAAAATATATCTTTGTCGGCTGCATACAAATGCATTTGAAGGTAACATTTTAGGTTGAAAGAATCTTGTTTAACGAAGAAAATAGAATTTTCTCATTAAAAACAATCTTTTGTTTGGCAAAATAGACTATTTAACTTACAAAATATGTCCATGAACAGCTCTATCGTTCGTTTAACTGACTATACTCACGTAAGCTGATCTATTCCGCTTAATTAAATAAAGTGAATAGGGGGGATATTAGGTAGGCATTGATAATCCGATCCTGATATGCATTCTTGTTCGTACACTCGATCTCAAGAAATACATTTTCATATATTTAGAGGGTAACAAAACAATATAAAATATGAACTGATCCACATTGAGTTTAGATAATTTCCAACTTCATGTATTTTCTGAAGAAGCCTTACATATATATATCATAAGCAATTTTTCCATAGTAATTTTATATCAAGTACATGCATGAGAAAATGGCCATCATCACCCATCAATTTTCTCAGAGTAGAATCCATTTTCACCAGCATCAAGAAAGCGCAGGCAATGAGCCTCTGAGTGGAGAAGCCATTGGTGGATCTGATACCTTACCATTAAGGTCATAATGGATCGCTCCTAAAAAGGCTAATGGATCACACTTTTCACCCATCAGTATGTTTCTTCTCCAAAGCACTCCATACTATTGTTTCTTTTTGCTTGTCTTATCTTTATTTAGAAAATGAATAAAGTTGACAACACCTGATATCCATAACTTCATTCAATCGACCTTTACCTAACTTCATTCAATCCACCAATCATCCAATCGACCAATCACTGTGGCACCTCTTAATACCCATAACTCATCAAAAACCCCACCACTTCCAAAATGGACATTTTTTTAAAAAAATAAACAAAGTAATGTTGTACGCTACACACCACTTGACTATATACTGGATTAATCTGGACATAGACTCCCTATTCCACTAGAAATTAAATCAGTTGGCCAACATTCTTGATTTGAACTTATTGTTGGTTTCTTCCTTGATGGCATCTTGCCGTACACTACTGTCACCACCACTTGAATTAGATCTAGGAACTATAAGGTTCATTTCAAGTTAAGTCCAACTCTATGAAAATTTTGAGTTTGCTTGTGCTGAAAATAGAAAAACATTTTGTCTGTTGATCCTATCTTCATCAGAGGAAAATGTCCATAATCAAGCCAATAGAGCCAACTTTTGGTGATATACATGCTACAATAAGGAAATTCCTTTGTAGGCTCACTTTCATAAAATTCAATTGATGGCATGGACACTTATCGGCATTAACTGGATTGTTTGTCATGTTGAAAAATTATATGCATGAATGAAACAACTGAAAGTCCGTTGAGATTTATAGAAGGAAACACAGGACCATGTTTATCTGTTTCATTCCTTTTATGTTATATATTTATAGTTACATATATTTGTCAGTCTTTTATTTAATGATATTATCATATTGACATGCACGATGTGTGAAACAATGCATAATAAATTGCTTCATATACAATGCTTAGGAGTGGTAAAATTTAAATATTTGAAAAGGTATTGAGGAAATACACAGAACATGTTGGCCAATAGCCACCCATGTAATATGGCATTCACCATAAGTCATAGCTTTGCATTTGGGTCATTTTTAAAATATAGCTGTGTGTAAATGTTTTGGCCTAAGTCATCATGAGGTTATATTTCATACAAGAGGATGTTTCCTTCAAAATTTTGGAATCCCAATTTCAGATACCGGTTTAAAAAGGGAAAAACTAGTACAATATTACTTTAATGTTTATTCCACTTGCTAATAGAAATGCAATTTCCATGAACATAAAATAAGGCTATTAGGTAAAGTGCAATTAGCAGCCCAACCATCATCGACACATAAACGATATTTATTGGGTGGCCTAGCTTGGTTTGCACTTCAATTTTCCTTAGCAACATCATTAGGTCTTGGTGCACTTGCCCTCAATCTTCCAATTAATGCGGCTGAAGCTAGTCGTGGCCTTGTTCCTCCTGCTACTGCTGTAGCCTTAATGGGAAAAAAAAATAAGATCTGAGCTTCTTCTTATCGTGCATTTTATTGAAGTTTGCTTAACATGCATTTTACATTTATATTGTAATTTCCATGCTTTTTATGTAAGTTTGCTTAACATGCATTTTACATGCATCTTACATTTATATTGTACTAAGAAAATATTTAGAGTAGGATGTTTAATTATCATTAGGTCTTGTTGCGATTTACGCTAGTATACTGAATTATAATTAAAATTGCATGTTCATCAAGGAAAATAAATTTGCAAACCTTGCCATAGCTAGTTCTTGAAGTTTGTCTTAAGGATATACTCGATGGTTGCAGAATCCCACGTGTAAATCTGCCTATTAAAGGGATCGAGCAGCCTGAAGGTCTTGTACTTGAGACATAAGTCGGTACTGAAGCCGTGCAGCTGCTTGAAGTTGAGAATTTGATGAAGTAACATTCCTACTACCAGAGGATACTGCCTTTTCTTTTCGTTGCCAATTTTCTAGGTATTGATGCAAAATGCTTCTTCTATCAAGACAGCGATCACAGGAAAAAATGATGTTGTGTAAAAGTATGCAGAACCCATGAAGATTTAACTTGTTTCTGATGATAACCTAGTGCAGGTATGTCATGCTTGGAACTTCACATCCCTCCAGCTTTATCTGGACAACTCAATAAAAATAGAGCTTCAGAGTTTATTTTATCATTAATTGGGCCAAGAGTCCACCTATTGGACCAGACTTTTGTGTGGTTATGAACAGAAATTAGAGTCTTATTATCTTATTTAGAGACCCATTTAGTATGAAGGTCATAAGATTTTATTTTAACATAAGAGTCTGCCTCTTATTTAACTGATAGCTAACGACTAGCTTAATAATAGATCGAATCATATATTGATTTTAAAGTATATTGTTGTTCGATTATAGCAGAAAAAACAAATTCTACATCAAAGTTTGAAAACTTATTTGATTACCTATATGGTCGATGGAAATAGATTAGGTATATTTAATTTAAAAACTAAAAAACTTCTATTACTCAAGCATGCCCTGTTAATGTCACATATTATTTTGATAACAAATTGTTGATTATTTAATTTCATAGATAATAGAAGCCTGCTTGTCATGAACTTAATGATCAGGGCTTATGAATACTCTTCTTTGGCCAGAGTTTTATTTGTGATATTTGAAGTAAATTATAGCTCACCTATTAACTAGCATTATTTTTAATTATCAAAACCAAGCTAGAATGTTGTTTCAATTCCAATATGGCAACTACTGACACTGGCTTTTACCAAATCAATTTATAGATTTAGTTTAACCAACTAGCTAATCTGTAGTAAAATTGTATGGCAAGGAAGAGGCAAAATTTTGCACACGCTAATCAAATCTTTAGTCGACACTAACATTCATATTTCTTATGTGAAGTTGTCTTTTTCCCTTCAATGGAGTGCTATTCTTCCATGGTCAAATGTTAGTTACCATTTGAACCAATTTTTTTTAAATGGAGTGCCTAAATGCAGTAGTGTGCTGCTGCGGACAATAGCAGCAACACATGTTGTTGTATAGGGGATGCTGGACTTGTAGCACAACCCAGGTCGGATTGGGCCTTGCCCAGTCACCCTATTAAAAAAATGAATTAAATGAATGCAACGCTTGCATGTTCAAGTATTACTACCTGATATTGGTTGGAAGATGATTGCTAATATAATTAAAATTAATTTTCTTGCTAATGCTTGATTGTTGTTACTATGCTTTTACTAAATTGCATTTATTAAATTCCATTTCATTTTCATCTTGGAGTAATACTGAAATTCTGTTTATTAAATGTTTTTACAGAGTGTATGTACATTGAAGATGCATTTGGTACTGTCGTAGCTAGGCCAGCCGCATATGTTGGGGAATCAAGTTCAAGTAAGTATTTGTTGCTACTTATATGCGTCTCTTATGTATACACACACGCCCTTACACAATTTCTAGGTTCATGTTGTCTAAATTATATATATATACTCATGCGATTTGGTAAACAAAACATAAATTGGAAAGCCACGATGGACATTAAGTTGATAGAGTAAGTAGCTTCTAATTAGCTTTTGTGTACGTTTGATGAGAGGAGTGGAAGTTTTGTGGTTTATGGGTATTTCTGTTCGAAGTTTAGGGGTGGTGGACATTCTTGGTTGTAGGTTGGGTCTGGTATTGCTAGTAGGTGGATGATTGAAACTATTGATGATGATGTTTCGGGTTGGGAAGTAGGGAGTTCAAAAGTGATTCAAGGAGAGGCTGTTATTTGCAGTGGAATGCTTAGTCAGGCGATGTGAAGCTAGTGTTTGTTTTGGTGAATTGGTTAGTATTTGTAATGTATTGATTGTTTGAGTTGACTTAAGAGTCTGGGCACTCATAAACTTGTACCCACATTTGAAATTTTGTGTTTATACTCGGCTCGTGTTTCAACTGCTGCATGTGGTCAATGTATGTATCTCTTCATCAAACAAGAACGATAGTCCATGGAGGTTGGAGCACACTATTCATTTCACTTCATTTATCAATCTGCAATGCCATATATTCCGCGCTTAAGCATTTGGTATGAAGATCTAACTGAGGATGAAAATGAGAGATATCTATGGTGAGCAGAAGAGTTGGGTAAGGAGATCATTGGTCTCATGCTCTAAATGCCTTCCGTTAGACGTTCAAATGTTGATCACTACATTGCATATTACATGGTTGTTGATGTTTAAGGTGTTGATAATTAATAACAAAATGAAGATCACTTTCTCGGCTTCGGTTTCAATAGCTATGGTTTTTATCAAAGGTACACTTTTAACTTCTTCTAAAAATACTTAAAAACAAAAATTTCTACATGTTAGTACTCTTTTCTGTTGTCCTATTTATTTGCATGATTACATGCACTAGGATGCTTCAGTATCGGATACAGAGCCTGAAGCCACCTTAAAAAGCCAAACATATTATTATGTATGATTGAATTGGAACAAAGGATTCACTTTTGCTTGCCATTGCTTCATCAGGGAAATGGCATATTGGAAAGAGTTGCTATATGCAGCAGCTGTTTGGCTTAAAATATTTTCTGTCATTTTGCTTGATTTAAAACTTTTGAACCAGAACAATAACACTAGTTCATATTGTTAGCCTAACCTGAAAATGCAATTGATGTGCATATGTACGTGTTTGGAGTTTGTTAAAATTCATTTACTGAGATTGTTGAAAACAAAATTTTATACAATCTGATCAAAGTTTTACCTGCTTCAAATATTTAATATTTTAATTTTTGCTATTAACCGCTTGACATATGCTGCCATATTTGTATCAATGCCTTCATATTTGACCTTTTTGTATTGAAATTTTTAGAAAATACCCTATTTTTTGTATGGAAATTTTCAGTAAGTGATTACAAGCATTTTCTATTATATGCAGTAGCTTTTACGGCAGACTTAATAATCCTGAGTAAGAGACTCTCATCGAAAAAGATATTTGTAAGAGCTTTTACGATAGGATTACAAGCCACTGCTAGCTAGACCATTTACCATTCTTCCATAAGTCTGTGAACATGGGTTATTAGAAATTAGCAATATATTTGGTAAGAGCTGCATTTGTCAGGTTTGCATTTTTGCATTTTGACACTTACCTTATTCAATTCCATATTCTTCATGAACTAGGTTTAACTTTCTGCATAATTCCGCATTTTCTGGTGAATTTGCATTGCCTGCAAGAAACATGATGCTATCTATCTATTTGGAAGTTCAATGACACATACTGAAAGTGTATTACTGGAATTTTTTCTGACCTTTTGATTTGTTTCGAGAATTTCATCCATCATAATTTTTTCTTGCACAATTTAAAATGAAATGTTTGCCGGTTAGCAACTAAATAGGTTAAATTGAATGTGTTTATGGACCTTTTTCAGCCAAATGCTTTGCAAACTTGACTCCAACTGAATTTCCAAAAAACTTAGGTCATTAATATTTAATCCAGAGAGGTCATCCCCCATTAATTGCCTGTCATGTGAAAATGGTAGTCAGTCTTTGGTTTGACTTGAAATATGTATAGTATTGTGGTTGTGCAAATATGAAATGCACAGTTAACACCCTTTTAACTTTGTTAATTGTTCCATGATTGTATAGTGCTGCATTGCCAATTCATACACAAACGTAGGACATTTTTTTAATCTTCTTGTGAAGTTGGTAGACCCACAAGGCACCCAGAAACAACATGGGTACACACATCCTTGGACATAAATGAGTAAGAACCATATTTTGGAAGCCGTCATTCTTCCATAAATCTTTTTAAATATATATTATATGATTTTTTTTTCAAATATGTATTTAGAGGATGACCAGAGAACTATTGGCATGGAAAATGCTTTTGAATTGTTAAAGTTTTTACTAGAAGATTTATCTGCTCCCTTGGTTGACAAAATTTTCAAATACCTTAAGGTAAGTGTTATGTCCCTCATTGGTTAATACTTGATATCTAATTTCATGCCCTTTTTCTCATTTTGTTTTTAACCTTTCTTTTTGTGCATTTGTTTTACAAGTGCAACAGGATTACAAAGCAATTAACAAGGATCAGTGGATGAGCTTTCTTTGATTTGCTAATGAGGTAAGTTAGTCTTAATTTCACTTTTTAGATGTTTTTCACTATAGTTTCTTTCATTTTCTATTTGAAAATCGAGTCTATGTAACTTTCTTGTTATTGGTAAATAATTTTTCCATCACTTGGCAATTATGATGAAGGTTCTGGATGGGTCGTGCTTTTGGATGATTTTGTTGATTGGGCACGCAGATCGAATTAGCGTGATCTAACAGGCAATATCAAATTAGCTTTTTTCGAGTGAAGACCATCAGCAACAATGAACATGACTTCAATTGTTATATGTATTATGATATTAGTTAGTATTTGTTATATAAACCTTTTTGTGAATGCTTGTGGTATGTGAATTTGTTCATTTTGCCAAACAGTTATTATCTAAATGGCTATGAATAATACTTATGTGACTAGCGTGCTTTCAATTATTTGAATGTATATGATGATTATATGCTTGGTTGATCGTTGGTTTAAATATGGTAATTATACGATTGTTGCTAATTTTTATAAGTCTATTACATAAATGGATACTGGAAATAATATACGCCATTAACAATATATAGTAGCATTTAAAATATGTTACAAAACAATCAATACCTTTTGGTAGCATTTTAGAAACGCTACTAAAATAAATGTAAAAATACCATTTGAATTTATGGCGGTATAAAATAAATGTAACGAAAAGTTTTGGTAGCTGTTGAAAAACGCAATTACATGAAACATTTGGTAGCATTTATTAAAACGCAACAGAAAAAATTAGACTTTTAGTTGCGTGACCTGTAGTAGCGTTCTTTAAAACGCTACCAAAAGCTTTAGTAGTGTTTTTTAAACGCTGCTAAAGGTCTTTTCTGGTGTAGTGTGCAACCGGGTCATGTGCGTGCATGGATCCGGTCTGCTCTGAGGATGTAAGACACCGTGACATCTGTAAATAGGTCTGTGCCAATAGGTTGCCACTTTAGGGAGTGATACACCCTACTGTGGGGCCGACACAGGGTATTTATGTATTAGGGAGTCGATCGCTTGGGGGTAGGACTTAGGGTACACTTAGTTCTGTCTGTTTCTGTGGGTACCGTCTATTTCTGTTGAGTGGCAACACCTGTCTGTTTCTGCGTGGTACCGTCTGTTTGGGTGGTAAAGGCCCACTACTAGTGTACACCTAATTCTAGCATTCTGTTTCAGTAGAGATTATTCTGTTTTCGTTTTTGTTTCAGTTTAGACATTAGGGTACACCTAGTTCTTTCTGTTTCTGCGGGTACCGTCTGTTTCTATTGGGTGGTAACACCTGTCTATTTCTGCGTGGTACCATCTGTTTGGGTGGTAAAGGCCCATTACTAGTGTACACCTAATTCTAACATTCTGTTTCCGTAGGGATTATTCTGTTTCCGTCTCTGATTCCGTTTCCGATTATGTTTTTGTACCTTCTGTCTGTTGGGGTGGTAAAAGACAATTATTAGCATTCTGTTTCTGTACCGTTTGAGTCTATTCGGGTGGTAAAGGCCTATTACTAGCATTTTGTTTCTGTAAAGATTATTTTGTTTCCGTTTCTGTTTCAGTTTAGACATTTGGGTAACACCTAATCATGTTATACTAGTTTTAGTGCAGAGAAGTGAAAAGCTTAGTTTAGCCTATATCATTCTGTTTCTTCTGTTAACCTGCTATTCCTGTTACGGTTATCTCTCATCCTGTTTTATTTACATGTCATGATACTATTATCTGTTTATATGCTGAAAGTCACTGGACTCACCAGACTTATGTCTGACCTAGTTTGTTTCGCCTCTTTTCTTTCTGTTTCCCCCCTCCCCCTAAGGTGCTTAGGGTGGAAACATAGGAGCTTGATTCTGATTCTCTCTGCTTGAAGTTCTTGGAGTATTGCTTGGCTTTGATTCTATCTTTCCATGGTAGTTTATGTTGGGGATTATGGCTTTAAAAACTATGCATTCTGAAGGCTTTTGTACAAGACTGATAATTGTGTACTTGAGTTTTGGTATTGTGATTTAGAAAGATGTAACCAAACTTATTTCAGCTTTTGCTGTAATAAAGTTATAATATTTCAAGTAATACTTTATCTATCTTGTAAATTTTTGTTCTGTCTACTAAAAATGCTCCACCAAAGTTAAGGCATTCCCTTTGCGAGTGACCTTAACGGAGGTGGGGTGTTACACTTGGTATCAGAGCTGAAGGTTACCAGATTCGATAAAAAGTTTTTGAAAACTATTTTCAAAAAGGTTTTAAAAAGGTAGTATTTTCAAAAGTAGTGTTTATCCTGAAAAACATAATCCCCAAGAGCCATATATTTATCTTTTGATTTCCTGTTTCCTTCTTTTCCGAGTCTCCGGGGCTCCTGGCTTTCTGGGAGGTAACCTCATCGCGGCATGATTCCGTACGCATGATGAGACTATGGCGTTTGTTGAAGGGCAAAGTAGTGCCTAACTTCCATCTGTAGCCGCATTAATTTCACCTACGGTTAATCCTCTTTCGAGCTTCGTAAGGTTTTGCCGTGCGATGGGGGCAACTTTAGAGAAAGACTTGTTAACATGTAAGAAGACTGGTTGTTTTCAGTGTGCTGAGATAGGACATCTAATCTAGGATTGCTCTAGAAGGCAAGGGCAAAGGGTAGAATCTTCTGGAGGGTAGATACTCTCGTAGTTGGCAGACAAGATAGAGGTGGAAAAAAATTTCCTTAGAAAGTTTAATTTCCTTATCTGATCATTCTGGCATTTTGATTCTGTAGTTGAGTCTCTACTAGTCTTGTTTCTGATCCCGCTATAGTCTCAAGCTCCAAGAGGGTTACGACCCATCTGTTTTTGATAAGTTAGGGTTTGAGGGTATCTGTGTTGGGCGTTAAGTTGACTATGACGCATACATTCTGGGATTTTATCATTCTTAGTTTCCTAAGAATCATTTGATAATCTGATCTGTACCAGTAGTCTGTAAGTATCTGAATATTTCTGATAAGGTTAAGGGTTTTTACTCGAAGCGAGAAGTAGATTTCTAGTTGGACATTTGCTTAATGGGAGTAGTTCTCTGAGTTTCAATATGATGTTGATTTCGGTCTTCGGGGTTGATACCTAGGGGGTTATTCTCTTAAACCGATGTCTAATGGGAACCAAGCTTTTGTTTTAATTGTACTTACTTCTATCACTCGACTTTATCCTATCGATCGAATCTTTGACCTTTAGGTAGAAACTAATGGGTGTAAACATGTGTTTTAGACATGTTATGTTTGATGGTTGCAAGTGGATGCAAGTGGTTGCTAGTGGATGCATATACACACACACTAGACACTAGATCGGCTAAAAAACACTCTCATACTACATATGGATGTGTGTGCATTATTAAAAATTTTATGGATGCAAAATGGTT
The DNA here is from genome assembly GCA_030737875.1 of Allium sativum. Taxonomy (NCBI): domain Eukaryota; kingdom Viridiplantae; phylum Streptophyta; class Magnoliopsida; order Asparagales; family Amaryllidaceae; genus Allium; species Allium sativum. Next base: position 20,359,355 of record CM060918.1, on the reverse strand, counting down.
GACTCAGCACATGGATGTTGCATATGAATGAACGGTTGTGCACTCATATAGAAATGATATGTATCAAATAGGAAAATTGCATACATGTTGGACTCATGGCACTGACATAATTCGCATTAGGGAGGTCAACTGAATCAGTGGACCGCCTGATCTTTGCATTAGATAAGGGACATATACACACACTTTTGCATATGTTCATACAACATTATAAGCTTTCTAAGGGCAATGGATGCTTGTGGATGATGGTTGAGTAGATGGGTGAATGGATGGTTGGAGACATTCTTCTTAACTTGAAGATTTCGGGGACGAAATCCTTTAAGGAGGGGAGAATGTAACACCTTGTATTTTCTATGAACATAAGAGTAACAAATCAGAGAATAATTAAATTGTAACAAAATAATTAAGGGAAACAGGTTATGCCATCTCGAAATTCTGCTTGGAATAGAGTCCAAGTTTGCGTAAATCGGACTCCGTATGAAGAAGATATCGCCTTCAGAAGTTTCAATAAAAACCAACCCGAAATTCAAAATTCAGATTTCGAAATTCAAAACAGACACCCGGTCTGGGCGGGAAAATTCCCGCCCAGGACCCAGGTCGACACTAGGGTCGACCTGGGGGTCGACCTGTGTAAACAGGTCGACACTAGGGTCGACCTCCCCCATATTTCTAGATCCATGGACAGATGCATTTTTTTGTATTTAGACGCCCGTTCTGACCAGATTCGCGACCACTATGCTATTTAAACACCCCCAAACCTAGCTTTCTCTCCACACAATTTCATTTTGCCTATACTCTGCCTCTATTCTAATTAAAAATAAAAATGGCGTCGCTACTCTGCTAGAATCAAAACTAGAACTAGTGCATCTTCTTCTAATCTAAATAGAGAGATCAATTATTTTCTAATCTAATCGATAGTCTAGGCTAAAGGAGCGCTATTCAGTGTCAAAATACAGATCCCAGAAATCAAGAATCTTTCCCTTTTTGTGAGTACAGTTATTTTCAGATATAAAGTTTAATAATTATCTTGACATTTTTGTGAATCTAGATCTGAGGTTATGCATACTTTTCTGTGGATCTATCTTGATTGTGACTGTTCTGTATTTGTTCCCTCTTTTCTTATTTTTTGTTTATAGCCAGGCTACCATGAGCCTGCACCAAATCTCATAAGAGATTAACGCACGAACGCTAAATTTTGGGAAAAATAATGGATAATGCATAATTGGAAATGACTGATCTTTGACTGGTTTGAGAAATGGACATATGCTGTAAATTAGATCTAGATCTGTGTATACTCTGTAATTTGGAAGAAGAGAAATCATTATATGATAACATATGACTTGAAACTTAGAGGACATAACGCATGTTTAAAATTAAGATCTGATTTTGAGATGTTATAATTTAAAGATCTAGATTTTTGGGCATATATTTATATAACGGTTCATGACTTGAAAAAGGAATATGTGACTTAGGCGTAAAGACCTATATTAAAATAGGATAACTATTAATGTGAATGTGCCTAAAAGTAGACTTTTGGATATTTGGCATTAGAGACTACAATTTGGCATAATTCATATGGTATATCATGATTTGGGATTTTAGAGAATATTCTGTACTGTGCAAAGTTTAACTAAAAATTTGGGCATATGTTGTATTATGAATTATGACCATGATTTAGGCATGTAAGTTTAGGCTAAATTTATGATTAGGCAAGATATGTAAATAGAATTTTAGAAATATATAATATGTTGAATTAATCTGCTAAATCTGTTGAATTGCCTAATCTGCTAAATCTGTTGAATTGCCTAATATGCTAAATCTGTTATCTGCTAAATCTGTTGGATTGCCTAATATGCTAAATCTGTTGAATCGCCTAATCTGCTAGATCTGTTATCTGTTGAAAGTTAAATAATTGTAATTTGGGTATGAAAATCCGTAGGCTCGATCTAAGATTGAGTAAAACATGGAAATTTGATTAATCTGCCGTAACCTGTAAAGAAGTTTAATCTGTTAAATGGACATAATTAGTCTGATATCTTTATAATCTGTGTTGGAATAAATTGGCTATGACACGAGGTTAGACTCTGTTTGCGGTAGAAGCCTGCCCGGAACCAACCGGCTTAACCAGTAACCGCAAAATGTCAGTCTAATGTGAGAGGTCATTGGCATAACTAAAATATGCTTAGACACGAGGTTAGGTCTGGCTTGTGGCAGAAGTCTGCCCGGAACCGCCCGGCACATCCAGCTGCCACAAGCTACTGACCTAATGTGAGAGGTCTATGCATTAATATTTAATTAATGCAAATTTAAGAGAAATGTGGTGTCTAAAAACATGTTGGGTGGATAGGGTTAAACCAACTGGACTGATGAACCTAATAAACCCGTTTCGTGAATCTGTAGGCCCAATACTAAGTTAGACAATCTGTAAGTCTGTTAAATCCGTACATCTGATCTGTTAATCTGAAAACTTGTTAACTTAATCGTCTGATCTGTGAACTTGTAATCTGAACTCTGTCTGAAACTTGTAAACAAGTTAGTCTAAAATCTGCTAGTCTGGGGACAAAAGGTTAGGAGGGGAAATACTTATGTCATCTATTGTTTGGAACCCATATTAGTCAGTAACCCATTATGGTATCAAAACTTTGACCCCACGCTATGTAGGGGTCCGGGCATGCTTACCGAACTAATTATAAGCGGTTCATTCTGATATTGGCAAGGGGTGTTGATGGCGCGTTCCAACCGGGTCATGTGCGTGCATGGATCCGGTATGCTCTGAGGATGTAAGACACCATGACATCTGTAAATAGATCTGTGCCAATAGGTTGCCACTTTAGGGAGTGATACACCCTACTGTGGGGCCGACATAGGGTATTTATGTATTAGGGAGCCGATCGCTTGGGGTAGGACTTAGGGTACACTTAGTTTTGTCTGTTTCTGTGGGTACCATATGTTTCTGTTGAGTGGTTACACCTGTCTGTTTCTGCGTGGTACCGCCTGTTCGGGTGATAAAGGCCCATTACTAGTGTACACCTAATTCTAGCATTCTGTTTCTGTAGAGATTATTCTATTTCCATTTCTGTTTCAGTTTAGACATTAGGGTACACCTAGTTCTGTCTGTTTCTGTGGGTACCGTCTGTTTCTGTTGGGTGGTAACACCTGTCTGTTTCTGCGTGGTACCGTCTGTTCGGGTGGTAAAGGCCCATTACTAGTGTACACCTAATTCTAACATTATATTTCCATAGGGATTATCTGTTTCCGTCTCTGATTCCGTTTCCGATTCTGTACCTTCTGTCTGTTGGGGTGGTAAGGGCCCATTAGTTGGGTGGTAAAGGCCCATTATTAGTATTCTGCTTCTGTACCTTCTGTCTGTTGGGTTGGTAATAGACCATTATTAGAATTCTGTTTCTGTACCATCTGCCTCTGTTCGGGTGGTAAAGGCCCATTACTAGCATTCTGTTTCTGTAGAGATTATTATGTTTTCGTTTCCGTTTCAGTTTAGACATTAGGGTAACACCTAATCCTGTTATACTAGTATTAGTGCAGAGAAGTGAAAAGATTAGCTTAGCCTATATCATTTCATTTCTTCTGTTAACCTGCTATTCCTGTTACGGTTATCTCTCATCCTGTTTTGTTTACATGTCATGATACTATTATCTGTTTATATGCTGAAAGTCACTGGACTCACTAGACTTATGTCTGACCTAGTTTGTTTCACCTCTTTTCTTTCCATTCCCCCCCCCCCCAAGGTGCTCAGGGTGAAAACATTGGAGCTTGATTCTGATTCTCTCTGCTTGAAGTGCTTGGAGTATTGCTTGGCTTTGATTCTATCTTTCCATGGTAGTTTATGTTGGGGATTATGGCTTTAAAAACTATGCATTATGAAGGCTTTTGTACAAGGCTGATAATTGTTTACTTGAGTTTTGGTATTTTGATTTAGAAAGATGTAACCAAACTTATTTCAGCTTCTGCTGTAATAAAGTTATAATTTTTCAAGTACTACTTTATCTGTCTTGTAAATTTCTGTTCTGTCTACTAAAAATGCTCCACCAAAGTTAAGGCATTCCCTTTGCGAGTAACCTTAACGGAGGTGGGGTGTTACAATATCATTAAACTGATTCAGATATTTCTGGTTTCACTTAAATCCGATTTATTTTGAATCATGTACATTCATTTGGAATTAGAAATCGAATTTTCAAACTGTCGCGCCATTTCAGGCTCGAATTATAATTAAAATAAATTTATTCATTTTAACTTCGTCGAAAATAAATTTTTCGTCGTTATTATTTAAAATAAATCATTTTACATATTCAAAATTCATTAAAATAGCCAAAATAAAAATTTTTAATTGGTTCTGATTTTCCGGGTTGTTACAATGACACTATGTAAACCTATTATGTTATATTGCTTTCTGTGTTAGTTTAATTATTGAATCATGCATTGCAAGTTCCCTGTAACCTGGGATATTATCGATCGAAATGATACATACCTGAATCACTGTATAGATTTAGAAAACAAAATTGAATCAATTTGGAATGCAGGTTGAAATGGTACATACCTGGGATACAAAATTAATGGGATTGAAATGATATATATTCGTATTACTTGACCTAGGTAGAAAATATACACATATGCCATGCTCTATTTTTGAAACGTTTTCTATAGATTACAAAAATAGTTTGAGCAATATTTGAATTTTTAAATTAAATTTGTATTTTAACTAAATTATATAAAGGTAAAAAGTAAGTTAAAAATAAATAAATTTAGATGTTTTAAGAAAAGTTTTATTTAATACAAGTTTTGAGATATAAAACTAAAATATTACTTAAAGAATATTTCGTTTTCTAATTATATTGAATATAGTAAATTAATAAATTTATAAGTAACTTAACAACCATTTTATTTAATAAATTTTAACTTAGAAATATAATTTTTTGGGAAAGGCCAAATATAAAATATAAATATAAAGATTTTTACAATTAATTAAAATTAAGAAAGATTGGAAAGTAAGTTAGGTTCGAATACGTAACTTAAAATTTGGTAATCCAGCATGTAATAAAATTTTGGTAAATGGAATTATTCCCAAATTAATGATTTGGAAATATGAGAAATGAATGGATGGATTGTTAAGTTAGTTGATTTCAAAATATTAAAACTGCAATTTGAATTTAGTATTGAAATCGAATTATTTGAAATGAATCATTTATTTTAAAGTAAGATTTTGTAAAAACGACCAAGGTGTGTAATAAACGTTTGGTTTGCTTTGTACGTGATATCAATATCACTTAAACAGTTATGTACGTGATAGAGAATCTAAAATGAAATAGGTTTGTTTTGCGAACATTACTTAAATGAAGGAAGAGAACGATGACGGATAGCCTTGACCTTCAGATCATAATTAAAATGACTAAAATAGGAGTCATACCGTGATTAATAAAGGTAGCATCTCTTATTGGACACACTTCTTTGAAACCATATCTATTGCATTGTGGTTTGATTGGTGCACACCTTCAATTATGGGAGTGTTGTTTGAGGTGGACGGCTATTGCGGCTATGCTTTACCATCGGTCTGGGCGCTCAACTAGTAGAACCCTACACTGGGTATTGCATGCCTTGTTGTATTATCCTGATCAAGCTCCTCCTCCCAATTTTTATTTATGGTGTACCTATGAAGTGCACACTGATATCACTTGTTTATGGTCAGTTTACATTACTGTATAATACAACATTATAAATGAAGTAAGTGTAATAATGGTAATCCGTCTTATGTTATTTTAAATAGTATATTTATCATAGACATTATTATAAAAGCATATTGTATTATATGATATCTAGTTTAACGAATCCTTAAAGAATGGAATATCAAACATTATTTAAGTTACTTATGCATTTCTGTAACATTTCACTTGAGGTCATTTACTTACATGAGAACGTTTGCCCTGACTCGAGCGTTTTTCTTACATGATGTTTGGGTCAACTTGAGTGTTATAACTTTAGGAGGCTTATACTATAGCTAGAGATTAATTGGATCTTTGTAACAAACCGGAAAATCCGAACCAAATTAAAAAATTTATTTTGGCAATTTTAGTGAATTTTTGATATTTAAAATGAATCATTTTAAATAATAGCGACGAGAAATTTATTTTGAATAGAATTGGAACGTATATATTTATATAGATCGACGTTAGAAAATTAATATTTATTTTTAATTATAAAAGGAATTGGAAATGGCGCGGTAGTTTGAAAATTCGATTTCAAAGTTCAAATGAATGTACAGGTTCAAAATAAACCAGATTTTAGCGAAACCAAAATATTAGAATCTAGTAGAAAATATCTTTCTAATGATTCCGAAAAATTGAAATTTCATAGCGGGAATAAAAAGTTATGCCCAGTTGAAATTTCAGAATAGTCGGTATGGAATTTTGGCCCTTAAAAATGGAAATTTTGCAAATGACCTCCGTTTTCGACGAAACCACTTTTGTTGGATCCGGGATGTCAATTTATTGCTAGATTCCAAAATTCGTAATTTTCTAAATCAATATGTGAGCGTGGCGAAAGAAAACATATTTTAACCATTTTAGTCAATTTCAATCGACCAGAAAATGGCCATTTTTCAAACGGTCTCGGAATTTGACGAAATTAGTTTTGTTAGAACCGTATCGTCAATACGAAGCTAGAAAATATTTTTTGGGAATTTTTATAGTCAGTATGTGGTCCCGATAAATTGAAATGTGCGTTCAAATTCCATATATAGATTTATATTTTGATTTTGACGAAAACCGATCGAAACAACCACACCTGGCTTACGATACATATCCCATTGTGTTCGGAATGGGGGTAATTAGTTATGGACGACAGTCGGTGGGTCTTGTTTAGAGGACGAAATAAAAAGTTGCTTTTTAGAAAATAAAAATAAAATATATTTATATATGTGGCCCCTTTACTCTCGCTCTCTCCTCACTTTCTTTCTACCATTCAAAAGAAAAAAAAAACCTCAAACATGGAAAAACAGCCCTGCCTCCCTCCACCTACGCAACCGTCGTGGCCCCCCCTCCGGCGATCGGCCTTAGCCTCTCCTCCTCCTCCTGTCGCGCCTCCCCCTTCCCTCCTCCCCTCCGATTAGAAGCTCTAGCCCCTTCTTCGATCAAACTAAGCCCAAAACCCCTTTCCCACCCAAAATATTTCCTCCCCCACCACCTCAGACCAGGCGCCGCCCCTCTGAACCCCCCACCCCCCTCCGATGATGAAGACCTTCCTCCTCCATAAAACGAAAGAAAAGTGAGTTTTTACTTCTTTTATTTATTTAATATTATGTAATTAGTTTAATTTACTTTGTAAATGAATAAAAATCTGATTTTTAATATGTAAAAGGATTGAAGAAGATATATTTGATTTTTACATAAAAGATTATTTTTATTATGGGAAGAACGAAATAAAGATTTGATTTTTACAATGTCAACATCGCTATAAAGAAGTGATTTTTAAACATAAAGTTTATATTTTTATTTACATGAATAGGGGATAAAAATAGGATTTTATTTTATATGTATGGCGAAGAAAAATGTTGGTTTTCATTTACGTAAAGTGGTATTATAAAAATATGGTTTTAACACGGTAAAGTTATGATGTTTATATAAAGTAATGATTTTTAAAGACATGAAGATTGGATTTTTATAATGAAGTAGCAATTTAAAAATACGATCTTTGGTTGTTTAAATATATGATCTTTATAATGTCTACATTGAAATAAAAATTCGATCTTTATATAAGAAGTGAAAATATAAAAATATAATTTTTATATAGAAAGAAGCGATAAAAATATATGATTTTTATAATCGAAATAGCGATGTAAAAATTGGATTTTTATATGCGGAACAGCAGCATAAAAATTTGATTTTTAATGTATAAACATTGGATTAAAAATATGATTTTTATTTATGTAAAGGAAGAAAAGTATGATCTTTTATATATAAAGTTAACAAGATAAAAATAATTTTTATATGAGTAGAGGATTAAAAATATAATTTTTATATAATATAAAAATCTGATTTTTATTATATACGTGGAAATAAAAATGTGATTTTTATAGCGTTGAAATAAAAATGTGATTTTTAATATGAACAGTGTGGAGAAGACTACGTTGGAAGTACGGGCAAATCCAAACTGTTCTGAATTTCAGAAATGAAATGGAGCAGTGGAATCCTCGGTGAGAACTTCTCACTTTGATTTTATTTTCTAGTTAAAATATATACTAGGATGCAGACTATGCTTAGCAGCACCCGACACAAGTCGTCCACAGACCTTGGACGACTTGTTTGTTTGATTGATTTTGTAGTGAAATTGATTGTGTGATGTGGAATGGAATAAAATATTTTATAGTTAAAAATATAATTTTTAACGTGTATATAAATAAAATAAATATTTATAAACAAATCAGACGATTTGTTTATATACACACATTTGACTGATACTGATTGGGACGATAAAATTTTACACATCACCCAACTGCACAAATAAAATTCATTATTTGTTGATTGAAACTCCACACGGGTATTGGGATGATATTGGACATACACTAATCCCGATATTTAACTATATGTCAATCGATTGATTGACAGGCTGTTATAAGCGTTAAATATTTATATTTGATGCTTATACAGTGTAGAATGCACTATGGATGATGGATGGCTATATTTGATTGTTGTTGTATACATGTGTGTATGAAATCCATATAATCAAATTATATGGTAATTGACAGTGTTTGATTCCAGTTCAGAAAGAATAAATATTTTAAAATAACGAATATTTTAAAATAACGAATATTTTAAAATAATGAATATTTTAAAATAATATTCAGTAAAAGATCAAAAACTGATTTTGATGTCCGATTTGGGATGGACACAAAAATATTTAAATATATATAGCCGTGTTGATTAGATTGACGCCATTGTGACGTGAACGATATTTATATCGATTTTATTCATTTTTATAATGAATATCGAAAAGGAATTGATTTCAAAATATAATGTTTTGAAAATACTATCATTTATATATCGATGATATGGAATATTCACTTTTGATTTGAAATTGAATATGAAGTTGAAATCATTTTGAAAACGAATTTAAAATGATTTATAAAATACGATTAAAAAGGAAATCGACGAAATATAATATATATATATATATATAATGGCCTGAATAGAACGCGCCACGCAGCGGCAGTTCGAGAATTTCGACCATTGACTTCGAACGGACATTATGGGAAATCCGATCATCGGATTCTCCTAAAACCAGAACCATTGGGTTCGTATCGGAAAGAGCTTTCTAATGAATATGAGAAATTAGAAATCTAATGGTTGGATTTGGAATTATGTCCAAATCAAATTTGGAAAAGGTCGTTGTAAGTGCAGTTCGATGGCTGTTTATGGAAATCGACTGTACGGGCCTTGATAAAATTATTAAAAATAGCAATAATTTGCGTAAAATCATAAGAAGTGTTTTGGAAAGAATTGGGATGAAAAATCCTATATTTGAAAAGATAAAAATATATTTTATCGAAATGAACTAGTTATTAACTAGAAAAATAATATATTTATTTTTAGAAATAAATAAATTGGATTTGAAATGGTTTTAAAAATAACCAGAATTTCCAATATATGAATTGGAATGGATTTGAATCGAAATTATCATCGGAATATTTCGATGTTGGATTCTGGATTATACGGATATTGTTATGGAAATTTGGAAGATATATTTTATATTGTTATTTCCAAAGCAATATTTGTTGGTTTCAGAATTTGATATTGAATATAAGCCGATATATTTTCTATTCAGAGCCTTGTATTTAATATCAAATGGGATTTGGGTTTGTCGTGAATGGTGTATTCATCAACACCGTTCTTAAACCCAGTTTAGAAAAGATTTAATCTTTTTATTTAGATTTAATGAAGTATACCAATTAATTAATATATTTGATTGGAATTGAATTAGAATTGATTTTTGGGGTTTATCGTGAATGGTGTTTTAAATAACACTTGTTCTTTAACCCGATTATAAATAGAATGTGAATCGGGTTTATTGTGAACTGTGTTTTAATGACATTCATTCTTTAATCCGATTTACAGTGAAATGTGATTTGGAATTTATAAATCTTTTTATTGAGATTTAATGGGATTTTCCAAAGTAACGTTATCCAGTTTAATATATCGAATTGGAATTGAATGGAATTCGATTTGATAATAATCGAAATGAAATTATGTTGAGGAAGACTGTTAATACATATGGAAATTTAAAAAGATTTGCCATTATTCCATTTATATTATTGGTCGGATACGGAAATTGATATCAATTATATATTGATTTGTTTTTCCATGAATATTCCAAAATTAATAGAATGTGATTTGGGTTTATCGTGAACTATGTTTTAAATGATAGTAGTTCTTTAACCCAGTAAAAGGCAGAATTTCATGTTTTTCATTGTATTTCGAACTGTATGGTTGATCTCTGCTTAATATATATCTGTTTGGCGGCGGAGAATTTATTCTCTTGCTTAACACACTTCTTTGAGACGTACGAGCTCAGAGGTTATATATCGGCAGAAATCAATAGTGATGTATAGATTGTCGATGCGACGTGTTTGTGTTTCCGAAGTTAAATAATCATTAATATTGATTTTTGGGAAGATTAAAACTAAGTGGAGTTTTAATGAATCTTTAATTAAATTGAAAGGTGGATTGATAATTTAAATTATCAAATTTGGAAAATGACCGAGAATGGAGTATCGCCTTTTGCTCCTAGCGATAGTTAAATCTTTAATTAGATTTGATCGGAAAATGGTAATTAACTTTACCGATAACACTATGGTGTTACTTATGGGGTAATAACAGTTTTGCTCCATGGGATGAATAGGTTGGGATTGGGAAATAAAATAAATGATTACTTTGGTATGGTTCATTAATCCCGACTAGTTTGGAAAACCGTAATATGGTTTGAAATGGTATCCAAAGGAAGATTAAAGAATAAATTTTAAAGAATTTATCTTTGATAAAAATAATGGGAACAAATCCCTAAAGATGTGAATATTTAAATAAAAGAATATTCAGAATTGGAATGAGGCGTATGTTGTGTTTTTATAGCACTTGTTTATTATATACGCGATTTATTCAGAAAGGCCGGGTTTATACCCATTCTAAATAACTGATTCGATGATATGTCGACGATGAAGACGGTGGTTGAAGACCGGATGTCTTCACATCGTTTGGAAGATTACTGATGATCTTGATTTAGCTGTACACACAAGAGGAGGGAAAAAGTTGGTGATCGTCCAGACATATTTGGAGATCAATGGATGTGCGAGGTATAAGGTGCCTCCGGTTTCGTTCAGACCCACAACGGACTTGTAAATGGATTGTGTGTCTGACATTGGATTTTATTCTGTGCTTATTGTTTTCTATTAAATATATATCTGTTTGGCGATGGATAATTTATTGTATTGCTTAACGCCCTTCTCTGAGACGTACGAGCTTAGAGGTTATATACCGATAGATATCAGTCGCATGGCATGAATTGCCTGTGTGGCATGCTGAGATGCGGTGATCAAGGCTTTTGTTGAAAAGCAGAGTCTTGTAGTTGATAATCAAAGCATGACTTTAATACAGCATAACTTTTTGTATGGCGTTAATTCGCGAGCCTCACACCTCCCTATGAGTCAAAAATGGGATGGTGACTACAGGGAGTGCACGACGTTTCTTTCTAGCTATGGGTGGTGTCAGCGTTTTACTCGCCCTGACGTCGTTGTTATTTTACCTATGTGGTTGTTGGATTGCGAGGCGCCTCGGATATATCGGTCTCTTCGGAGCCGAAGGATATACGTCCGATAGGACTGGGAAACGTGTGTTCAGGAATAACTAATCCACTAATGTAAGTGTGGACTGGCCCTAAAGATCCATGGCTACCCAGAGTGTGTAGTCCTGAGGCATTTGCCAGAGTATCTCGAAGCGGTGAGGAGCTTACCCCTTACCTCGACTCATGACGGAAATCCAATTTCCAATACGTGACATTTCGGTTTTGATTCTAAAGCCTAGTATGGCGACATAGTGGGATGGGGCACTATGTCGTCTATGATTGATACATTTATATTTGAAGTTGTTTTCATACACTTTACACTATAATAGTATCAAAATGATTTGTTTTAAACATACCAAGCATGTTTCGTTATTATAAAGGAAAACTCTATCCTTCGGCTTGCGTTGCATTATGTGATGGGAGACGAGTCTTATAATAGCTTCATTTTTACAAAAAGCATTGTGTTGTTTATTCTATACACTGATATTCTCGAGAGGAAACCCGTTCCGTGTTATATGGCGTGGTCCCTTGAATTACTCTCTTTTAAAGTAAAGTTTTAATTAACTGTTTTAGTTCTCACACCAGTCACATGACTGACCTGGAGTTTATTGTTTTAACCTAAACTCTGGGTGCCCCCTATTTTCTGCACGGGCAGCTAGTAGTTTTGGTTTTGCAGATTTATATTCACAGGATCCTGGTTTATAGCTGGAATGATATTCAGAAAGCTCTATATCCGTATATTCCTTTCAGTTGTGTTTTGTATTATTTTTCCGCTGCTATGCAATGTATTGTAATCTCTGATATTTATCGAATGTATTTTAATTATTCATACTCTGTATATTCTTGTATTCTGATGGAATTGTTGTAATTAACAATGAAATGTTCTTCTGTTTGTGTTCTAATTTGTCGTGTTCTCAAATCAATCTGTGCTTTCCTTCATGGGGAAGTTCGGGTCGTGTCAGTTTGGTATCAGAGCTCTGGTTTACAGAGCTCGAGAATAAGACACATTAGAACCGAACGAGAGAATTCATGAGTGATTAGATTAGTAACATCCAATAAGAATGACTCGTTAGAGATAGGATCAGTAGTATCCTAGAACGAGTGTGAAGAGTAATGTTTTTAAAAAATGGAAACGTATTGTTTTGAAGATTTAAACCTTATTCAATGTATTTGAATATGTAGTTGTATTGAATTTGGACAATCCAATATATAAAGATTTTTCATATATGCCTTGCAAACGTATATTTTCGAAGTTTTAATATACTGGATAGATTTAGAATCACACTCTAGTCACCCGGACATGATTCTGATGATGGCGCGCCATCATCAGTATTTGTGTTCGAGTTTCGAAAGTGAGATTTCTACATGATTCCAATTGACTGGTGTGAGAACCAAAACTTGATAGGGCTTATTGTTGTGATTTGGCATCAAAAAGGTGATTTTTGAATATATGTATTAAAATTATTTGTTTGAAAAACTAATTGATTGATGATTGTGTTGTTTGATTATTGGTTTGATATTTTTAACCATTTAAGCCAAACTGAACCAAATATAGAACTGTATTGAAAATTATTTGCAATTGCATGCATGCATATACATTGAACAGGTCATTGCAAAGAGGCTAGAGCAGAAGAATAAAATTGTTTGCCCAACAAATCGGTACATGTTTACTAATTTCTTGGGTTTTGGATGATTTTATGAGCCGATTGGCAGTTTCTTTTTCTTTTTGGATTGGAGAGGCCTATATGGCAACTTCGGGATTTTTCCGGTGCTCCCGTGCAGGGGAGGTTATGGCGAAAATTTTCGAAAATTTAGGGTGCTAGGCAAATTTGTGAAGAATTTGAAAAGTTCTTAGAAACTGAAAAGTTGAAGAACTTAAGCTATAATGAAAAGAATGAAAGTTAAGTTGATTAGTTAAACAACTTTCAGCTCCGTTCCTTTTCGAGGACGAAAAGATTTTAAGTGGGGGAGATTGTAACAACCCGGAAAATCCGAACCAATTTAAAATTTTTATTTTGACAATTTTAGTGAATTTTGGATATTTAAAATGAATCATTTTAAATAATAGCGACGAGAAATTTATTTTGAATAGAATTGGAATGTATATATTTATATAGATCGATGTTAGAAAATAAATATTTATTTTTAATTATAAAAGGAATTGGAAATGGCGCGATAGTTTGAAAATTCGATTTCAAAGTTCAAATGAATGTAAAGGGTCAAAATAAACTGGATTTTAGCGAAACCAAAAATATTAGAATCTAATAGAAAATATCTTTCTAAAGAATCCGAAAATTTGAAATTTCATAGTGGGAATAAAAAGTTATGCCCAGTTGAAAATTCAGAATAGTCGCTATGGAATTTTGGCCCTTAAAAATGGAAATTTTGCAAACGACCTCCATTTTCGACGAAACCACTTTTGTTGGATCCGGGATGTCAGGTTATTGCTAGATTCCAAAAATCGTAATTTTCTGAATCAATATGTGAGCGTGGCGAAAGAAAACGTGTTTTAACAGTTTTAGTCAATTTCGATCGACTAGAAAATGGCCATTTTTCAAACCGTCTCGGAATTTGACGAAATTAGTTTTGTTAGAACCATATCGTTAATACAAAGCTACAAAATATTTTTTGGGAATTTTTAGAGTTCATATGTGGCCCCGATAATTTGAAATGTGCGTTCAAATTCAATATTTAGATTTATATTTTGATTTTGACGGAAACCGATCGAAACAACCAAACTGGCTTACGATACATATCCCACTGTGTTCAGAATGGGGGTAATTAGTTATGGATGACAGTCGGTGGGTCTCGTTTGGAGGTCGAAATAAAAAGTTACTTTTTAGAAAATAAAAATAAAATATATTTATATATGTGTCCCCTTTACTCTCTCTCTCTCTCCTCGCTTTCTTTCTACCGTTCAAAAGAAAAAAAAAACTCTCGAATGCGGAAAAACCGCGCTGCCTCCCTCCGCCTGCGCAACCGCCGTGCCCCCCTCCTCCCTCTAGCGATCAGCCTCTCCTCCTCCTCCTGTCGCGCCTCCCTCTTCCCTCCTCCCCTTCGATTAGAAGCTCCAGCCCCTTCTCCGATCAACACAAGCCCAAAACCCCTTTTCCACCCAAAATCGCTCCGCCCCCACCACCTCAGACCCGGCGCCGCCCCTCTGAACCCCTCCCCCCGACGATGAAGACCTCCCTCCTCCATAAACCGAAAGAAAAGTGAGTTTTTACTTCTTCTTTTTATTTAATATTATGTAATTAGTTTAATTAACTTTGTCAATGACTAAAAAACTTATTTTTAATATGTAAAAGGATTGAAGAATATATATTTGATTTTTACATAAAAAGATTATTTTTATTATGGGAAGAACGAAATAAAGATTTGATTTTTACAATGTAAACATCGCTATAAGAAGTGATTTTTAAACATAAAGTTTATATTTTTATTTACATGAATAGGGGATAAAAATAGGATTTTATTTTATATGTATGGCGAAGAAAAATGTGGGTTTTTATATACATAAAGTGGTATTATAAAAATATGGTTTTAACATGGTAAAGTTATGATGTTTATATAAAGCAATGATTTTTAAGGACATGAAGATTGGATTAGCGGTTTAAAAATACGATCTTTGGTTGTTTAAAAATATGGTCTTTATATTGTCTACATCGAAATAAAAATTCGATCTTTATATAAGAAGTGGAAATATAACAATATAATTTTTATATCGAAAGAAGCGATAAAAATATATGATTTTTATAATCGAGATAGCGATATAAAAATTAGATTTTTATATGCAGAAAAGTAGCATAAAAATTTGATTTTTAATGTACAAACATCGGATTAAAAAGATGATTTTTATTTATGTAAAGGAATAAAAGTATGATCCTTTATATATAAAGTTAAAAAGATAAAAATAATTTTTATATGAGGAGAGGATTAAAAATCGAATTTTTATATAATATAAAAATCTGATTTTTATTATACATATGTGGAAATAAAAATGTGATTTTTATAGCGTTGAAATAAAAATGTGATTTTTATTATGAACAGCGTGGAGAAGACTACGTTGGAAGTACAGGCAAATCCAGACTGTTCTGAATTTCAGAAATGAAATGTAGTAGTGGAACCCTCGGTGAGAACTTCTCACTTTGGTTTTATTTTCTAGTTAAAATATATACTAGGATGCAAATGGTGCTTAGCAGCACCCGACATCCGTCGTCCACAAACCATGGACGACTTGTTTGTTTGATTGATTTTGTTGCGAAATTGATTGTGTAATGTGGAATGGAATAAAATATTTTATAGTTAAAAATATTTTATGGTTAAAAATATAATTTTTAATGTGTATATAAATAAAATAAATATTTATAAACAAATTAGATGATTTGTTTATTCACACACATTTGACTGATACTGATTGGGACGATAAAATTTTACACATCGCCCAAATGCACAAATAAAATTCATTATTTGTTGATTGAAACCCCACACGGGTATTGGGATGATATTGGACATACACTAATCCAGATATTTAATTGTATGTCAATCGATTGATTGACAGGCTGTTATAAGCGTTAAATATTTATATTTGATGCTTATGCAGTGTAGAATGAAATATGGATGATGGATGACTGTATTTGATTGTTGTTGTATACATGTGTGTATGAAATCCATATAATCAAATTATATGGTAATTGACTGTGTCTGATTCTAGTTCAGAAAGAATAATTATTTTAAAATAACAAATATTTTAAAATAATGAATATTTTAAAATAATATTCAGTAAAAGATCAAAATCTGATTTTGATGTCTGATATGGGATGGACACGAAAATATTTAAATATATATAGCTGTGTTGATTAGATTAACGCCATTTTGACGTGAACTATATTTATATCGACTTTATTCATTTTTATAATGAATATCGAGAAGTAATTGATTTCAAAATATAATGTTTTGAAAATATTATCATTTATATATCGATGATATGGAATATTCAATTTTGATTTGAAATTGAATATGAAGTTGAAATCGTTTCGAAAACGAATTTAAAACGATTATAAAATACGATTAAAAAGGAAATCTATGAAATATAATATATATATATATATATATTATATATATATATATAATGGCCTGAATAGAACGCGCTGCGCTGCGGCAGTTCGTGAATTTCGACCATTGACTTCGAACGGACATTACGGGAGATCCGACCATCGGATTCTCCTACCGAAACCTTGGGTTCGTATCGAAAAGAGCTTTCTAACGAATATGAGAAAATAGAAATCTAATGGTTTGATTTGGAATTATGTCCAAATCAAATTTGGAAAAGGTCGTTGTAAGTGCAGTTCGATGGCCGTTTATGGAAACCGACTGTACGGGCCTTGATAAAATTATTAAAAATAGCAATAATTTGCGTAAAATCATAAGAAGTTATTTGGAAAGAATTGGGGTGAAAAATCCCATATTTGAAAAGATAAAAATAGTCTATCGAAATGAACTAGTTATTAACTAGAAAAATAATATATTTATTTTTAGAAATAAATAAATTGGATTTGAAATGGTTTTAAAAATAACCAGAATTTCCAATATATGAATTGGAATGGGTTTGAATCGAAATTATCATCGGAATATTTCGATGTTGGATTCGGGATTATACGGATATTGTTATTGAAATTTGGAATATATATTTTATATCATTATTTCCAAAGCAATATTTGTTAGTTTCAGAATTTGATATTGAATATAAACCGATATATTTTCAGGTTGTATTTAATATCAAATGGGATTTGGGTTTGGCGCGAATGGTGTATTCATCAACACTGTTCTTAAACCCAGTTGAGAAAAGATTTAATCTTTTTATTTAGACTTAATGAAGCATACCAATTAATTAATATATTTAATTGGAATTGAATTAGAATTGATTTTTGGGGTTTATCGTGAATGATGTTTTAAATAACACTTGTTCTTTAACCCGATTATAAATAGAATGTGAATCGGGTTTATTGTGAACTGTTTTTTAATGACATTCGTTCTTTAACCCGATTTACAGTGAAATGTGATTTGGAATTTATAAATCTTTTTATTGAGATTTAATGGGATTTTCCAAAGTAACGTTTTCCAGTTTAATATATTGAATTGGAATTGAATGGAATTCGATTTAATAATAATTGAAATGAAATTCTGTGGAGGAAGACTGTTAATACATATGGAAATTTAAAAGGCTTTGCCATTATTACATTTATATTATTGGTCGGATATGGAAATTGATATCGATTATATATTGATTTGTTTTTCCGTGAATATTCCTTAATTAATGGAATGGGATTTGGGTTTATCGTGAACTGTGTTTTAAATGACATTAGTTCTTTAACCCAGTAAAAGGCAGGATTTCATGTTTGTCATTGTATTTCGAACTGTATGGTTGATTTCTGCTTAATATATATCTGTTTGGCGGCGGAGAATTTATTCTCTTGCTTAACGCCCTTCTTTGAGACGTACGAGCTCAGAGGTTATATATCAGCAGAAATCAATAGTGCGGTATAGATTGTCGAAGTGACATGTTTGTATTTCCAAAATTAAATAATCATTAATATTGATTTTTGGGAAGATTAAAACTAAGTGGAGTTTTAATGGAACTTTAATTAGATTGAAAGGTGGATTGATAATTTAAATTACCAAATATGGAAAATGATCGAAATGGAGTATCGCCAGTTTTGCTACTAGCAATAGTTATATCTTTAATTAGATTTGATCGGAAATTGGTAATTAAATTTACCGATAACACTGTGATGTTGGTTATGGGGTAATAACAGTTATGCTCCATGGGATGAATAGGTTGGCATTAGGAAATAAAATAATTGATTACTTCGGTATGGTTCGTTAATCCCGACTAGTTTAGAAAACCGTAATATGGTTGGAAATGATATCCAAAGGAAGATTAAAGAATAAATTTTAAAGAATTTATCTTTGATAAAATTAATGGGAACAAATCCCTAAAGATGTGAATATTTAAATAAAAGAATATTCATAATTGGATGAGGCGTATGTTGTGTTTTTATAGCACTTGTTTATTATATACGTGAGTTATTCAGATAGGTCGGGTTTATACCCATTTTGAATAACTGATTCGACGATATATCGATGATGAAGACGGTGGTTGAAGACTGGAGGTCTTCACATCGTTTGGACGATTATTGATGATCTTGATTGGGCTGTACACCCAAGAGGAGGGAAATAGTTAGTGATCGTCCAGATGTATTTGGAGATCAATGGATGTGCGAGGTATAAGGTGCCTCCGGTTTCGTTCAGACCCACAACGGACTTGTAAATGGATTGTGTGTCTGACATTGGATTTTAATCTATGCTGATTGATTTCTATTAAATATATATCTGTTTGGCGGCGGAGAATTTATTCTCTTGCTTAACTCCCTTCTCTGAGACGTACGAGCTCAGAGGTTATATATCGATAGATATTAGTCGCATGGCATGAATTGCCTGTGTGGCATGCTGAGATGCAGTGATCAAGGCTTTTGTTGAAAAGCAGAGTCTTGTGGTTGATGATCAAAGCACGGCTTTAATACAGCATAGCATTGTTCATAGCGTTAATTCGCGAGCCTTACACCTCGCTATGAGTCAAAAACGAGATCGTGACTACAAGGAGTGCACGACGTTTCTTTCTAGCTATGGGTGGTGTCAGCGTTTTACTCGCCCTAACATCGTTGTTATTTTACCTATGTGGTTGTTGGATTGCGAGGTGCCTCGGATATATCGGTCTCTTCGGAGCCGATGGTTATAGGTCCGATAGGACCGGGAAACGTGTGTTCAGGAATAACTAATCCACTAACGTAAGTGTGGACCGGCCCTGAAGATCCAAGGGCTACCCAATGTGTGTAGTCCTGAGGCATTTGCTAGAGTGTCTTGAAGCGGTGAGGAGCTTGCCCCTTGCCTCGACTCATGACGGAAATCCAATTTCCAATACGTTACCTTTCGGTTTTGATTGTAGAGCCTAGTATGGCGACATAGTGGGATGGGGCACTATTCCGTCTATGATTGATACATTTATATTTGAAGTTGTTTTCATACACTTTACACTATAATAGTATCAAAATGATTTGTTTTAAACGTACTAAGCATGTTTCGCTATTATAAGGGAAAACTCTATCCTCCGGCTTGCATTGCATTGTGTGATGGGACCTGAGTCTTATAATAGCTTCATTTTTACAAAAAGCATTGCGTTGTTTATTCTATGCACTGATATTCTCGGGAGGAAACCCGTTCCATGTTATACGGTGTAGTCCCTTGAATTACTCTCTTTTAAAGTAAAGTTTTAAATAACTGTTTTAGTTCTCACACTAGTCACATGACTGACCTGGAGTTTATTGTTTTAACCTAAACTCTGGGTGCCCCTTATTTTCCGCATGGGCAGCTAGTAGTTTTGGTTTTGCAGATTTATATTAACAGGATCCTGGTTTACAGCTAGAATGATATTCGGAAAGCTCTATATCCTTGTATTCCTTTCAGTTGTGTTTTGTATTATTTTTTCGCTGCTATGTAATGTATTGTAATCTCTGATATTTATCAAATGTATTCTAATTTTTCATACTCTGTATATTCTTGTATTCTGATGGAATTGCTGTAATTAACAATGAAATGTTCTTCTGTTTGTGTTCTGATTTGTTGTGTTCTCAACTCAATCTGTGCTTTCCTTCATGGGGAAATTCGGGTCGTGTCAATCTTTAATCGTCTACCTACTAATTTTTTTTAGTTCTATTTTTTTCTTCGGTTGTTGTTGCTATCTGTTTATGTATTAGTGGACATTTTATGTATTCGGGGTTTTATTATACTTGCTCTTATGACTTTGGCTCTATATTTGGTTTGGAGATTATGTATTTCGTAGTAGCTTCATGAACTAGTTTGGTTTTATCTTATTCCACTGCGAGTTATTCTTTTATTTCTATGTCTATGATTCCATGATATGATTTGAATTTATTCCAAAATTATTAATAATCTGTTATTCTGAGCAATTCATGTTTGACATGTGTGGATTGTTTTCGATTTGAATGGTTTGAAATAGTGATTGTTACAGTTGGTATTAGAGCCAGGTTTTAGGGATGCTTTAGCCTATGGGGGGGAACTCATTAGAGATGAGATAGCAATATCATAAAATGAGTACAAATCAATCTTAGAATCATTCTAGAGAGTGTAATTTGAAAATACTAATGGATTTTAAAATGAATTGAATGATTTTAAAAATATTCTATATAACGTAAAGATATTGCTTTGAAATGAAGTTTGCTAAAGTTTCCTTCCTTTCGCATCCATCCTGTTTGCTATAATTTTGTTGATTAGGATTTTCTATTAGGATGAGTTGAATCTTTATATGTTATTGTTCTAAAATCCATCATTGAAATTGTTCCAGATGAGTAATTGCAGGAACACCGTACGTAGAGGTCGTGGGAATGCCTCAATTCCACTATAGCTCCACAAGGCTTTCCCCCAATTGCCCCGTCTCAGCCAGCTCCTCTTGTTGCTTCAGTTGCTCCAGTCCAGCCAGCTGCACTAGCTCTAGATTCAATTAGCTTGGTAAAGAGTGCACCAAATTTGGGGGTACTAAGTTTTCTGGTTCAAAGAGCATTATAGGGGCCCACTAATTGTTTTACGGCCTAAGGATGATATTTTTTTGGCTCAGAGATCACAGACGCCTAAAATCGTTAGTTAGTTGCTTGACAGTTGCAGGAAGATGCTCAGGACTAGTGGGAGTCAATCACTACAGATGAGGTCGATATTTCTTGGGATCGGTTTAGGTATAAATTCTTAGTCAATCTTAGTAGTTTAGTCATCTTTTCCTTTAAATTCAGATCTAATCCTAAATCCTTTGTCAGAGAGGCTTTTATCACTAAGCGGATGTCCAAGGCGGGAAATCATCGCTTTATCGCAAGTTCATGGATCTTCGTCAAGGTGATACGATATTTTATAAGTACGTGAGGAGATTTAATGAACTCTAAAATTTTGGACCGAGCTTCGAAAGAGAACAAGAAGTTTATTCTTGGAGCAGGCCTAGAGTTTTATGACAATCTGATGAACCACATCGACAAACCCTTCACCAGCTTATTGAACCTGGCTACCCGATTCGAGAATCCCCCTAATATCAAGGGAAAGAAGACTACTCATACATCTCAAACTCCATGATCTTCAGGTGAATCGAAGAAGAGAAAGCCCAACTACCACCAACATAAAAAGAACTGGCAGAGTTCGTAGGGAATTAGATATTCTGCACAGAAGAAGCTAATGGATTTATATCGTGTCAATTGTTTCAGACATAATCAACAGGGAAACTATGTTAGTCATTGCCCTACAATGGATAGCTCAGCTGCACATCCTCCAACTCAGTTGGCGCAGACCAATCTTTTTCATCTTTGTCTTCAACCTGACCATTATAAGAAGGATTACCCCTCACAGCAAAAGGGCAGGACTTTTGGAGTGTTTTCTTTAACTTTTGCCACACCTCCTTTGGGAGATAATACTTAGGGTACGCTACAAAGCACCTTTACTTTATTTTCTCTTCCAGTTCATGTTTTTTTATACTGGTGCATCCCAGAACTTTATATCTGTTGACTTATGTGATAAGTTTAAACACATCCTAATACTGGAATATTCATCTGAGTCTTTATGTGAGTCTAATCCTATTGGAGGCCCAACCAACCTAAGTCTGATTTGTAAATAGGTGTACCATAGGCATTATTTTACTGGAAATTTCTGCGTTCTCGGATTTGATGTATTCAATATTTTTCTTGAAGGGGTTGTCTCAAGAGATACGAAGTTGTTACCTCTTGTAAAGCTCAGACCATTTTTTGGTTGAGATCAAGGAAATTCTTTAGTGATTGAATGTAAGATGCCTCTTGACTATGCTGGTAGTTTTGATTTCTCTCTCGATTATCATCCTAATAAACTTAGTTCTAATTCTATAGTTAAGCACTTCCCTGATGTTTTTGTCGAGGTTATTTCTCTTCCACCTAAGCGGAAAATCGGATTTCACATCAATTTTATTCCCGGAGCCAGAGAAATAATTCTTCCTCCTCGTAGAATGGCACCTAAAGAAAAAGCTAGTTAAAGAAGATGATTGAGGATCTTTTCTCTAAGGGTTTGATCAGACCAAGTTTTTCTGAATAGGGTGTTGCAGTTGTGTTTGTGACTAAGTATGATGGTTTGTTGAGGATGTGTGTGGACTATCAGGAGCTGAATAATTACACTTTGAAGAATAGGCATCCTATGCCTCGGATCAATGACATGTTTGACCAGCTTCAAGGGGCTGAGGTGTTCTTTAAGCTTGATCTTGCTACAGGTTTTCATGTTAGAGTAGCTGAGGATAGTATTCCCAAGACTGCCTTCTGTATAGAGAATGGTTTCTATGAGTGGTTAGTTATGCCTTTTGTTTTAACTAATGCTCCTGCTTTCTTTGTAGACCTTATGGACCGTGTCTTCCATAGTATTTTCGATAACTTTGTTCTAGTTTATAGATGATATTTTGGTCTTTTCTAAATCGAAGAAGGAACATGCTAAGCATTTGAGTTATGTTTTTCGAACCCTTATGGATCATATGCTAAAAGTCAAGTTTTCTAAGTGTCATTTCTAGACGGGTGAAGTCTGATTTCTTGGTCATAATTTTTCAAAGATTAGAGTTTCTATCAATCCAATCAAGACTACTGCGATCAATGATTGGGAGGAGCCTGTCTCCAATTGATATCTATTGTTTTTCCGGTCTTAGTGGCTATTATCGGAGGTTTATAGAGAAGTGTGCTAGGATTGCCTCTTCTCTTGCCACTTTAACTCGGAAGAATACTAAATTCACTTGGAGTGATAAGTGCAAAGTTGCATTTAAGGAATCAAAGGAAAATCTTATTTCTTCTTCTGTACTTACCGTCCCCAGTGGAGTGAAGCGGTGACAGTCTATATAGATGCTAATAGGGAGGGTTCGGGAGTTGTATTGTAGAATGGAAAGGTCATCACTTATGTTAGTTGTCAACTCAACCGTCATCCGAAGAACCATGAGGTGAACTATGCAGCTCATGATTTGGAATTGCTCGTTATAGTTTTATTTTGAAGTTATGGAGGCATCATCTTCTGGAACCAAGTTTGAGTTATTTACGGATCATCAAACTCTTAAGTATACATTTTTCCGGAAAGAACTGAATTAGAGGTGGGTAAGGTGGCTCGAGTTCAGCATATGATTCGAATATTAATTATACACTGGAGAAAGCACATGTTGTAGCTGATGCTTTAAGTCAGAAGAAAGTGATGTTGTATCTCTTCTTCTCTTTTGGATCGTATAACAGCCAAGCAATATGAAGATCTAGTGCATAAGCTTATGAGGAAAAGGAATGAAGTAGAGAGGGAGTGATCATAGTGAGATGGATGAATGTGGATGGATTGAGACAGGCGGTACTTCCTGAGAACCATCATCCTAGACTATTTATTCATCCAGATGCTACAAAGATGTATCAAAACATGAAGAGACTGTATTGGTGGAGTGGTATAAAGCGGAATATATCTCTTTATGCTAGCAGATGTGCTACCTTCCTGTAGGCTAAGGCTGATCATCATAAGATGTTTGGTTTGTTGCAGCCCCTTGTGATCTCTAGTTGCTAGTGGGATCAGATTTTTATGGATTTGATAAATGGATTGTCGAGGACGATAATGGGGAATGAGATCATATAGGTGACTGTGGATCGACTGACTAAGACTGCACATTTTATCCCAATTTAAGAAAATCATGCAGCTTTTAGTTTAGCCCAGACTTATATAAGAGTTTGTCAGATTTCAGGGTGTTCCTTCTATCATTGTTGTGATAGAGACCCCATCTTCACAAGTTACATTTAGAGACATTCCAGGAATCTGTAGGAACTCGGTTAAACCATAGCACTGCTTATCATCCTCAAGCAGATGGTCATACGAAGAGAGTGAATCAAATTTTAGAAGATCTTCTTTGTGCCTGTATTCTTAACCATGGATGATCTTAGGAAGATCATCTCCATCTTGTAGAATTTGCTTATAATTATTGTTATCAGGTAACCTCTAGGTTTCAATTTTAAGTAATTATAAGTGTCTATCTTTGAAATCATATCCTTTGAATTTCAATTTTGAATCTATGCTAGTATCAAGACGTTTCCTTTTGCTATTTTGTACGGGCGACCGTGAAGATCCCCATCTTATGGGATTGAGTCGAGTGATTGATTAGTTCTTGGGCTAGATATGATTTTGGAAGCTTAAGCGAAGGTTCATGATATCAGAAATAAATAAGATTTGCTCTGGATCGTCAGAGGAAGTATACTGATAGGCGAAGAAGAAGTTTAGAGTTTGTTGTCGGTGATCAAGTTTTCCTTAATATTTCTCCATTGAAGATGTATTTTGTTTTGGTTAGAAAGGGAAGCTTGCTCCTAGATTTAACCGTCCTTTCCGCATATTGGAGAGACTGGGTATACTAGCTTATCGTGCCGAGCGGCTAGAGAAGCTTGCGAAGATGCACAATGTGTTTCACATATTCCACCTTTACAAGTATTTGCATGACCCTTCCTTGTTTTCCCAACCGACATCATTACAGAATTTGGACACTGAGCCTAATCTGACTGTCGAGAGAAAGCCACTTTGTATCATGAATAGAGACACGAATGGTTGAGAGAAGGAAATTAGTCGGTTTAGTCAAAGTGCAGTGGAGTGCTTAGGATAGATATTGTACTTGGGAGACGGAGGAGAGCATGTGTGCTTCGAATTCCAGGTATATATTTATTCGAATCTATCTTATCTTCATGTTTCTTTCCGTTCCTTTATCTCATTCCTTTTCGAAATGATAATTTTTGAATCGGGAACATCCTACAATTTCAAATGAATTTAAAATTTTAAATTAAATTGAATTGAGATAAATTTGCATTATAAAATTCAAATGAATTTGAAATATTGAAATAGTATAGCTTGCAAAATCTATTGAGATTTGAATGTGCGAAAATTTGGAAATTTTGTCAAGTTTGACAAAATTTCAAGTTTTATGTGTTAGAATTTGACAGTTTAAAATTTTATATTTTATGATTCTACTCAAAATTATAAATTTATCTCCATTTTTCATTTTGTGTAAATTTGTGTCTGTTTGCTCTAAAAAATTCTATGAAAAGTTGCGTTGTTTGACGGTGTTTGAATATAATAATTTTAATTAATTCTCTAGCCTAGCTTCCTGAGAATGTTATTTGTGCCACATCATCCACTCTGTGAAAATTACGTTAGAATTCGAGCGGACCCTGAGAAAGTTTATTCATGGACTTTCCTCCTTTGTATTCTCATTTCTAATCTACTGAGACTACTACTTCTTCCTAACATATTTCTCCCTTTTGTAAATCTATATCTCATCTCCTACAGATCCAGTCTTCACGTAATTTCAAATTCAACCTATTATTATTATTCTCTCTTGATTGCAAAACTAAATTAATGATTTAATTGTTGAAAATTTATCTTAAACCCATGTTCCAAATCTTCGAAACCTATTGATTTTCCTATGAAATTTTCCAAATCCATGTACAAAGTTCATGTTATCCCATTCATTTTTTTACCATGTTAGTCACATTCACAAAATCAGGCAAAATCATGTGAATCGATTTCAAAAGCCTCCATATCTTTCTCATTCTTAGAGCATCTCCAACTGTTAAGTTTTTGAATTCGATTTTCCACACTCCAAATAGTTGGAACGCTCTAATTTTGCAACAGTTTTTGAAACATGGCGTTTGTTGAATAAACGCCTGGACTTCGGGCATTTGTTCAATAAACGCCGAACTCCTGGCGTTTGTTCAACAAAACGCCCGAATTCCGGGCGTTTGTTCAACAAACGCCAGGATTTTGGCGTTTGTTGAACAAACGCTAGGATCATGAATTAATTAAAATTTAATTTACAACTTACTAGAAATGATTACAATTAGGTTATTTGTTATCCGACGAACGAACAATTACAGGAGATGTTAACTAGGTAGATATGGACTACACATTAGAAGTGAGACAAATGTTAAGTAGGAAACAAGAACTACAACTTATGGATAAAACAGATGTTACGTATGAAATATGAACTACATATTACGAAAGAGATGATAAGTAGGAAATAAGTACTAAAAGTTAAGATACAACTTTCGTTAACTAGGAACTAATTACTAAAACTTAGGATACAACAACTTCTAACTAGCAAATAAGTACTAAAACATAGGAGACAAGAGTTATTAAATAGGAAATACGTGCGCAAGGAAACTACATGTCATGTTCAAACTCTAGGGAATCTAAAGCAGTCGAAGATGCCTTATCTCTAGTTCTAACTCGTCGGCATAAGAAATACCCTATGGACATAAACAGTCATAGAGCAATTCAAAGAAATTGCAGTCATTCAACCATAATGAGCACAACTGGATCCTACGTCGAATATTTTCTCCATCTGCCCTTACAACTACTTCGACGGTGTACCCACAATGGCAACAGACGGGGTATACGTTAACCTCTTGATTGCTTGAAGGTTCATTAACTGAAGTAGCTCGTACCTCTTGTTCGTAATGAGCTTGAACAACTAGATATTAATGTATCACTTCTTCAGTTGGAGGATCAGTAACAGTTGCCCCTCTAACCCCTTGTTCATATTCAGGTTGAACTACAAGATGTCCAAAATCCGGGACATGATTAACATGTTCCACTGCTACAAAAATACTTTTTTACAACTATATTTTTACAATTGCCATAAAATGAAAAATGTAATAAATACTTTTTACAACTTTTTCTTCTTCAAAAAGTTGTAATAAACTTGTTTTCAACAAGTCTTTTACTTCACCTATTGTAATAGAGGCATATTACGACTTTTCGTTTTTGTCAGTTGTGAAAGGTGCATTTTTTAACAACTCTTTTCTTTGGTTAGTTGTAACATATCTATTACAACCTTTTTAAGTTGCCACTTGTAATATGTGCAATTTTTAACAATTGTTCTTTTTTGACAATTGTAATAGATCCTTATTGCAACCTTTTCCATTTACTAATTATAATAATACATTAATAATTATACTTAAAAGATAATAACTAATAATTAAATAATTATTGAAATATTATTAATTAATAAGCACTATTAAATAATATTAACTTGAAAATATAAGATAATTTATTTTTTAAAAATGATATTCAATAACTAATAATTAATATAATAGTTAATGGAAAATAAGAAATAAATATTATTAAATAACTAGTAATTAGTAAACAATAAATATTTTTTTATAATGAATAATTAATATTATTAATTAATTGTGAAGAAGCTATTGCTAGTATTAATAATTGAAAAGTAGCGATTCAAAGTAATTTTAACCTGGGTTGAGGATAGTTTTAGAAGATAATGGTTTCTGGATTTGTTTAATATCATGTGTCATGTCCGTTTTCAAGCCGAGTTAAGGCGTTTTTGGACTTTCTTTACATGATTTATAAGCCAGAACTATTTTCATACTGGTACTTGACTTGTAAAGTGTCCCAATTTTGATTTTGTATTTTTAGTTTAAAATGTAAAATCCTGAAAAGACTGCAGCAAAGCTCGTACTATAGCAGTATTGTAACATTTTTGTCCTGTTGCAGTATTGTTGGAATATTCATATTGAAATTTCTGTATTAACTTTGTATGCTACGGTTACAGATAATTAAATCAACATATGAAATAATTTCTATTAATAATTAGTTAGTGATTAATAATTAACCAATAATTAATGATCAATAAATAATGAAGAAATAATAAATACTTAATTAATAATTAAAAAATGATAGTTAATTTGAATGATGAAATAATTTATATTAACAATCAATTAATAGTTAGTTCATTGATTAATAATCAATTAATAAATATTAAATATACTATTTAATTAATAATTAACAAATGATGAACTATTAAATAATAGTAATTAATATTTAATAATAAAATTTAATATTATGTAAAAAATAGTTACAAGTTAAAATTCAGTATTTATCGATTATAGTAATAATCTGAACAAACAAGTCGACAACTATGTGCCACATTTGATCTGAACGGTATCATACTTAATAGGCTACAGGCTGAATGTATTTGCTGGCTCCAAAAAAAAATTTGTTGCGCTCCAAAGCAAATTTTCTGGCTCCAGTCCAAAATTTCGGATTTTATCACCACTTCTTATGGCACTTGCCTTATAAGTTGAATCTGCAACTGCCAAACGTTTCTTCCAATTCCAAACCCTAACCAAAATTAAAGACCCGCTAGAATTATCCAAACCCGAGACCCTAAAATCATCCAAAATCGAACCCAATAAAATAAGGGTGCTACTATTCATACCCCGGTTTACACTTCCGGCCACCAAAACTAAAAGCACCCCAAAATTTTCAAATTTCCTTTGCTGGCCACCATCCAAATTAATAACGTAAAAATGGAGAGGCCACCAGTATCTTCATCTACATGAACGCTTCCTTCATCTACATGTTTAATAACATCTCATACTATCAGATCAATGTACTCTAGGAATCAAATACATAAAGTCAAATAGTTCAAGAAAAAATTAACATAATTCATTTTCATAACCACGTTAGCAATTTTAATTTTTATAAATAAGTACTTACTTTGTCGATTGTGAAATAATTCGTTGAATCAACATCTATGTGTTTTGAGTCATTTGATCGAACGTCTTGCATCATATTATCACAACCATTATGTTTATTGTCCAATTTATCATCGTTCAAATACTCCATCTATCAACAACAAAGAAAGTTAATTTATCAATTTGTAAAAGAAGATACATAAGTTATATGGATAAAAACCCTACAAGCCAAAACTTATATTGTCATTCACTATTACAATGTGTCAAATTTAATGTCTTTCACACCTGAAATTTCCAATGGAGCAGAAAAAATATCCTACAATGCAATGGAAAACCCTAACCATTAAAAAAAACTTAACAACATGTTCTATAACATAATAAAAAACAATAAAATTCAAGAAATTCTAACATCTTTTTTATTTTCATCTTCCATCTCCATTAGGCACAAAAGAATATCTACTTTTGGTAGGTTTGAAATTATAGATCAGAAGTACCTGTATTTTTGGAGAAGTACAGTGGTGAATAACTGAGTAAAGGAATAATATATGGTGGCCAGTAGAATATAAAAATAAAAAAAAATTCATTTGTATTAAATTTAGAAATGTGCCTGGATATGTAAGCCGCGACGTGAATGGTAACACCTAAAATAAATCTGGCGTCGTCGTGATTTTCTTTTAAAGAAGAGACGTTGCTGCTTCCTGGGATGTTTCTTTTTTTTTTTCTTTTTCTCTGTTTTATGGTCTCGCAATTTCCTTTGCCAAAAGCATCCGCCTCTGCCCTAGATCCATGTATCCTCCAGTAACCACCCTCTGTCTTCAATCCTGAAGCTGCTGCTTTCGCTCAACTCGCGTTTGAGTTCCTCTCCGCCTCCACATCTTCTCCTTTTCTCAGTCTCCTCTTGCGATTCAAAAATTTGTTCCTCCCATGCTAGTTCTGGGTGTCATCATCTTTCATTTTGGTTAGCCACAATTGCAGTTTTTGGTGTTGTTGTTGTGGTCTCTGCTCACGCTTGTTTAAGTTGATTGCTTCGAGTGTTTCGTCTGATCGTTTAAATGATTGGGAATTGGATATGAACTATGACGGTTGAGAGTGTTGTGAGCGACCGTTGAAGTGATAAACTAGGTTGGATGGAAAGAGTTTGCCGTTAGCAGGTTAGTCCTGCTGCTTACGGTTTTAATTTTGGTACTATTTTCTTTTTATTTCTTTTAGTATGGTTCTATGTGGGTTTGATATGATGATTTTGTTCCGTTTGCTTCGGAACATCTATGGTACTAAATCAATTCTTAAACATTATTTTACACGAATGAACTGAAGATGTTCATTTACAATCCATGTAAACTCTGCTTTGCTCATGTTTCGATATTCTATCAGATTTTGATTAAAGAAGTAAAATGATAGATTTGGATTTTCCCCAAACTCTGCTTTGCTCATGTTTTGGTTTTCTTAATTACTATAGCAGTAGGTTACTAGGATTAGGTGATAGATTTGAATATACTAATTGTTTGTGTAGCAATTGACTATTTGCCAAGATAATATTCATTTCCTGTATATGTTTGTTTTAACTAAAAAGCTCCAGTTGCAAAAGTAAAATTTTGTATAAGTTTATACAAACCGTTTGATTTTCTATACAACAGAATATCTGATATAAGGCATTACATGATTATAAATCAATGTTGATCCAGCTATATGACGATTTACAACCGTACAAGAGCGTGTCTTTGTTTTGGAATTACACCGACTATCTTTACAATATCTTTTTTGAAACCCGTATACTGTAATCTGCTTCATATATATGACTGAGAAAATACACGAACCTAGGCTAACTCTTAACTGGAAACTTCACCTGTCAATAAGGTGTGAGTTATTTTTTTTTTTTTTTTTTTTTTTTTTTTTTGAAGAAAACTCATGAATTTTACACATGTTAGGTGAGGTTCTATAGGGTTCGTTGCTTTAGCTATTATCTAATTTTGTGATGATATTTTGAAGGGAATGTTGTTTTAGGTTTGAGCATTTGGTGTCGGGATATTTTTTAATTATTTGTTTTATGAGATGCATTATGTCCTTTTTGTTTTAAAAAAAAAAAGACATGTGTGCCGTGTCAATGCACATGCAGTTCATCTATCATCTTTTGCTTATCTCACTGCATGATATGCTATATATTCATGGGAGGGCGCGGTTTCTATTTCAAGGGTACTTGACCAGTAAGTAAGTCGTGGATAGACGTCACAAAATGCTATCTAATAAGTTAAAGTGTTTTTAAAAAAAAAAAGACATGTGTGCCGTGTCAATGCACATGCAGTTCATCTATCATCTTTTGCTTATCCACTGCATGATATGCTATATATTCATGGGAGGGCGCGGTTTCTATTTCAAGGGTACTTGACCAGTAAGTAAGTCGTGGATAGACGTCACAAAATGCTATCTAATAAGTTAAAGTGTTTAAAAAAAAAAAAAAAGACATGTGTGCCGTGTCAATGCACATGCAGTTCATCTATCATCTTTTGCTTATCCACTGCATGATATGCTATATATTTATTCATGGGAGGGCGCGGTTTCTATTTCAAGGGTACTTGACCAGTAAGTAAGTCGTGGATAGACGTCACAAAATGCTATCTAATAAGTTAAAGTATTCAAGTATTTAATAATATGTTCTAGCATTATGCAGTTTAGTTCAATTTGCTACTGAACATGATTTCAACTTACTGCTGTCAGTAATATATGTCAAATTTCAATGCTTCAAGAATTTCCATTTAAAGGTGCTCTTAATCCACAAGAATTATGGAAAACATTGCAGCTCGGTAATTGAAGATCAAATTCCGGAAAATCTTGGAGGACTAATGGTTAATCAAGTACTCTAAAGTTCAACAGAGTTAAAAATTAAAAGGTACTCATATTTGTTGACTGCTTGGGCTCACATTGAATTAAAGATAATTTTAATTTCTAATTTCAACTCTTAGTCCATGGCTGTTTAGATAATTGTAATTTTAATTAAGGATAACTTTTTTTTGACATAAATGTTCAAATGTTGGTGTATTTACAGAACTAGTGAATTATTGATGCCTACACTAACTTAGGTAATGGAACTATCTTCAATTGCACAACTTGACACTTGAATAATGAGGAAGTACAACATAGTAACTGCAAAAGAGGGAAGAGGCATGCGATTGTGCATTTGGGGACAAACTGTTGTTGCTTCCTAGATAGGAACAATCAAACTAACGTTGCAAAACATGATGCTAGGTTGCACAAGGTAATGCTAATAATGAGGTGGCAACAAAAGCGATGCACTTCAACTTTGAAGCAAATACCTTCAGTAACATAGAAGGTAGGCTAAGCTTGGTTGGATGTGAAAAAAATGTTAAAATGATCTCACAGGGCTGAATTGGTGGAATGATGAGTTGGAGCTCGATGAAGGCTATCATATAGCATACCCGAGTTTTTCTTGTATCACTGTTTGTTTTTGAATTACATTGAGTTGTACTAGACATTGTTGTAATGTTATCTTGTTGAATTTGTTTGTATTTAGTTCTTGATCTGTGCAGTTTGTTGTTTTAGTTTTTCTAAATGGATTTATATTAGGTAGAATATTTGGAATTTATTGTAATATATATATATATATATATATATATATATATATATATATATATATATGCTCTTGTCATATCCTATTTAGTCACACATCATGAGAATAAGTCTAATATCAGCTCCAAAGCCTGTATATATGAGTCAATGTAATAGAAATAGTACGTATTTGAAGCAATAAAAATAAGTTTTTTCCCTATTTTTTCTGTTCTCTCTAATGACTTGTTGTTTATTATCCGTTCCGTTTTATTTTATAACATGTTATCAGCACGAGATTCCACTAGAGCTAAAAAAAAATTATGTTATGAAATCATTTAGATTTACATCTATGAATTTGTTGTATCTTCTGCTTAGATGTGATTCATACTTCTAGATCTCTTTTCTTTTTCAGTTTTTGTAGATCTAGATCCTATTTTAGTGGATCTAACTTTTTAGATCTAATTATCTATATTAATCCTAAAAATATGTAATATATTCTTTTAATTCTTTGCTGATCTAATTTTGAGTTTTCCAAATCCAAATGGAAATTTAATTATATATGTATTGTTTACATTATTGATGATGCAGAGGTAGATCTAGTTTTATCCTTTCCGATCTACTATTACTTTTTTTTTTTTTTTTTTTTTTTTTTTTTTTGGATAGACTAAAGACAAAATTTCTCTTGAAAAAAAAAATGTTTTTTTTATGTATAACCAACAGTTACGGGTATAAAATATAATGATATAGCATTTAAATTCAATGCAATATTTATTTATCACTGGAAGTGAGATTGAAAACTAATGATGTAAACTAGTTCTTTCAAATGAGGAACCTGAAGTTCGTATGTAAATGACCTGAAGTTCATATGACATGAAGTTAATATACAATTTTTTTTTTCAAACGAGGAACATGAAGTTCATATGCAAATGAGGAACCTGAAGTTCATAAAGAAATGAAAAATCATAAAGTATATTAATTCTTTGGAATCTGAAATAATATGAACCTGAAGTTCATATGTAAAAGAAAAAAATTGAAGCTCGAAGCTTTCTTAAAAGTTATGACATAAAAAGATTGTACTTCAAGAAGAAGTTAAAAGAGACACACATTATAATGATAATAATTTTGGATTCAATAGAAAATCTCTAAATGGGTTTATCTAACTGACATCTTTTATGTACAGTTTATATTAACTGAATATCCTGAAGATATAGTATGCATATTAATCTCTTAAAGAGATGTTTTAGAGATTTAATTTTATGTAACAAATCCAATGTAACACCCCACCTCCGCCAGGGTGACTCTTGCAAGCACTCTGACTTTGGAGGGGCGTTTGAATCAGGTAAACATGCATAATGATATATCAAGGCAGAACAAGAACATATGTATATATGTAAACAGAGTAAATAAGATAAGTAAAACAGCGGAAGATTTCAAACTATTTCAAAATAAGTGATAACCATAGCTAGCTTTATGTCAAGACCGTACATGAGCTAAAATCTCACAAGCAAGCGATCAGAAATCCAAGCTAAGCTCCAATATTCCCACCCTGAGAACCTTGGGGGGGGGGGGGAACGGAAGAAAAGAGGCGAAAGAAAACAGGTCAGTCAAAAAGACTGAGTAAGCCCTACTACAATCAATGTAAACTGATAAAGTTAACTGGCATGAGAAGCAGGGATGATCATAAGGATAACTACATACTAGCATGATGATTAACTAACAAGGTAGATAAAGGTGTCATCGCATAATCAGGTTTAAGGTTTTTGCACCACAGGTGTACTAGCAAACTAACATGACTTGAATAAGCAAGTATTGATCCCTTGGCCCAAGCTTTGGCCCAATAACATGAAGTGACCCTGATATGTGGTCCAATAACATGAAATGACCCTAATACGAGGTCCAACCAAACGGTCTAGTCGATCGGCTCCCTAAGCCTAACTCGTCACGTGTTGGTGTCAATGCGGCCCAAACATAATTGTAGTCAGACTGTGCAGGGTCTCCCGTCGGGTGTATCAAGCCCTAGGGTGTCAACCCCTGGACACCATAAACATAAGTGCACAGTCTCGATCTACTGGTACCCGTGCATGTTTTCCCCGGCTTCGGACTATGTGCACGACCATGGTCCGCCCGGAACTACACCTGCGTACCCTTCTGCCGTCGTTTTTGGTCACTTACCTCAAGTCCAGTAATCGTGCCCCCACCCTAGCCTAGTCCCTAGGGTCATAATGATACAAACTTGGGATTACTGCTGGAGTGGACCCCCATTGCTAGATTTTTCTAGTGGGTTAGGTACGGTTTAACCCTCTTGCTAATCATGGATTAACTTGGTTAAGTGTAACGATGAGTTCACGACTTAACCCTGATTAATCTACCAAGCCCAAATTGGTTAAGTATTAAGTGGACCATGACTTAACCCTAATCATGAGGCATTAATTAATTTAATGCGCCTTAACCTCTCACATTAGACCTTGTTGTGGTTACTAGTTAAGCCGGGCGGGTCCGGGTAGCTTTACACCACGACTTGGTCTAACCTCGGGTTCAAGGTACAACATGACCAACTTCTCACATTGGGTCCTATTGTTTGTAGCAACTAGTTAAGCCGGTCGGTTCCGAGTAGGTTTACGCTACAAACTCAACCCAACCTCGAGTTGGTCACACTTATATTTTCTAAGTGTCACGTCCATCATGTTTCCAAAACATGTTACAAATTTTCAAGCATTTGGGTAGACCTAACTTAATAGGTAAATTCCCAAAGCGTAGACCTAACTTAATAGGTAAATTCCCAAGCTTATGTTTTTATGTCTTTTAAGTTTACCCAACCCCAAACGCAATCCCATCGCTTACATATCGCAATAGCGCATAAAGGATAGAAAGAGGGAACTTGGCATAATCATGACATAAAGGTGTTGAAGCCACAAGTTTAACATGGTGGCATATGAAATGTACATATGTTCATATACTTGCATATTACATTTTAGGCCTCAAAAGCATGCATAAAACCAAACTTAGCATATTGGTGATATATGGTGATAAATGACATGTAGAAATGGCCATAAGTTCGCATTTAGCCTCACATGCAAGTTATCATAAGAGATATGATAACTTACATGTTGCCAAAATGCAACCTTTAGCATAAAGCTTGAAGCTTTAAGCTCATAAACCCAAGATAAGCTTGCATAACATGATAACATGAACAAAAGGATCAACCCAAACTTGCATAACATAACTTGCATATCATATGACAAACTTGTATATCAAACTTGCATAACATAACATGGCAACTTGCATATCATAACATAGCAAACTTTCATACATAACATGATAGACTTGCATATTACATCATAGTAAACTTGCATAACATATCATGATAAACTTGCATATCATATCATAGCATACTTGCATAACATGATAAACTTGCATATCATATCATAATGATCAAACACAACTTGCATCATTCATTAGCTTTAGAGTTTAAATATGAAAGTAGAAAAGGGCTTACAATGCTTATGAAGGCACAAAAACATGACAAAGCCCTTATGCAACCAATTAAACCCAAAATGCAAGCTTCAATAGAAAAACCCTTAAGCCAAAATGATCAAAACCCTTGCTTTATGATGCAAATATAGAAACTTGACTTGAATGCAAGCTAATGATGCTCATACAAGCTTGAAAACACTTGTATGCATGGAAAATCTTAGAAATAAGATATATGGACCTTTAGTCCATAAGATATGAATCTGTAGTTCATAAGATAAAAATAGAAATATATATAATGACATAAGCACATGGACATTACTGAAGCACCATAGAGTGTCAAGTGCCATGAGCGTTGTATTTTTCAGAGATTATTGAATTGATTAAAGTGGTGAAAGTGTTTAAAACACTTACATTACCCTGAAGGTATAAATGATGAAAGTATAAAAATTTCTGAAGAATTTAAGTTACGTTGTTAGTGATAAATAATGCAAAGAGAAAGAAATGTAGTTTACAACATTCTTTTAAGTATTGTTGTGAAGGAAATCTTGATACAACTCATGATGAGTAGATCACTTCCTGCTTTCAAGAATTGTTGTAATGAAACTCTTAATATCCATTGAAGTGGTAGTTGTGATATGCGAAATTTGTTATAATATATAAGTTCATGAAGATAATAAATAACATTTGTTATTATAAAGAAAACCAAGACATGGATAATAAATTACAACATTCTTCTAAGTATTGTTGTAATGAATATCTTAATATACTTCAAGGTGAGTAGATTACTTCCTGCTTAGTGTTCTTGTAATGAAAATCTTGATATACTTCAAGATGAGTAGATTACTTCCTGCTTAGTAATGAAAGTTGTCTTATTCATCAAATATGTATTGCAATATGCAAGTCCGATTAAAACAGAAAATTATAAGCACCTGAAGTGTATTCATAAATGAATATTAGTAACATACAAATCACAAAAGAAAGGCGTTTTAAATAAGAAAACATGCCTGAAGCATGGAAATGCACATGAAGTTTTAAAAAAAACTTCATTAAGAAGTATTCGTAAGCAATTTGAGTTATTGAAAGAAGAATACGAATTCAGAGGAAAATATTAAATCAGGGGGAGCATCCATAAGTATGATATAATGCACTCTTTTTCTTTAACTAAGTTTTTCCCCACTAGGTTTTTCTTATTAAGGTTTTAACGAGGCATTACACAGATCGAGAAGTATCATACTACTTTTGATGTAGTAAATATGACATTTTATATTGTACTCTTTTGCTTTCACTAAGATTTTTCCCATCGGGTTTCTCTTGGTAAGGTTTTGACGAGGCAACATTTTGATCCAGAAGTATCAAACATCTTTTGATGTAGTAAACTATTATTTATGAAGAAGACAAGGTAGTTTGCATGGCTCAGATTCAAGTGAATTACATCAAGGGTGATAGATGGAGCACATTTCTTCTGAATTTCTCTTCACATATGAATGAAAGGATAACAAGAAAGAGGATAAAAAAAAATTCAATTCATGAAAAGCGGGTAGATCTATCCTCAAATGCAATTTCCAAATCAACATTCCAAAAGATGATGTACAAAATTGGTATGCGTCGACTGCATCAATAGACTAATTGAATAATGAGTTATAAATAAGGGGGAGCATTTAAAAATATTCTATAATGTACTCTTTTCCTTCAATAATATTTTTTTCCACTGGTTTTTTGTTTGTAAGGTTTTAAATGAGGCATTATCTTGATCCTGAAGTGTCAACCCTTACGGTAACATTGTAAAATGTTACTTAAAGTTGAAATAAATTTGCACACTTTTCCTTGTTTATGATTTTTCCCATAGGGTTTTTCATAAAAGGTTTTTAATGAGGCATTGTTTTGATCCTGAAGCATCAAACTCTTTTAAGGAATACCATTTTAATATGATATTCATAATGTCAGACTTTGTACTCTTTTTCTCGTTCAAGGTTTTTCCCATTGGGTTTTCTTGATAGAGTTTTGAAGGCAATAGACAATAGTTGTATCGACTAAACAGATATATGCAAGCAAGATAATTATAAGGGAGAGCAATCATCATGTATGTTTTAGAAGGGACAACTTCAAGTTAGGAGAGCATTCAAGATTTTGAAGACGCATACTTAAGGGGGGGGTGTTGTAATATATATGAGTGAATATGCTCTTGTCATATTCTATTTAGTCTCATATCATGGGAATAATTCTAACATCAGCTCCAAAGCCTATATATATAGGAGCCAAAGTAATAGAAATAGTACATACTTGAAGCAGTAGAAATAAAAGTCTCTTCCCTATCTTTTTTGTTCTCTCTAATGACTTCTTGTTTATTATATGTTCTGTTTTTATTTTATAACAGAATTTTATTTAGTTTTTTTTATTTTTTTACTGCTTTTAACAACCGGCAAAAACAGTTGTAAAAAAAACTTTTTACATCTGCTAGTTCTTTTTTGCAAGTGCTAAAAACAATTGTTAGTTTATTACAACTACCGTTCATCAGTCGTTATACATGGAGTTGTAATAGAGTTGGATTTTACAACGGTTTTTGGTAGTTATAATTTTTTTTACAACTGCTTCAATCTGTTGTAAATGGTTTATTTGCAACTGTTGTAAAAATATCCGACTCTATTACAACTTGGGATATAAGGACTGACGGGCGACAGTTGTAATAGGTCTATTACAACTATTTTTGGCTATTGTAAAAAGGTATTTTTGTTGTAGTGTTCCTGTAGTCTAATTTGACTCAGATCTAGGTACTCAAGACTCACCTCCTCGTAGTGTCGCTCTTGGTATTCGATAAGCCAATCCACATCGGTTCTTGGACTATCTGTCGGAGCTTGTTGATTCCAAGAAAATTCGAAATCCATTGACGAAGGCCATGAAGGCATAACTTTTGGTACACTAAATTTTGGAGAATACTAAAACTTTTCTGAGTGAAGAACGGTGAGCAAAACCCATAGAGTTATATAGCCGGTTGGTATCGAGTGAATAAAACAATAAAACAATTTGTGATGGGATATGTCATTACAGGGAATCTACTTTACATATTATCCTACACTATTAGGCCTAATGGTATACTGTAGTTAATCTGCTTTATGTACTGTCCTATAATTTTTGGCCTGAAGATATACTATAGCGAATCCGCTTTACGTACTTCCCTACGCTATTAGGCCTAACAGTGTATTGTTTCATCCATGATTTGCAAAGCGTTTCAACGAATACCAAAACCGAGGAAGGCTCAAATATTGAAATAAACAAACATATGTTTGAGTTAGTTGGTTATGTTAAATAAATCAAAGATATATTAAACTTGTGAGATAGACTCACGATACATTCACAATACACTTTCATGATACATTCACGATATAAGTAAGCTAAAGAGGACTTAGCCCGATCAACTTTAAATTTAAACAATTACAGATTAATCAGTTCCAAAGCGTGTTAGCTAGCTGTAGCGAACTTAATAAGCTTCATGACCAATGAAATCTTTTCCATATTCTAATCGGTAACTATAACGACCTGGCATTTTGACCGCCTCAAGTCGGTAATTAAACCAGCCCGAAACATTCAAAACGACAGATTGTTATTTGACTTACACGGTTTAAACCAAATTAACACAGAATCACAGAGTACAATAATTATAGCAGAATAAAAATTTCTCATAAATATCATAGTTTTACAATTTATACAGCGAAAGTTAAAATAAAATATGTATACATGAACTTCTTCAAAATAAATTTACTGTTTGTCGAACCTATCGCAAGCGAGTGTCTCCACGTCCTCTCTTATTTTGTGAGCTGAACTTTAAACCTAGAACACTTGGGGCCTGACCCGAGCGTTCCATGCAAAAACACAAAACACCCGAGTCAGGATTAAACTTATTTCAAGTAAGTCACTTCGACAGTCACATAAATATAATTGTTTAATCCTAACACGTTATCAACCGATTCAAGTATAAAAATCAGTGAACTGGCCAAAAGTAAAGATTAGCAAAACCAATATCATGGACAAAACTAGGCAGCACACGTGGACTTCAAAACATATGAAGCTGGGAAATATAACCCACAACAGGACAATAAGCATACATAGTCTTAGGGCAGGTTCAAAAATTTCATTTGCTCTGAATGGTCTGGTAGCGAACTCAATACATAGCGGTACAAGACAATATTTCCAAATAATTTATCAACAAACCAGTATAAGGAAGAGTAGCCGGATAAATATGGTGCTCAACAAAGGAAATCATTATATATATATATATATATATATATATATATATTACGCAATGCATGCAATGTAAGTGTATTACTTTTACATAAATGAGTGGTTCAAACAAAGAAGGGATTCCAAACTTAACATGCATCAAGTCAAAAAGGACAGTCCAAGTGTATGAAAGTCTTGGTGTGGATGGACTCTATTGTTTGAAACCATGCACAGTTGTGAAATTTCATGAAAAACTAACAGCACTACATCAAACGCAAATATGCATCATAGGTTGGAAAGTCATGCTTCTGTCAATTACATGTATATGGGAACAACATAGCTTCCCAAAGTAGATCTATATGCATGCGTGAGTCATGTGGGTAAGATGACAAGAAAGTTGTGTACAACAGCCTTTAGTGACAAAGATCTCGCGAGATGCAGAAATATTTTTCCTAGTATCCAACCATGTATTCACCCAAACCCGACATTCCTACTGTGTATAACCAAAAGAATAACTTGCCAAACAAAGGGACTAAAACCTCGAGGGATAGCATGCGTGTAATATTTGTGAGCAAGAACCGAGGAAACAGATATACTTGTAAATAAGGAAATTTTAAAATCATAATACAAAGATGCCAATTATTCCCGTGCATAACTATACGTATAAAAAAAATGGAGTGCATGCAACAATTGATAAATAACGGTCAAGCAATAAACCTCAAATTTTAGAACTCAAGATTTTGTTCATATAAATTTGAGTTGAGCTCGGAATTCTCTAACCAGCAAACCATTTCCAAAGAAACAACCATTAGATTTATTCATTTTAATATGCTGTTATAACATAAATAAAAACTGGTTAGAATATCTTAACTTAAATCTACGAATTTTTTTTTCCAAATTCTTCATTTTCGGTTTTGGTTACAGTTCTCAAAACCCTTGATTTTTACCTACTTTTTTTTCTAACTTGTCTTCTTATGTAGGATTTTACAATCATGATAAACATTAACTTGAAACCCCTTGATCATACACTAGGTTGCAAGTGAGAGAAGCTAAGGTGAAATATAAACCATATGTAACAGTAAGGTATTAAGGTCTAGCAGTAGATGGAAGTTATATCTGAAAATTATGTGTACTAATCCTGAAGCGACCCGAACTTCCCCGGTCTCCGAAGAGAAGAGAAAGATCGAATTATTGTGAGGACAAGACGAATCAGAACGCACACAGAAGAACATTTCATTGTATATTACAACAATTCCATCAGAATACAAGAATATACAGAGTATAAATCAATATTACACATTATAAAATATCAGAGATTACAATACATTTAAATACATCGCAGCGGAAAATAATACAAAGCACAACTGAAAGAGATATACGGATGCAGAACTTTCCGGATATCATTCCAGCTGTAAACCAGGATCCTGTGAATATAAATCTGCAAAACCAAAACTACTAGCTGCCCGTGTCAAAATAGGGGCACCCAGAGTTTAGGTTAAAACAATAAACTCCAGGTCAGTCATGGGACTGGTGTGAGAACTAAAACAGTATTTAAAACTATACTTTAAATCAGATATATCAAGGGACCACTCCGTATAACACAGAACGGGTTTCTTCCCAAGAATACCAGTGCATATAACAAAACAGCGCAATGCTTTTTGGAAAAATGAAGCTATTATAAGGCCCAGGTCCTATCACACAATGCAACGCAAGCCGGGGGATAGGGTTTTCCCTTATAATAGCCAAACATGCTTAGTACGTTTAAAACAAACCATTTGATACTATTATAAGTGCATAGCGTATAAAACAACTTCAAATCATAAGTATCAATCATAGACGGCATGGGTACCATATATCATGTCGCCATACTAGTTCTACAATTAAAACCGCAAACATATTTGGAAATTGGATTTCCATCTGTGAACCGAGGCAAAAGATAGTCCTCTACCGATTCAAGACGCTCTAGCCCGTGTCTCAGGAACAGAACGCATTGTCCCTTGGAGCGACAGGGCCGGTCCACCGATGTGGATTAAAATGCCTGAACACTGCGTTGCCCCGCCCTTCGGGGCGTCAATG
Source organism: Allium sativum (assembly GCA_030737875.1). Lineage (NCBI taxonomy): Eukaryota > Viridiplantae > Streptophyta > Magnoliopsida > Asparagales > Amaryllidaceae > Allium > Allium sativum. Next base: position 20,316,579 of record CM060918.1, on the reverse strand, counting down.
AGCCAATGAATGACTCCATCGGTTCGAGAACGACCGATAAATCCTAGGCGCCTCCAATTCCAACAACCACACAAGTAATGCCAGCCAGTTCAAGCACTGACACCCCTTCTAACTAGAAGAAAACGCATGTCCTCCCTGAGGTCCGTCTCCCGTTTTTGGTTCACACCGGGGTGTGAGGCTCGCGAATCAACATTACACAAAGCTATGCCACACAGGCTGTGCTTTGATCATGCACCACAAGACTTTGCTTTTCAACAGAAGCCTTGATCATTTGCATCTTAGCATACCACACAGGCAATTCACACTATGCAACTGATATCAATCACACAGAATGAAATCTGATGTCAGACACACATCCATTTACAAGTCCGTTCTAGGTCTGAACGAAACCGGAGGAACCTTATTCCTCGCATATACATCGATCTCCAAGTACGTCTGGACGATCACCAACTGATTCTCTCCTCTTGGGTGTACATCCCAATCAAGATCATCAGTAATTATCCAAACGACGTGAAGATCTCCGGTCTTCAACCACCGTCTTCATCTTCGACTTATCGTCGAATCAGTTATTCAGAATGGGATAAACCTGGTCTTTCTAAATAACTCGCGTATATAATAAACAAGTGTTACACAAACACAACATACGCCTCATTCCAATTCATCAGTCACTAACCGTAAATTAGTAAGGGAACCATTCCCCAAATATTAACCCCGAAGGCCGAAACCAACATCAGATCAATACCCAGGAAACTATTCTTCTTAGCTAACCTACAGTTAGTTCATAAATTTCACTTTCTTAGGGAAAGGTTCCCATTAATTTTATCAAAGATAAATTCTTTTAAATTTATTCTTTAATCTTCCTTTGAATATCACTTCAAAACTAGTCGGGATTAGCGAACCACACCGAAGTAATTATTTATTTTATTTCCCAATCCTAACTTATTCCTCCCATGAAGTAAAACTGGTCATACTTCATATCTAACACCACGGTGTTATCGGTAAATTCAATTACCATTTCATGTTCAAATCTAATTAAAGATTTAACTATCGACTGGAGAAAATCTGGTGATACTCCATTCTCGATCATTTCAATCTAATTAAAGATTCATTAAAACTCCACTTAGTTTTAATCTTTAACTGGGTTAAAGAACCGATGTCATTTAAAACACGGTTCATGATAAACCCCAAAATCGCATCACATTTCAATCAGTCCCTAACCGTAAAATAGCAAGTGAGCAATTCCCTAAGTATTAACCATGAAGGCCGAAACCAACATCAGATCTATACCCAAGAAACCATTCAGCTTAACTAATCTCCAGTTAGTTTCTGATTTTCTTAACTCCATTGGGCCTAAGAACAATATTATTGAAGATACCATTCACGACAACCCAAAATCGTATTCCATTAATTATCGAGTTAAAGAACAAGTGTTATTTAAAACACTGTTCACGATAAACCCAAAAATCAATACTAATTCAATTCCAATTAAATATTATTGAATTGGTACAATTCATTAAATCTAATTAAAAAGATTTAATCTTTTTCTCAACTGGGCTTAAGAACAGTGTTAATGAAGACACCATTCACGACAAACCCAAATCACATTTGATATTAAATACAAGGCTCTGAATAAAAAATATATCGGCTTATATTCAATATTAAATTCTACGACCAACAAATATCGTATCGGAAATAACGATATAGATATATCTCTCAAATTTCCATAACAATATCTGTATAATCACGAAACCCAACATCGAAATATTCCGGAGACAATTTCGATTCAAATCCATTCCAATTCACGTATTGGAAATTCTGGTTACTTTTAAAACCATTTCAAATTCAATTTATTTATTTAAAAATAAATAGAATTATAATTCTAGTTCAAAACTAGTTCATTTCGATAAAAATCTATTTTTATCTTTTCAAATATGGTTTCATCCCAATTCTTCCCAAATCATTTCTTATGGTTTTGCACAAATTATTACTATTTTTAATAATTTTATCAAGGCCTGTACAGTCAATTTCCATCAACGGCCATCGAACTGCACTTACAGCGACCTTTTCCAAATTCTATTCAATTTCAATTCGAATTCATTTTATTTTCAATTCTATTCAACTTCAATTCGAATTCATTTTATTTTCAATTCAATTTGAATTCTAATTCGTTTCAATTTAATTTAATTCGAATTTCATTTCAAAATATTCGATTTTGAAATCTCTTTTCACTATTCATTATAAAAACGAATATAATCGATATAAACATCGTTCGCATCAAAATAGCGCATATCTAATCAACCCGGCTTCATATATTTCTATTTTCAAATATTCTATTCAAATATTTCATTTCAAATATTTCTTCTCAAATATTTTATTCAAATATTTCTCTTCAAATATTCTACTTCAAAACTTGAATGAGGCCCAATCAATTACCATAGATTTTATTTCTATGGATTTCCATACAACGCATGTATATATCAACAATGACAAATAATCAACCATCATCCAAAGTGCATTTTACACTGTATAAGCATCAAATATAAATATTCAATGCTTATAACAGTCTGTCATCAATCGATTGACATACAACTAATTATTGGGATTAGTGTATGTCATATATCATCCCAATACCCATGTGGGGTTTCAAACAATCAAACACAGATTTTATTTGTGTAGTTGGGCGATGTGTAAAATTTATCGTCCCAATCAATATCAGTCAAATGTGTGTATATAAACAAATCCTTCGATTTGTTTATATTTATTGCATTTTAAATACACGTTAAAAATTCTATTTTCAACTATATTATACTTTTAACTATATAAATATTTTATTTTATTTCACATCACACAATCAACTACACATCAAAATCAAACAAACAAGCATAAAAGCCATCCATGGTCTATAGACGACGGGCGCCGGGTGCTACTAAACACCGTTTGCATCCTAGTATATATTTTTAACTAGAAATTTAAATTAAAGGTGAGGAGTTCTCACAGAGGGTTCCACTCCGCCATGCTTTACTTTTGAACTGCCGAACCGTCTGGATCTATTTGAAATTCCAATGCAGGCCTTGTCCCGCTGTTCATAATAAAAATTATATTTTTATTGCTTCATTCCAATAAATAAAAATCATATTTTTTATTTCTACTTCATTTTTTTCAACGCTTCTTTCTATATAAAAATTATATTTTTATAATTCTACTTCCTATATAAAGATCATTTTTTTTTCATCGCTATAAAAATCACATTTTTATTTCAACACATATATAATAAAAATCAGATTTTTATTTCGCTACATATATAAAGATAATATTTTTACAATGAAAAGAACAACAAAATCAAAAGGAGCAACATTAAAAATCTCGCCTTTTTGTTTTGGTATAATATATATAAAAACATATTTTAATTCAAATTTATACTATAAAAATTTATCTTTCTAAAACAATGTTTATTCTTCATTTTCTGATTTTTAAAACAATAATCTATTGTAAATAAATCAATCAAATAAAGCTAAATAAATAAAATGCTTACAGGTGGTTTTGGGGTAGGGGATGGTGGCGGCCTAAGGAGGAGGCGGCACTGCTCGTCGTCGGTGGGTGGCGGAGCGTGGGCCAGGGAGTACGGCGAGAGGCTTTCAGGGCGGTTAGGGTTAGGATGCAGGGGGTTTTCGTGCTAGGTCGATATGGAGGAAGGAGGGAGGAAGCGGGAGAGAGGCGTGGGGAGGAGGCGGAGGTGAGGGAGGGGGCGCGGTGGCCCACATGGCGGCGGCGGCGCTGAATCAAAGGGGGGGGGGGCGACGATGTTTCCCCCTTTCTCTTTTTTTTTATATCGGCAGTCAACGAGAGAAAGAAAGGAGGGGGGTATAAGGAAGAATATATATTTTTACTTTTATTTTATTTTCAAATAGTTACCCTTTTAACTCGAGTCCCAAATCGAACCCAATGACTGTCGTGCCTAGCGTTTTACCCTCATTCGAGCACAATGGGATATGCCACATAGGCCAATTCGATCGTTATGATAAGTTTTCATCAAAATCAACATATAACTCTATATATTGAATTTGAACGCGCATTTCAATTTACTAGGGCCACATACTAACTCGAAAAATTCCAGAAAAATATTTTCTAGCTTCGTATTGATGATACGGTCCTAACAAAACTAGTTTCGTCGAATTCTGAGACTATTTGAAAAATAGTCATTTTCCAGCCGATTAAAATCGATTGAAACTGGTCAAACGCGTTTTCCTTTGCCACGCTCACATATTGATTCGAAAAATTATGAAATTTGAAACCTAGCAATAACTTGACATCACGGATCCAACAAAAGTGGTTTCGTCGAAAACCGAGGTCGTTTGCAAAATGGCCATTGTTAAGGGCCAGAATTCTACAGCGACTATTCCGAATTTTCAACTGGACATAACTTTTTATCCCCACTACGAAATTTCAATTTTTCGGATTCGTTGGAAAGATATCCTCAATTAGATTCAAATATATTTGGTTTCACTAAAATCTGATTTATTTTGCACCCGTTACATTCATTTGAAATTTGAAATCAAATTATCGAACTACCGCGCCATTTTTAATTCCTTTTATAATTTAAAATAAATATTTACATTCTAACGACGATCTATATAAATATATACGTTCGAATTCTATTCAAATAAATTTCTCGTCGTTATATTTTAAAATAATTCATTTTAAATATTCAAAATCGCTAAAATTGCGAAAATAAAAATTTTAAATTGGCTCAGATTTCCGGGTTATCACAAATCCCACCTCAAATCCAACTACTAAAATCAAAACTAAAGTTTAATCGTAAGTAAAATTAATTGTGGTGATGGCGGACAAGCAAAGAGAAGGCGGTTTCTGGTCATTTCGTTGTCACGGTAATCATGACACCAGGCAGCTTTGGTGTATGGCAGAGAGAAGGAGCAAAGCAAGGGCAATGTACTGGTGTGGCAAGAAGAAGTGGGAGGCCGGAGCTATTAAAGGAAGGTTTTGGGGAGCGATGGTGACACGGGTTCAATGGTTGTGGTTAGTGGAAGCATAAATTGGTGGTTGTTAGCGAGCCGAGACAGCAGAAAAGGGAAGGCTAAAGGCAGAGCACGGCGCTGTGATGGTGCGGACTGAAGATCGACGACTAGTGTTTGCTGAAGGATGATAATGGAAGCAACGTCGGGTCTGGGTGAGAAGAAGGGGGTGCGACCATTTCAAATTGATTTGGGAAAAAAATGACTTTTGTGGGGAAAATTAATTTGGCGTGAAAGTGAAGACTAACGGCTGAAGGTATGAGTGGAAAGAGGAAATCTTGTTTAGTTGTGAACGAAGAAGGGGATCATGCACCTTATTTTATAACTCAAACGAAGTAGACCAACGACTGAAGGGAAAGAACACGTGTTGATCAACTTCAGAAGGCAATCAACAGGTGTAAAATTAGCAGCAAAGAGGAGACAGCTGGTGAATGATTTCCACTGCCCAAATCTCAAGCAAATATTTATTAGATATGATTTTTGAATTGGAACAATAGGCCATGATACAGTTGAACGATGAAAATGGTTTGAATGCAGTGTTAGGCTGAAATAGAAACAAGGTTGAACGAACCTCACAAATGAACAATATATACCGTTGTTTACTTATTTTGTCACGTTATAAATTTAACAACCACTAACCGTAAATTAAATTAAATGCTAACACAAAAATACACGTAATTTATTCTACGATTGATTTCTTTGTTTCTACAACATCAACCGTATTTACCCAAATTCATACTTTAACAATTTAAATAAAGCGTTCACCTTAGAGAAAGATACTTTTGTTATAAAGATCAGTAAATTTAAGTAAAACAATCAAATTAATTTGGACAAAATACAATTGCTTACCAAAGCTTAGTTGAAATAAATAGATAAGAGTTAAAATATTATAAACTTGTTAAATACAATTAATTTAATCAAAATAGTATTTTATGCAAAAGAGTTTACGTAACAAAGAATATACTACATAAAAACTAAACACAGTAATTTAGTATCTTAGTAAGTTCAAATAAAATGATCCAATACAAATAATTTAGAAAACATAGCTAAGGTGAAGCAGTAAAATTAATTTGAATAAAATAAATACTTCTAGGATAAAACAAGTAAGCTGATATATGTTTAATATAAATATAATGAGAATATAAATTAAAGAAAGTTAAAGTACCTTAACTATTTAAACACAAATAATTAAATCAGAAGTAGAATGTTGTAAATACAAAAGAGCTAGAATACAACAAAGAACATAATATATAAAGCTAAATACAAATGAAACCGTAGACCTTTAACTTAAATTCAAATATAAAATTATTACAAACATTCATATTAGAATTTAAATCTACAAAAGGAATTTCCTTTATAATTTTATTCCAATGTGTTCAAAACCAAATTTAAAGTCCAAATTCTACATTGAATCCAAATATGAATATATTCGACTATGTTCGAATAAGATAAAATTTCAAACCATATATCAAAGCCCATGATAAATTCTAAATAAATTTATATTTTAAACGTCAAAAATTCTGGGTTGTTACAATCTCCCCCACTTAAATCTTTTCATCCTTGAAAAGGAGAGGTTGTAAAATTATGCTTAAGTAAACTAGATCTTACTTATAAAATCTATTAAGACCAAATATATAAATAAAATAAGACTTATTAAATCAGAAGACTTACAATTTCTAATAGGCTTGAAAATTCATCAAAAGATTTATCATATAACTTAAATCGGCAAAATTTCTTATATTGAAACTACTATTTAAGAAAAAATTAAATCATTATGATAAGGAACTATAATATAAAAGAAAGCCATGCTAAAAGTACTGAATAATTTTAGTAAAAGTAGTTTAATATAAGATAGCCTTAAAAGTTACAAACCAATGGTTAAATATAAGTAACAAAACTCAATAGAAAATAGATAATTCAATAAAAATAGTAAAATAATATAAGTACGAAGAACTTAAAATGGATAAATCATAGGTACAAATGCAAAATGATAATAATTTAGTGAGATGATGAGTTAAATAAAAGAAATAAATTAGATAAGTTAAATCAAAATACTATACAAATTATTATATCTTACTATACAAATTATTATATCCTGAGATCATAAATTTCTAATCATTTGAAACTTCAAAATAATTTCTCCAAACTTAGAATCCCACCTTCATTTCAAATCATTGAAGTACTAGACATTTTTTTTATATAGAACCATACTTCACTTCGGGATATCAAAACCAAAATCACTTTCAAAACTTTAAACATATATGATAATACTTGATACTCGAAGCCTAACAAGTCCATCATCGTTCTTGCAGACTTTAGCTATGCATCGATCAGGCGCGTGACTAAAATATACAAGTACTAAATATACTTTTTTCAACTCCTAGTAAAAATTATGTTACATTTCCTCGAGAAGTTTCCCCTATGACAAGGCCTAGGGACAACCTATCGCATGCAATAATATAGATAATAGAGGTCACTACGGACACCAAAAGCGGACCAGAGGGTTCTCAAGCGAAGTGCATCTCATGGTTCTTCATCCAGGCTCGGACACCAAGTACAAAATCGCAAAGCATGTATATTCCCCACGGTTTTCATCTGGACACGGACACCGTATATACCTGCCTAGGTTGCTTATCCCTAAATACCATCATCGAGGGATCTCAAGCGAAGTGTATCTCATGGTTCTTCATCTAGGCTTGGACACCAAGTTCAAAATCGCGGAGCACATATATTTCATGGTTTTCATCCAAACTCGGACATCGTATATGCGTAGGTTGCTTACCCTAAATCACACAAACCCTTCCTTTAGTCATAGGTCACCCGAATCCATGAAAACATATTGAATCATTCCATATCCCGAAGCCATAAATTATTTTGCAACAATATTTTAAAGTTACTTTAAATCATAATATTGTTGTCTTTCAATCATTTCAAATATCGAGATTCGAGTCGTCAAAATTTTTCTTAGTTCATAAATCAATTTATAAACCATTTATCGTATCCAAAACAATTTCAAACAATTGAAAATACGATTTCAACTTCCAACATACAACTTATGTTTCCACATTTCAATGATCTTATCCAAATATTTTAAGCCTTTCAAATTCTCTAAATCGAAGACTTTAAAGATCATTATAATCATGTCCAGCTTCATGAAAATAAATTTCAATCTATTTTGAAAATATCGACCTTATACATAAGTTGAAAATTTTTAAGAGACTCATAACGTCGTCAAGTTTCCTTTCGATGTTTTGGAAATTAAATTTGTTCAATGCGATTTTCTTGTCATTTTTTTTCTCAAATCAAATAAGCCTTTCAAATTTTAAAAGCTTAGAAAAATCGTTACTACTTATATCAATCTTTCTTTAGATCAAATTTTATTCCACACAGTTTCGAACATTTCTAAGATTTCCAAATAAAGTTCATATTCTTATAATACAAAATTTTCAAGAGTTTCAAATCTATATCATAGAAATTATTTACAATTCGGATAGTCAAATAACCTTTTTCTTTTCAAATCTATACAAAATCCTTTACACAAATAATATAGGATTTTTCTTTCATTCTTATTTCAAACATCAATCTAGTTGAAAAGGTTACACAATTCAATTAGTTATAAATCTCTTGGTCATTTCTTATTCAAAAATACCATCGCGCTTCCGCTACGCACTCTGATTTAGTATATATATGTTAAAACTAGTATTGTTCCACAAATTAATTCCAAAATATAGATCTCAGAACCTTCGAAACCAAAATCTTAGGATTTATATTTCAAAAATCCAATTTTCCTGCATAAGTTGGATTCTACTCTTCTAAATCACATTTGTAGAGGTTCCTTTATCATGACATCTTTAGCCAAATCAAAGTTTCTAGTTTGAATTACTTCTTGGTTTTGTTCGATACATGGCACAAAAGGCATACATACATGGATTATATCAGATTCCATGTGTTCAAAACAGAAGTTCAACATCAAATGAGTATCAAAAGGTATGATGGCACAAATCAAAATGCTTGGTCGAATTCATAAGAAAAAAGGGTATGGAAGTCATTACTCCAAAGCGAATGGTTTGAGTTTACATGATTATCCTAGGCCAAGATGGGAAAGTCAAATGTATACAAGGATACAAATTTCAGCAGTTCAATCATGGGATACACGATTTTTCTTTCTTTTTTTCTACTTCTTCTTCTTATTATTATTAATAATAATTCTTCTCTTAAGTAATTCTTACTTCAAAATCTCATTTTTCTTACCATTGTAAGTGATAACTTGTTAAGAATTTTTTATTCCATTCATTCATATAGTTTCCACAGTATTCTCCCCCACTTAGACATTTATTATCTCTTTATTACACTACTGTTAAAATCTGAAACTATGGGGTGATATTCTCTATGTATCTTAAATATGGTTACTTAACAAATAAACTCACTTATTTGTTCTTATATAATTTCTTTATCTAATATTCATCTCATATAAATTTGATTTATAAATTGGTTCGATATTCAATGTCATTTCAAAAGTCCAAACTTATATTCCGGTCAAATTTTTGTTATCAACATCAAATTTGATTGGGTTACACGTCATAATTGTCATTCATTAACTTTACACTGGCAAATCAATTTCCAAAACTTCTTATTCGATTTGGATTACATGTCAAGATTGTTATTTCAAAAATCCAACTCACATCCTCACATCAATCTATTGTCTAACATCTTATTTGATCTGAGTTTACACGCTTATGAACATTATTATTCGACCAAGTCTTAGTACTTAATTTACACAAACAAAATTGCTCGGATCAAAATACATAATTTACTAAAATAGTTTGTGTAAAATAGTAAGGTTTTAAAATCATACGTTGGAATAAACAAGATGAGAAAAAGATAAGGTAAAGCTTCACAAATTATAAACCAACAAAAATAGTTACATACACGATAATTTAGGAAACTTAGTTATATATAAGTAAAATGATTTAAGTAAAATAGTAAAATAGATATGTTTGTTATACAATAAGTAGTTACAAAGAAATTAACATTAATTGAAATAAATAAATAAGTTAAATTAAAATACTATACATTGTTAAATACAAGTAACCACGTTAAAGGTAAAATATTAATAATAAATATAAAGAAGCTAGGAAAACGGAAAAACATAAAAGCTATACACAACTAATGTAGTATAAGATAAAGGAATTATAATAACCCGAAAATTCAGAACCAATTTAAAATTTTTATATTGGCAATTTTAATGAATTTTGAATATTTAAATAGATTTATTTTAAATAATAACAACTAGAAATTTGTTTTGAATAGAAGTAGAACACATATATTTATATGAATCGACATTAGAAAATAAATATTTATTTTTAATTATAAATGGTATTCAAAATGGTGCGGCAGTTTGAAAATTCGATTTCAAATTTCAAATGAATGTAACGGAATCAAAATAAATCGGATTTTAGCGAAACCAAAAACATATGAATCTATTTGAGAATATATTTCCAATGAATCAGAAAAATCAAAATTTCATAGAGGGAATAAAAAAACATGCCCAGTTGAAAATTCAAAATAGTCGCAATGGAAAATATAGCCGTTAAAAATAGTGATTCTGCAAACGAACTCCGTTTTCGACGAAACAACCTTTGTTGGATCCCAGATGTCAATTTATTGCTAGATTCCAAAATTCAATTTTTTGGGATTAATATGTGAGCGTGGCGAAGGAAAACGTGTTTTGTCAGTTTCAATCAATTTGGATCAACTAGAAAATATTTTTCAAACAGTCTTCAAATTTGACGAAATTAGTTTTCTTAGAACCGTATCATCAAAACATAGCCAGATTTGTTTTTCTGGAATTTTTAGAGTCAGTATGTGGCCCCGGTAAATTAAAATGTGCGTTTGGATTTAAAATATAATTATTTATATTTTAAATTTAGCGGAAACTGTTCGTAACAGCCGAATTGGGTTACGATGCATATCCCATTGCGTTCGGAATGGGGATAATTAGCTAGGGGCGAAAGTCGTTGGGAGAGATTTGGGGTCCGAATGAAAAGTCAACTCTAGGAGAAATTAAATAATATAATTTAATTTTTATAAAGCCCCTTTCTTTCCTTCTCCGCTCAGAAGTTGAAATCGGGTATTGGGATGATATTGGACATACACTAATCCCAATATTTAGTTGTATGTCAATCGATTGGTTGACAGACTGTTATAAGCGTTAAATATTTATATTTGATGCTTATGCAGTGTAGAATGCACTTTGGAAGATGATTGCTGTGTCTGATTCCAGTTCAGAAAGAATAAATATTTTTAGATAACGATTATTTTAAAATAACGAACATTTTAAAATAATATTCAGTAATGGATCAAAATATGATTTTGATGTCCGATTTGGGATGGATACATAAATATTTAAATATATAATGCCGGGTTGATTAGTTTAACGCCATTTTGATGGGAGAACGATATTTATATCGATTTTATTCATTTCTATAATGAATATTGAAAAGGAATTGATTTCAAAATCTAATGTTTTGAAAATACTATCAATTTATATATCGATGATATGGAATATTCAATTTTGAATTGAAATTGTATATGAAGTTGAAATCATTTTGGAAACGAATTTAAAACGATTATAAAATACATTTTAAATGGAAATCGACGAAATATATATTATACATATACATACATACATACATACATATATATATATATATATATATATATATATATATATATATATAATGGCCTGAATAGAACGCGCCGCGACAGTTCGCGAATTTCGACCATTGACTTCGAACGGACATTACAGGAGATCCGACAGTCGGATTCTCCTAAAACTGGAACAGTTGGGTTCGTATCGAAAAGAGCTTTCCAACGGATATAATAGATTTGAAATCTAATGGTTGGATTTGGAATTATGTCCAAATCAAAATTGGGAAAGGTCGTTGTAAGTGCAGTTCGATGACGTTTTTGGAAGTTGACTGTACGTGCCTTGATAATTTTTTCAAAAATATCAATAATTTGTGTAAAATCATAATAAATGATTTGGAAAGAATTGAAATGAAAAATTCCACATTTGAAAAGATAAAAATATATTTTTATCGAAATGAACTAGTTATAAACTAGAATTAGAAATCCAATATTTTAAAATAAATAAATTGGGTTTGAAATTGTTTTAAAAATAACCAGAATTTTCAATATATGAATTAGAGTGGATTTGAATCGAAATTAAATATTTCGATATTGGATTCCGTGATTATATATGGAGAAATTTGGAAGATATATATATCATTATTCTAATACGATATTTATTGGTTTCAGAATTTGATATTGAATATAAGTCGATTTATTTTCTATTCAGAGCCTTGTATTTAATATCAAATTAGATTTTGGGTTTGTCGTGAATGGTATCTTTAATAATACTCTTCTTAAACTCAATGGAGTTAAGAAAATTAGAATCTGACTGGAGATTAGCTAAGTTGAATAGTTTCCTGGGCATTGATCTGATGTTGGTTTCGGCCTTCGGGGTTAATACTTAGGGAATTGTTCTCTTACTAATTTACGGTTAGAGACTGATGGGATTTTGGGTTTGTCGTGAACTATGTTTTTAAATGGCACGGTTCTGAAACCCAGTGTGAAAAGAATAAATCTTTTAATTAAGATTTAAAGAAGAATTACCAACTAATTAACATTTAATTGGAATTGAATATAGAATGTGAATTGTGTTTATTATGAACAGTGTTTTTAATGACATTCGTTCTTTAACCCGATTTACAGTGAAATGTGATTTGGAATTTATAAATCTTTTTATTAAGACTTAGCAGGGATTTTCCAAAGTAAAGTTTTCCAATTTAATATATTAAATTGGGACTGAATGGAATTTGATTTGATAATAATCAAAGTGAAATTCTGTTGAGGAATATTGCTAATACATACGGAATTTAAAAGGCTTTGCCATTATTCCATTTATATTATTAGTCGGATACGGAAATTGATATCGATTGTATATTGATTTGTTTTTCCGTGAAGATTCCATAATTAATGGAATGTGATTTGGGTTTATTGTGAACGGTGTTTTAAATGACATTAGTTCTTTAACCCAGACAAAGAAAGGATTACATGTCTGTCATTGTACTTCGAACTGTATGGTTGATCTCTGCTAAATATATATCTTCTTGGTGGCGGAGAATTTATTCTCTTTCTTAACACCCTTCTCTGAGACGTACGAGCTCAGAGGTTATATATCGGCAGAAATTAATAGTACGGTGTAGATTGCCGATGCGACATGTTTGTATTTCCAAAGTTAAATAATCAATAATATTTATTTTTGGGATGATTAAAACTAAGCGGAGTCTTAATGAATCTTTAATTAGATTTAAATGAGAATTGATAATTTAAATTATCAAATTTGGGAAAGGATCGAGAATGGAGTATCGCCAGTTTTGCTCCTAGCGATAGGTAAATCTTTAATTAGATTTGAACGGGAAATGGTAATTAATTTTACCGATAAGACCGTGGTGTTAGATATGGAGTATCACCAGTTTTGCTCCATAGGATGAATAAGTTGGGACTGGGAAATTAAACAAATGATTACTTCGGTAAGGTGCACTAATCCCGACTAGTTTGGATAGACCTTAATATGGTTTGAATTGATATTCAGAGGAAGATTAAAGAATAAATTTAAAAGAATTTATCTTCGATAACATTAATCGGAACCTTTCCCTAATGATGTGAATATTTGAATAAAAGAATATTCAGAATTGGAATGAGGCGTATGTTGTGTTTTATAGCACTTGTTTATTATATACGCGAGTTATTCAGAAAGGTCGGGTTTATACCCATTCTGAATAACTGATTCGACGATATGTCGGCGATGAAGACGGTGGGAGAAGACCGGAGGTCTTCACATCATTTGGATGATTACTGATGTCTTGATTTGGCTGTACACCCAAGACGAGGTAATAAATGGTGGTCGTCCAGACGTACTTGGAGATCGACAGATATGCGAGGGCCTCTCTCCTGTATTGGAAATATGGGACGAGGAATAAGGTGCCTCCGGTTTCGTTCAGACCCAGAAAGAACTTGTAAATGGATGTGTGTATGACATTGGATTTTATTCTATGTTGATTTATTGCTATTAAATATACATCTGTTTGGTGGTGGAGAATTTATTCTCTTGCTTAACGCCCTTCCCTGATACGTACGAGCTCAGAGGTTATATATCAATAGATATTAGTCGCATGGCATGAATTTCCTATGTGGCATGCAGAGATGCAGTGATCAAGGCTTTTGTTGAAAAGCAGAGTCTTGTAGTTGACGATCAAAGCACAACTTTAATATAGCGCCGCTTTATGTATAGCATTAATTCGCAAACCTCACGCCTCGGTATGAGTTAAAAACGGGATAAGGGACCCAAGGAGAACTTGACGTTTCTTTCTAGCTATGGGTGGTGTCAGCGTTTTACTAGCCCTAGCATTGTTGTTATAGTTTTACCTATGTGGTTGTTGGATTGCGAGGCGCCTCGGATATATCGGCTACTGCGGGAGATGATGGATATAGGTCCTACAGGACCGGGAAACGTGTGTTCAAGAATAACTAATCCACTAACGTAAGTGTGAACTGGCCTTGGAGGATCCAATCGTCTTCTGTGGGAGATCCTGAGGCATTTACTAAAGTGTCTAGAAGCCGGCGAGGAGCAAATCCCTTGCCTCGATCGTGATGGAGATCCAATTTCCAATACGTGACATTTCGGTTTTGATTGTAGAGCCTAGTATTGGTGACATGATAGATGGTACCCATGCCGCCTATGATTGATACATTTATATTTGAAGTTGTTTTATACACTATGCACTTATAATAATATTAAATGATTTGTTTTAAACGTAGTAAGCACATTTGGCTATTATAAGGGAAACCCCTATCCTCCGCTTGCGTTGCATTGTGTGATGGGACCTGGGTCTTATAATAGCTTCATTTTTCCAAAAAGCATTGCGCAATTTTGTTTTATGTACTGGTATTCTTGGGAGGAAACCCGTTCCATGTTATATGGCATGGTCCCTTGATTTACTTTATTTTAAAGTAAAGTTTTAAATAACTGTTTTAGTTCTCACGCCATTCACATGACTGTCCTGGAGTTTATTGTTTTAACCTAAACTCTAGGTACCCCTATTTTCACATGGGCAGCTAGTAGTTTTGGTTTTGTAGATTTATATTCATAGGATCCTGATTTACAGCTGAAGCAATATTCGGAAAGCTCTGTATCCGTGTATTACTTTCAGTTGTGTTTTGTATTGTTTTCCCGTTGTTGTGTATTTAAATGTAATTTAAATATCTGATATTGATCAAATGTATAAGATTTATTCATACTCTGTTATATTCTTGTATTCTGATGGAATTGTTGTAATAAGTAATGGAATGTTCTTCTGTTTGTGTTCTGATTCGTCTTGTTCTCAAAGCAATCCGAGCTTTCCCTTCACGAGGAAGTTCGGGTCGTCACATTTGGTATCAGAGCTTTGGTTTACAGAGCTTGAGAACAAGGCACCTTAGAATCAAACGAAAGAATTCATCAGAGATTGGATTAATAATATCCAATAAGGAATGACTCGTTAGAGATAGGATCAGTAGTATCCTGGAACGAGTGTGAAGAGTAGTGTTTTAAAATAAAAATGAAAACAAACTTTGTTTTGAAAAATTAAACCATTTATACGTAGTTAAATATTTATTTTATATTGAATTTGGACAATCCAATATATAAAGAATCTGCATATACGCCTTTCAAACATGTATTCGAAGTTTTAATACACTGGATAGATATAGAATCACATTCTAGTCGCTCGGAGATGATTGTGAAGATCGATCGACCCTCATCAGCATTTATGTTCGAGTTTCAAAAGTGGGATGTCCATATATTTCCAATTGACTTATGTGAGAACCAAAACTAGATAGGGTCTATTGTGTGATTTGGCACCAAAAATGTGATTTTTGACTATTTATCCAAGTTATGAATTTGAAAAGATAATCAACTAATTGTTTGCTGGTTTTGTTGTTTGATTATTGGTTGATTAATTAAAATTTTGAACCATTAGCCAAATTGAACAAAATATTGAACTGTATTGAAAATTTATCGCATTTGCATACATGTACATGCATATATACTAGACAGGTCATAGCAAGGAGGCTAGAGAAGAGGAATAAAATTGTATGTCCGACAAATATACACGTTTACTAATTTCTTGGGTTTGGATGATTTTACGAGCCGATTGGCTTTTTCTTTTTCTTTTTGAGATGAGAGGGCCTGTGTGGCGGTTTGGGGATTTTCCCCATGCTCCCCGTACAAAGGAGATTATGGCGAAATTTTTCGAAAATTTAGGATGTTAGCCATATTTTTAAAGAATTGCAAAATTCTTAGAAACTGAAAAGTTGAAGAATGAAAGCTAAACTGAAATTTGAGTTGGTTTGTAAAACAACTTTCAGCTCCGTTCCTTTTCGAGGACGAAAAGATTTCAAGTGGGGGAGATTGTAACAAACAAGAAAATCAGAACCAATTAAATTTTTTTTATTTTGGAGATTTTAATGAATTTTGAATATTTAAAATGATTTATTTTAAATAATAACGACTAGAAATTTATTTTGAATAGAATTAGAACGTATATATTTATATAAATCGATGTTAGAATATAAATATTTATATTTAATTATAAATGGAATTGAAAATGGCGCGGTAGTTTGAAAGTTCGATTTCAAATTTCAAATTTCAAATGAATGTACCGGATTCAAAATAAACCGGATTTTAGAGAAACCAAAAATATTTGAATCTATTTGAGAATATCTTTCCAACGAATCAGAAAAATCAAAATTTCATAGCGGGAATAAAAAGTTATGCCCAGTTGAAAATTCAGAATGGTCGCTATGGAAAATATAGCCTTTAAAAATAGAGATTTTGCAAACGACCTCCGTTTTCGATGAAACCACTTTTGTTGGATCCGGAATGTCAAGTTATTGCTACATTCCAAAATTCATAATTTTTGGGATTAATATGTGAGCGTGGCGAAGGAAAACGTGTTTTGTCAGTTTCACTCAATTTGGATCGACCAGAAAATGGCCATTTTTCAAACGGTCTTCAAATTTGACGAAATTAGTTTTATTAGGACCGTATCGTCAAAACATAGCAAGATTTATTTTTTTTGGAATTTTTAGAGTCTGTATGCGGCCCGGTAAATTAAAATGTGGGTTTGGATTTAAAATATAATTATTTATATTTTAAATTTTGCGGAAACTGATCGTAACAGCCGAATTGGGTTACTATACATATCCCATTGTGTTCAGAATGGGGGTGATTAGCTAAGGGCGACAGTCATTGGGAGAGATTTGTGGTCCGAATGAAAAGTCAACTTTAAGAGAAATTAAATAATATAATTTAATTTTAATAATGCCCCTTTCTTTCCTTCTCCACTCAGAAGTTGAATCAGGTATTGGGATGATATTGTACATACACTAATCCCAATATTTAGTTCTATGTCAACCGATTGGTTGACATGCTGTTATAAGCGTTAAATATTTATATTTGATGGTTATGCAGTGTAGAATGCACTTTGGATGATGATTGACTGTGTCTGATTCCAGTTCAGAAAGAATAAATATTTTAAAATAATGAATATTTTAAAATAATATTCAGTATGGATGAAAATATGATTTTGATGTCCGATTTGGGATGGACACGAAAATATTTAAATATATAATGCCAGGTTGATTAGATTAACGCCATTTTGATGGGAACGATATTTATATCGATTTTATACATTTCTATAATGAATATTGGAAAGCAATTGGTTTCAAAATCTAATGTTTTGAAAATACTATCAATTTATATATTGATGTTATGGAATATTCGGTTTTGACTTGAAATTGAATATGAAGTTGAAATCGTTTTGAAAACGAATTTAAAACGATTTATAAAATACGTTTTAAATGGAAATCAACGAAATATAATATATATATATATATATATATATATTATGGCCTGAATGTAACGCGCTGCGCCGCGGCAGTTTGTGAATATCGACCATTGACTTTGAACGGACATTACGGAAGATCTGACCGTCGGATTCTCCTAAAACCGGAACCGTTGGGTTCGTATCGAAAAGATAATGAATATAAGAGATTTGAAATCTAACGATTGGATTTGGAATTATGTCCAAATAAAAATTGGAAAAGGTCATTGTAAGTGCAGTTCGATGACCGTTTTTGGAAATCAACTGTATGGGCCTTGATAAAATTATTAAAAATATCAATATTTGGGTAAAATCATAATAAATGATTTGGAAAGAATTAGGATGAAAAATTCCATATTTGAAAAGATAAAATATGTTTTTATCGAAATAAACTAGTTATGAACTAGAATTAGAAATCCAATATTTTTAAAATAAATAAATTGGGTTTGAAATGGCTTTAAAAATAACCAGAATTTCCAATATATGTATTTGAATGGATTTGAATCGTAATTATCTTCGGAATATTTCGATATTGGATTTCATGATTATACGGATATTGTGGAGGAATTTATAAGATATATATATCGTTATTCCAATACGATATTTGTTGGTTTCAGAATTTGATATTGAGTATAAGCCGATATATTTTCTATTCAGAGCCTTGTATTTAATATCAAATTGGATTTTAGGTTTGTCGTGAATGGTATCTTTAATAATACTGTTCTTAAACCCAATGGAGTTAAGAAAATTATAATCTGACTGGAGATTAGCTAAGTTGAATGGTTTCCTGGGTATTGATCTGATGTTGGTTTCAGCCTTCGGGGTTAATACTTAGGGAATTGTTCTATTACTAATTTACGGTTAGAGCCTGATGGGATTTTGGGTTTGTCGTGAACTGTGTTTTTAAATGGCATAGTTCTTAAACCCAGTGTGAAAAGAATAAATCTTTTAATTAAGATTTAAAGAAGAATTAACATTTAATTGGAACTGAATATATAATGTGAATTGGGTTTATTGTGAATTGTGTTTTTAATGACATTCATTCTTTAACCCTATTTACAGTGAAATGTGATTTGGAATTTATAAATCTTTGTATTAAGATTTAACGGGGATTTTCCAAAGTAAAGTTTTCCAATTTAATATATTAAATTGGGATTGCATGGAATTCGATTAGATAATAATCGAAGTGAAATTCTGTGGAGGAAGACTGTTAATACATATGGAATTTAAAAGGCTTTGCCGTTGTTCCATTTATATTATTAGTCGGATACGGAAATTGATATCGATTATATATTGATTTGTTTTTCCGTGAAGATTCCATAATTAATGGAATGTGATTTGGGTTTTATATGACATTAGTTCTTTCACCCAGTCAAAGAAAGGATTACATGTCTGACATTGTATTTTGAACTGTATGGTTAATCTCTGCTAAATATATATCTGCTTGGTGACGGAGAATTTATTCTCTTGCTTAACAACCTTCTCTAAGACGTACGAGCTCAGAGGTTATATATCGGTAGAAATCAATAGTACGGTGTAGATTGTCGATGCGACATGTTTGTGTTTCCAAAGTTAAATAATCATTAATATTGATTTTTGGGAAGATTAAAATTAAGCGGAGTTTTAATGAATCTTTAATTAGATTGAAATGAGAATTGATAATTTAAATTATCAAATTTGGAAAATGATCGAGAATGGGGTATCACCAGTTTTGCTCCTAGCAATAGGTAAATCTTTAATTAGATTTGAACGAGAAATGGGAATTAGTTTTACCGATAAGACCGTGGTGTTAGATATGGAGTATCACCAATTTTGATCCATGGGATGAATAGGTTGGGATTGAGAAATTAAACAAACGATTACTTCAGTAAGGTGAGCTATTCCCGACTAGTTTGGATAAACCTTTATATGGTTTGAATTAATATTCAAAGGAAGATTAAAGAATAAATTTAAAAGAGTTTATCTTTGAAAAAATTAATGGGAGCCTTTCCCTAATGATGTGAATATTTGAATAAAAGAATATTCAGAATTGGAATGAGGCCTATGTTGTGTTTTATGGCACTAGTTTATTATATACGCGAGTTATTCAGAAAGGCCGGGTTTATACCCATTCTGAATAACTGATTCGACGATGAAGACGGTGGGTGAAGACCGGAGGTCTTCACATCGTTTGGATGATTAATGATGTCTTGATTGGGTTGTACACCCAAGACGAGGTAATATGTGGTGGTCGTCCAGACGTACTTTGAGGTCAACGGATATGTGAGGGCCTCTCTCCTGTATTGGACATATGGGACGAGGAATAAGGTGCCTCCAGTTTCGTTCAGACCCAGAACGAACTTGTAAATGGATGTATGTCTGACATTAGATTTTATTCTGTGTTGATTGATTTCTATTAAATATATATTTGTTTGGCGGCAGAGAATTTATTCTCTTGCTTAACGCCCTTCTCTGAGATGTACGAGCTCAGAGGTTATATATCGATAGATATCAGTCGCATGGCATGAATTGCCTGTGCGGCATGCGGAGATGCAGTGATCAAGGCTTTTGTTGAAAAGCAGAGTCTTATGGTTGATGATCAAAGCACGACTTTAATATAGCGCCTCTTTGTGTACAACGTTAATTCGCGAGCCTCACACCTCGGTATGAGTTAAAAACGAGATAAGGGACCCAAGGAGAACATGACGCTTATTTCTAGCTATGGGTGGTGTCAGCGTTTTACTAGTCCTGACATTGTTGTTATATTTTTACCTATGTAGTTGTTAGATTGCGAGGCGCTTCGGACATATCGGCTACTGCGTGAGTTGATGGATATAGATCCTATAGGACCGGGAAACGTGTGTTCAGGAATAACTAATCCACTAACGTAAGTGTTGACCGACCTTGGAGGATCCAAGGGTCTTCTACGGGAGGTGCTGAGGCTTTTGCAAGAGTGTCTCGAAGCCGGCGAGGAGTACATTCCTTGCCTTGACTCATGATGGAAATCCAATTTCCAATATGTGACATTTCGTTTTAATTGTAGAGCCTAGTATTGCCGACATGATAGATGGTACCCATGCTGCCTATGATTGATGCATTTATATTTGAAGTTGTTTTATACACTATGCACTTATAATAGTATCAAATGATTTGTTTTAAACATACCAAGCATGTTTGGCTATTATAAGGGAAAACCCTATCCTCCGGCTTGCGTTGCATTGTGTGATGGGACATGGGTCTTGTAATAGCTTCATTTTTCCAAAAAGCATTGCACAGTTTTGTTTTATGCACTTGTATTCTTGGGAGGAAACCGGTTCCGTATTATACGGCGTCGTCACTTGATTTACTTTATTTTAAAGTAAATTTTTAAATAATTGTTTTAGTTCTCACACCAGTCACGTGACTGACCTAGAGTTTATTGTTTTAACCTAAACTCTGGGTGTCCCTATTTTCCACACGGCAGCTAGTAGTTTCAGTTTTGCAGATTTGTAGTCACAAGATCCTGATTTACAAATGAAGCGATATTCGGAAAGCTCTGTATCCGTGTATTACTTTCAATTGTGTTTTGTATTGTTTTTCCGCTGCTATGTATTTAAATGTAATTTAAATCTCTGATATTGATCAAATGTATATGATTTATTCATACTCTGTTATATTCTTGTATTCTGATGGAATTGTTGTAATAAGCAATGAAATGTTCTTCTGTTTGTGTTCTGATTCGTCTTGTTCTCAAAGCAATCTGGGCTTTCCCTTCACGGGGAAGTTCGGGTCGTCACATGAATCAAGCGAAAGGATTTTTATTACTATATTTACAAAAAATGTTAAACACAATTAATCTACATAAAACCGAGACTAAATAACTAAATTTGATTTAAAATGATTAAGACAAAAGCTAAAATATCATAAAAATACATATAATTATACCAAGCTAGGTATAAAATGAATAATTTCAGTAAAGTAATCTAAGCAAAACAATAAATAGCTAAGTAATATTGGTCTGAAACAATTGGAAAACAAGATTACATTTTAAAAATAAAGGTAGAACATATTAAAAAGTAATTGATACCAATTTCATTCTGATCCTAGTCAATTTCAGTACCGTTCAGCTCTTGTTCCACCTATCATTCTCGAAGCGAGTATCGTCAAAAATCTGCTTCATCAAGTTTCAATTTTTCCAAGTTTCAAAGTACTTTTCAAAATTCACACTTACTATTGTCTTGTTTTTTTTCTTTTCAACAAAATCTTCTTTTCAAAAATAAATTATTGGAAGATTTCAAACACTTGGAAACCATTTCATTTATCACTTTTATATTTTCCTTGCTAATTGCAGACATTTGACGAGCGATTTCGAATTTTCTTTTACTGCAAAGCTTTTGAGTTGGAAATATCAAAAGAAGCTTTTATTTCCTAAAATACTTTCTTTAAAATATTTTGTATTCAAATCTT
The DNA here is from genome assembly GCA_030737875.1 of Allium sativum. Lineage (NCBI taxonomy): Eukaryota > Viridiplantae > Streptophyta > Magnoliopsida > Asparagales > Amaryllidaceae > Allium > Allium sativum. Next base: position 20,294,135 of record CM060918.1, on the reverse strand, counting down.
CTTCAAACTATTTTATTTTCAAAATCTCTTTTAAAATACTTTGTTTTCGAAAATCACTTCCAAAATTTTATTTTTCGAATCCGTTAAGTCTAGCATTAATTCTGCTCATTCTAAGGTATTTCTACCTTATCTCTAATGAGTTTTTAAACCAAATAAGCCAAGCTTTGTATGAACCAAAGCTCTGATACTAGATGTAACAACCTATCATTTTGACCGCCTCAAGTCGGTAATTAAACCAACTCGAAATGTTCAAATCGGCAGATTGTTGTTTGGCTTACATGGTTTAAACCGAATTGACACAGAATCACAGAGTATAATTAATTGTAGTGGAATAAAAATTTCTCATAAATATCAGAGTTTTACAATTTGTACAGCAAAGTTAAAATAAAATATGTATACATGAACTTCTTCAAAATAAATTTACTGTTTGTCGAGCCTACCGCGAGCGAGCATCTCCACGTCTTCACGTTCTCTCTTGTTTTGCGAGTTGAACTTTAAACCTGGAACACTTGGGTCCTGCCCGAGCGTTCCATGCAAAAACAAAAAACTCCCGAGTTAGGATTAAACTTATTTCAAGTAAGTCACTTCGATAGTCACATAAATATAATTGTTTAATCCTAATACGTTATCAACCGATTCGAGTATAAAAATCAGTAAACTAGCCAAAAGTAAAGATTTGCAAAACCAATATCATGGACAAAACTAGGCAGCACATGCAAGTGTACAACAACTGGATTTCGACACATATGAAGCTGGGTAATATAACCCCTACAGGACAGTAAGCATACATAGTCTCAGGGTAGGTTCAATAATTTCATTTTCTCCGAATGGTCTGGTAGCGAACTCAATACGTAGCGGTACAAGTCAATAGTTCCAAACAATTTATCAACGAACCAGTATAAGGAAGAGTAGTCGGATAAATATGGTACTCAACAAAAGAAATCATTATACATATATACATATATATTTTATGCAATGCATGCAACGAAAATGTATGAACTTTACATAAATGAGTGGTTCAAATAAAGAAGGGGTTCCAAACTTAACATACTACAAGTCAAAATGGACAGTCCAGGTGTATGAAAATCTTGGCGTGGATGGACTCTATTGTCTGAAACCATGCACAATTTTGAAATTTCATGAAAAACTAACAGCACTACAACAAATGCAAACATGCATGATAGGTTGGAAAGTCATGCTCCTGTCAATTACATGTATACGGGAACAACATAGCTTCCCAAAGTAGATCTGTATGCATGCATGAGTCATGTGGGTAAGATGAAAAGAACGTTGTGTATAGCAGCCTTTAGTGACAAAGATCTGAGAGATACAGAAATATTTCTCCCAGTATCCAACCATGTATTCACCCAAACCCGACATTCCAACTGTGTATAACCAAAAGAAGAACTTGCCAAACAAAGGGACTAAAACCTCGAAGGACAGCATGCGTGTAATATTTGTGAGCAAGAACCGAGGAAACATATACACTTGAAAATAAAGAAATTTTAAAATAAAAATACAGAGATGCCATCTTTTCCCATGCATAACTATAAGTATAAAAAAAATGGTGTGCATGCAACAATTGATAAATAATGGTCAAACAATAAACGTCAAATTTTAGAACTCATGCTTTTGTTCATATAAATTTGAGTTGAGCTCGGAATTCTCCAACCAGCAAACCATTTCCAAAGAAATAACCATTATATTTTTTTAATATGCTGTTATAACATAAATAGAAACTGGTTAGAATATCTTAACTTAAATTCACGATAATTATTTTTTCAAATTCGTTCTCAAAACCCTTGATTTTATATATCAACCATATTTACTAATCCATACTTAACAATTTAAATAAAATGATCAACTTAGAGATGGATACTTTTGTTATAAAGATCGGTTAATTTAAGTAAAACAATCAAATTAATTTGGACAAAATACAATCACTTACCAAAGTTCAGTTGAAATAAATAGATAAGAGTTAAAATACTATAAACTTGTTAAATACAAATAATTTAGTCAAAATAGAATTTTATGCAAAAGAGTTTACATAAAAAAGAATATACTATATAAAAACTAAACACAATAATTTCTTATCCTAATAAGTTTAAATAAAATGATCCAATATAAATAATTTAGAAAACATAGTTAAGGTGAAGCAGTAAAATTAATCTGAATAAAATAAATACTTCTAGTATAAAACAAGTAAAGCAACATATGTTTAATATAAATATAATGAGAATATAAACTAAAGAAAGCTAAAATACCGTAACTATTTAAACACAAATAATTAAATCAGAAGTAGAATGTTGTAAATACAAAAGAGCTAGAATACAACGAAGAACATAATATATAAAGCTAAATACAAATGAAACCGTAGACCTCTAACTTAAATTCAAACTTAAAATTATTACAAACATTCATATTTGAATTTAAATCAACAAAATGAATTTCCTTTATAATTTTATTCCAATGCGTTCAAAACCAAATTTAAAGTCCAAATTCTACATTGAATCCAAATATGAATATATTTGACTATGTTTGAAATAAATAAAATTTCAAACCATATATCAAAGCCCATTATAAATTCTAAATAAATTTATACTTTAAATGTCGAAAATTCTAGGTCGTTACAGTAACGTGCATCGAAAACGGGTGTATATGCTTGGAATATGTCTTCATCTTCCACCAACTCGATAATCTCGCGGTAACGATGGCATTCATCCCAAAATACCCTATGAGTCTTATTAACATCTGTAGTAGACCTGCACGAAGGGCATTTGGGATGGGTGTTATAAATGTCTTGGATCATTATCCAAAAACAATTCATGGCTTACGCCCTCCACCCCCCAATTTTGCAACATAAGCTCGTGTCTTCTATCAAACTCGATATAAGATTCCACACGTATTGGTAACTCAACAATAGACCAATTTTGAAAGGCATTTTCCTTTAAGAGTTTAACTGTAATATTTCAGAATGAGAAGCGAAACAATTTATAATGAATATGCATGGTAGCAGGGGATAGCCTGGAATGTTAGGTAGTTTAGATTGCATGCATTGGAAGTGGAAGAATTTTCCAAAAGCATATGCTGGAGCTTATCGGGTAAGTCTAATACGTCAACTATTATACTTGAAGCTGTAGTGTCATACGACTTATGGATATGGCATGCCTTTTTTGGAATCCTAGAATCCAACAATGATTTGAACATAGTTGAATGTTCAACGTTGTTTAATGATTTGGAAAATGGTAGATCAGTTCCATGCCATTTTACTTTAGAGAGTAACATGTACGACCATGAGTATTATTTAGGTGATGGTATATACCCACAATGGAGCATGATTGTCAAGATAATACCGATCCAACAAAACAATAAATAAGCAAGGTTTGCAGCAATGCAAGAAGGACAAGAAAGGATGTAGAAAGAGCATTTGGCGTTCTTCAATCCAGATTTGCCATAGTCAATAATTCATGCAGACATTTGTCGCCAGTAAAATGACTAGGATAATTTACATTTGTGTTATTTTAAATAACATAATCATAGCAGATGAAAGAGACATGGAAGATGATTTTAGTTATGATAGAGTTGCTCTACCACCTGAGATTTGGCGCGAAAATATGATTGGGAGCGAACTAGAGCTATATTTCCACGTAGAAAGCTAAATGTTCTACCGTGACGCTCAAATTCGTCTAAGACTCCAGAATGATTTGACATACCATCTTTGGAACTTTGTTGGAAGTTAGTAAAACTATGTATCCTTAGTTGTGTTTTCGTTGTTTTAGTATTTCTAATCTTGTACTGTAACCGTTAATCGTTAGCTGAAACTATGTATCCATTAATAATTAGTGAAACCATGTATCCTACGCTTTTGTAACCATTGATCATTTTTGTTTAATTACATCTTGGTGTTTAAGTTTCTACGTCAATGTGAATAACATAAATACCACAAAAATTCATCGTAACCTAACATAAACTGAATAACATAAACACCTAATGTAGATTAATAATTACTAACACGTTCAGACAAGAGTTAATTATAACAACTAACACACGCGTCTGTTGAAAATGAGTTTGTGTTCAGGCGCATGTTCAACAAATGCCTATAGCCAAGTGTTTGTTGAAAAAATGTATAGCTTCAGGCGTTTGTTCAACAAGAGCCCAAAGAATTTACACATTCTGAACCTTTCCCCTAGAAATTAAACTTTTCCGCTCAATCCACGCTTTATTGAACACACAATTGGGTGTACATTTCAAGATTTGTGATTTCCATCTCTTTGATGTAGTTGCTCTTACCGTGAATCCCATAAAATTGTGGAACCCAATACTCCATCATCCCTTTGGCTGCGTCTTCCTCCCTCCAATTGCAAGCGCTGGCCGCATCTCCACCCAATGGCCAATTCTGACAAATTATCTATCTTCGTAGCCCCTTGCGACCTCCTCCTCCCCTTTCTGGTTAAATCTGAGCTTCCATGAAAAAAATAGGTAGCTAATCTTTCCCCAGCCCATCACTGCCCAATTTTCCACACCCCGACCTAGTCAGGAGCCGCCTATGTTTCTTCTCCGACTACAGTACCAAACCCGACTTCCCTGGCCTCATGCGTGACTTGTTATAGCTTAGGTTAGATGCAGTTTATTTTCTTCCCATGTGCATGTTTGTATAAAAACATTATGTGGTTTGCTATGCAGAGAAACCATGTTGTTGAGAACCTTTGCCTTGCCTTGTCCAGTCGTTAGCACATATAAAACTTTACTAGGTAATCTTTGTTGGTGAAAAACTTTTTTTTGAAGCATAGGTTTGCAAACTTTAGATCTGACTGTCATATGTTTTGTGTTAGATTCCCTTTTGTTGTAGTTTGGCCATGCCTTGCCTTAGATTTTCTAAAACCATGGTTTGTGAAACTTTGGATTTGTTGTGATCCGCTTGAAATTTTTGTTGAACCGTAACTTTTTATAAAACATGTTGCTTAGAACCAAGCTTCCTTACTAAAACTATAGATAGGTTGAAAATTTTATTTGTTGAAATTGTGTTTGACGAAAGTCATGACTTTGTGAACTTTTGTCTATCGTGCTTTAAAAAAAATCTTGGTACAATTTTGTTGAACATTAGTTTTATATTGTCTAATTGTTTCTATAACCTTTAAGTTAAATCTCAGATTGTTGAATTCTTGTCGTTGATCTATATTGTTGAGATTTTGTTATATTAGTACAAGAGATATTCATTACCATTTACCGTATTCAAATTCAATTTTTGTCGTTTTCACGGAAGATGAGTTTAACTCAAGCTTGACTAATATTTTCATGAAAATGAAATAACTGCAATGAAAAGTTTTTGAAATGATAGCATTGTTTTATGATATAATTAATTTTTTAACATAATTTTATATGGTTTTGTATTGCATGTGCACATGTGAGACACTGGCACCGCATACGACTTAAATGACACTATGTTAACCTTTTATTTTATGTTGCTTTCGGCGTTAATTCAATTGTTGAATCTCACGCTTTAAGTTCCATATAGTAGGAAAAAAGTATTATGGATTGAAATTGTACAACCTGAATTACTATATAGATTTAGGAAATAAAATTAAATAGGTTTGGGACGCGATTAGCAATCTTACATACCCGAGATTTGAAATTAAACGGATTGAAATGATATATATTCGCATTACTTAACCTAGGTAGAAAAAATTATATGGACGTCATGGGTCTATTTTTTGGAATGTTTTTTAAAGATTATAGAAACAATTTGGCGTATAAATTATTTTTAATTTCAAAAATAGATTTATATTACGAGTAAATTATATAAAGGTTAAAAGTAAGTTAAAAAATATAAAAATTTATTTATTTTAAGAAAAGTTTTATTTAATGTAAGTTTTAAGACATAAAACTAAAGTTTTACTTATAAGATGATTTAGCATTCAAATTATATTTAATCTAGTATATTAATAAGGTTATAAGAAATTTAACAACATTTTATCTATTAAATTTTAACTTAAATATATAGACTTTTATAATTACTTAAAATTAAGAAAGATTGGAAAATAATTTAGGATTTAACGTGTAACTCAAAATTTGATAATCTAGCTTGTAATAAGATTTTGCTACATGAAATTATTCCTAAATTAATGATATGGAAATTTGAGAAATGATTGGATAAATTGATAAGTTATTGATTTCAATGAATTAAAATTAGGATTTGAAACTAGTATTGAAATAGAATTATTTGAAATCAAGTATTTATTTTAATGTATGATTTTGTAAAAACAGCCACGGTGTGAAATAAGTGTTTGGTTGCTAAAGAGACCGGAGTTGGTACTAGCATACTCTGTATCAATATATCGATATCACTTTAACAATTATATACATTGTGAAGAATCCAGAATAAAGTAGGTTGGTTTGGCGAACGCTACTGAAATTAGAGCTGTCAGTGAATACCCGAAAAATCTGAAATCCATCCGCAATTGTACCCAAAAATCGGATAAATTTTCGATATCCAAAAAAAAGGATGTAGACACGGATACATAGATATCCGCATCGGAAAATTATCCATCTAATTTTTTTAACATTACGCTCAAAATTATATGTATTTTAGTACAATGAATGAGATTTATTTATTGCTTTACTAAGTCGAAAGTTTATATTATATGCATGAAATGCATATTAGCTTCGCAAATCTATTTAATTTCATTATATACGTTTATTTTTAACACTTTTAAGATCAATGGAATTGAAAATTATTAATTTTAAATTAAAATTTTTAATTTATATTCTTGATTTATCGATCGTTAGCAGATAGGATAATTATCCGATATTCATCTGTATCCATGGATATGGATTTCGATACTCGAAAATGATTTTCAATATGGATACGGATATAGCATTATCGGTATCTGAAAGTATCCGTTGACAGCCCTAACAAGAATGAAGTAAATGAACGATGGTGAATAGCCTTGACCTTCTAGTCATAATTAAAGTGACTATAATATGAGCTATACTGTGACTAATTGAGGTAGCACCTCTTATTGGAATAAACTTCTTCAAAATCATATCTATTACTTTGTGATTTGATTGGTGTGCACCTATGATAATGGCGGTGTTGTTCGAGCTGGGCAATAATTGCGGTTATGCATTAGCGTGCAATTAGTAGAATCCTAACCCGGGAAGTGCCTCGCATGCCTTATCATATTATCTTGATCGAGCACCTTATGATTTTGGTTTGTGTCATAACTATGGAGTGCCATATGATGTCGCTAGTTTACGGTAGGTTTACAGAATTGTATATACTAACTCATTACAAATGGCATAAGGGTAATAATGGTAATATCATTTACGTTATTTTCAATAGTATATTTACCGTAGACACTATTATAACTGCGTGTTATATTATATGATATTTAGATTAATAGATCCTTAAAGAATAGATTCCCAAATATTCTTTAAGTTACTTGTGCATTTCTGTAACATTTCACTTGAGTTAATTTACTCATATGAGAATATTAGTGTTGATCGAGTGTTTTGTTTTGCATGATGCTTGGGTCAGCTTGAGTGGCACAAATTTTGGAGACTTATCTGGGAGCTAGAGATACGTTGGAGCTTTAGTTATTTATCTACTTGTTCTTTCAGTTCTATTTATTTCCTTTAGTTGCTTTTGTTGTTTGTTTACGTATTAGTGGATATCTTATGTATTTGGGATTTTTGTTGTATTTGTTCTTGTGGCTTTGTCCCTATATTTGTGTAACGACCCGCATTTTACGCATCAGGGGATCGTAGAATATTTATTTCTTTCTCATGCGAAGTCGTATAGCCATGTAACTTTGGGAGACGACTATTGGGGTCATTTCCCATGTTCATGATTTTTGCCCATTTTTAAATGATCATTTTGCCCCTAGCTGATCTTGTTTTGGCCATAACTTTTGATTGGTAACGAGTTTTGACCTGAAACTACTTCCATTAGATTCAGATGATGGTTTACCTTTCCGTAGAACGGTCACATTAGCCAAACGGACTCACGTTTGAGAGATATGGCCGAAACAAGTTTAGAAGGTGAAAAACAGCTTAACCGGACCTAATTAGGGTGATTAGCAAGAGGGCCCATGACCCATTTCGGGATTGTGATTATGGGGAGGCTGAAATCAGTTAGGAAACGATTTTTATTTCATTTTTCAGCTGCTTAAAACATTTCCCTAACCCTAGCAATGGCCCCCAACGCACAAATCACCTTCTAATCACCATTTAATTAAGTTTTAGCCTAATCTACATCTAATCAAGACAAATTAGCACCAAATTGGAAATAGAATTGCTGTGTTGCATAGAGATTCAACCCAAATCAGAGTTATTTTTAGATCTAAGATTTACTTTTGGCCAAGGTGAGTGATTTGCATTGTTTTTCACTAATTACGGCTAATTATGGGTGATTAGTAATAATTAGCGAAATTATAACTTAGAAAAATTTGGAAAAATTGTAAAATTCTAAAATATTATTTTAGGGCTCTGATAGAAATTTGGGCTAAATTGGATAAGTTTTGCTAATTGTATGCTTAACATGATTAAGGGGGATTAAGCGGAAAATATGGGTTTTGGGTATGTTTGATCCATTTTAATACATCATATTGTTGTTTTGGTGTTTGTGGTTGATTATACATGTTGCTATGACTGTATGGAATGCTTTGTGATTGATTAGAAAAGTTAGAATGGTCGAAAACACCGTCATATGGCATAAAATAGTCGTTGGAAGAGTTGCAAGAAAATATGCAGAGGACCGGATCAGATCACCTCAACCAAACCGACCCGCTCTTGACCTCGAACCGACCCAGACCCGCTCGCCTGGGTGTATCACAAACTGCCTGGTAGGGCCAGGAGGCTTGACCTTGAACCGCTCGTGCTTCGCATACCCCGAACCGATCTGAAGTGCAAGTCACGAAACGATGCTCCGAAGAGGACATCAAGAATTGAGGAGCCTGACCCGAACCCAGTGGGTGCACACGAACCGACCCGGAGTGTATGCCACGAACCGAACTGACCAGAAGCACCACGACCCGACCTGGACAAGGCACCACAAACCGAACCGCCAGGGGATGTGGACCACGACCTGGAGCTTGACCACGAGCGGGAGAGATACCCGAACCGAACCCGGGTGATGATCGCGAACCAAATGGAGATCGAAGCCGGAGGAGACCAAAACCTGAGTTGCAAAGGTAGTCCAAATAGGAAGCTTGTACTCAGGATCCAGTTGGGAACCAACAAGCTAACGTCATGAGTTGGGCTTTGCTGCGGGACGTGTGCTAAGGGGTTATCGACGTCCATATCTTTGATTCACCACCAAGACGGATGTTAGGCTACGGATTAGCGCAGTGTGGTGGTTATTACTCCATCGGGCAGAGTGATCATAGCATGGCTATGAGCCAGTGTAGTGGAGTCGTTATGACTTCATAGGGGCAGATTGGACATAACAAGGACTAATGGCTATGGATCAGTGCAGTGGAGTCGTCATGACTCCATGGGGCAGAGTGATCATAGTAAGGATTTGGGTGATCAAAGCAGTGGATATTGTATGCTTTATGCACCGAGTGAGAGATGTGAGGATGGTTTCTATGCTTGATTGTTTGCCATCATTATGACATCATACCTCCACCCCGTATCTTTACAACATATGTTAGTGTCACCTTAGATTATTGTACATCTTGTTGTGCTAACTCTTTGGTTGCGGCCCAGATTTAGGTATGGTTTAGTATACCTGTTACAGTTCTGTTTTGCTACTTATCGCTCATACCAGACTTTTGTCCGACCCAGAGTTTTATGTCCCTTCTTATTACTCTAGGTGTTCTTAAACGGGCAAACTAGAGACAGGTTAGGTGGTATGCACGAGTAGCTGTACCGGAGACGAGCAGGAGGCTTCCACGTATGAAATATATATATTCTCTATGTGTTGCTGCTAGTCACTACTTTGGGCATTAGTAGTGTACCTTTCTTATTTTGCTTTAGAGACAGTTTTCAAAGTTGCAATAACGATGATATGGAACATAAGTTGTATTTTAAATTTTCCGCTGCTATGATGATTATGGTTTAGTTCTCAGCTTATGCACTGTCTCGCCTGTTTTCCGTCAAGTATGTTATTATTATTTTTTATTCCATGAGTTGTGAGACATTCTATAGGTTCCTTATTAGTTCAAATTCCCTTCTCTTCCTTTCTTTGACGACCATCCCGTGCTGGTTGGACATCGGCGCAGCGCACTTTCATTGGAAATGTCGGCTGGTGCGGGGTGGGCCGTCACATTTGGTATCAGAGCTCTAGGTTGCGTAGTTAACCTAGAGAGAGATGGTATACGTATATGAGAGCGCGTATTTGTGATATTTTGGATTTCAAAAGCTATATATATACTATTTGTATATTTAAGGATGGAGTTGCACTGCACTGACACTACTGAAGAAATGGTTAATCGTTTATCCTTACAGATTGAAAAATGAGCCAATACACGAGGGGTACTGGTAGAGGAGCTAATAATGGGAACGCTCCTTATACGAGGACGATGTTCACTGACCTCATAAGAGAGATGCTTAGGGATGTTGAGGGCAGCTCCTAATGCTGCAAATGGTGGTGGTGCAGCGGTGCAGGCGCCTAGGGCCGATTTTGCCCAGCTATGCAAGGATTACACTAGTCTTGGTGGGAAGCCGTTCCACAGAAAGGAATCGGCTATAGAAGTTCAGGATTGGCTTGATAGCTGTGAGCGCATCTTCGAAGATTTGGGTATCGAGGAAGCGATGAAGAGAAAGCTAGCATCCCGTCAGCTGCAAGGACGGGCGATGAATTAGTGGAATGCTATTAAGGCCGCTAGTCCAGAGGATCAAGTTACATGGGATAAGTTTAAGGCGCAATTCCGTGAAAATTTTATCCCAACTGCTCAGAAGTCAGAGTTGTTCAGGAAGTTCATGGAGCTTAAGCAGAATGGTAGGGCAGTCTCGGAGTATATTGCTGATTTCGATACTTTATCGAAGTATGGATTATCTCTTATCGACACTCCCGAGAAGAAGAATGAGAATTCATAACAGGCTTAGATCAGTACTTGGGGGAAAGGCTTATAAACCATATTGATGAGACGTTTGAATCGATTGTGGGGAAAGCTTTGAGATCAGAGAGTCTATATCCTAAGTCGAAGAATGAGGTTGCATCTGCAGAGGAGCCAAAACCGCAAGCAAGCGGTGGAGGCAAGAATGGTTCTCAGAATAAGAGAAAACAGAATCAGATCAAGGATGACCATAAGAAGAAGAATAAGAAATATGTTGAGTGCTTTAGCTGTGGCAAGAAGGGCCATTATGCTAAAGAATGTCGAGCGAAGCCAGCGGATAGGAAGTACTTCAACTGTGGCCAAGTGGGACATGACAAGATTAAGTGTCCGCAACCCTCTAAAGAAAAGCAAATTGTGAAAGCATATGCTCTTAATGCTGTTCCTTCTTCGTCGAATGCCCCAACTGCGGCGGAGAAAGGAAAGAATGTCATTATCCAAGTTATGCTTTCTGTTTATGATGTTCCTGTTCCAGTATTGTTTGATACTGGGGCTTCCTGTTCCTTCATATCTAGTGACCTGATAGATAGGTTGGGATTGGAACCCGAGATAGTCGATAGACCTTTAGCAGTGACAAACCCGATTGGTGGTTCAACAAGCCCTTGTATGATTTGTTGTAATGTAATCGTATCGAGTCATGGATGTATGCTTGTTTGTGATTGCTTTGTTTTGGGCTTTACTGGGTTTGGCATTATTTTGGGAGTCGATTGGCTCCAAAGATACGGAGTGGTGGTAGACTGTGAGGGCTTTTTGGTGACAGTTGAGCGGATGATGGGCGGAGGGTAGTGTTTGGTGGTCTACCTAGTGATGGGGTAATGGCTAGTTTTCTTAATTCCCTCGACGTCCCGCATGATGAGATTTCAGATGTGCCCGTGGCTGGACAGTATCCGGACGCCTTCGAGGAAGTGACCGGACTTTTACTACACTGAGAGATTGAGTTCCATATTGATTTAGTGAAAGATGCTAGACCTATAGTAATGCCACTTCGTCGTATGGCACCAAGGGAGCAGCGAGAGCTCGGGGTATAAGTGAGCGATCTTTTTAAGAAGGGATTTATCGGAAGAAGTGTTTCTAAGTGGGGAGCACCAGTTGTGTTTGCTACCAAGGAAGATGGTTCCCTTCGATTGTGTGTAGACTACCGCGGGTTGAATAAGGTGACGAGGAAGAATAAGTATCCTCTACTGCGGATAGATGATTTGTTTGATCAGTTGAGTGACGCAAGAGTGTTCTACCAGTTGGATCTTGCGACAGGTTTTCATCAGCTTAGGGTGGAAGCTGAGAGTATAGCTAAAATGGCCTTTCGGACGCCGTCTGGATTCTATGAGTGCATGGTCATGTCATTCGGGTTGACCAATGCACCAACATATTTTGTTGATCTTATGAATAGAGTATTCCGTGATCAATTGAATAAGTTTGTTTTTGTGTTCATAAATGATATCTTGGTTTATTCGAGGACAGAGGAAGAACACAAGGAACATTTAAGGATAGTAATGGAGGTGTTGAGAAAACACCAATTGAAAGCAAAGATTTCTAAGTGTCACTTCTGGAGGAGGGAAGTGAGATTCTTGGGCCATGTTGTTTCAGGGAATGGTATTGCCGTGGACCCTACGAAGGTGGCTACGGTACAAGATTGGTCTACTCCCAAGAATGCAACAGACATAAGAAGTTTCTTGGGATTAGCTGGATGTTATCGTAAGTTTATCCAATACTACTCCAAGATAGCGGCACCGTTGACTTAGTTAACCAAGAAGAATCAAGCTTTTGTGTGGGACGAAAAGTGTGAGGTTGCATTTAAGAGTCTAAAGGAAAAGTTGACGTGCGCGCTAGTATTATTCATTCCTAAAGGGAACGATGAGATGACGCACTACAACAAAAAAGGGTTTTTATAGCTCCAATAGTTAGCGTTTCCGCATATGGACTTTTATTCCGTTGTCCACGTCAAGAGTTTAACACTATTTGAGTCGATCAATTTACTTTACAAGTTTACAACGCTATTAAGTGAAGAGCAGGCAGAAAATAAAATTTATGCGGGGAACTTTATTTTTTTGTCTTTTCCGCCTCTAGAAACTATTCTTTCTGTCACTTTATCTCCTTTAGAAATATTAACCAAGCCATCATCCACCATCCGAAAGCACCAAATCTGCGAAATCAATTCAGTCCGCTCCCATCAGCAGTCGATTGATGGTGCAGTCTCTTTTCTTACACAATTGATCCCAATCCCAAAACCTAGACAAGCATCTTCGATTCAGATTTCGATCCCAATCCCAAAACCTAGGCAAGCATCTGCGATTCGGATTTCAATCCCAATCCCAAAACCTAGACAAGCATCTTCGATTCGGATTTCGATCCCAATCCCAAAACCTAAACAAGCATCTTCGATTCAAACTTTCATGAGAGGTATTATTATATATTTTCATATAATTTCAATTTTACATTAACTCGTGTACTTTAGATATAACATTGTACTCTTTGTTCAGTACTTGCAAATATTGGAAGTCGAGATTTTTTTACAGGCCTTTTTTGTATAGAATTACATATCTCTGTTGTATATCATTGTTATAATTAAATCACCTGAATTCATAACATATATACATATAATAAATGTTCTGCCGTATAAAAGATTACCAGCTCAAAGTTGCTGATAAAATATTTGTTTTTAAGCTTTTAAACGTGTATAGGTGATGAACTTGTAATAAATATAACATGATACAAAAAACGAAAGTGCAATACAGTCAATTTATGAAGGTCATTCTATAAATGTTGTTCGCACCACCTAGTGAAGCACTGCCAAAATACATCAATAATGCAATACTATAGTTCGTAGTTACTTCTTTATTTTATCGAAAAATAATTTAGTTTTCTATTCGAAGTGATTTGGTAGCTACTCCATATTGTCAACATAAACAGAAGCTAAAGTCCTAGTGATGGTCCTTCTAGTTAGATGACATGCATAAGTTCTTCAAAAGCACCTTTTGGTCGTGTGAGTTATGTAGTTTTTAGGCCTTAAGTGACCCATTTGCCCACATCATCACTATGTAAACCATGAATCCTATGCCTTGCCACCACATTGTGTTTGTTGTCCTATCATTCCAGTGGTGAAAAGTGGAGGAATCATTGGTTAATGTCACACCATAATAAATTATCGTTTGATGCCAGCATCAACTTAGAATAGTATTAGCTTATCCTCTATTGTTTTCTCTTTTCAGTTAGGTCCAATGTTACTTGCTGATTTATTGAGTTGCTTCATGGATAAACCAAATTTTTTATTTAACTTTATATCAAAATTATATAACTTAGACACAGTAGAACAGAAAAATAAGTTGTCTAGGCACATTACATGTTGTTTGTCGGTTGCAATATTGGGTTTACATTCATGGTTGCCATATTCTATTGTAAGAAAAATGTGGATTTCGAGTTTTTTCCACTTGAATCTCTATTGTTGAATAGAATCTGTCAGATATAATAAGAGACAAATATTATTTAGTAGAAATTTTCTCAACTAAAGAACTCTTAAGTGACTGCTTAATATTCATTTAAAGAATGAGAGGGTATCTAAAAAGGGGTTCATGAAGAGCATGATATGATACATTAAACTCAAAAGAAACTTGGCTACATATGCATATGCAGCCTGCAAAGACTAAAACTAGTTGTAAATTTTTATGATAAATAATACCTTTTTACAATGCAAAGTACTAACATACATAGATGATCTATCAAAACAATGCAACTATAAAGAAGGGAATGATAACGCTGGTTTTTGATAAAGAAGGGAATGATAGTGCAGGTTTTTATTGTTATTCCGTGTATTGTTTTATGTTAAGTTTCCTCGTATTAAAAGCATTCCTTTAATTAATTTATCTTGCGCAACAAATCTGCTTGCAGCTTGTCAAACCATTCAATTCTCATTGGTGCTCTGATTCAGTATGTATACATTAATATATTAGAAACTTCAGATACTAGATATTTCTTACTCATATATTTTTATTTTATTGTGTCATACATTCATAAGTATTATTTTGATGCAAGTATTTCATTTTTATTACATTATTAGTAAAATTCCTTTATTTGTTATGAGACCACTATTAATCCATATTTTCACATTATTTTAGTGCAAATACATGTGGGATTTTCCACTCTGTGTTCTGCTCATTACAAGAGATTGAAATTGTTTTTTAAGCATAAATTCGATGTTGAAACTGGGTTTAGTCAAGGATGTTAAAAAAATGTTTTTTGTGTACAACAAACAACATGTTATATGTACCGATGTCTAATTTTCTCCCTCTATTTTCCTATTTCCTTGAACGTTGTGTATCAGTTATGAATTTTTGTCTTAGATTCTGTAGTCAATTACCACTGCTCTCTAACTCATCGCCCAATAGTTTACTTCCCCGCTTCAGTCAGACCCAATGTGCGATCATTTATCCTTGCTTTGTGTAAGTGTAGTTGTAATTAAAAAATCATTTTTCTCCCTTCGTTCACAAGAACCATAGTTGTATTGATTGCTTTTAACAATTCAATCTACACCGAACGTTTAACCATAGTTTTAAATTTCTCCTTTTTCCAAAGGCAGGATCGTATTTACTATATTCCATTTTAATATTCTGCGATGGTTATGTACAATAATTAGCCATCGATGATGGAGTGGATGAATGTTAGTGCCGATAGGCATCATGCACTCTTAATTTTACTATATATATATGTATATATATATGTATACATATATATACATATATACATATATATATATATATATATATCCGTGTACTAAACAGTCGAATGTAATATGCAAAGCAAAATCCAATCTCATAAACATTTTTGTATAGGGTATGATGTATAAAAATTAGCGACTACGCGTAATATTAACTATTTTTTCTGTGTGGATTGCCACTGAATAATATATAGATGTCTGCATGCCATATTTTCTACCTGATTGGCGCATGAAAAAAAAACCCTATGTGCTCTGTATAACACCAAAAGACGGCAAAACACATGTTATCTATCATACAATAAATATGGATTTTGGGAACTAATATTCGAACCTCAAACTCCATGCATTCATAGTTCAATAATAAAAAAGAGTTATCTGTGACTTAACCTTGGTGCATAAGAATGAGTAAACTACGATATCCACTTGTAAAAAGAATATAAACTCCGATAAATCAAAAGGTACAAAAATACAAGGTACGATGGACATAAAAGGTATTTACCATATTATTTGATGATAACACATGCATTGTGCAGACTTAAGAGGTACAAAAATTAATATCTTGTACACATATTGTAATTAATAAAATAAAGAAAAATTCAAGCCAATAACCGATCTAAAATATTATTGTCAAGACTGTAAGGTAGTTAGTGAATGATTCCGAAAAGGATGGAGGCCAGAGTATTTAGTTTTTGGTAGTCTGTATAAGAATCAACAATTTTTTGTCACGAAACAAATATCTTCCTTAAAAATAAGGCTATATGACTATTTAGGTTAGTTTTTGGTAGCCTATATAGCAATTTGACTTTGATGGTTAGGTTTTTGCATCGAAATAACCCTTTAATTTCTTTCGGACTAGATGTGCCATATTCACACTATCATAGCCACATCTATTGGTTATCTTGCCATTTTTTTACCAGTAAAAGTGTTGGATAGAAAGGCAGCTCAGCAACATCAAGTCAAGTCATTTTATGGAACTTATATGCTTTTGTTGGAGCAGTATGCTCAAAGAGGAGATGTTCACAATACTGAGAAAATATTTCAAATTACAAGATAATATGGGTACATTGGAACATTAGGGATGTATCACGGTTCCTATAAGTGAGTTTAGAGAGAGATTGAAAGAAGATAATTTGTTCCCTAACAAAACAATTGCAGCACAGCTAGCGGCCATAAATGCTTTTAAGAAGGCACAAATATCAGAGTTTATAGCCTGAATTTCTTTTTTCTGTGCTCTGTTTGATAATGACTTATTTATGAAAAAATCACCTATGGGAGACTTCTAACATCCGATGCATCCTAAAATGTATATTGTGTCTAGTACTAGTGTTTGTCGAGCGATATAATATTCTACTCTAAGAAAATTTCCAGTGTACAAGTTTCTTCAAAAGGGAAAAAAAGTCCAAAGTGTCCATTAAGTTGTAACTTTGATTGCTTTTTAATAAACCAATGTTACAGGTTTGTTATATACTTCTATATATTGCATCTTGTGCAATGAAAAATATATGTTCTTACTATAAAACGTTTACAGTAAATCTATTTACAGTAGATAGGATTAGTGCCATAATAGAGAAATTTGATGTTTTAAGCTATTGGGTTGGGGATTCTTATCTTATGAAAAATTTAGAATTGACACTGGGTCGAGTGTAGTCCAGATAACCCTCCTCGGATCATAGCATTGTAAAGCTCCTTTCCTTATATGTTACTATTGATCGATGTGCATGTGCATACTATATATAAGGAAAAAAATATGTATTTCAAAAGATAAAAGAAATCTGTAACACGTTTCAGAAAATAGATCATTTTTTGCCTCAAAAAATATACTGTCTTTTTCCCCCGAGTTGATTGACTAAAATAAATCATCTATCTCTTCAGGATTTTATAGGGATTTACTTCTGAATGGAACATTGAAAGCAGGATAATTCAAGAAATGGTTGGATGTCAGTTCCCCAATTAGGAGATTGGGATATAAAGAATGGAGTTCTAGATTAATCTGTTGATTTTTCAAAAATTAGGGAACAGAGAAAGCAAAACAAGTCAGTTTTTTCAAGGGCTAGTTTGGGGGAATGAAGAGGAAATCGTTGCTGCAAACAGTCACAAAATTTCCACTAATGGTGCTACTGATAATAGTTACACTCAGCTCAATCATCCTAGTTCAACTGAGAGCAGTGGTTATTCTCCTTTGGCGGGGAAAAAGTTTGCAAGTTACTTTGTTTGCTGTATAGGAGCTTGAAACTTTCAATGTGGGAGACCCTTTTCATGTATTCATTCTCTAAATTATCTAAGATTTATCTGTTTGTATTAGCACGACTTTCCTATTCTAGAATGATTGTTCTGTAGAACCCAGCTTCTTTTTAGAAATATATTTCTTTTAAAGTCCTTGACCAAAAAAAAAACCCTAGCTTCTTTTTAGAAATATATGTCTTTTAAAGTCCTTGAACAGAATAAAAGTTTCAGAAAATAGTTACAGAAACTTCTGCACATTTCATGTAATAATTTTAGTTTGAACTATGAACATTTATGATATGCTGTTGTCATACAGAAAACTTGGACGATTTGGACTTGCTGGTGAGCTTCCTGATTTTAGCCTCTTGACTTCCATAGAAATTATGTAACTTTATTCAACGTGATTCTAAGTTTATACAATATGGTATTAAACTGCACTGATAATAAAAATATGGAGATTTAAGCAGAGACAAATAACAATATCAACTATCAAGATTCACTTTCCATTTCAATGCTTCACAGGGATATGCAAAATAACAACATGAGTGGAGGGATTCTAGAATTTCTTGGTGAATTACCAAACACGAAAGAACTGTAAGTTCAGATCCTTTAGATAAAAACTCTTTAATATTTTCACTTCTTCACTTATATTTATGTTCTCTATTTCTGAATATGAAGGAACCTTGCTAATAACAACTTCAGTGGGCCTGTTCCATCTTCAATTATAGATAATAACAACATTACAGGTTTTTTCATAAAAAGAAATCAATGTTACTTTCTTATAAATCAACATTGCAGGTTTGGTACAGGTTTTTTATTGCAAACTTGTGCACTTATTACCTAGTATTTGTGTATCTCTATATATTTACTGGCGTTCTAAAAATAGCTTATTGGCATTTAGCTGTAATTGGTTTTCCCTTCTAATTCTTGTTTTTTCTAATTTTTTTATATAGGAATTGCTGAATTATGAAAAATAAAAAATTCTTACCGGAAATCTCTATTTACCTGTACCTTCACTTAAGAAACCTATCACTGTTCAGGTAAGCTATTTCATTTTGAAACATTTGTAATGTTGACAAATATTATTGAGTACTGCAACTTTGGTAACGTTGTGTTTATCATGATTTTTAAACTACTATTTTCATAACATTGTTTATCATTATAAGGCTACTTAGAACTACTTGTTTCATATCAATAAAAAATGTTTCAAGTATTCTCCTAGTATCAGTTTTATAGTCAGGTCTTTATCTCTACAATAACATATAATAATGATATTGCTCGCATCCACATGATACTGCAGCATGAGTTCTGTAATCTATTTGAAGTCATTCCACTTAATTTGTTCTTTTAATAACAGAGTACGATAATTGTTTCGTCATTTTTTTTTTTGGGTATTTCCCCTGAAAAAATTGTAAATGTTAGCAATGGATTCCTATAGCCTTGGTAGCTCCATTAATTCTCTTGGAATTCCATGAACGATCTGTTATCATTAGCATGTAAAAGTATGGTTTAACCAAATCATTTATTTGTTCTGGGAAGCTGCCAAATATCATGTAATGGTCCAATTGAAACCCTACAAGAATTGATGGAAACATGATATTAGATAAATTCAAAGCTAGCATGTTGTAGCTTACTGTCATATTTGCAAACTTGTGTTCTCCATAAATAAAGTTGATGCATCAGTAAACTGATAAACTCCAATATTTCCAGTGAGTGCAGGGATGATACTGGTAGGGTTATTTCCATTGACAACCATATTCAATATAGTATCATTTCTGGTTCTTTTACTTAGAAAAGAAGCTGAAATTGAACTAAATAATTGGTTAATGTCTAGCAAGATAGTAACTAGTTTTCTACTTAGGAAGCCAAGGGTTGGCTAGGCTTTCTAATTTGGAAAGTTTGCATATATTTCAATTAAACTGAATCATTACATTTATTTTTGTTCTATTGGATACCTAAAGCTATGCTCCTATGTTTAGAGATACTGAATATGTCTTAGTTGGTAGTACGCGTCCGTAGGTGTAAAGGAACAACTCCATGCTCTTAGAGAAGCTATTGATAATAGTATGTTATTTCCTTACTGTCCCATGGTATTTGCATGAAAGTTTCTGATACCAAAATATTAATATTCTATTGGATCATATACATTGGTTTAAGACAGGAGGCACCTTATAGAATTATGAAATTTCTCCATCTTGATAAAAATACTTGTATTGAGGATAAAATGTTGACTCTGCAGGCAACGCTGCTTTTTTTTCATTTTATTTTTAATTCTTTTACTGCAGCTAGACTAGTTTAATTTGCCCTAGTGTTTTCCATAAACATTTACAGAACTCCTGTAACTTGTTACGCCGAAGTTTTGATACTAGCCAGCTGAGTGCCACCATCCAAAAAGGCAAGTTGTTGGTTTTTCATTAATTTGGCATGCATTTTTTATAGTACGCACAAACTGTATTATTGTATTATAATAATGAATGTTAGTCACTGTGTAGAATTCTATTTGTAGATAAGCACACATGCATGTGTTGTATAAAAATACCTTTTGAACACATTTTCAAAGGATTACTTATGCATAGAAACTCGAAATGTCTATTATTTTGAACTAAATATTTCTTACTTTTGTTGTAACAGGAAAAAATTGCTCATGTTTGGAGAAGATATCAAAAGCAAAGCAAGATTAAATTAAGTATTCGAATACTTTGTAAGTAATTTGTTAATGCAAGTATGTATGACATATTATGAGCATAGAAAGGTTGATCAAACAATATGTATGAATTGTTAAGCTTGGATATGCGAAAAGTAGTTTGAATTATATGTATGAAATGTTAAAGTTTGGATATATGAACGTTGTTTGAATGATGTATGAAATACTATATTGTAATTTACATATTTGTTGTTTGTGAAAATATGTTATGTTTATATACCTTTGAGAAATTGGTAATGATGTACATGAACGTTGTTTGAACAATTTGTTTGTAGATAAAAGTAACGAAAGAGCTAAAATAGTGGTATACAAATGGTAAATGCTATGAAATTATATGTGAGATTATAGGGTTTTAAAAACGCTATCAAATTGTGCCAACAAACGCTATTAGAAATAGGAACTAAACGCTACAGAAATAAACAAGAAACGCTACAACAGAAGTAGTTTAAACGCTATATAAAAAAACATAAAACGCTATAGTAGATAGAAGTTGGTTAAGATTTCATATAGCGTTTATGTTTAATAGCGAAGATAAAACGCTATAGAATTTTGATTTTTCATAGCGTTTTTCTATTTGCTATTTATAGTTTAAGGTCTAACATAGCATGTCGTTATATAGCATTCTCTGAAACACTATGGTTGAAAATAATAGCGTTTTTAAAATGCTATGAAATCCCCTTTTTGTTGTAGTGACGGTATACACAGATGCATATGGTACTGGACTATGTGTTGTATTGATGCAAGGAGGTAGGGTTGTAGCTTATGCTAGTCGGCAACTGAAACCTCATGAGAAAAGATATCCTAACCATGATTTGGAATTGGCAGCGATCGTGTTCGCATTGAAGATGTGGATACATTATCTCTTAGGAGAAAGATTTGAGTTGTTTACCGATGATAAATCGTTAAAGTATCTCTTCTCTCAGAAGGATTTAAACCTCCGACAGCAAAGATGGTTAGAATTTTTGGCTTCCTGTGATTTCGAAATGGCAAACACACTAGGGAAGGTCAATGAGGTAGCTGATGCATTGAGTAGAAGACATGCCAGTTTAGGGGCTATGCTTCTAGAATGGAAGCAACTGGAGTATGTAACACCCCGTGTTTTCAATAAACCTTATAGTAACGAATTAAAGAATAATTAATTTCAAATGTGAAAATTAAGGGAAACAAGATGCGCCATTACGTTCGTCTCGGAATTCTGGTTGAGATAGAGTCCAAGTTTGCATGAATTGGACTTCGTATGAAGAAGTTATGGCCTTCGGAAGTTTCAAAAATTCAAAATTCAAATTTAAACACAAAAGAGGGCAGGTCAGGAAAGATTCTCGCCCAAGCCAGGCCAGGTCGACCCTAGTCCTACAGTTCGACCTGGGGGTCGACCTACCCCCCCGGGGTAGATCTGAAAGGATGACGATTTCTGACTCCCTGCTGAGTCATTAGGGCTGAGATGTTATCCTATCTTGACTGGATGGTCTAGATTATTTCTAGGGTTAATCTGACGGCTCCAAATTAATTAAACCTCTATAAAAGCAACCTAACTTTCAACCCTAAATCACAAAATATTCATACCAAGAGCCGCCATGTCGTCAATGGTGAACCTAGGATAGTCGTCATCTCTTTCAACTCAAAGGCAAGATTGAAGCTACGCCAAGAAATAAATCTAATATAATTCAACTAAGAAAATTCAACGATCTACATCAAAGGTGAGCAATTCAATTTCAGAATACAGATCCCAGAACTCAAGAATTCCTTTTTGTTTGTAAGTGTAATTATCTTTCAGATGCGAATGAATTAAAGTCATGGTTTGTAATGAATTGAAAAATAGAATTGTATCAAGTTGTATGTGATGCTGATTTATGTTTATTCATGTCTGTTCTATCGTATATGCCTATGAATTATTGTGGTCTATCATGTTTTGTGGAAATTGGTGAATAAACCTATGATGTTATGAAATTATCATATGTAAGTTTGGTGATATTATACAAGTTTTAGGCTAAGTCATATAGTTTATGCCTAATTGTTTAGATCCATTATGCATACATGTTTAGATCTACGACCTTGTGATGACATCTATATGTTGTATGTTAATTTATAAATTATGCCATGCTTATGCAAGTTAAGTAATGCTATCATGTTATGAATACATACAAGTTTATAGGTTAAAAACATGACTATGTAAACCTATATGTTTAGATCTACAACTTTACATGTTAGAACCATATGCCTTTATGTTAGATCAATATTAACATGATTCAACCTATGCAAGTTCACCACTACATGCCTAATTAGATTTTGGTACTTCTATGTAATACTATTACTTTATGATTCATGTTGCATATATCTAGTTTGCAAGTTCATAATTAAAAGCATATTACGCCAAGTTCATGTGACACATCTGTAGTCAGATCCATATTTTTGTATGATGTTGGAATATTGCAAGTTCATTTTTTTCCTTTTTAGTTTATTAGTTGGGCTAAAATGTCGAGCCTAACATCTTATGTAATTTTGCGAACGTACAACAGGGGTAACGTTGGGGAAAACATGAGAATTATAGATAATTAACACATTTGGCTCATAACCATATAAATGGTATGGCATTGAAATGGTATAATTTACTTACCAAAAATTATGAATTTGATTTAAAAGGAAAGTGGGCCATAACAATAAATTGTTGACAAATTTACATATAAGCATAAAAGGATAAATTTATAAATTTAGAAAAGACGAATATGCCTAACCCGAGGTTAGACTGAGTTGTGGTGTAAAACTTCCCGGAACCGACCGGCACATCCAGTGACCACAACAATACCTGTTTAATGTGGGTGGTTAGGGCATTGAGCCAAAAAAAAAGGACCCGAGGTTAGACTGAGTTGTGGTGTAAAACTGCCCGGAACCAACCGGCTCATCCAGTGACCTCAGCAATACCTGTCTAATGTGAGTGGTTGGTGCTCTAATAAAGCTAAGTCAAGAGTAGTAGGGTTAATTCAATTTTGGAAACACTTAACCAATCCAACATGTTAGCTAAACTGATGAGTGGGGTTAGGGTAAATTTGGACACTTAACCAATTTAACATGTTGACTGGAAAATCCTAGCAACGGGGACCCATTTCAGCAGTAACCCACGTAGTGTATCATGGGACCCTAGACTAGGCAGGGTGGGGCACGATTACTAGGATGATTATAAGCGGTCAAAAACATCGGCGATGGTGGATCGTGTCGGGTTGCCACCACAGGATTTGATACACCCCTTGGTGGGACCAGCACAGGTGTCTACAGTCAAACGGGGGCCGAAGGACACACGTGATAAATGTATGCAAGTAGGAGCGATCGATATAAGGGAATCATTTTCACCATGAACATGTGGTGCTAGTTGGACAAGTTTAAATAGGTGCAGAAGAATTAAACATGGGTGCAATGTACATTCGGTTTATCCTGCCTTATATAGTTTTATGTTAGTTTGTTGTTTTGGTACCGTCCTATTTTCAGTTTATTCCTATCATTACCTTTTCCTTATTCACACACTGAAAAATCACTAGACTTACTCGGACTTATATTTGTCCTACTTTTCTTTCGTCTTCTTTTCTTCCGTCGCCCCCCCCCGGTAGCCCGGGAGGGAATAGCTCAGCTTAATTTGGACCGTTCATCTTTCCAAGCTTGAAGACTCTATGATGTACGGCTTGGAATCTCTTACTATGGATTTGGACACACTAGACTTGGGGATTTATGCAGTTTTATTCATGTTATATGCTTCTTTATGTTTTAATCAAGACAGAGATTATGATGAAGTGTTTTGGAAGTTGTGTTGAGACAATTTATTGTAATGGTTTTTGAATTGAACCACGTATGAAATAAATGTTAATTTTATTTTCCACTACTTATATTTCTATCTTGTAAATTTTCTATGTCCTTTACCTATAATGCTCCATCGAAATTAAGGCATTCCCTTTGTGAGTGACCTTAATGGAGGTGGGGTGTTTCACTTGGTATCAGAGCAAAGGTTTACTAGATCAGATAAAAGTTTTTGAAAACTATTTTCAAAAAAGAAGCATTTTCAAGAAAAAATGTTATTTTATTTTAAAAGGAATAATCCCCCAAAGCCATATGCACTATCTTTCTATCCTTTGTTTTGAATCTTTCCTTTTTGGTTTCAGCATGTCTGGGAATCTTAACCATCCGGAGGGTGTACAGATACCCGGCTTGTTCAGGAGGTACCTAGAGGCTAGGGCCAACGACGCAGGCCCAGCAGACATTCCTCCTCCCCCGGCTGCAGCGGTTCCTCCTCCTCCTCCTCGTATGAATGCTTTTTCAAAAATATGTAGGGACTTTCGAGCCATGGGTTGAAAGAACTTCAATGGAAACGAATCCTTCGTGGAAGCAAGAAACTGGCTCAAAGAAACTGAGGATTTGTTCGAGATCTTCGAAGTGGATGATAGGCAGAAGATACAATTAGCGGTATGGTTACTCAAAGATGAAGCTTCCTATTGGTTGGAAGTCACTAACGCTGAAAGACTAATTGAAACTTGGATGGATTTTAGGATGAGGTTTGAAATGAAATTCCTCTCACAAGTTGAACGAAGCCTACAGATGGAGAAGTTCTTAGCTCTCAGACAGGGAAGTATGTCGGTCAAGGAACACGTTAACCAATTTAATCAACTGGATAGGTTTGGATTGGAGTTGTGAAGGCTCTCCGCTTTGTTAAAGGATTGAATGAGCCACTGCACAACGTAGCTATGTCCCATATACCTATGGGTGGGACTTATGAAAGACTGGTGGACATGGCACTGTTACAAGAAGAAGATAAGGCTGGCAAGAAGGAGACAAAGGTGGAAGCATCTCAAGATAAGAAAGGGGAAGGATCACAGAGCAAGAAGACAGACTCCAAGAAGGGCGGGAAAAAAAACAAAACCCATGACAAGAGGAAGTGTAATTTTTGTGGCATTCCTGGACATCTGGTTAAGGACTGCAGGAAGTAGAAAAGGAAGATGGGTGGTTGTTTCCATTGCAGCGAGGCAGGTCACATGGCTAGGGACTGCCCAAGAAAGCAAGGGTAGAGAGTTGGATCTACTTCTGGAGGGCAGGTTCACGCTCTCATGGCACCTCCGCAAGAACATGGTAGAAATGTTTTTGTTGAGAGTCTAGTTTATCTTTTTTATCATCCTGTTCATGCACTCTTTGATTCTGGTGCGTCGCACTCTTTTATATCTACTGCTTTAGTTGAATCTCTACACCTAGACACCAGTTTAGTACAGGATCCCTTGGTTGTTTCAAATCCAATTGGGGGCTCAACTTATTTGTCAATGATTTGTTTCGATTTGGAAATCTCTATATTAAGTGTAGGGTTTAGATGCAACACCTATATTTTGGGCTTCATGGGCTATGGGTTAATTCTAGGCACGGATTGGCTATCCAGTAATGGTGCCATCATCGACTGTAAAAAGAGAGTGGTTAGACTCATGACTCGCCTTGGTAACACTCTCGAACTTTCTTGTAATCCCATGAACTCTATTATGCTTAGCTATTTAGAATCTCTTGATGCGTCTATTGAGGATTTACAGTCTGTTAGAGTATTCCGTGAATACTCGGATGTCTTTGAAGAGGTTAAAGGGTTACCTCCGAAGCGGGAGATAGACTTCCACATATACCTCATTGATAACGCAAAACCCGTCGCTCTACCCGTTAGACACATGGCTCCAAAGGAGAGGAAAGAACTCAGCAAGCAAGTTAAAGAGCTGGTTGAGAAGGGGTTTATAAGGCGGAGTATTTCCGAATGGGGTGCTCCAACAGTGTTCGCAACTAAAGAGGACGGTTCGCTTTGCCTATGCATTGATTATAGGGAGCTAAACAAGCTGACCAAGAAGAATAAGCACCCTCTTTAAAGAATAGATGACTTGTTTGATCAGCTTGTAGGTGCATCGGTTTTCCCACAACTAGATTTAGCTACCAGGTTTCATCTGCTAAGAGTGGCTGAAGACAGCATTGACAAGACTGCGTTCAGAACTCCGGATGGTTTCTTCGAGTGGTTTGTCTTGCCTTTCGGCTTGACAAACGCACTCGCTTATTTCGTTGATTTGATGAGCAAGGTGTTTAGGGAGTTCCTCAATAAGTTTGTAGTGGTCTTCATAGATGACATTTTGATTTTCTCGAAGAGTGAGGAAGAGCATGCTCAGCATCTAAAGGAAGTCATGGACATTCTTCGTGCACACCAGTTAAAAGACAAATTCTCCAAATGCCACTTCTGGAGAGAAGAAGTAAGGTTTCTTGGACATGTGGTGTCTAAAGAGGGATTACCTTTGGAACCTGCAAAAGTAGTTGCGGTGCAAGATTGGAAGGTCCCACGGAATGCAACCGTAGTCCGAAGCTTCCTCGGGCTAGCGGCTTTTACCGGAAGTTCATCAAAGATTTTGCGAAAATTTCAGCTCCACTTACTAAGTTGACAAAGAAGAACTTAACTTTCACTTTGGATTTGTATTGCGATATTGCTTTCCAACGCTTAAAAAGAGCTCTAACGACAGCCCCAGTTCTGACATTGCCAGATGGGAACAAGATGTTTATCGTATACATGGATGCTTGTGGTACAGGATTAGGAGCTGTCTTGATGCAAGAAGGGAAGGTAGTAGCCTATGGAGCCCGACATCTGAAAATACATGAGAAAAACTACCCAACTCACGATCTAGAGTTGGCTGCCATCGTCTTTGCACTTAAGTCTTGGCGCCATTATCTCTTAGGTGAGAAGTTTGAATTATATACTGACCATAAATCGTTGAAGTACCTTTTCTCGCAGAAATATCTTAACTTGAGGAAACAAAGGTGGATGGAATTCTTGGCATCCTATGATTTCGAGATTTCTTATACCCCTGGCAAGGGCAATGTAGTAGCAGACGTCTTGAGTAGAAAGAAGCTGACCTTAAGCCCTCTCTTTGTTGGAAGGCAGAGCTTGGAGTATATAGCGAACTTTGATTTTAGACCCTCTGTCGATCATGTGACTGGTTTGTTTGCATCACTAGAGGTGCGGCCTACTCCTTTGGACTCAATAGGGACCGCACAACGTGAAGACCCTCAGCTAGTTGTTATGATAGGTAAGTTGAGTAGGGGTGAGACTTCTAGTCGCCTCAATAGATACTCCATCGATGATAAGGGTTGGTTGAGACAGGATGGAAGGCTATGCATCCCACAAACAAGAGATTTGGTGAAGAAAGTTCTTGTAGAAGCACACCATTCCAAGTTGACCATACACCCCAGTGGATACAAGATGTACAAAGACATCAAAAGGGTTTTCCTTTGGGATGGCATGAAGAGGGATGTAGCTGAATTCGTCTCGAAGTGCTTAGTATGCCAACAAGTCAAGGCAGAACAAAGGAAGCCTGGTGGTTTGCTTCATCCTCTAGAGGTCCCACAGTGGAAGTGGGATAGCATCTCGATGGACTTTATTGATGGGCTGCCTAGGTCAAGAAGAGGCAATACCAGTATTTGGGTAATAGTGGACAGGCTCACAAAAAGCACTCACTTCATACCGGTTAAGAGTAGAAGGACTGCCTCATCTTTAGCATCCATATATCCTAAAGAGATAGTCCGACTCCATGGGATACCCTCCAACATTGTTAGCTACCGAGATCCTATCTTTACGAGCGAGTTTTGGAAGAGCTTGCAGGAAGCTGTAGGCACATAGTTATTCTTAAGCACGGCCTATCACCCCCAAACCGATGTTCAAACGGAAAGAGTGAACAGAGTGTTGGAAGACCTCTTGAGATTATGCATTCTCAACATCGGAGGAACATGGGAAGATCACCTTCCTTTGGTGGAGTTTTCCTATTACAATAGCTACCAAGCCACCATAGGCATGGCACTCTTCGAAGCTTTATATGGAAGACCGTGCCGATCACCAACTTGTTGGTGGGAGTCTACAGATAAGCTCATACTTGGACCAGATATGATTAGAGAATCTTCAAAGAAAGTGGACTTGATACAGAAAAGAATGAAGACTGCTCAAGATAGACAAAAGTCCTACGCAGATAAGAGAAGGACCGACCTTGAGTTCGAGGTTGGGGATAGGGTCTTCCTTAAAGTATCTCCTTTGAGGAATGTTGTTAGCTTCGGATCTGCACGAAAGTTGGCACCAAGATTTGTAGGGCTGTTTCCTATCATTGAAAGAATTGGGAAGATGGCTTATAGAGTAAAGCTGCCTGAAAGATTGGCTGGAGTCCATAATGTCTTTCACGTTTCTCACTTACGAAAATGCTTACATGAGTCTACGGAAGTGGTGGAACCAAGCATATTAGAGGATGTAGAAGTAGAACGAGAGGCGGATGTGAGGAGAGTTCCAACTCATATCTTGGGTACAAAAGTCAAAAAGCTATGCAACCACGCAGTCAAACTTGTAAAAGTTCAATGGAGTGACACTGAGGAAGACGCGACTTGGGAGACTGAGGCCAAAATACGCACAGCCTACCCTTTTCTTTTTGAGGGTACATCTTTGATATCTTTCTCCTTAAGTATGTTCATACTCGTATCTATTTTTTTAGTAATTTCCTCAGTGTCGTTCTCGATCCTTAGATAGAAACCAATGAATGTAAACATGTATTTGAAACATGTTATAATTGATGGTTGCAAGTGGTTGCAAGTGATTGCTAGTGGTTGCTCGTGGATGCATATACACACACTTTAGGTATTAGATCGGCTCAGTCACTTTTATATTGCATATGCATATATGTACTTGTATATGATTGAAACTTAATGTGTTATCATGTGTATTTTGCATTTGTATGAATGATTGTGCACTCATGTAGAAAGTATGATTAGGGAAGATTGCATACATTATGGGCGCATGACACCGACATGACTTGCATTAAGGAGGTCAACTGAATCAGTAAACCGCCTGATTTTGCATTAGATAAGGACATGTACACACACTATGCATATGATCATGAAGCATTAGAAGTCTTTTAAGGACAGTGGAAGCCTGTGTTTAATGACTGAGTAGATGGACGATTGGATGGTAGGATATACGTTCTTCTTGACTTGAAGATATTAGGGATGAAATCCTTTAAGGAGGGGAGAATGTAACACCCCATGTTTTCAATAAACCTTATAGTAACGAATTAAAGAATAATTAATTTTAAATGTGAGAATTAAGGGAAATTGGATAGCCATTGCGTTCGTCTCGGAATTCTGGTTGAGATAGTGTCCAAGTTTGTGTCAATTGGACTTCGTATGAAGAAGTTATGGCCCTCGGAAGTTTCAAAAATTCGAAATTCAAATTTAAACATAGAAGAGGGCAGGGCAGGAAAGATTCCTGCCCAAGCCAGGCCAGCTCGACCAGGAGGTCGACCCTAGTGTCGACCTACCCTACAGGTCGACCTACCCCCCCCCCTCCGCGGGCAGAACTGAAAGGATGATGATTTCTGACTCCCTGCTGAGTCATTAGGGCCGAGGTGTTATCCTATCTTGACTGGATGGTCTAGATTATTTCTAGGGTTAATCTGACGGCTCTAAATTAATTAAACCTCTATAAAAGCAAACTAACTCTCAACCCTAAATCACAAAATATTCATACCAAGAGCCGCCATGCCATCAATGGTGAACCTATGATAGCCGTCATCTCTTTCAACTCAAAGGCAAGATTGAAGCTACGTCAAAAATTAAATCTAATATAATTCAACTAAGAAAATTTAACGATCTACATCAAAGGCGAGCAATTCAATTTCAGAATACAGATCCCAGAACTCAAGAATTCCTTCTTGTTTGTAAGTGTAGTTATCTTTCAAATGCGAATGAGTTAAAGACATGGTTTGTAATGAATTGAAAAATAGAATTGTATCAAGTAGTATGTGATGCTGATTTATGTTTATTCACGTATGTTCTATCGTATATGCCTATGAATTATTGTGGTCTATCATGTTTTGTGGAAATTGGTGAATAAACCTATGATGTTATGAAATTATCATATGTAAGTTTGGTGATATTATACAAGTTTTAGGCTAAGTCATATAGTTTATGCCTAATTGTTTAGATCCATTATGCATACAT
Source organism: Allium sativum (assembly GCA_030737875.1). Classification (NCBI taxonomy): domain Eukaryota; kingdom Viridiplantae; phylum Streptophyta; class Magnoliopsida; order Asparagales; family Amaryllidaceae; genus Allium; species Allium sativum. The sequence goes on along the minus strand of CM060918.1, from coordinate 20,263,426 downwards.
GTTTAGATCTACGACCTTGTGATGACATCTATATGTTGTACGTTAATTTATAAATTATGCCATGCTTATGCAAGTTAAGTAATGCTATCATGTTATGAATACATACAAGTTTATAGGTTAAAAACATGACTATGTAAACCTATATGTTTAGATCTACATCTTTACATGTTAGAACCATATGCCTTTATGTTAGATCAATATTAACATGATTCAACCTATGCAAGTTCACCACTACATGCCTAATTAGATTTTGGTACTTCTATGTAATACTATTACTTTATGATTCATGTTGCATAGATCTAGTTTGCAAGTTCATAATTAAAAGCATATTACGCCAAGTTCATGTGACACATCTGTAGTCAGATCCATATTTTTGTATGATGTTGGAATATTGCAAGTTCATCTTTTTCCCTTTTTAGTTTATTACTTGGGCTAAAATGTCGAGCCTAACATCTTATGTAATTTTGCGAACGTACAACGGGGTTAATGTTGGGGAAAACATGAGAATTATGCATAATTAACATATTTGGCTCATAACCATATAAATGGTATTTCATTGAAATTGTATAATTTACTTACCAAAAATTATGAATTTGATTTAAAAGGAAAGTGGGCCATAACAATAAATTGTTGACAAATTTACATATAAGCATAAAAGGATAAATATATAAATTTAGAAAAGACGAATATGCCTAACCCGAGGTTAGACTGAGTTATGGTGTAAAACTGCCCAGAACCGACTGGCACATCCAGTGACCACAACAATACCTATCTAATGTGGGTGGTTAGTGATTGAGCCCAAAAAAAGGACCCGAGGTTAGACTAAAACTGCCCGGAACCGACCAACACATCCTGTGACCACAATAATACCTGTCTAATGCGAGTGGTTGGTGCTCTAATAAAGCTAAGTCAAGAGTAGTAGGGTTAAGTCAATTTAGGAAACACTTAACCAATCCAACATGTTAGCTAAACTGATGGGTGGGGTTAAGGTAAAGTTGAACACTTAACCAATTTAACATGTTGACTGGAAAACCCTAGCAATGGGGACCCATTTCAGCAATAACCCACGTAGATGTATCATGGGACCCTGAACTAGGCAGGGTGGGGCACGATTACTGAGCTGATTATAAGCGGTCAAAAACATCGGCGGTGGTGGATCATCGTAGGTTCCGGCAGAGTATCGGGCGTGCACGTACTCGGGAGTGGAAAAAGCAGGCACTGGCCATCAGTAGTCATACACTGTGCATCTTGAATCATGTCGGGTTGCAACCATAGGATTTGATACACCCCTTGGTGGGACCAGCACAGGTATCTACAGTCAAGCAGGGGCCGAAGGACACACATGATAAATGTATGCTAGTAGGAGCCGATCGATATAAGTGAATCATTTCACCATGAACACGTGGTGCTAGTTGGATAAGTATAAGTAGGTGCAGAAGAATTAAACATGGGTGCGATGTACATTTGGTTTATCCTACCTCATATAGTTTTATGTTAGTTTGTTGTTCTGGTACCGTCCTAATTTCAATTTATTCCTATCATGACCTTTTCCTTATTCACACACTGAAAAGTCACTAGACTTACTCAGACTTATGTCTGACCTAATTTTCTTTCGTCTTCTTTTCTTCCGTTCCCCCCCCCCTCAGGTAGCCAGGGAGGGAATAGCTCAGCTTACTTTGGATCGTTCATCTTTCCAAACTTGAAGACTCTGTGATGTACGGCTTGGAATCTCTTATCTTTGGCTATGGCTTTGGACACACTAGACTTGGGGATTTATGCAGTTTTATTCATGTTATATGCTTCTTTATGTTTTAATCAAGACAGAGATTATGATGAAGTGTTTTGGAAGTTGTTTTGAGACAATTTACTGTAATGGTTTCTATATTAAATCACGTATGAAATAAATGTTAGTTTTATTTTCCGCTGCTTATATTTCTGTCTTGTAAATTTTCTGTGTCTTTTACCTATAATAGTCCATCGAAGTTAAGGCATTCCCTTTGTGAGTGACCTTAATGGAGGTGGGGTGTTTCAGAGTATACCGTTGGGTATGATTTCAGACCAAAGTGCGAATTGGATCCAGAGACGTTAGCAAGTTTGACGATTAGACCCACTTTGATTGAGCGGATTGGTTCCAGTCAGAGAGACGATCCTAACCTATTGGAAATCATCTCTAAGTTAGAGATGGGTATCGGCAAGGAGATGAACAGGTATGGGCTTGATCGAGATGGATGGCTTAGAAAGAATGGAAGACTAGTTGTGCCCAATGTCAATGGATTGAGAGATGAAGTGCTTAGAGAATGTCATCACTCAAAACTGACTATACATCCCGGTGGTAACAAAATGTATCGAGACATGAAGCAGACCTACTACTGGGAAGGGATGAAAAGAGACATTGGGAAGTTTATATCCAAATGCATGAACTGCCAGTTAGTTAAAGCTGAGAAAAAGAGACTTAGTGGTTTGTTGCAACCATTAGAAATTCCAGAATGTAAATGGGAACAAGTCTCAATGGATTTCATCGATGGTTTACCAAGGACTAGATCAGCCATGATAGCATCTGGGTGATTGTGGACCGACTGACCAAGAGTCCAAGGTTTATGCCTGTCAAGTCGAATAGAACAGCAGCTAAGTTAGAGGAACCATATATGAAGTGGGTAGTGAGATTTCATGGAGTACCTAAAAGTATTGTGAGTGACGGAGACCCGTTGTTTACTAGTGGGTTTTGGAAGAGCTTACAAGAGGCTCTAGGGTCAGAATTATATCTCAGTACCACGTATCATCCTCAAACCGATGGTCAAACAGAGAGGGTAAATCGTATATTAGAAGATCTCTTGAGAGCTTGCATATTGGATTTTGGTGGATCATGGGATCACCATCTGCATCTAGTAGAGTTTGCATATAATAATAGTTATCAATCCAGTATTGGTATTGCTCCATTTGAAGCTTTGTACGGAAGACCGTGCAACTCATTGTCATGTTAGTTAGAAACTGGTGAGAAGTTTGTGCTTGGACCAGATGTGATAAGAGAAACTTCAGACAAGATTAAGATCACTCAACAAAGAATGAAGGCTGCCCAAGATAGGGAGAAGAGTTATGTTGATAAGAGGCGAAAGGATTTGAAATTCTCCGTTGGCGACCTAGTATTTGTCAAGATCTCTCCATTAAAGATTGTTATTCGATTTGGAAGGAGAGGAAAGCTGACACCAAAATTTGTTGGTCCATTCCCAATCCTCGGGCAAGTTGGGAATTTGGCATATAAAGTTGAATTACCAGAGAAGATGGCAGGAGTTCATAACGTATTTCATGTTTCCCAGTTAAGGAAATTCGTGCACAACCACGATATGACCATTTCACCTGATCAGTTGAATGATATCAAAGTAAAACCCGAGGCAGTCGGGAACCGCAAGCTGATTCGTATTGTCGAGCACGATACGAAGCAACTTCGAAGGAAAGCAGTGAATCTAGTCAAAGTTCAGTGGGGCGAAAATGGGAATGGCCGTACTTGGGAGACAGAGGAGAGCATTAGGAAGACGTATCCAGAACTCCTTGCCTGTAAGATTTTAATTGCAATTTAGTTTTTCGTATGCTAGGATAGACTTGTTTGTTGTTTTATATGTTAGATTGTTGTGAGTGGTTGGTAGGCATGCGGGATCCTTACTTGTTTCTTAGTTAAGGAATTTCGCGGGCGAAATTTCTTAAGAGGGGAAGAATGTAACGACCCGCATTCTACGCATCAGGGGATCGTAGAACATTTATTTCTTTCTCATGCGAAGTCGTATAGCCATGTAACTTTGGGGGACGACTATTGGGGTCATTTTCCATGTTCTTGATTTTTACCGATTTTTAAATGACTGTTTTGCACCTAGCTGATCGACCATAACTTTTGATTGGTAAGAAGTTTGACCTGAAATCACTTCCACTAGATCTGGGATGATGGTTTACCTTTCCGTAGATGGTCACATTAGCCAAACGGACTCACCGTTTGAGAGATATGGCTGAAACAAGGTTTAAAAGGTGAAAAAGAGCTTAACCGGGCCTAATTAGGGTGACTAGCAAGAGGGCCCATGACCCATTTCGGGATTAGGGTTATCGGGATGCTGAAATCAGTTAGGAAGCGATTTTTATTTCATTTTTCAACCGCATAAAATATTTCCCTATCCCTAGCAATGGCCTCCAACACCCAAATCACTTTCTAATCACCATTTAATCAAGTTTTAGCCTAATCCACATCTAATCAAGGCAAATTAGCATCAAATTGGGAATAGAGATGCTGTGTTGCATAGAGATTCAACCCAATCAGAGATATTTTCAAATCTAAGATTTATCTGTGGCCAAGGTGAGTCATTTGCATTGTTTTTCACTAATTACGACTAATTAGGAGTGATTAGTGATAATTAGCGAAATTATAACTCGGAAAAAGATGGAAAAGTTTGTAAAATTCTAAAATATCATTTTAGGGCTCTAATAGAAATTTGGGCTAAATTGGATAAGGTTTGCTAATTGTATGCTTAACATGATTAAGGGGGATTAAGGGGAAAATATGGGTTTTGGGTATGTTTGATCCATTTTAATACATCATATTGTTGTTTTGGTGTTTGCGGTTGATTATACATGTTACTGTGACTGTATGGTATGCTTTATGATTGATTAGAAAAATTAAAATGGTCGAAAACGCCGTCGTATGGCGTAAAATAGTCGCTGGAAGAGTTGCAGGAAAATATGCAGAGGACCTGATCGGATCGCACCAGCCAAACCGACCCGCTCTTGACCCCGAACTGACCCAGTCCCGCTCGCTTGGGTGTATCACGAACCGCCTGCTAGGGCTAGGATGCTTGACCCTATCGCTCGTGCTTCGAATACCCCGAACCGATCTGAAGTGGAAGTCATGAACCGATGCTCCGAAGAGGACATCACGAATTGAGGAGCCCGACCTGAACCTAATGGGTGCACACGAACCAACCCGGAGTGTATGCCACGAACCGATCTGACCAGGAGTACCACGACCCGACCCGGACGAGGCACCACGAATCGAACCGCCAGGGGATGTGGACCACAACCTGGAGCTTGACCACGAGCTGGAGAGATACCCGAACCGAACCCAGGTGATGATCACAAACCAAATGGAGATCGAAGCTGGAAGACCAAAACCTGAGATGCAAAGGTAGTCCAAATATGAAGCTTGTACTCGGGATCCAGTTCAGAACAAACGAGTTAACTTCATGAGTTGGGCTTTGCTGCAGGTTGTGTGCTAAGAGGTTATTGACGTCCATAACTTTGATTCACCACAAGACGGATGTTAGGCTATGGATCAGTGCAGTGGGATAGTTATTACTCCATGGGGTAGAGTGATCGTAGCATGGCTATGAGCCAGTGCAGTGGAGTCGTTATGACTTCATGAGGGCAGAGTGGACATAGCAAGGACTAGTGGCTATGGATCAGTGCAGTGGAGTCGCCATAACTCCATGGAGCAGAGTGATCATAGCAAGGATTTGGGTGATTAAAGTGGTGGATATCGTATGCTTTATGCACTGAGTGAGAGATGTGAGGATGGTTGCTATGTTGATTGTTTGCCATCATTATGACATGCACACCCCACCCCGTATCTTTGCACCATATGTTAGTGTCACCTTAGAGTACTGTACATCTTGTTGTGCTAACTCTTTGGTTGCAGGTCCAGGTTCAGGTATGGTTTAGTATACCTGTTATTGTTCTATTTTGCTGCTTATCGCTCATACTAGACTTCTGTCTAGCCCAGAGTTTTATGTCTCTTCTTATTACTCTGGGTGCTCTTAAACGGGCAGACTAGAGACAGGTTAGGCGGTATGCACGAGTAGCTGTACCGGAGATGAGTAGGAGGCTTCCACGTATGAAATATGTATATTCTCTATGTGTCGCTGCTAGTCACTACTTTGGGCATTAGTAGTGTACCTTTCTTATTTTGCTTTAAAGACAGTTTTCAAAGTTGTAATAACAATGATGTGAACATAAGCTTTATTTTGAATTTTCCGCTGCTATGATGATTATGGTTTAGTTCTCAGCTTATGCACTATCTTGCCTATTTTCTATCAAGTATGTTATTATTATATTTTATTTCATGCGCTGTGAGACATTCAACAGGTTCCTTGTTAGTTCAAATTCCCTTATCTTCCTTTCTTTGACGACCATCCAATGCTGGTTGGACATCGGCACAACGCACTTTCATTGGAAATGTCGGCTGGTACGGGGTGAGTCGTCACAATTTTCTTTGAAAATTATGTATTTTGTGTTGGATCTAGATTAACCCTAGAAGGGGGTGTGTAGGGTTTATTAAAAATTATCGTGAGATATTAAAAATACGCATATCATATAATATAGCAGAAATAGAAATGCAGAAAGTAGATAACACAAGATATATCCAGCTTCGGCAAAATTCTGCCTACTGCTGCATTCCTAAGGTTTCTACTAGGTGATAGAAAAGATCCCGCATACAAGACCATGTACACTCACGACCCCTTGCTCCTATTCTAACCCTACGCTCAAAACCCTAGACTGATCTAATCCCCTAGATCAGATTTCCCCTGATTACAACCCCGTAACCAGTAAGCCTAGATTTTACATCCTCTAGTAAACTGCCAGTTAATACCCTAACTGGATACCCTAGTATTTTACAGACACAAGAAATCAATTCGGACGATTTACAAATTAAAAACAATACAAACTAAAACACATCGGAAAACCGAGTTTAAAAAAAAAATAAACTCCCTTCTCTTTGTAATAGGCCGGCCCTTTGTAGAATTGGTGCACCCTCCTTTCTTTTATTACTACTATCTCTTCGCTTTGAAAAATGGCGGTAGCTATTGAGAAATTTCTAGGGTTTCACCTTGACTCCCAAATCCTCAAATCAGATAGATGAATTGATGAATTGTTTTCATGGTTTTTCTGATTTCTCCAATGGTTTGAGTTGCTCTCTCGATCGATTTGTAGGCAGATCGAATCTCTGTAAAAAGGGAATTTACTGGAATTTCTTTATACTTGAAATTTATGTTATTGGATTCATTCTCTATGATTTTCCTGTGATGATATGGTATTAAATAGGATTTCAAAATCCTAATTTTGCTCTCAGATTTCATTGTATGACCTGGTTGATTTTGTGCATGATTTTCCTTTTTGATTTCCTCGATTTAATTCTACCTGCATGATTTTTTGATGAGACTGGATGTGGTTTTGGTCTTCTATGAATCCGGACATTTAATTGCACCTTTGCGATATTAAAAACCTTGATTGCTGGATCGTTTGAAATGCTTAATTTGAAACATGCCCCTTTTTCCATTCTGTGAATTCTCGAAATGAGTTGTTGCCTTTCCATAAAAATATTACTTGCCAAATAAAACTGATGGAGATTTTCTGGAAACAATTTAAGGCAATTTAATTCGATATTATCAATCCTGGAATCATACTTACCCTGTATAATTCACGGTTGAATCTTGAAATGAATATTACTGTGAGTCCACATTTGATTTCAGGAATTTTCTTGAATTAATTCTCGCCAAAAAAAATAACATGCTGATTTGTTCCCTTATTTGCTTCACCCAGAAAACAGAATTGAATTTCCTCCTTTGAATTTGTCGATTTAAACACTTGCATGAATATTGCTTGATGAACACAGTCAAATTTTTAGCCTTGAGTGAATCTGGTGATTTATGTGATGAACCTGGCCGAATTTCGGAAAACTAATCTGAATTGATTTTTGCCAAAAATTGATCTTTGGTTTCTGAAAATAAATGACTTGGTCTTGTGGTCCTCCTTGATTTCGTACTTGTTAAGGCTAGCACACAGAAAATGCAATTACGATTGATAATTTTCTGGAAACTCTAGAAAAAAAACTTTCTTTCCACTTATTTGAGAGAAGTCTTTAAATCTTAACTCATGCTGATTGAAATCTTTGATTGGTTGATCTGATACAGTTGCTTGATGCACTTTTCAGTACACACAGTGTATATATATACACTGTATGTATATATATATATATATATATATATATATATATATATGTAAATCTTCATAACTGTTGCATAAGGCAGGCTATGCTTGTACTTGGCTTTGCATTTTCTATGAGACCTGATATTTCCTTTGACCCTGAACCTGACTTTCCACCCATGAATTATGTTGATTGAATGCTAGACTATTTGTATATCACTAAACTGGATGAACTGATTTTGTTGCTGCTCCATTGTATTGTTGCCAAGCCATATATTTGTACACTTGCACATGCACATGTTCTTGTGTTCTGAAACTTGAACCATGCTTATCTTGCCATGCCACTATCACTTTGTACAAAGTTGCCTTGTATACGTTGGATTTGTCTTGTCCCATAAAACATGTTGGCTTGATCATGTAGAAAAAAACTGTGCACTTCATGTTGGTTGCACCAATGCTGTTGAGCTTCCTTGAATATGAACCGGCCCACTTGTTAGAACTGGCTTTCTATGTGAACCCTTTAAACTATCCTCTGGCATCATGCATTTCTTTTGTGAACCCTTATCTTGGCAGACCTGAATATTTTCATTGCTTTTGTATATGTACATGAGCATATACATGTGTACATCCAATTGCTCTTGCTTTGTAGATTTGCATGTCCACTGAGTTTGATTTGTATTCATTGATGTTTTTCGGTTACCTCGACTATATTGATTATTGTTGCACTGAGTCGAGATGGTCCACGTGGCTACTCCTCAGTTGCACACTGGACTGGCGAGGCAGTGCACACGTGTATATATATACACGTGTGTATATGCAGCCATCAGACTGATTTTCTTGTCCCTGTACTGAAATATTTTATATATACACTGACTGCCTTGTGGTATTTACAGTATATCACTGTGAATATCACAAGTTGTTCAGACACAGATTGATGGATTAATAAATCAGATCGAGCCATGAAAATGATGAGAAAACACACTAGAAAATTAAGGCAAATAAAATATTTAAATTAAAATTTATATTCGCTAGAATGTAGAATATTATTTCTATTCCACATACTGTGTGTTTTTCTATATATGACAGGTATGGATGACTGGACTGACAGTGCAGTGAAGACAGAAGACTGAAGGCTAAGTGTAGAGGCAGTGAAAAAAAATGAATGTGTCTGTATGTAAAAGAGTTATGAATGAATGTATGTACAAAATTGTATAACTGTGTAACAGAGTGTTGTAGTGAGGAACTGTGTACTGAAATTGAATGTATTGAAATGAATATTAAAGATGTATATACAAATAGTGGAGATGTAAACCTGTACCGTTTAAATATCGAATAAAATATTCTATTCAAATAAAACACCGTGTGAATATCTAAATTTCTGTACAGTCGTATTTTATTTAAATATAAATATAATATTCATGTCTATGATATATATGTGAAACATTACAATAACAAACACATTTATAATAATATATATTTGGTTGTTATCATCAAACAAAAATCATATAATTGTGTATAAAACAACGTTATATACAATATTTTGTAGTATCTTCATGAATAACTATGGTTTTATTTTATTTTGCTGCTAGTTTTTTTTTGTTTTTTTTGATGTCCATGATTTTATGATATGAATTCTACTTACTCTAAATTTATTAATAAATTATTATTTTAAGCATTTCAAATCTAATATGAATGGATTATTGTCGATTTGAATGGTTCAAAATTGAAACGACATGAATCCCCCGGTCCCGAGGAGACGGAGGAGCCCGGGTTGTTTTGAGAACATGACTCATTAGGACACAAACATGAGCATATTTCATTTCTATCACAACAATTATATCAGAGTATAAGACATCAGAGTTAAAATAAATATTACAACAGAAAATATTGGAGATTTACAATTTCTAAACAGTGGAAAATATAATACATAAACAAAATGTGCAGCGGAAAATATCTACAACCACAACTAAAAGAGACATACAAATACAAAGCTTTCCGAGTATAGCTCCAGCTGTAATCCAGAATCCAATGAAAAGAAGTATCAGTGAAAACCAAAACTACTAGTTGCCCGTGTGGAAAATACGGGCACCTAGAGTTTAGGTTAAAACAATAAACTCTGATTCAGTCATGGGAATGGTGTGAGAACTCAAAACAGTTATTAAAGTTTACTTTAAAATAAGGTAAATCACGGGACCATGCCATATAACACGGAACGGGTTTACTCCCATGAATACTCTAATATAAAACAGTTTATAAACAACACAATGCTTTTTGAAAAATGAAGTTATTATAAGACTAAGGTCCCATCACACAATGCAACGCAAGACGGAGGATATAGTTTTACCTTATAATAGCCAAACATGCTTGGTACGTTTATAACAAATCATTTTGGTATTACTATAGGTGCATAGTGTAATGTATCAATCATAGACGACATAGGTACCATATATTATGCCGCCATACTAGTTCTATAATTAAAACCGAAAAGTGGCGTGTTGGAAATTGAATTTCCATCATGAGTCAAGGCAAGGGATGTACTCCTTACCGATTCGGGCCATCTCTAGCGAAATGACCCAGGATTACATACTCTGGGCAACCCCTGGATCCAAAGGCAGTCCACACTTAGGTTATTGGATTAATTTTTCCTGAACGGACGTTTCCTGGTCCTATCAGACCTCTAAAATAATCAGTACGTCAACCATATCAAGAATCACTAGGGACTCAAATCCGAGGTGCCTCGCAATCCATCATCCACATAAGTAAAAATGCCTGGACTCCATACCATGACACCACTTCTAGCTAGAAAGGAACGCATGCACTCCTTGGGTACCTTATCCCATTTTGTAACTCATACCGAGGTGTGAGGCTCGCGAATTAACGTTGTACACAAAGCTATGCTAACTAAAGTCGTGCTTTGATCATCAACCAGAAGACTATGCTATTCAACAAAAGCCTTGATCATTTGCATCTCAGCATGCCACAATGACAATCCATACCGTACCAGTGATTTCCACCAATTTATAAACTCTTTGCTCGTACGTCTCAGAGAAGGTTGTTAAGCAAGAGAATAAATTCTCCGCCACCAAAAAGATATTTATTTAGCAGAGATCAACGAATACAGTATAAAGGAATATAATGTCAGACATACCATCCATTTGCAAGTCCGTTCTGGGTCCGAACGAAACCGGAGGCACCTGATTCCTCGTCCTATATCTCCAATACAGGAGAGAGGTCCTCGCATATCCGGTCGATCTCCAAGTACGTTTGGACGATCACCACTTATTAACTTGTCTTGGGTGTACAGCCCAATCAAGACATCAGTAATCATCCAAACGATGTGATGATCTTCGGTTTTCAACAGCCGTCTTCATCGTCAACTTTAAATCACCGTATTAATTATTTAGAATGCGTTAAACCCGGTCTTTACGAATAACTCGTGTATTTTATAATCAAGTGCTATAAAAACACATCATACGCCTCATTCCAGTTCAGAATATTCTTTTATTCAAATATTCACATTTAGGGAAAGGTCCCCATTAATTTTATCAAAGACAAATTCTTTTAAAATAATTCTTTAATATTACTTTGAATTTCAATTTCAAAAGATTTTATCCCTTAACAATTCTAAACTAAATTAAGGTTTATAAAACTAGTCGGGGTTATCGAGCCTTACTGAAGTAATCAATTTTTTATTAATCCCAATCCCAACCTACTCATCCCATGGAGCAAAACTGGTAGTACTCCATATCTAACACCCAACGTGTTATCGATAAATTTAATTACCATTTAACGTTCAAATCAAATTAAAGATTTAACTATCGCCTGGAGTAAAACTGGTGGTACTCCATTCTCGATCACATCTCAAATTCGGCAAATTTAATTACCACATTAACATTTCAATCTAACTAAAGATTCATTAAATCCCCAACTTGGTTTTAATCTCCAAAAATCATTATTTAATGATTATTCAAATTTAGGAAATAAATACTGTCTTTAACTAGGTTAATGAACCAATGTCATTCAAAACACAATTCACGATAAACCCAAATCACCTTCCATTAACTATGGAATCTTCACGGAAAACAAATCAATATATAATCGATATAAATTTCTGTCTCAAACTAATAATATAAATGGAATAACGGAAAATCCTTTTATATTCCATATATAGTAACGGTCTTCCTTCACAGAAGCTCATCTCGATTAATACCAAATCGAATTCCATTCAATTCCAATTTAATATATTAAATTGGAAAACTTTATTTTGGAAAATTCCATTAAATCTTAAATAAAAAGATTTATAAATTCCAAATCATATTTTCACTGTTAGTTGGGTTAAAGAACAAACGTCGTTTAAAACACAGTTCACGATAAACCCACAATCAACTTTCATTTCAATTAAATATTAATTAATTGGTAAACTTCTCTAAATCTTAATTAAAAGATCTATTCTTTTCTCAACTGGATTTAAGAACAGTGTTATTTAAGACACCATTCATGACAAACCCAAAATCCAATTTGATATTAAATATAAGGCTCTGAATAGAAATAATATCGGCTTATATTCAATATCAAATTTTGAAACCAACAAATATCATATTGGGAGAAACGATATGTATATATCTTCCTAACTCCTCAACAATATCCGTATAATCACGGAATCCAATATCGAAATATTCCGAAGATCATTCCCATTCCGATTTATTCATTGGAAAAATTCTGGTTATATGAAACCATTTCAAAACCAATTTATTCAATTAAAAACATTGGATTATTATTCTAGTTAGTAACTAGTTCATTCGATAAAAATATATTTTTATCTTTTCAAACTTAGAATTTTTCATCCAAAATCTTTCCAAATCAATTATTATGATTTTACATAATTTTTCGATATTTTTAATAATTTTATTTAAGGCCTTTATAGTCGGTTTCCAATAATGGTCACTGAACTGCATCCATAGCGACCTTTTTTGAAATTGATTTGGACATATTTCTAAATCTAACCATTAGATTTCAAATCTTATATTCACTGGAAAACACTTTTAAATACGAACCCAATGGTTCTGGTTTTAGGAGAATCTGCTGGACGGATCTCCCATTACACCAATTTGAAGTTAATGGTTAAAATTTGCGAACGGTCGCTGCGCGGCGCGTTCTATTCAGGCCATTATAGTATATAATATATATTTCGTCGATTTCTATTTAAAATGTATTTAATAAATCGTTTATAAATTCATTTTAAAATGATTTTAACTTCATTTTCAATTTTAAATCAAAATTGCATATTATATATCATTATAAAATTAAAATGATAATACTTTCAAAATATTAGATTTTCAAATCACTTTTCGATATTCATTATAAAATGAAGAAAATTGACAGAAAATCCCGTTCGTGTTAAAATGGTGTTTAACTACTTAACATGGCTTCACATTTCAATTTTTTCATGTCCATCTGAAATAGGACATCAAAATCACATTTTGATTATTCACTGAATATTATTTTAAAATATTCGTTAATTCTGAATTGGAATCAGACTCAATCAATTACCATATAATTTCAGTTATATGGATTTCATACATCGTATGTATACAACAATAATGATAAACAATCATTAAAAATTCATACAACATCCAGAGTGCATTTTTCAACCGTATAAGCATTAAAATAAATAAATAATGCTTATACAGTCTGTCAACCCATCGATTGACATACAGCTAAACAATTGGGATTAGTGTATGTCAAATATCATCCCAATATCCCTGTGGGGTTTCAACCAAGAAGTACTGTTTATTATTTGTGCAGTTGGGCGATGTGTAAAACTTATCGTCCTAATCAATGTTAGTCAAATGGGTGTACATCAACAAACCATCCGATTTGTAAATGAATATTTATTTTATTTCTTTTCATGATAATTTTTATAAACATTTTATATGAATAATTTTATATGCAACAATATCAATCAATGTCAATCTCAGTCACAATCCAAACAAAAAATCAACCATGGTTTGTACAAAAAGTAGTCTCAGGAGCTACTAAGCCCCATCTGCAACCTATTTATAATAACTGTAAAATAGTTTGAGAGAGAGAGAGTTCTCACTATCGGTTTCCACTCCGTCATTCTTTAAAGGGCGGTTTTTATTTCTGTTCGGATTTGAACTTTCCTGAGATTCTAATTGACTCCATTCCCGTTCTAGCCAGTTCTGAAATGTAGTGTTCGTTGCTGCGATCGCAATGCAACTGAAATCGTTCAGTTTGGACCTCGTTTGAAAACGATATGATTATAAATACATTGATTACAATTTAATTAAATAATTAATAAATTAATTATACTTAACCCTTTAATTACGTTAAACAAACGCTGTTGTTTCTGTTATCTCCTTCTTTCCAGGCAAACCCATTAACACCTAACCCAAGCTTCAATTTTAGGGTTCACCGGCATCGCTTCTATAAGCGACCAGCCATCGATCAAACTCCACCACGTCATCGACCATCATCAGAGCCTCCACCGCCCACCGAAATGGTGCAGCTCGCACGCGATTGTAACCCGAAAATCCTATTCGAACGAGCCATCTTTTGATGCAAAAATCGAAAACAGTACCTAATGATAATTGATCAAAACCCTATGGATTGAAAGCTCTCAAAAATCTCGTTGATATTTGTTTTTGGAGTGTAGAAAATCATTGCGTGGTTTACTGAAATTAACAAATTAAAATCCGAGAAAATGGGTCGCCGAAGTGTCGAAAGCAGCAGGAATAATCCAGTTGACCATGAAGGAGAAAAAGTAGGGTTTGATTAAATTATTGGGAAAATATACCAAGTTTTATTTTTATTTAAATTCCAAAAAAATGTGATTTTGCATTAGAACTCCAAATCGAACCAAACGACTAACGCCTCTAGCTAAATACCCACATTCCGGGCACAATGGGATATGTTTCGTAAGCCAATTCTATCGTTTTGATCAGTTTTTATCAAAATTAAAATATAAATCAATATATACTGATTTTTTTTGACGAAGACGGATGGGTAGCGTGTAGCTATCCAGCCGATTAATATATTATATGTAGATAATAAATAATCCAGTTGATAAGCCCAACTGGTGGCATATCAAACCCAAAAGAGCAATGTTTAAAGCAAAACAGCCCATCAAAAACCTACATACCATATATGTGCATACAACAATATAAATAGATAAGCATACTTAACAACAACACCAAGATTGTCAAGCTGCATTTGTGAGTTCGATCAGTGCAAGTTTGGACTGAAGCTTCCCTGGTTTGATCCAACAGACTCAGCGGGGCTTTCAGGAAGGGGAACCGCCAGCCTAAACTGTGCCTGAGCTGTCGTACCTGTCCAATTATAATAGAGTTGAATAATGAGCCTACATAATCATCAAAGTGCTTGCGAGGTTTATCAAATGCAAAGGCATTTCTTTCTTTCCATATACACCAACAGTAAATAGCTAGAAAAGAATCCAAGGGGGATCCATCGAGCTTAACTGCCAGTAGTCAAAAACTGATGAAATATGGGGAATACGACCAAGTGGATGTACACTAGTGGCAGCAAAGATTGGTATGATATATCATAGTCAAAAAATAAGTGGTATAAAGTTTCTTCTTCGTTAGAACATAAACACAAGTAGGGTTTGATATTAAGTTATATTAATATAGTCTGGCTTTGGTGTTAACTTGTTCATGGATTAGACACAATTGAAAAAAGATCACTCTTGGGGGTAATTTACATTTTCAAACTCTTCAGAAGTTAAATAATCTTCCAGAAAAGTTAAGGAAGTGGTATAGTGATGCAACAGTAAAGCCTTTGGATAGAGATAAAGACCAGATATAGTAATCGGGACAGTCAGATAAATGAAGCTGACGAAGCAATCTTGCCACAGAGAGAAGGTTAAGGAAAATGGGAGAGCCAAAAATTGAGGAGGGAGAGAGATAAAAAGGACCAAATGCTGAGATCAAATCAACAGTGCTAAACAGATGATTGGCAGTGGAGAAAAGAGAGGGGAAAAGAGAAGACAGAGGAAGCTCATCAACCCAAATGTCGAACTAGAAGAGACAGGAAGAACCATTCCCTAGATTGATATGAAACAAGTTTTTAATTCTAGGTAAGGCGGAGATTACACCAGACCAGAAAGGAGAAGGTTTAGATGAAGGAGGGAAATGCAAGACAAAATGGGGATTGGCAGAACAGTGAAGAGAAAGAATCCATGATTTCCAGATAAAAGATCCAGGGGAGATTAGGCACCAAATCCATTTTGAAAGGAGAGCAGTGTTAAAGTTTGATCAATTGACAATGCCTAAACTTCCCTAATTGGTATGTAAGCATACGGTTCGCCTGTTAACAAGTCTTTTGATATTACTGCCATTCCATAAAAAGGAGCTTCTGATTGAATCAATCTTGTCAATTATCCATTTAGGAAGTTTATGGAAAGACATCCAATAAGTGGGGATTGCAGAAAGCACCGATTTTACAAGTACTACACGTCCAGCATAGGATAGAGAGTTGGCTTTCCATGCAGATAACCTCGAATCAATCTTATGGATAATAGGATACTAATCATTTTTAAGTAGTTTTCTTGGTCTAAGGGGAATACCAAGATAAGAAATGGGGAAATGTTCAATGGGACAGTTGAGGAGAGAGGATACTGCATGACTCAAGTGATCAGAGTTCCCCAACATAATGACTGAACTTTTGGAAATATTGAATGACAAGCCAGAGACTAATTCGAAAACATACAACAGAACTTTGATACAGTGAATGTGATTGAGGTCAGGGGAGGAGAAGATGATGGTATCATCAGCAAACTGCAAGTTAGTGATTTAAATTGAAGAGTTTGGGAGGTGAATATCGGCGAATATATTGTTAGAGATAGTTTTTTTCATCATTTGATTGAAAACATCTGCTGTAAGAACAAAAATGAGTAGGGACAGTGGGTCACCTTGTCTAAGCTCTCTGGTTGATTTGATTAAGCTGCATGAACCACCATTAGTTGTAACGATTGAGAAACTTGTGTGTAAAATGTTTTCTATCCAATTGCACCAACTCATGGGGAAACCTCTATGTTTCATCAAATGCATAATGAAATCTCATTTGACAGAATCAAAATCTTTCGAAAAATCTAATTTCAGAAGGACTCCAGGGTTTTTAGTATTGTAACAGAAGGATATCACTTCTTGTGTGGCAGCAATGTAGTCAAAAATGTTTCGGCCATGGATGAAGGTTGATTGTTCAGGTCCAACAAGAAAGGAAATGATATATTGAAGACAATTTGCAAGCACATTGTTAATGATTTTGAAAGAAGTATTAAGCAGGCTGATGGGGCGAAAGGCAGGGGAGAGAGTTAGCTCCAGCGAATTTGGGAATGAGGACGATGTTGGCACAGTTTAATCTGGATATTCGATTAGGGTTTTCATAAAATTCCATGCACATATCAATAATATCTCGTTTAATAGTGGGCCAAAAATGCTTGAAAAAGAAGGCCCAAACCCATCAGGCCCAGGAGCCTTATCCTCGTCCATTTCTTTAATTGCGGCCCAAATTTCAATTTCGGTGAGTGGTTGATCAACGGGAAGGGAAGGAGGGTTAGGGTATAAAAGCTGCCAGTCAATGGGGGGCAAAAGAGGAGGAGCTTTGCCGAAAAGAGATTGATAGTAATTAGAAAAGAGATGAAGAATAGAGGCTTGATCAGAAAATGATTGATCATTGTGAATTATTTCTGAGATGATGGATGATCACCTTCTACCATTAGCAAGTCTATGAAAATAAACTGTATTGCGATCGCCTTCTTCAATCCATTTAGCCTTAGATCTTTGTTTACATCCAATTTCTTCTTGCTTAAAAAGTCTGTCAAGTTCATTTTCAAGGCTTTTCAAGAGGTTTCTTTCGTCAATATTTAAGGGACGAGATTCTTCTGTGATGTTGAGATCCAGTATAGCATCTTGGATTTCAGAAATGCGTGATCGAATGGATCCCCAAATTCGTTTGGCCCAAGGTTTAATTAATTTTCTCAACAATCTAAGTTTTAAAACAATTCGATGGGCTACCGATTGGGCCTGGACAGGTTTGGCCCAAATAGTTTTAACAAAATCTGAAAAAGAAGGTTCAAGGAGCCAAAAACATTCAAATTTAAATGGATGATTGGCTTGGTTAAGAGAACCAGTATCCAAAAGGATGGGACAATGATCAGAGATGATGGAGGCAAGACCATGGGCCATCGATAAAGGGAAAAGATCTTCCCATACTGAGTTGAAAAGAAAACGATCGAGTTTAACAAGAGTAGGATCTGGTCTGAGACTTGACCAGGTGAATGATTGATTACTGATTGGGGGGTCAATTAATCCACAATCAGGGATAAATGCGTTGAAAGCTTCAGAATCGGGTGACATACTGCCTGTGTTTCTTTCAAAAATTGATCTTATGGTATTAAAGTCCCTACAATTACTAGGGGCCATTAAACTGGTTTGCAAGGTGCTTACAATGATCCCAAAGGTTTATTCTCTCGTGAATGTTTCGAGGGCCATAGATATTTGAGAACAAGTAGATAATGTTTGATGGAATATGCGTAAGGGGTACATGCAAGGCCGATTGGTTAGAGAAAGATTGATGCGGGGGCCAAATAGATTCATTCCATAATGCTATAAGACCCCCCTTGATTCAATGGCATTAATGTGTATCCTTACAGTTAGGAATGATCCACCTATAAGTCTGAAGTGATAATTTGAGAGATCAACTAATTTTGATTCTTAAAGCATTAAGATGTCTAAGTTAAGCAGAGATAGTACAAGGTTGATTGCATGGCATTTTGAGTGGTCGCCCAAACCACGTACATTCCACGTGTCTATTTTCATTGATGATTTTTGATACGATCCTGTTCTAATGCATGCATGGCATCATAATGTGAGTCATGCAAACTCACACCCATACAATTCGCAATTCTTTTTTAAATGCTTATTAGACAATGAAAAAACAACAGGTGTTAAGAAGCTACCAGATGTGCTGGGGTTGTTGTGTCTGGCACTACGACGGATGAAGATTGAAGAGAGATATTGAGGCCAATCATGGTCCTCCATCCAGTTTTGATGCTGAGGAGATTGAGGAGGAGGAATTTCCACTGGTGGAATAGATTGGATGGGTAGGACAGCAAAGTTGAAAGGCTGAGCAAAGGTTTCAGATGGGAAAGGAATAAGTTGGCTCAGAGGCGTGTTTGAGTTATCCTCCATTACTTGGTCAACTTCAAAGGATCTTGTTGATTGACTTCGTGAGAACCAAAATCAGGTGGGTTTGGGTTAGAAAGTCATTGAAAAAGTTTTCATGGAAGATGGGTGGGAGAGGGGGAGCATGACTGCTTCATTAATCATGGCATCACATTTTTCTTCAGTGTCCATTGGTGAATGATTTTCATGCATGCATGGTACGATCTGTTCAACATCGTTACCCAGGAATACTTGTTCAGGTCTTGCACCAGGGTGCCAGTGACTGCATCTTTTTACATTGATAATGTAACGACAAGGATTTCGCCCAACCCGATCGATCGCAAAATCGACCAAGACCGTTCAAAACCCGAGTACGTTGACATTGAGAATACAACAACATCAGAACAATAACAGCAAACTTTTATTACATCATGGTAACGTAACATCAGAGTACAGAATATCAGAGTACATCGATAAATTACAGCGAAAGATAAATTAAAATACTTTAATACATTGCAACGGAAATAAAATAACTAAAGCAGCGGAAGACAACTATGCTCTGGACACAGCTTTAGGCTTCAATCCAGAATCCTGCTCGAGATAAGAACCTGTAGACAAACTACTCGACTGCCCGTGTGGAAAGAGGCACCCGAGTTTGTAAAGGTGGAAACAAACAACGGGTAAGTCATGGGACTGGTGTGAGAATTCTTAACTAATTTAACTAATAGTAATAAGGCAAATCCAAGGACCACGCCACTAACGCGGAACGGGTTTTATTCCAATTGATTACCGTGCATAACAATAAAGTAAATCGTAAAACAACGCAATGCTTTTTAGAAAAATGAAACCATTATAAGACCCAAGTCCCATCACACAATGCAACGCAAACCGGAGGATAGGGTTTTACCTTATAATGGTCAAGAGATGCTTGATACGATAAAAAAGGGATTTGATATTATTATTAGTGTATATATGTTTCAAGAACAATTTCAATCATAATGTATCAATAATAGACGGCATAGCACCCCATCCTACTATGTCGCCATACTAGTTCTACAATCAAAATTGCATAAGGTCGTATTGGAAATTGGGTTTCCATCATGAGTCAAGGCTAGGGAGGAGCTCCTTACCGATTCGAGACACTCTAGCTAATGTCTCAGGATTTCCTGCAGTTAACCCTTGGATCCTGCAGGGCCGGTCCACAAATACAGCTTCATGGATTAGTTATTCATGAACACACGTTTCCCGATCCTATAGGACCTATCATCCGAGGCGCGCCACATTCCACCATTCACATAAGTAAATATCAGCCAGTTTAAGTACCGACACCACTTCTAGCTAGAAAGAAACGTGCTACTCTCCCTGCGTTCCCTTCTCCCGTTTTAGACTCAACCGGGTTGTGAGGTTCGCGAAGTAACGTTATAACCACAAGGCCTGCTTTTCAACAAGGCCTTGATCATCTTCATCTTAGCGTGCCACATTGACAATTCACGCCATGCGATTGATAACTATTAATACACAACCTCTAAGGGTGTTGAGCAAGAGAATAAATTCTCCGCCACCAACGGTCGTATATTAATAGAAATCAATTTACATAGAACAAAATTCAACGTCAGACACACATTCCATTTATAAACTTATGCTCTGGGTCTGAGCAAAAGCCAAATCCGTACAAATCAGCACTACGTCCGGATAACTATCATCTTAGCCCCGTCTTGGGAGCAAATCAATTAAGGGCCTCAACACTAGTAACCCATTCGATGTGAAGATCGTCGGTCTTCAATCGCCATCTTCAATTCTTCGAACGTCGTATCATTATTTGTAATGAGAGTAAACTCGGACTTTCCAAGTAATCTTCGCATAATTATCATTTAAATTATTTCATAACGTTATTATTTATCACTATTTTTATTCTGATAAAAATAGATATAAATCATTCCATGTAGTCATTAACATACAAGGGCAACGAATCAACCAAACAAACAGCGCACAATCATGTTCATGTATCATATCAAGGTATCATGTTCAATGAACATTTCAATTCCATTCCCACGTTTATTTATTAATAAATAACAACTAAAATGTAATTTTCAATTAATTCTTTTACTACATAGAAAATGTCATTAAAACATCTCTTTTTCTTATTTACTTACATTACATGTAAATAAGTGTTTCCCTTTTCTTCTACATATCCTATTTACATGAGAATGTAAATGAAAGTGTCATCTAAAATAGTTCTTTTTATTTACGTGAGAAAATGTAAATAAAGTTTTCTCTAATAATATGTTCATTTTATTTACATTAAAGTGAAAATATAACTCAACATTGAGTTTCATTCTTTTATTCTTTTATTAGAAATGTAAAGTCTATTCAAATGTTGAATTTCTATATTTTTTTCTTTTAATTACACTGTAAAATCTCCTTTTTAATTACATTATAGATGTAAAATTTCTATCTTTTAACTATATTATAAAATCTCCTTTTAATTACATTGTAAATGTAATTAACATTACGGTGAAAATTTTTCTCTTTATAAATTACATTATAATGTAATTTTATTTACAATGTCAAATTCTACTTCTTAATTACATTAAAAATGTAATTTACATAACGGTGCAAATTATGTTCATTACAAATTTAACACAGAACGGTGTAAATAATGTCACTTCTAATTCAACTAAATGAGGTCTCTTTTTATTCACTAACCAAAATGATGTCTTGTAATTATTCACTAACCAAAATGATGTCTTGTAATTATTTCAACTAAAATCAGCGAAAAATGTAATCTTTATTATTTCAAATAAAATCGATGTTAAAGTCATTCTTTTCCTTTTAAACCAAAAATCAATCTCATTCCTTTTTATATAAAAAAATGAAACTTTTCTTTTATTTACCATCAACAGTGAAAGTTTCTTATTTAACGAACAGAAAGGTGGAATCTTTATTTATTAACAAAAGATGAGATCTTTCTTTTTTTAACAAAAAAAATGTAATTTCCTTTTCTACATAATAAAAATGTCCTTTTATTTTACAATGTAAATTCTACTCTTTAATTTCCTAATAAAAATGTAATTTTCATTACATGGAAAAATCATATCCTAATTAATTACATAAAATTGTGATCTCATTAAAAATGCAATTTCCATCTTTTTAATTACGTATAAAAATGTAATCTCATTTAATGTAAATTCTTATCCTTTAATTACATTTAATGTAATTCTCTTTTCTTTATAATCTTGATTACGTAAAAATGTAATTCCCTTCCTGTTTTTCAACACTTTTATTTATACAGTGTATATTATTCTGAATAAAAGACAATTCTTATTTAACATGTCATTATTTTAGATAAAGGACACTTTTATTTACATGATAATATTCCAACAAAATGATATATATATTTGTTATGACCATATTCTAACCAAATGACATTTTAATTCTAATATTTCTAATTCAACCAAATGACATTTTAATTCTAATATTTCTAATTCAACCAAATGGCATGTTTACAATTCTAGCGACCAAATAAAAAGAGATTTTGTCTGCATACAAACTTCTGTATTTCTAATGACAAATAAAAAGAAGTATTTATTTGTCTACATGTTTTCAACCTTGTATACGACAAATAAAAAGAAGTGTTTATTTGCATAACCTGTTTTTCATTCAGGACATTTTCTAACTTGGCATTTGTTTTTTATACAAACATAAATGATCTTTCCTAATATGGCATCTTATATTAACATGACAAATTTCCTCTGACATGACATTAGTATAAATGCATGACAATTTACTCTAATATGACATTATTATATTAACATGACATTTCTATTAAATGACATTTTTACCTAACACAACATTTTATAACAAACATGATATTTTTGTTCTAAAGCAACATTTTATAACAAAATGTTAATATTCTCCAATGTCACATTTCTATCTAAGATGTTATTTTTGTCTAACGTCACATTTTTAACAAAAATAAACTTTTATATAACTTATGCAACATTTTTAACAAAACAGTGTTTTTATTATAGTTACTAAATAAAGGCTAATTTTGTTTTCATACCATCTATTTCAATAAAAATGATGTTTTTGTTTTCATACAGTCTATTTTGTTTATGAAATATGAATACAACTAAATGACCTATCCTGTTTACAAAATAATTATCTATTTTTACATAGCAATCTCTATATTAACAAAAATACATAAAAGTGAATATTTTCATTTGACAACCATTTTAATTTCAAGACGACAAATAAAGAAACATTTTTATTTGTTTACTGTTTCTAATTTTAAATATGGAAAATAAAAAGAAATGCTTTTTTTTCTAATCTGACCTTTTTAACATAAATGACAAATTTCATTTCTAATGTAACTTTTTAACATATATGACAAATTTCATTTGATTACAAATGCAACATAAAAATTCAATCTTTTTTTCTTTGATTTCCAACGCAACAAAAAAAATTAATTTTTTCTATTCGCTTACGAACGCAACGTAAAATCAATATTTTTAGTTGGTTACAACACAACATAAAAATTCAAGCGCATATGCAAATCTTAAGGATTAGATCTGAGGTAATAACATAGAAATTAAATTCCAGTGTGTACATAGATCCTAACCGACAGATCTGGAATAATAACAACAAAATAATAGCAGTGCAAATCTCAGATCTTAAACAGATCTAAAAATAAATAACAGCAGCGTAAACGCGAATCTGAATAAACAGCAAAATTGATCGCAAACACAGATCTAAATTATTGCACACCTACAGGTATACAGATTTTATTCAAGGGAATAATTAAAAATTAAATTTAAATATAATTCAAGAATAGATTCAGAATTCTCACCTTGGGATTTTTCAAATCTAGAAATCAAAGAAAGTCAGAACTGTGCACAACAGATCTAGGGTGTGGTGTTATGTGTCATTGTTCCAATATTGTCAAACTTGTCGGAATCTGTATCGATTTGAATAAAAAAAACATGTTTTTAATTATAAAATTAAAATTAGCAATGAAATCAAGCGTTGCAAATCGTAAAAATTAATTTTATTTAACCTCTGAATTTGTTCCAATCTTTGATTCAAGATATCTCGAGCTACGGTGTATGGATTGAGGCACGCTTGTCGAAGATGGATGGCCTAGGGGAGGCGCATCCACATCCGAAGTAGGGGAAGGTGCGGTGGCGTGGCTGAGGCGCGGCGGGGCAATGAAGTCGGCAGGTTGGGTGGCGCGGTTCTTGAGATACAGGGCACTAAAGGAGATGAAACTTGTTGGAAGTGGAAGAGGAGATTGATGCAGGTAGGATGAAATTTTAGAGGAAGAGAGAGTAGCCGCCATGGCCAGATGAAGAAGGAGAATGACATATTAGGTTTTAGAAAATGGTTAGGGTTAGACTATGAGATATTATACAGGGGTTGTGGTTTTTTTAAGAAAACCCCCTTGTCCTTAAATTATGTTTATTTAGTTTCTCTTCTTTTTAGTCCTTGCGCATAAGTTTTGTAAATTAATAAATCATGGGAACAGTCAAAATCTTTCCTGTTTTTAACTGTATCATAAGTGGCAAGGTTTCAATGATTTTCAGAAATAAACCTATCATTAATTTGATATTGAATCTCCTTCAATTCTAAACCGAAACAATCAAGGAAAACACTCATTTATTTCACGCATGCGTTTGTTTCTAGAAATGTACATTTCATTTCTTATGTTAATACATATATATATACACACACACATATATATATATAATTTCTTAGCGTATAATTCCAAAATCAATTAATTAAGTTATTAAAGCATTCCTTTTTAACTTAAGATAAAGTATGTTTCCTATAACTCCAATTATCTTTAAATTATGAAATGTGATTTAAGTGAAATACCTAACTTTCCAATGAATGAATAAATCTTCTTCTTTTTTTTCCAAATTTGATTCATTTCCATTTATTAGGATAGACACTGATTTGTAGGAAGAATGTCGTGTAGACATTTATTTTCCATGTTTCTAAAGATTTTGATTTATTAATAGTTTACCATTGTTAGCACATAATCATTCTGTAATTCCATAAGGTTGATCGTATTAGCATATTTTTGCATATTAGTTTTATTTCACTTATTTTTATTTCAAGTAATTGAAGGAACATAAGGGAATTTTATTGTATATAATCAAAGGTGTAATAGGATGACGCTTACTGAGAAATATTAAACGGTAATTAATTATTACACAAAACCTTTAATAATGGAGTGATTGATTAGCATTAATGTTTATGGCTAATATTCTTACTTTTCCTTTCATATTAATAATCCAAAAAATTCTAATTGACATTCAATTATCACAAATAAAGTCTTGTATTCTATATCACTAATATAATTAGACTCTTATGTATTATTTTATACCATCTTATAAACACATGTTACGTAATCTTTGTCTTTATTACTATATAGACCTTACATTTTTTTTTTCATATTTGGTATTCTTTTACTTTGTCTTGCTCATTCTCATTTCACATTAAACTATATTTATTTTCATTAATCCATTTAAACATTTTGTTCAATGACACTTATCACTTAGTTAACCATTTTGACCCTTATATATTATAAATATAAATTTCATAGCGACCTTTCTAAATTTTAATTTTGACATAACTTATAAATTATAAACTGAAATCTAAATTCCTTAAATTCATTATAAAGATATCATCGATACGGTTCTAGCGTTTCTTGTTTCGACTAATCTTGACTTATAGTAAATTTTATATATATTTTTCCAAAGTTGAAAAACGTGTTTTGAAATTACCGCGCCATTTCGGGCTCGGAATGGAATTATTATAAATTTTAAAGTTTTACTTCAAATAAAATAAAATTTTAATCGTGATTATTTAAAATAAATTATTTTAAATATCAAAAACTCATTAAAATTACTTATAATAAATTTTAAAATTTACCCTAAAATTCAGGGTTGTTACAGTCTCCCCCACTTAAAAACATTTCGTCTTCGAAAAGGAACGAAGTTAAAAGTGTTTATTTATCCTACTCAAATTTTTATTCTTTATTATTCATTCATTGTTTTAAATAATTTTATATTTGAACTAATAATTACACTACGCAATCATCAATCAATTATTTGATTAGATTTTTAAATATTTATAACTTTTATATATATATATATATATATTCAAAAAATCATATTTTCTAAAATAGATTATAATTACAAATACGTATTGTTAGCCTACTTTGTGAACTAGGCAACACAAAGTCAAGAAACCAGACATTGAAGGGCATTATTAATGAGAAGACTTCGGTTCGGATTGGAGAAGACACTACAATCTAGATTGGATAGCTGCAGTTGTTCGGGTCGGGTCGGAGCAACATATCGGTGCGGGTCGGATAGAGCTTTCTGTTCGGAACGGTGAACTCCTATTAAGTAAATTGGCAAGGCGTATCTAATCGGATCGGAGGGCAACTAAATCTCGATTGGATCGGAAAGCCACCTGTTTGCCACGAAAATGGATCGGAACGGAGCAGATTAGAGAAGAAGAAAGCATTGCATCCAAGCCAATCCGGCTCGGATCGGGTATCCCGATCCGAACCCCTTATCTGCGCGTCTCCGACCCGAACCCATGCTCCCTGTTATTCTCCTGCAAAGGCGCCTGGATATCCGGACCGGCTATGACCAGTTCCTACCCATAACGTCTGTTCCTTTGATGCGTTGTCAACATAATATTTCATCCAAACCCGAAGATGGTGGGATGGACGACATGTGGCCCCGACCCGGATCAAGTTTCAAGCAAATTCACACCTATAAATACCCCGTCTGGAGACAAAGAGAAGGATCTTTTTTCAGCACTTTGAGAATTCAACCACCTCCATAATCCGAACTCCATTGCTCCCAGAAAATCCAAATCTTTTTTCATTATTTGTTCTAATCTATTTAGTGAATATAAGCGAGTTGTGAGTGAAATCAAGTGATTATTACATTGTATTTTCTACTGAATCAGTGAATATAGTGAAAGATAAGTGGACGTAGGCATCTCTTCGCCGAACCACTATAAATCCTGTGTGTTCATTTTTATTTTTATTTCATCTTATTTGCTTTTAATCAATTTGGGTGTTAGAACCACTTTTGGGTCTAACATTTTGGTGCTTTCACTGAGAATCCTCATCTAAATTCTTTATTTTCCGGGATCTCTTTCTACTTTTTGGACCATTGAGTTCAAAGAAGTGAATCCTTAAGTTTCTCCGCTTTTTTATATTCGTTGAAGTGATTGTCAAAAACTCATGGCCAAAGGAAAAGGCAAGGAAGTTCAACCTTTTCGAGGAAATGGAGCTGGCGAAGAACAGCAAAATGCTGTTGTAACAAGGTCTCGGGGGCAGAGTTCAGCAGCAGGAAGAACCAATGCAGGAAATCCGAGCCGCCAGCAGGGGGAGAGCTCCGATCCGATCCGGGTAGGAGATTCTGAAGCAGTGCATTCCCCCAATCTGAACCGACACGAGCTGCTTGCCACGCACCGATCCGACCAGGCTCCCCAGCTCCGAACCGACCCGACTTCCTACCTCCGATCCGACCCGATGCTTGGTGAAGCTGGAACCTCTACTCGAGTCCCTACGAATGCTCCAATTCCAGCCACCAGGGTTGGTGATCAGGTCAATCCATCTGCGCCCATCACTCAAGGAGATTTCTTGGCGCGCCAGGTAGGGGGCGAACCTACGACCTTCTGCTTAGGAAACAGAGACCCCACTCGGGGGCAAAGACTCCAGTCCCCTCCTCCCGAGATCGACCGGGAACGCAGGGAACGGAATTGAGCAGAGGCAGCTCGAAGAAGAAGGACATCTCCCGAGCAAGAGCCCAGGAGGAACTCGGATACTAGGGCCAGGGAACCTGAGCGGCCCCTAACTAATGCTGATGTACAGGCAATGGTTCGCCAAATTATGTCCGAGAGCCGGAATTATACGAATGAAGACTATGGCATTGAGCGAAGCCATACTCCCTTCACCGACGATATCCTCGACTTCCAATTTCCCCGACGCTTTAACTTGCCACAAATGGACAAGTACAACGGAAGGACTGATCCGGGACAGCATTCGATGCGGTATTCGTGGCTCATGAATGCTGCTGCTGCCCCAGATGAAGTGAAGTGCAAAGCATTCCCAATTTACCTAGAAGATGTGGCATTGTTCTGGTTTACCCGACTTCCTCCTCGTTCGATTTCTAATTACAAGGAACTAAGCGAGCGTTTCATGAACCAGTTCCGACTACATGCCCGAAAGTCCAAGAGTGTTATTGAATTATCGAGAATCAAACAGGCACCAGGAGAATCTCTAAGGGCATATCTTGATTGTTTTAACCAAGCTGTAACTGAGGTCAGTGACCCGCATGAGCCCACTATTCTGATGGCATTGAAGGAAGGAGTCGATCCTGAATCTGAGTTTGGAGACTACCTTTCTGGGAAGACACCCTCCACAAGGGAGATATTCTACGAAAAAGCCGATATTTATTTAAGGCGAGAGGAGGCCAGGGCAAACCGAAAAAGAAAGTCTGAGACGGCTTCAAAGGAGAATGTGCAGAGTAATATCGCCGTGAAGCAGTCGGGGGAGAATTCTGGCAAGGTTGAGGTAAATGTAGGAAACAAGGGTGGAAACAGCAATACTGGAAGTGGGGGAAACAACAACAATAACCGTAATTCGAGCGGTAACAGAAGAAACAGAAATAGGGGAAGTGATCCTAACAAAAGACCCCGGTTCCAGAACTACGAGAATTATACACCATTGAACGACACCCTGGAAAATATTTACCTGGATACGTACAATGTGTTGCAGTACAAAAGACCGCCACCTCGTGATTCGACCGAGAAAGAAATGGCGACAGGGAAATTTTGCTTGTTTCACGGAACTCATGGGCATTCGACCAATGAATGTCGGCATTTGAGGGATGTGATAGAGAAGCTACTGCGTGAAGGAAATTTGGATGAGTACAAGGTTGCCCCGAGGGACAGGGGGCAAGGAGAGCAGGCTCCAAAACAGATCCTACCTGCTCCCAAGCCTACATCGCAGCAGAAAGGTAAAGGAATTGTTATCAACTCCATAGTAGGCGGACCTCACCCAGCAATCCGAAGTTTCAGATCGATGGTTCAATATGTGAATGCTGCCAAGCATCTAGACGTGAATGAAGGTGATGATTTGGAGGATGTCACCCCCATAAAACAACAGAAGACCATGTTTGACGACGTGGTATTTCGTAGCCGAGACAATACTGGGATACAATCACCCACCAATGATCCATTGGTTATTACTACCACCATTGGGCCGGCCTTGGTCCATAAGGTATTAGTAGACAATGGAAGTTCCGTTAATATTTTGTTCAAGAAGTCATTTGATCAGATGAAGCTTGAGTCCGAAGATCTGAAACCCTGTGAAGGATGGATCAGAGGCTTCAACGGGGCGACGACAGCTCCCATGGGATACATAGAGTTGCCCGTGACCCTGGGGCAAGGAGAACGTAGAAGAGTGCGAATGCTTCAGTTCGTAGTATTGGACGTGGATTCGCCTTATAACGCATTTTTGGGCAGACCTGCCCTCGCTGAATTTAGAGTTTGTATCGCCCCTTGGTGCTTGTTACTTAAGTTCCCAACCGAAGCCGGAACTGGAGTAATGAGAGGGGATCGGGTTTCCGGATGGGCCTGCTATGTGGCCGAGTTAAAGATGTTGATGAAAGGACTTAACGTTGAGAGTAAGGATGCCTCGTCTCCCTCAAAGGGGGACTCGGCATAGCAATTAGAGAGATTGACCCCGAAGGAGTTGCCCAAAGGAACGCCCGAAGACCTGGATCCCAGAAAAGACGAGGAACCAGAGACTAGGAATGCAACTCCTAATGAGGCGACGGTGGAAATTCCCATTGATAAAGCTGATCCGACAGAAGTCTTGAAGATTGGTTCTCAATTGGATCCACGTCGAGCTAAAGAACTAACGGACTTCTTGAAGGCAAACTTAGACGTGTTCGCCTGGACCCATGCTGATATGTGTGGGATATCGCCATCCATTATAAGTCACAAATTGAATGTAAATCCGAAACATCCGCCTGTGAAGCAAAAGAGACGCATGCTGGGCCCAGAGAGGTCGGCTGCTCTCAAGGAGGAAGTAGAGAAGTTGAAGCAGAATGGATTTATTCGAGATTCGACATATCCCGACTGGATATCGAATCCCGTCTTAGTAAAGAAGCCAAACGGAAAATGGCGGACTTGCATTGATTTTTCAGATTTAAATAAAGCTTGCCCGAAAGATAGTTTCCCACTTCCCAGGATTGACCAGCTTGTAGATTCGACAGCAGGTCATGAACTTCTCTCTTTCATGGACGCATATTCTGGATACAACCAAATTCCTATGCACGTACCAGACCAAGAGCATACGAGCTTCATTACGAATTTGGGGTTATATTGTTATGTTGTAATGCCATTCGGACTAAAAAACGCTGGAGCTACTTATCAGCGATTGGTAAATAGAATGTTTTATGATCAAATAGGGAAAACTATGGAAGTTTATGTGGATGATATGCTTGTCAAATCAAAACAGTCTTCCAGCCATACGCAAGACTTAGCGGAAATGTTTGGTATCTTGCGAAAGTACCGGATGAAATTGAATCCTCTGAAATGCTCATTTGGAGTGGCATCGGGAAAGTTCCTTGGCTTCATTGTGAGTTCCCGAGGAATTGAAATCAACCCTAGCCAGATAACAGCGATTAGAAACATCGAAGAACCGAGGAGAATTAAAGACGTCCAAAGTCTGGCAGGGAAAGTAGCGGCGCTTAGTAGATTCATCTCCAAAGCCACAGATAAATGTGTTCCGTTTTTTGATTTGATAAAAAGGGGAAAGAAGAACTTCCAGTGGACTCCGGATTGTGTTGAGGCCTTTCAAAATCTGTTAGAACTGCTAGAGAAATCGCCGATTTTGTCAAAAGCCCGTAGATCACGAAGAATTATTTGTTTATTTGGCAGTCTCGGCTCATGCTGTCAGCACGGCTCTGGTTCGAGAAGAAGACAAAGTACAAAGGCCGGTGTATTATGTAAGTAAGAAATTAGCAGCGGCAAAGCGCAATTACCCAAAAATTGAGAAGCTCGCTTACAGCCTCCTGATCGCATCCCGAAAACTTCGTCACTATTTCCAAGCCCATCCAATAACCATATACACCGACCAGCCCTTAAGGCAGGTATTGCAGAGACCCGAAGCATCGAGAAGGTTGATCAAATGGAACATAGAACTAAGTCAGTTTGATTTGAATTTTCAACCACGAAAGTCAATCAGGGGGCAAGCTCTAGCAGACTTTATTGCGGAATTCACCATTCCAGAGGAGGAAATAATCAATGACCGAGTGGTTAAATCCGTGGATGAGCTAGAGATGAATCCGTGGAAATTATATACAGATGGAGCTAAGAATGACCAAAGGTCCGGAGCTGGAATTGTCTTGGTCACTCCCGAGGGACGGTCGTTATATTACGCCCTGCGATTAGAATTTTCGGCAACTAACAATGACTCTGAATATGAAGCCCTGATTGCCGGGCTGAAACTTGCTAAAGACCTTATAGTAAAAATGTTAGATATATTCTGTGACTCTAAAATTGTTGTTTGTCAAGTGCGAGAGGAATTCGTGGCTCGAGGACCTCGGCTTATCGCCTACCTCAAGAAAGTGAAAGAGCTATTGAATAGCTTAGAGCGGTACAACATAACACATATTCCCAGAATTGAAAACCAGAAAGCGGATAGACTGGCAAAGCTGGCTAGTTCCGACAATCCAGAAGAGACTGAAGTAATTCCAATTGAAACATTGGAGTCACCAAGCTTTGCGTCAATGGAAGTTGAATTCGCTTTTGAAGCGGAACCAGAGAAGGAGTCATGGATGACTCCAATTAAGAATTTCCTTAAGAATGGGACACTCCCATCGAAGAAGAGTGAGAAAAGAGCTGTAGTTCGCAAAGCTACCAGATATGTCATACAAGATGATACTCTCTATAGACAAGGATTTTCTATGCCCCTGTTACGATGTATAGCACACGACGACATCAAGCGTGTATTAAGAGAAGTACACGAAGGTGAGTGTGGAGATCATACAGGAGGTTAAACTTTAGCAAAGAAAATATTGCGGTACGGATACTTCTGGCCTACGATCAATAAAGATGCAGCTGATTATTCACGACGCTGCGATAAGTGCCAGAGATTCGCCAAAATCCCCAGGGCACCGTCGACCCAACTTAAATCAATGGTGAGTCCTTGGCCATTTTCCACGTGGGGAATTGATATCATTGGAGTTTTACCGATTGCTAAAGGAGGAGCTAAGTATGCAATAGTGGCCGTGGACTATTTTACAAAGTGGGTGGAAGCTGAGCCCTTGACCAAGATCACAACAAGAAAGGTGATAAGTTTTGTTGTCAGAAATATTATATGCCGGTTCGGGATTCCGAGGACGATCATAACTGACAACGGAACCCAGTTTGATAGTACTGAATTCAGAAATTTCTGTCAGAAGTATAAGATAGACAAGCGATATACTGCAGTTGCCTATCCGCAATCGAATGGACAAGTAGAGGCAATAAACAAAGTTATAAAATCCATCCTCAAGAAACGGTTGGAGCGTGCAAAGGCAAGATGGGTTGACGAATTGCCCCTAGCTTTGTGGGCATATCGAACAACATTCAAGACAGCCACCGGTCATACCCCTTTCTCTCTCTCCTTTGGCTCAGAAGCAGTAATTCCAGTTGAACTGGAAGTTCCTTCCCACAGGGTAACGTATTATGACCCGATGACGAATCGGGCGCTCTTACTCGAGTCTCTTGATGAAATCGAAGAGAAAAGGGACGAAGCAGACTTGCGTGCAGCAAGACATCGGCGTTAGATGGCACACTATTATGACAAAAAAGTTTGCCTCAGAACTTTTTAACCAGGAGATTTGGTGCTAAAGAGAGTCTTTCCAACCCTTCCTCACCTTGGTCCGAAATGGGAAGGACCCTTTGTCATTCAACGGAAACTTGAAAAAGGAACCTTCAAGTTAACGACCGTGGACGGCGAAGAAGTCCCCAGAGCATGGAATGCCCAACACTTAATGCGATATTTGGATTAGAAATGTTGTACTTTTTGTTATTTTTCCTGTGAACTCTGTAATAAGGCACGCCTTGCCTTGGGAAAATCTGATGATATGAATAAAGGACTATAAAGTGGATGTAGGCTACGACTTAGCTGAACCACTATAAAAATATTGTGTGTTATTTACTTTTACGCATTTACATTCATCAGTTATTCTGTTGTGATTATAAAATACAGGATAACTCAAAGCCTAAAAAGGTTGAAAACAGTTTAGACATAAAAAGAAGCACAACGATTATTTGTGCAATAAGACATAAGAGAATGAGAAAACGACATTCTTAACTCTAACTCTCCAGAGAAAGAGAGAGAGTATAAAAGCGTCTCCGACTGAGCGCTGAAAAAGAAATTCTCCTCCTAACTCTAACTTTCCAGAGAGAAAGAGAGTATAAAGGCGTCTCCGACTGAGCGCCGAGAAAGAAATCTTTCCCCGTTGAGAGACCGGGGAATGAATAGATGACTAAGCTCGAACTCTAACTCTCAAGAGAAAGAGAGAGAGTATAAAAGAAGTGCCAGAAAAAACGACAGGTACTGACGACACAGGAAGTGCTATCCCGTCAGAAAATTGGGAGCATTCAGATTGCTTGGTTAAGCATTGAATAACTTGTGGAAATTGACTGGGGACACATATGCATACACATATTTCCCCCTCCACAATTTCGTTTCACAACTGTAGACATGCATAACTACTAACAAACAAACATTGCAAAAAGTGAATTATTTTTATTTACAGATGAATGAATTTGTACAGGGAAATAGCTAGAAAAGAAAGTGCAGGAGCTGCTTTTGTAGCAGCAATTATTGGTTCACAAAAATGCTAAAAAGGTACAGGACAATCCACTATTTAGATTTGGAATGAGCTTTGGATTTCTTGGCGGCTTTCTCCGCATCTTTTGCTTCTTTCTCGGCTTCGGTCAAGATTCGCTTCGATTTCTTTTTCCATGAAGATGCGGTACTGGAGCCAGTAGACTTCTTCCCGGAGGGTGGGGCATTGGAATCAAGAGAAGATTTTATAGCAAGTTCTTCTGTAATAGATCTAGTTGAGAGCTTAACAACTAACATTGATCCCGCATCCACAACTGCGAGGGGTTTGAGGACCTCAGGGTCTAGTTCTTCGGCCTTTAATTGCAAGCGCTTGTCTTGATCAGCCTTCATGGCAGCCAAGGTAACGTCATCAGCGCTTTTCGACTCCCCAGTTATTGCAACTTCTGGTTCCTCTTCATGCCCCCCGTCTCCTCCGTCGTCCTTTAAAGCTGCTATCATTTCTTCATCATGGGGAGTGGTGACCTTAGTTGGCTCACTTCCTTCCCCCAGGTCTATAGAAGCAGCCTTGTCTTCCCCTTCTTTGGCCCTACCAGCGGGCTTTGTCCCAGCGACAGCTCCTTGAGCTACATCTGTCTTTTCGGATGATTCAACACCTACAGAATGAGAAGCAAAGGTTATCAACTCAGGCGAAAACAAAGGGTCTCTCATCGATTGTTCAATCACGTGGCGAAAGGTAGAAATAGCTTTGGCAAATTGAGGAGAAAAGATAGCGATACCTTCCGAAGACTTATCAGCGGGGGTGACCACTACCTCTGGGGTTAGTTCAGGAATAGGGGATAGCAGGGTTGTTCGAGGAATTCCCGGATT
This sequence comes from Allium sativum, assembly GCA_030737875.1. Taxonomy (NCBI): domain Eukaryota; kingdom Viridiplantae; phylum Streptophyta; class Magnoliopsida; order Asparagales; family Amaryllidaceae; genus Allium; species Allium sativum. The sequence goes on along the minus strand of CM060918.1, from coordinate 20,228,518 downwards.
TTCGGGATCATACCCTTCTACTTCGGAGGTTGCAGGGGCAGAAGAAGAGGAACCAGCATTGAGAATGGTTTTTTGTTTAGATTTCCGCCTCTCTTCTTCCATGGCCTCAGCAATAAGGCGGCGCCCTTCAGCTAGGCGCTCCGGTTCATCGTCTCTCAATTATTTCTCCATCAGTTTATCTTCATCGAGAGAATCGACCTTAAGTTCTTCTTTTTCCCACTCAACGATTTGATTCCATACTTGAACCAGGGTGGATGGATAGTCCTCGATCCAAGAAATGTTTCGACGACGAATAATGTGTGCGAAGAATTCAATCATTAGCTCGCCGAAGCCCTGAATATCAGCCTCCGCCTCTGATAGTTGCTTGCGGGCATCCTCCGCAGATTTAATAGCACACTCCACATTGCCCTCGGCCAAAGCAGCCCTGTTCTCTGCCTCCAACAACTTTGAAGCCAAGTCAGCATTCTTCTTTTCTAATTCAGCACTCCTCTTTGCTAACTCGGCGTTTTTTCGCTCAAGCTCAGCATAAGCAAGGCGTGTCTTAGCAGCTTCTGACTTGGCCTCGTCAGCTTGCTTTTTTAATTCAGAACGCTCCTGAGTATGAGATTCAAGCAAATTGTGATAGCGCTTTTGCATGTCCTCGAATTGTTGTTTGAAATTAGAAGCGTCCCTTTGAGCGACCGCTAGCTGAGCTTGAGTGTCTTCCAAATCTTTTCCTAGAGCTTTTAAGGCCTTAGTATCCTCCTCCGCGGTCTTTTGCATTGAATCAGTATTTGTGATTAGAGTACGGATGATTTTAGAAAGATTGCGCGAATATTTGAACATCTCGGTATATTGTTTTTGCACCGCATCAATCTTTGCTTTGGCCTCATCTGCCCAATTAGACGAAATAGGTTCAAGGGCAGGTAAAAAAGTCAGAGTTTCGAAGTAGTGTTCGGGAAATTGCTCTTTCAAATATGCCCGCTTTATTGCAGTTCCCGCATCTGGTGGGGGAGGAGCGAGGATTGTCAATTCGGTGTCCCTTCCTGAAGAGGATTCTGTAGTCTCTTTGTCTGTCCTAGGTCGTTTAGTAGCAGGGACCTTTTGCTTACTTCGAGACCCGGTTTCCTTTGGAGGACTTTTCTCTCTACTGCGTTTCTCATAGGAAGAGGAGGAGTCTTTGGATTGTGGTCTGTCCTCCTCCCTACGGCTTTGGTAACCTTTGTATTTCTCTTGTTCCGGCCTAACTGGTGAGCGGGAACGTGAGGGTCGAGAACGATAGGGATCATAAGGTCTTCTCTCCTCCCTACCACGATCATCCCGGCGATCATACTCGACATCCTGAGGAGGATTGGACATGCTACGACGAAGTTTTCTTATATCGTAGTAGGATCGAGACATTGTACCTGCACGATAAAATAAACGAAGTTTAGAATTAATGGATTCATGGAGAAAGAAGTGCAATGAATGCTAATGCTGTGGTGTAAAGTGTATCCTAAGTGGTGTGTTTCCCCCCAACCAACCCGAGTCTGAAGCTAGACTAGTGCGGGTAGACTCTTTGGCCTTAGCGGGAGTGGTTTATTCAGAAGAGGTGAAGACTAAAGGATCCTCCCTGAAATCCTCTGAAGTATATATAGTCTCAGGTAAGGGGAGATCCCCCAAACCTTGAAATATGTGCTCATCAGTACTAGGAACATCCCCTTCGGAAGCATGAAGTGGCGACTCTGCTGGGGATTTTGACTTGTCTAGAGAAGTAGTTTCCTCGGGGGCAATATACCCTTCACGATGCTTTTTGGCCAGATTAGCCAATTCATCATCTTGTGTGGAAGATGGAGAAGGTGAAGTTTGAAGAGGCGCTGTAGGAATTCCCGAGCCTTCTCCTGTCTCTGGAACTATCTCCACTGGAGGAATGTATGCGTAAGGGACCGTCCCATGACCGATGCTACGAAAAACGGATAGCAGCCCATGAAAGTGAAGGTATTCATCTTTAAGGACCTCGTCGATAGTCAAGAATTTTTGATTGCCATTAAGAAGTCGATGCATCCGATCAAAGAACACCTGATCTGATATCTGTTTGGGATTGTCGACTGCAAACAAAAAGGAAAACAGGTCAGGGTGATGATTCAAGTGTATAGAGTCCGGATTTAGAAAATCAACGCTTTACTTGATTTTGTCCATTTCCTGGCGCATCCAGACTATTGCTTTATGTAGAACCATTCTAGTCTGGAATCTCCAGCTTTACTGCTAAATGGTGCCGAGATTATCTTCCTTTTTGGAACTGATTCAAAGTAGCAGAAAGATGGAGTTTCTCGAGTCCGATGCTTGAAATTATAGAAGAAGTGAACGTCATCGAACGTGAGCTCTATGCCTAGGATTTCACGATATGCTATGTACAAGGTGTGCAAATAGGCGTATGAATTGGGATGCAACTGCATGGGGGCAATCCGCATTTGTCTTAAGAAATCAACGATGAAAGGAGAAAATGGAGGAATGGCGCCGACCATGCACATCAATCGAGTGACCGTCATGTATCCTTCTGGAGGGTTGTGGGGACGGTCAGAGCGTGAGGGCACTAGGGTGTCCCTTTTCATTATTCCATATTTTAGGCAAATTCGGACAAGACGATCGTTGTCAATTGTTGATTCAACGGAGTCCGAGGGTGATTCCAATATGATGGCTGATTCAAATTCATCGGGTGCTCGATTGTCACCAATCCCTCCTTCCTCCTCAAAACCCAGAGAAACTTCATTCTCTGAAGACACCTCGTCGCTTTCCCGATGTCCAACCCCGTAATCTGGACCCTCGCTGTCCCATTCTGGATCAGACGAAGAAAATATATCCCCAAAAGTGATTTTGTTAGAAGTTTCCGGGGCTTCTTTTCTCTCAGCTAGACGGGAAGAGCGTCTGGGCCTCATTGTCATAGAACTATTGAAGAAGCAATAGCACGGATTAGAGTAAATTAGCCCATGTCCCCCTGTGCATATGTGTGAGCTAAAGTGTGTGTGGTGTGCGCAAAACATGAGAAGAAAAACACTTAAAAGCATAATGCAAAGTTCTAACGGAGCGGCGATGTTCAGAATAAATCTTGATGATTGTTTACGTTCATAAGGCACTACCCTAACTGTTCATTAAGTTGGAGATTATGTCAGGCATTGATTAACCCTGGTTGGATAAAGTCTTGTGCTTTGAGTTGGAATATGCATATCATTCAGTTCGGGTAGGGTGTGCTTATTGATGGGTTCGGATCAGATGTGCATATAGCTGGGATCGGCTCGGGTCTGCGTATTGTTTGGTTCGGAGAAGACGTTCATATTTGGCAGTTTGAAACCGGATCGGAATAAGCATTCGGAGTGGTTCAGCAAACAAAAGGATCCATACGTCCTTTTCCTTTCTCTATCTCTTCCTCCAATCCGACCTAGTCGGGCAAGCATGGCTTTCTCCACATCACATTTCATTCCGACCCGATCCTAACATATGAACTTGTCCTCCCCTCCGCTGCTTCAGCACTTCCTTACCCGAACCGAACCCAATTCCTATTCTCCCCTTTCTCGTCTTCAAATTTCATTAGACCCAGACGAAGTTAAGCGTTTATGTGCTTGAACGTTTAACGCTGGATCCCAATGACCCCCGTTGCTACCTCGAGACAGCGAAGACGCCATCAACGACGATGACAAACGGTGGAGGAGATCCAGGCATCGGAGTTCAACAAACACCACACTCCAATCGCTCGATTTAAACGCAAATTCTAGTTGAAATCAGTTATTACATAAATAATCGGAGATTTAAAATACCTAGGTGTTTTATTCGAAGATTGAAACGAGGAGTTTGGAGTTTTTAGATTTTTTAGGAAGTGGGGTTTCGGTATAAAGCTGGGAGAACAAGAATTGTGGGAGTAAAGAAGGTAGAAGAGTTTGGGTAGTTGAGTTTATATAAGACGTGAGATGGCTCTTTGTATTCCCCGTATTTTACTCCGTTCGGACCGAGTCCAAGCCTGCCCACATCTTCTGGCCCATCAACCCAGTGCAAAGCGAAACAGGAAGAAAAGGTGCTCGAGTCGGACACCGAACCAGGTAGAAATCTGTGCATTCCTCTAGCATCCGAACCGAGTAGAAATCTGTGCATTCCTCTAGCATCAGAACCGGGTAGAAATCTGTGCATTCCTCTAGCATCCGAACCGAGTAGAAATCTGTGCATTCCTCTAGCATTCGAATTGGATTTAAAAGAAAAACTAGGAAAGAACATACCTGAGAAGAATATTGTATGTCGAGAAGAACTTCTGGACTTGACTCAAAAATGAAGAAAATGAATCAAGTATTTCACGACATATATATAAGCGATAATAGACATGTCTTCATGAAGCAACGCATCTTCACAAACGAACAGAAGTGACTTTCTGACTGTTCTGATTCAAGGACTAGCATTCAAACGACATCAAAGTACGCTTCGTATACAACAGAAGCTTCCTTTGAGGGACTTTTGGGTCTAACACGTATATTATAAGCTTGTCACTCTCAACTCATTCTAGGGCACTATTAACCCTATCTCTAACGAGTTTTCTCATTCTAGGATACTACTGATCCTATCTCTAATGAGTATTCTTATTGGATATTACTAATCCAATCTCTGACGAATCTTTTGTTCAGTTCTAGTGAGTTGTACCCCCAAAGATTTGAGCTAACCAGAGCTCTGATACCAACTGTAACGACAAAGATTTCGCCCGACCCGATCGATCGCAAAATCAACCAAGACCGTTCAAAACCCAAGTACGTTAACTTTGGGAATACAACAACATCAGAACAATAACAGCAGACTTTTATTACATCATGGTAACGTAACATCAGAGTACATAATATCAAAGTACATCGATAAATTATAGCGGAAGATAAAATTACAATATTTTAATACATTGCAACGGAAATAAAATAACTAAAGCAGCGGAAGACAACTATGCTCTGGACACAGCTTTAGGCTTCAATCCAGAATCCTGCTCGAGATAAGAACCTGTAGACAAACTACTCGACTACCCGTGTGGAAAGAGGGCACCCGACTTAGTAAAGGGGGAAACAAACAACGGGTCAGTCATGGGACTGGTGTGAGAATTCTTAACTAATTTAACTAATAGTAATAAGGCAAATCCAAGGACAACGCCGCTAACGCGGAACGGGTTTTATTCCAATGGATTATCGTGCATAACAATAAAGTAAATCGTAAAACAATGCAATGCTTTTTAGAAAAATGAAACCATTATAAGACCCAAGTCCCATCGCACAATGCAACGCAAACCAGAGGATAGGGTTTTACCTTATAATGGTCAAAAGATGCTTGATACGATAAAAAAACGGATTTGATAATATTATTAGTGTATATATGTTTCAAAAACAATTTCAATCATAATGTATCAATCATAGACGGCATAACACCCCATCCTGCTATGTCGCCATACTAGTTCTACAATCAAAACCGCATAAGGTTGTATTGGAAATTGGGTTTCCATCATGAGTCAAGGCTAGGGAGAAGCTCCTTACCGATTCGAGACACTCTAGCTAATGAGTCAAGATTTACCGCAGTTAACCCTTGGACCCTGCAGGACCGGTCCACACATACAACTTCGTGGATTAGTTATTCCTAAACACACATTTTTAACACCCCGTAATTTGAGCATAAAAATTCACAAATTAAAGTATACTTAATTAAGTGAAATGGGTTGCGCAGTGAAATATATATATATTGATATATATATATATATATATAATTGAAAATTAAATAAATAAACATGCAAAAATGTTCAAAACAGCGAATTGGGAGAGGGGAATAACCGAACCGGCCGATTTTTGAGGTCGACCTGAGCTCGCTGGGTCGACTAGGGGTTAATCCAGGCTGTTTGGCTGTCAACCCGTGGGCCGATTCGCTCAAATGCAGATTTTGCATTTAAATGGTTCTCATGGTTCAGCTTTAATCTAAAGGCCCTAGATGGTTCCTACACTTGACTTCTTCCCCAAGACATGATTTGATGGCTAGGATCTAAACTAAGGTTAATCCTATGGCTAAAACTATCCTAGTCTTCTATAAAAAGACCCCTAACCTAAACCTAAATGCTCATTATTCAATCCTATAGCTAAACTATGCCAAAATGTTCTCTCATGACCTCCACCCTCATCCTTTTGTCATAATCTCCATCTCTAATCATATGAGAGAGTTTCTAAAGAAGTATAAGAGTTCCTAAGCTTGCTTAAGTGTTTCTAAGTTTGATTCAAGGCTTTTCTTCATCAAAGCTAGGATCTTTATTATTGATTTGGCTCAAGGGTTTTCATTCGGAGCATTCTTATTTGGAGTTTTTGAGTTGATAGCTTAGTGGCTTCGTCTCAATCTTTTAATATATTCATAAGAAGGCTAATCAACAAGTTGTGAGTTTTCTATAGCCTTAATGACCAATTATTGAAATGATTATGATAGGATATAATGAGGTTATGGCTATGAATGTGGATCAATGCAAGTTATGCAAGTTGTATGCTATGTGTTAATGATGTTATGCATGTTATGCAAGTTATGTGCTATGTGTTAATGATGTTATGCATGTCATGCAAGTTATATGCTATATGTTTGTGATATTATGCAAGTTATGCAAGTAATATGCTACATGTTTGAGATGCTATGCAAGTTATGCAAGCCATATGTTACATGTTCATGATGTTATGCAAGTTATGCAAGTCACAAGTTACATGTTCATGATGTTATGCAAGTTATGCAAGCTATATGCTATATGATCATGATGTTATGCAAGTTATGCAAGTGTTCATGATGCTAGTTGCTATGATAAACATTGATCCACTATGACACCATGATTATGCAAGTTGGGTGTATGATGATATGCAAGTTCATGTATGATATGTATGCAAGTTTGGTGTATGATAATATGCAAGTTCACATATGACATGTTATGCAATTATGATGTTTGATTATATGCAAGAGACATGTGCAAGTTTACACCTTAGTATGATATGCATACATATGCAAGTTAACCCCTTTACATGTCATACATACATATGCAAGTTTACCCCTTTGTATGACATAAGAAACTTATGTAAGTTACCCTCCTTATGACATATGTGATTCATGCAAGTTTGGGTTGATTATCTACGCTAGTTGGGTTTGATGCTATATGCATGTTGACACCTTTAAACCCATGTTGATGCTAATGTTATGCAAGTTGAACCCATTACATTTATGATGAATCTTCCCTTTTATGTCATGTTAGCGAATTACGTGGGGAACGATGGGGTTAATAAACATGTTAATGAAATGGTGTGAAGTTGGTATCAATATGCATACCATAAAGTGATGGACATAATTGAGTCAATTATGTACATCGTTAAAATTGGAATTAATTAGGGAAAATTAATTCGGGGGTGATTAATTAGGTGTAACTAATCGACTAAGACACGAGGTTGGACCCTTTTATAGCGTAAGACTGCCCGGAACCGACCGGCAAATCCAGTGGCTACAAATGATTGGCCCAATGTGAGAGGTCTTAGGCACAAACCAAATACTTGACAAGTGTATAGACACGAGGTTAGACTCGGTTATGGCGTAAGGCTGCCCGGACCCAACCGGCAAATCCAGCTGCCATAAAAGATAGTCTAATGTGAGAGGTCTTTACAACGGTCACGTTCTTAATCAATTAAGAAACACTTAACCAGATAAGCATGTAGTGGGCATGAGGGGTTAAGTGGGTGCCTTGGGTGGCATGTGGAAATCAAGTAGTGCCTTGGGTGGCATGTGAAAAATCTAGTAGTTGCCTTGGGTGGCAATAGAAAATACGATTAGAATACTTAACCGAAGTGGAACATGTAATTAAACATGATTAAAGGGTTAAGTAAGTGCCTTGGGTGGCATATGGAAAAATCTAGTGGGTTGCCTTGGGTGGCAATAGAGAATATGACAAGAATACTTAACCAAAGGGGAACATGTAACTAAACATGATTAAAGGGTTAAGTGGGTGCCTTGGGTGGCATGTAGGAATCTAGTGGGTGCCTTGAGTGGCAATTGAAATATGATTAGATGACTTAACCAAACCTTAACATGTAAGTGGGCATGATTATGAAAAGGGGTTAAGTGGGATGCACTTGATTAAATGACAAGCTTAAGTAGTAGCTTGTGGGGGCCTTAAGTGGCAATTGAAATATGATTAAATGACAAGCTTAAGTAGTAGCTTGTGGGGGCCTTAAGTGGCAATTGAAATATGATTAAATGACAAGCTTAAGTAGTAGCTTGTGGGGGCCTTGAGTGGCAATTGAAATATGATTAAATGACAAGCTTAAGTAGTAGCTTGTGGGGGCCTTGAGTGGCAATTGAAATATGATTAGATGACTTAACCAAACCTTAACATGTAAGTGGGCATGATTATAAAAAGGGGTTAAGTGGGATGCACTAGATAAAATGACAAGCTTAAGTAGTAGCTTGTGGGGGCCCATTTCAACCAGTAACCCATATGTATCTTATTGGGCTCGACCCATGTCGAGGACGGGACACGCGTACTGGGCTTGACTATAAGAGGCCAAAACGGGGTAGCGGTGGCAACGCGAGTCCAACGGGTTTCATATGCGTGTGTGGACCCGGGCTGGTAGGTAAGACGTTGTTGCATCGTGTAGATATAAGTCGTGCACCATTTTCGGGTTGCCACTTTGGGGAATGATACACCCCACTGTGGGGCCAGCACGGGTATCTACGGTAGGGAGCCGATCGCTTGGGGAGTAGCAGGTACACCTAGTGGAGATAGGGGCAGACGGCACCTATGTAGTCAGCTAGGGGTATTCGAAACTACTATTAAAAATTACTAAGTACACTTAGTGGGGATCAACCTTTAAGTAGGAATTATTCTTGGGTAGGTGGAACTTGTGTGGTGCAGTGTAGGAATTATCCTTGGGTGAGTAGATCTAGTGTGATGCAGAATAGTATTTATCCTTGGGTGGATAGGCGCGTCTTTACCGTTATCTTAGTTTATCCTAAGTCTAGTTGGCTACTTAGTGTAGTCATTTATCCCCAGTCGTATCGTACCAGGTTTATATCATACCCTAATTACTTTAATGATTGTATTGTTAAGGTTATAGGGCTCACTCAGACTTATGTCTGACCCCGTTGTTTTTATCTTTTTCCCTAACCCTCAGGTTCTCAGAGTGGGCCTAGCACTAGTGGGCTTTGATCAGATTGCTTTATCTATCTTTTGGAGCTTGGACTCTTGAAGAAAAGCTCGGTTATTTTTTCTATTATAGCTATTAGTATGTAGTGGGATTATGTACTTATGTTTTAATGAGATGGATATTTTGTACTTGGCTCTTGTTGGTTTTTGAGATGTAACCAAACATGTTTACCTTCTGCTGCATTGAAATGATGTTTTAAATTTCAAGTATTACTTATATCTGTCTTGTTGTAATTTTTCAGTTCTATATTCACTTAAATACTCCACCGAAGCTAAGGCATTCCCTTTGTGAGTGACCTTAGTGGGAGTGGGATGTTACACGTGGTATCAGAGCTTAAGGTTACCGGAACAGATAAAATTTTTTGAAAACTATTTTTCTAAAAACATTTTTGGAAGAAGTATTTTCAAAAACATGTCTTATGAGGGAAAAGTTTTTGAAAGAAAAGCATAATCCCCAATAGCCATATCTTTATCCTTCGGATTCTCCGTTTTGAATCTCTTCCTCTTTCTCTTTTTGAATTTCCCCTCCGCGTGTAGATGTCTTTTTAAGATAAATAAGGACTTCCGTATGAAGGTCGGAAGAACCACTTCAAGGGACTAAGACGTTTTCCAGGCCAAGAAATTAGTCCAAGGAGGTGGAGGGCTTATGGGTACCTTTAAGATGGACGAGAGAGGAAGGTTCAAATAGCTATTAGGTAAATAAAGGACGAAACCTTATCATGGTAAGAAGGCCACGAAAGGAGAATGGGAAGGGTAAGGCTAGTTGTTTTGGAGAAATAGGACACCTTATTAGGGTTGTCCAAAGAGGTAAAGACGAAGTACAGGATCTTCGGGAGGGTAGATGTATTCCCTCACGACGGGTATACCTGATGGGGGTAGGACCGTCTAAGTTGAAATTTGGTTCTCTCGATCATCCTGTTCGAACTTTATTCGACTCTGGCGCACCACATTCGTTTATCTCATCATCATTAGTTGAGTCACTGCACCTAGACACCAGTTTGGTAGATGATCCCGTGGTTGTTTCAAACCCAATTGGGAGGGCTCCACTTATTTGTCCATGATATGTTTGGGTTTGAAAATTTCCATACTTAGCGTTGAGTTTAGATGTGATGCTTTTGTTTGGGCTTCACGGGCTATGGGTTGATTTTGGGCAGGGATTGGTTATCCAGTAATGGTGTCGTTCTTGATTGTGAGAGGAGAGTTGTTAGGCTTATGACCCGCTTGGGTAACACTCTCGAGATCTTTTGAAATCCCATAGATTCTGTTATGCTAAATTATCTTGAATCGCTTGATGCTTCGGTTGAGAGTTTGCGATCTGTTAGAGTGGTCTGGGAATACTCGGATGTGTTTGGGGAGGTGAAGGGCTTACCTCCGAAGCGGGAGATAGACCCCCGAATATATCTGGTAGACGATGCTAAACCAGTATCTGTGTCAGTGCACCACATGGCTCCTCGTGAGAGGAGGGAACTCCATAAGCAAGTAGGGGAGTTGCTTGAGAAGGGGTTCATAAGACGAAGTATATCGGAGTGGGGGTGCTCCAGTAGTTTTAGCCACGAAGGCGGATGGGTCCCTCAGACTTTGTGTAGACTATAGAGAACTCAACAAGCTCATAAAGAAGAATAGACACCCATTGCCAAGGGTTGATGATCTTTTTGATCGGTTGGTTGGCGCCTCAGTGTTTCGCAGTGGGACTTGGCCACGGAGTTTCATCAGTTGGGAGTGACTGAGGATAGTATAGAGAAGACCGCCTTTAGGACTCCGGATGGTTTCTATGAGTGGCTGGTGATGCCATTTGGTTTGACGAACGCCCCCGCATATTTTGTTGATTTGATGAATAGGGTGTTCAGGGAGTACCTAAACAACTTCGTAGTGGTCTTTGTGGAGGACATCTTGGTCTTTTCTAAAAGCGAAATAAGTTTTCGTGTGTGCTGAACAGGTTAAGCGAAGCCAGTTATTTGATCTACGGTGGTTCTGGAGTGAGACTGGCAAGGACATCCAGAGTTGGACAAAGGCTTAATTATTCAGCCGTTTTTACTAGTATCATCTCACGTAGGTCATCTGAAATCGAAGGAGGTGTCCCTTGGGTGTTTGTCTGATATTGGTTTAGGCCTTTCGGGCTTGCATTTGGGGGATGTCGAGTTCGACTAGGATGGTCTGCGTGAGAGATGGATAGTTGTGACGATTTTGTATGAGAGAATATCCTGGTTTACTCCAGAAGTGGAGAAAAGCATGCCCTACATCTTAGGGAAGTGTTGGAGGCTCTTCGAGTGCATAGTCTTGAGACAGCAAAGGTGGATGGAGTTCTTAGCATCCTATGATTTCGAGATAGCGTGGTGGCGGACGCCTTGAGCAGAAAAAGGTTGTCCTTGAGTCCATTGTTCATGGAACGAAGAAGCTTGGAATTTATCTCGATGTTTGATTTCAGACCTTCCGTTGACTTTATACCCGATTTGCTAGCATCCTTGGAGGTCAGACCTACCCTTTTGAGACGGATTGGCGAGGCACAGAGGGACGACCCACAGTTGGTTGAGTTGGTATAGAGGCTCATAAGGGAGGAGTCGTCCAGCCATTTGAGTAGGTACACCCTAGACGATAGGGGGTGCTTGCATAGAGACAGTAGACTTTGCGTACCGCAAGACGAGGGTTTGAGGAAGGCTATTCTTGATAAGGCGCATCGTTTTAGGATGACTATTCATCCCGGTGGGGACAAGATGTACCAAGACATGAAGCGAGTTTTCTTTTGGGCCGGTATGAAGAAAGATGTGGCCGAGTATGTCGCTAGATGCTTGGTGTGCCAACAGGTGGAAGCGAAGCAAAAGAAACCGGGTGGGTTGCTTCACTCATTAGAAGTTCCGCAATGGAAGTGGGATAGCGTCTCGATGGATTTTATTGATGGGTTACCAAGATCGAGGAAGGGTAATACGGGAATTTGGGTTGTGGTAGATAGACTTACTAAGAGTGCCCATTTCATACCCGTAAGAGCAAGAGGACTGTTCCATGTCTAGCTTCAGTTTATATTCGAGAGATAGTTCGGTTGCATAGGGAACATGACGTATTCCATGTGTCACATTTGAGGAAGTGCCTACATGAGACCGCAGAGGCGGTAGAGCCGAGCTTGCTTAAAGAAGTGGAGGTAGAGCGTGATGCGACTATTCAACGAGCTCCTACCCGCATCCTTGGGTCTGAGATTAGGAAGTTGAGAAACAGAGAGGTTCGACTAGTCAAAGTGAAAAGGGGAGAAGGTGAGAGTAAGGCTACTTGGGAGACAGAAGTGAAGATGCGTTCATTGTACCCATTTCTTTTGAGGGTATGTCTTTTAACTTCTCCTTTATCGTTTGTCTAGTACTTATCTTATCTTTAGTATGTCCTCTCATTAGTACCTTTGACCTTTAGATAGGATAAAACCTATGGTTGAAACATGTGTTTGAGACATGTTATGTTTGATGGATGCGTGTGGATGCAAGTGGTTGCTAGTGGTTGCTCGTGGATGCATATACACACACTCTAGGCACTAGATCGGCTCAATCACTTCATATTGCATATTGCATAAAATTGTGTGTAGGTAGCTATATTAATGGATGTATAATGGTTGCGTTATCATATGGATGATGCATTTTGGTGTATGGTTGTGCACACATGTAGAGATAGTATGTGTCGATAGGGATCTTTCGCATACATATTGGTTGCATGGCACTATCATGGTTTGCATTAAGGAGGTCAACTAAATAAGTGGACCGCCTAATTTTGCATTAGACAGGGAACATATACACACACTTTTTGCATATGTTCATACGTCATTAGAAATTTTAAGGACAATGGATGCCAGTGTTTGATGGTTTAGTAGATGGTTGTTTGGTTGGTAGGATACGTTCTTCTTGACTTAGAGATTTCGGGGACGAAATCCTTTAAGGAGGGGAGAATGTACACCCCGTAATTTGAACATAAAAATTCACAAATTAAAGTATACTTAATCAAGTGAAATGGGTTGCGCAGAGAAATATATATATATTGATATATATATATATATTGATATATATATATATATATATAATTGAAAATTAAATAAATAAATATGCAAAAATGTTCAAAACAGCGAATTGGGAGAGGGGAATAACCGAACCGGCCGATTTTTGAGGTCGACCCGAGCTCGCTGGGTCGACTAGGGGTTAATCCAGGGTGTTTGGCTGTCAACCCGTGGGCCGATTCGCTCAAATGCAGATTTTGCATTTGAATGGTTCTCATGGTTCAGCTTTAATCTAAAGGCCATAGATGGTTCCTACACTTGACTTCTTCCCCAAAACATGCTTTGATGGCTAGGATCTAAACTAAGGTTAATCCTATGGCTAAAACTATCATAGTCTTCTATAAAAAGACCCCAAAACTAAACCTAAATGCTCATTATTCAATCCTATAGCTAAACTATGCCAAAATGTTCTCTCATGGCCTCCATCCTCATCCTCTTGTCATAATCTCCATCTCTAATCATATGAGAGAGTTTCTAAAGAAGTATAAGAGTTCCTAAGCTTGCTTAAGTGTTTCTAAGTTTGATTCAAGGCTTTTCTTCATCAAAGCTAGGATCTTTATTATTGATTTGGCTCAAGGGTTTTCATTTGGAGCATTCTTATTTGGAGTTTTTGAGTTGATAGCTTAGTGGCTTCGTCTCAATCTTTTAATATATTCATAAGAAGGCTAATCAACAAGTTGTGAGTTTTCTATAGCCTTAATGACCAATTATTAAAATGATTATGATAGGATATAATGAGGTTATGGCTACGAATGTGGATCAATGCAAGTTATGCAAGTTGTATGCTATGTGTTAATGATGTTATGCATGTTATGCAAGTTATGTGCTATGTGTTAATGATGTTATGCATGTCATGCAAGTTATATGCTATATGTTTGTGATATTATGCAAGTTATGCAAGTAATATGCTACATGTTTGAGATGCTATGCAAGTTATGCAAGCCATATGTTACATGTTCATGATGTTATGCAAGTTATGCAAGTCACAAGTTACATGCTCATGATGTTATGCAAGTTATGCAAGCTATATGCTATATGATCATGATGTTATGCAAGTTATGCAAGTGTTCATGATGCTAGTTGCTATGATAAACATTGATCCACTATGACACCATGATTATGCAAGTTGGGTGTATGATGATATGCAAGTTCATGTATGATATGTATGCAAGTTTGGTGTATGATAATATGCAAGTTCACATATGACATGTTATGCAAGTACGATGTTTGATTATATGCAAGAGACATGTGCAAGTTTACACCTTAGTATGATATGCATACATATGCAAGTTAACCCCTTTACATGTCATACATACATATGCAAGTTTACCCCTTTGTATGACATAAGAAACTTATGCAAGTTACCCTCCTTATGACATATGTGATTCATGCAAGTTTGGGTTGATTATCTATGCTAGTTGGGTTTGATGCTATATGCATGTTGACACCTTTAAACCCATGTTGATGCTAATGTTATGCAAGTTGAACCCATTACATTTATGATGAATCTTCCCTTTTATGTCATGTTAGCGAATTACGTGGTAACGATGGGGTTAATAAACATGTTAATGAAAGGGGAACATGTAACTAAACATGATTAAAGGGTTAAGTGGGTGCCTTGGGTGGCATGTAGGAATCTAGTGGGTGCCTTGAGTGGTAATTGAAATATGATTAGATGACTTAACCAAACCTTAACATGTAAGTGGGCATGATTATGAAAAGGGGTTAAGTGGGATGCACTAGATTAAATGACAAGCTTAAGTAGTAGCTTGGGGGGCCTTAAGTGGCAATTGAAATATGATTAAATGACAAGCTTAAGTAGTAGCTTGTGGGGGCCTTAAGTGGCAATTGAAATATGATTAAATGACAAGCTTAAGTAGTAGTTTGTGGGGGCCTTGAGTGGCAATTGAAATATGATTAAATGACAAGCTTAAGTAGTAGCTTGTGGGGGCCTTGAGTGGCAATTGAAATATGATTAGATGACTTAACCAAACCTTAACATGTAAGTGGGCATGATTATAAAAAGGGGTTAAGTGGGATGCACTAGATAAAATGACAAGCTTAAGTAGTAGCTTGTGGGGGCCCATTTCAACCAGTAACCTATATGTATCTTATTGGGCTCGACCCATGTCGAGGACGGGAAACGCGTACTGGGCTTGACTATAAGAGGCCAAAACGGGGTAGCGGTGGCAACGCGAGTCCAACGGGTTTCATATGCGTGTGTGGACCTGGGCTGGTAGGTAAGACGTTGTTGTATCGTGTAGATATAAGCCGTGCACCATTTTCGGGTTGCCACTTTGGGGAATGATACACCCCACTGTGGGGCCAGCACGGGTATCTATGGTAGGGAGCCGATCGCTTGGGGAGTAGCAGGTACACCTAGTGGAGATAGGGGCAGACAGCACCTATGTAGTCAGCTAGGGGTATACGAAACTACTATTAAAAATTACTAAGTACACTTAGTGGGGATCAACCTTTAAGTAGGAATTACTCTTGGGTAGGTGGAACTGGTGTGGTGCAGTGTAGGAATTATCCTTGGGTGAGTAGATCTAGTGTGGTGCAGAATAGTATTTATCCTTGGGTGGATAGGCGCGTCTTTACCGTTATCTTAGTTTATCCTAAGTCTAGTTGGCTACTTAGTGTAGTCATTTATCCCCAGTCGTACCGTACCAGGTTTATATCATACCCTAATTACTTTAATGATTGTATTGTTAAGGTTATAGGGCTCACTCAGACTTATGTCTGACCCCGTTGTTTTTATCTTTTTCCCCAACCCTCAGGTTCTCAGAGTGGGCCTAGCACTAGTGGGCTTTGATCAGATTGCTTTATCTATCTTTTGGAGCTTGGACTCTTGAAGAAAAGCTCGGTTATCTTTTCTATTATGGCTATTAGTATGTAGTGGGATTATGTACTTATGTTTTAACGAGATGGATATTTTGAACTTGACTCTTGTTGGTTTTTGAGATGTAACCAAAAATGTTTACCTTCTGTTGCATTGAAATGATGTTTTAAATTTCAAGTATTACTTATATCTGTCTTGTTGTAATTTTTCAGTTCTATATTCACTTAAATACTCCACCGAAGCTAAGGCATTCCCTTTGTGAGTGACCTTAGTGGGAGTGGGGTGTTACACATTTCCCGATCCTATAGGACCTATCATCCGAGGCGCGCCACATTCCATAGTGCACATAAGTAAATATCAGCCAGTTTAAGCACTGAAACAACTTCAAGCTAGAAAGAAACGTGCTGCTCTCCCTGCATTCCCTTCTCTCGTTTTAGACTCAACCGGGTTGTGAGGTTCGCGAAGTAACGTTATAACCACATGGCCTGCTTTTCAACAAGGCCTTGGTCATCTTCATCTTAGCGTTCCACGTTGACAATTCACGCCATGTGATTGATAACTATTAATACACAACCTCTAAGGGTGTTGAGCAAGAGAATAAATTCTCTGCCACCAACGGTCGTATATTAATAGAAATAAATTTACATAGAACAAAATTCAACGTCAGACACACATTCCATTTATAAACTTATGGTCTGGGTCTGAGCGAAAGCCAAAACCGTACAAATCAGCACTACGTCCGGATAACTATCATCTTAGCCCCATCTTGGGAGCAAATCAATCAAGGGCCTCAACACTAGTTACCCATTCGATGTGAAGATCGTCGGTCTTCAATCGCCGTCTTCAATTCTTCGAACGTCATATCATTATTTGGAATGAGAGTAAACTCGGACTTCCAAATAATCTTCGCATAATTATCTTTTAAATTATTTCATAACGTTATTATTTATCACTAATTTTATTTTGATAAAAATAGATATAAATCATTCCATGTAGTCATTAACATATAAGGGCAACGAATCAACCAAACAAACAGCGCACAATCGTGTTCATGTATCATATCAAGGTATCATGTTCAATGAACATTTCAATTCCATTCCCACATTTATTTTTTAATAAATAACAACTAAAATGTAACTTTCAATTTATTCTTTTACTGCATAGAAAATGTCATTAAAACATCTCTTTTTCTTATTTACTTACATTACATGTAAATAAGTGTTTTCCTTTTCTTCTGCATATCCTATTTACATGAGAATGCAAATTAAAGTGTCATCTAAAATAGTTCTTTTTATTTACATGAGAAAATGTAAATAAAGTTTTCTCTAATAATATGTTCATTTTATTTACATTAAAGTGAAAATATAACTCAACGTTGAATTTCATTCTTTTATTCTTTTATTTGAAATGTAAATTCTATTCAAATGTTGAATTTCTATATTTTTTCCTTTTAATTACACTGTAAAATCTCCTTTTTAATTACATTACAGACGTAAAATTTCTATCTTTTAACTATATTATAAAATCTCCTTTTTAATTACATTGTAAATGTAATTAACATTACGGTGAAAAATTTTCTCTTTATAAATTACATTAAAATGTAATTTTATTTACAATGTCAAATTTTACTTCTTAATTACATTAAAAATGTAATTTACATAACGGTGCAAATTATGTTCATTACAAATTTAACACAGAACGGTGTAAATAATGTCACTTCTAATTCAACTAAATGAGGTCTCTTTTTATTCACTAACCAAAATGATGTCTTGTAATTATTCACTAACCAAAATGATGTCTTGTAATTATTTCAACTAAAATCAGTGAAAAATGTAATTTTTATTATTTCAACTAAAATCGATGTTAAAGTCATTCTTTTCCTTTTAAACCAAAAATCAGTGTCATTCCTTTTTATATAAAGAAAAATGAAACTTTTCTTTTATTTACCATCAACAGTGGAACTTTCTTATTTAACAAACAGAAAGGTGGAATCTTTATTTATTAACAAAAAATGAAATCTTTTTTTTTTTTTTTGAAAATTGGTTCACTTTATTGCAAAAACCAATAAAAACCTCCTTTATGAGCCTCGTTAAAACCTTGTGATCCCCCTAACCTAAATGGGTGCCTTACAAGGAAAAAGAGTACTTATAAATTTGGTGTACAAAGTGCTGAAGTTATCAAAAGAAATACAACATAAACCATAAAAAAGAACACAAATAAACATGACTATACCCAAAAACACAAAAAGCTTCTTCACGGCCCAACCAGGCACATCTTCACACATCAGAGAAACCGCTTCGTCAGGTATCCATCTTCAAATATATCGACACGTTGCAGTTTAACCGATATCATTAAGTTCGATACCCCATCTACCAAGCATTGACTCACTTCTCCTATCTCGAACAGTCCGACTTCCATTATTGAAAAGTAAGCATTTAATATCCCCTTCAATTTTCCAAAGAAACGTTGAAGAATCCGAGCTTTTTCCAAGGAATACTCTTGAATTCCTTTCCTTCCAGATGAAATATATGACGCTGGTGAAGGTAGCACATGCTAAGTCTCTCAATTGATCTTTTTTCTTGAAATTTTCATGTATAAGCCTCGCTTCATCTTTCAAATCAAATAAATTGACAGGAAGATCCAATCTTTGCTTTAGGGAAAGCCAAATGAAAGCTGTAAAGTCATAAAAGAAGAAAAGATTTTGAATTGTCTCAGGATGGTTGTTGCAAAGGGGACAGAGCAGATCCGAGATGTTGCTGTAACGATGAACCCCATCCTTCGTGTTTAATCTGCCAAGACAAGCAAGGTAAGCAATAAAAGACATTTTTTTACTGTTTTTAGCATGCCAAATTACAAAAACAAAAAAAATCTTCTTGATTTTCATGATGTCTCAGGTGATCCCAAGCTTTGTGAAATGTGAACTGACCAGCTTCACACCATACGTACTCATCATGAATTTTATTTGAATAAATTGAGATGGACTTGATTTCTTCTAGCAGTTCTCTAGTGGCAAGATGTATTTCAAGTATTAACTTCCCATTTCTGATAATTTTACTGACTTTTTCATCTGCATTGCCTATTATATTCAATCTATTGTAACCTAGCAGATCAACTAAACTTTTGCAATTAACCTAAGGTTCAAACCACGAATTTGTTTCCTCTCCATTTGCAATGTTTTTATTGAACAACCGTTTTGATCTTGACCTTAATCTTAAAAGAGATTTCCAAGTTGTAGATGCATTATTATCCTTAGCCATTGACCAAAAATAATCCTTCTTGAAGTATCTATTGTGCATCCAAATACTCCAAAGTGAGTTATTAGATAGAAATTTCCATAGAAGCTTCACACATGCTGCTTTCTTAAGATCTGAACATAATTTTAAACCTACTCCTCCTTCCTTCTTAGGTCTACATAAATTCTGCCATGTCACTTTATGTGATGAACCACCCCAAAAAAAAATCATCACATATTGATTAAAGTTTATCTGTGGTATATTCTAGGATTTGATAGATGAAAATACAATATAATATAATAGGAGTAATAACAGAATTGATAAGTTCAGCCCTTCCCTGCAAAACTTAACAATTTTGTTTCCCAACCATTAATTTTGCTTTGAACTCTTTGGATGAGAGAATTGCACTCTGAATAGTGTAAATAGTTGGAAGACAATGGTACTCCTAAATATTTAATTGGTAAAGAACCTTGCTGAAATCCCAAAATATTATTGATCTGCTCTGCATTTACAACTGATGCACTGAAAAACACTTTGGTTTTAGATGCATTGACATTTAAACCAGCATACACACTTAAATTCTGAAAAATCTTCTTTAAAGATTGGGCATTGGAAATAGATGATTTACCAAATATCATCAAGTCATCAGCATATAGAAGGTGAGAAATAATAGGTAGACAAGAACTGCTGGGCTGAAAATCCTTATTATGAGTTGCTTCATCCATCATATAGGTAAAATATTACATTGCAATAGAAAATAAATAAGGGGATAGTGGATCACCCTGTCTAATTCCCCTATTTGAAGTGATAAACCCCTTTGGAACACCTTGTATCATTATAGAATATGTAGCAGTCGACATACATTCATATATGACATTTATGAAATGAGTGGGAAAACTCATTTTTGACATCATGTAACATATGAATTCTCTATTGACACAATCATATGCTTTCTGTAAATCTACTTTAACACATAATTTTGGCATTCCCTTTTTCTTGAAATCCCTTAATAATTCATGTGCAAGCAATATATTATCCCCAATATATCTGTCTTGTATAAATGCACTCTGATTTTCTGAGATTAGATAAGGCATAAAATGCTTAAGCCTATTACACAAAACTTTACACAAAATTTTATAACAGACATTGCAGCATGCTATTGGTCTATAATGTGATATCTCAGTAGGCTTATCATTTTTGGGGATTAAAGTGATGAAAGTGTGGTTTAGGGACTTAGGAAGTTTACCTGATATAAAAATATCTGAAATAGCTAGCAATAACTCATCCTTCAGTTCATCCCAGTGCACTTTAATTTTTTTTGAATTAATCCCATCAGGTCCAGGACTTGATTCATCGTCAATTGAAAATAAAGCCTCTTTAATCTCTAATAAATCAATTGATTTTAATAGAAATTGCTGTCCTTTTGAATTGATATTGAATATTGGATGGAACATTGGAAATGATGTAATTCTTGGACCATTAAACATGTCTTGAAAATATTTGATAGCTTGAGTTTCAATTCCTTCAGCTTTGAATATTAAATTCCCACTTGGATAAATTAATGCTCTGATGTGGTTGAAAAATCTTCTATTTGACATTCCTGAGTAGAAGAATTTAGAATTTGTATCTGCCTGCTGAAGCCATGTAACTTTTGATTGTTGTCTAAGAGCTTTGAAATGTATTTGTTGCAAATTCTGATACTCCTTTTTTTCCAACAAATAATTTTCATATAGGTCACAATTCTCTGGAGTATCATCAGCAGCTTTCTCTAGTTGAAGAGCAATGTAACAACCCGCATTCTACGCATCGGAGGATCGTAGAATATTTATTTCTTTCTCATATGAAGTCGTATGGTCATGTAACTTTGGGAAACAATCATTGGGGTCATTTCCCATGTTCATGATTTTTGCCGATTTTTAAATGACCATTTTGCCCCTAGATGATCTTGTTTCGCCCATAACTTTTGATGGGAAAGGAATTTTGACCTGAAACCACTTCCATTAGATTTGTTTGATGGTTTACCTTTCCGTAGAGTGGTCACATGCGAAAAACGGACTTACCGTTTGGGAGATATGGCTGAAATAAGGTTTGGAAGGTGAAAAACAACTTAACCGGGCCAAATGAGGTGATTAGCAAATGGGCCCAAACCCATTTCGGGATTAGGGTTATGGGGAGGCTGAAATGAGTTAGGGTTTCATTTCATTTCAGTTTTCTAGCCTCCACTTACCTCTAAGAAACCCTAAAAATGGTCTCCAACCTCTAAATCACCTCCAAATCACTGTCTACTTGAAGATTGGGCTTAGCAACATCAAATCAAGAGAGATCAACACCAAATCAACATTAGAGCTATTGTTTAGCATTGGGATTCGCACCAAATCAGTGATTTATTTCAGATTCAAGTTTTATTTGTGGCTAAGGTGAGTGATTTGCATAGTTCCTCACTAATTATGGTTGATTAAGGGTAATTAGTGAAGATTAGCGAATTTATACGTTAATAAATTCTGGAAAAAATACTTATAAATTCTTAAATAATGTTTTAAACCTCTGATATGAATTTTGGTTAAGTTTTGCTAATCCTATCATTAGTTGTGCCTAAACATGCTTAAGGAAAATAGGGGGTTTTGGCTATGTTTGATCCATTTTAACCTATCATATTGATGTTTTGGTGTTTGAGGTCACTTCTACTTGTTGCTATGACTTTGTGGTATGCTTTGTGATTGATTAGAATACTTAGAATGTTCGAAAACGTCGTTGAGAGGCGTACAAAATGTTCGCTGGAAAAGTTGCAGAAAAAGAGTGCAGGCTTTCGGATCGGATCGGGTGGATGGGCTCGGACCGGGCAAAGGATCACCGAACCGAACCGTAGCTTAGCACAAGAGAAAGTATGGAAAAAAGGAAGGCCACAAAGGTTGAACTGGGATTGGATCGGGCTAAGGAAGGGGGATCGGATCGGAGCGTATGGGAATAAGGAAGGGGATCGGATTAGAAGAAGGCCAAGCCAGGAGCTAAGAGAGTGGGGGACCCGAACCGAACCGATGAAGCAAACTGATGGAGAAAAAGGGAACCTGAACCGAACCAATACGACGTGAAGGACCCGAACCGAACCGAGATGCATATCTACGACCGAACCGAACCGATGGCAAGGAGGAATCCGAACCGATCCAGTATTGACAGAAAAACCCGAGATGCAAAGGTAGTCCCAATTGGAAGTTAGAGCTCAGGATCCAGTTGGGAACCAATGAGTTCACTTCATGATTGGGCTTTACTGCGGGACGTGTGCTAAGGAGTTTTCGACGTTCATAACTTCGATTCACCATGAAGGACAGGACTATGTTATCAGTGCAGTAGAGTCACTATGACTCGAGGGGCAAAGTGATCGTAGTAGGACTATGAGCCAGCGTAGATGGGGTGTACAACTCCATGGGGCAAAGTGGACGTAGTAAAGGATTGGTAAGGCTATGAGCCAGCGCAGATGGGGTGAATAACTCCATGGGGCAAGTGGACATAGCGAAGGATTAGTGACTATGTATCAGTGCAGTGAAGCCATTTATGGTTTCATGGGACAAGGTGATCATAGCAAAGTATTGAGGTGATCGAAGTGGTGAATATCGTATGCTTTACGCACTGAGTGAGAGATGTGAGTATGGTTGCTATGTTTGATTGTTTGCCATCACTATGACATGCACACACCCCACCTCCGTTATCTTTACACCATTTGGTTAGTGGCACCTTAGAGTGTTGTACAGTATGTAGTGCTAACTCTTTGGTTGCAAGTCCAGGTTCAGGTATGGTTTAGTATACCTGTTATTGTTCTGTTTAGCTGCTTATCGCTCATACCAGACTTTTGTCTGACCCAGAATTTTATGTCTCTTCTTATTACTCTGGGTGCTCACACGAGCAAACTAGAGACGGGTTAGCTGGTGATGCGCGAGTAGCTGATTCGGAGGCGAGCAGGAGGCTTCCACGTATGATATATAGATATTCTCCCTGTGTCGTTGCTGGTTACTACTTTGGCATTAGTAGTGTACCTTTCTTGTTTATCTTTTTGAGACAGTATTTTAAAAGTTGTAATAAGCTGTATTTTGGATTCCCGCTGCTATGATGCTTAGTTCTAGTTTTCAGCTTATGCACCGTCTCGCCTGTTTTATGTCAAGTATGTTGTTATTATATTTTGTTCTATGCGCTGTGAGGCATTCTACAGGTACTTTGTTGTTTCTTCGTCTTCTTTCTTTTCTTCTGACGACCGTCCCGTGCTAACTGGACATGTGTACAGTGCACTTTTGGAGTAAATGTCGGTTGGTGCGGGGCGGGCTGTCACAAGCAACTTCTTTAGCTTGTTTAAGGTCTGTAAAATTCCTGTCTCTCAATTTATTCCAATTTTTGAATTCAGATTTACAGTTTTTAAGCTTCTGCATGAATTGATATCCCTAGAAACCCCAAACAGCTGAGTTTAGACCTTTAACTACTGCATCCTTATATCCATCCATAAGATGCCAATCGTTTCTGTATCTAAAAGGAAATCCCTTAGCATCTTTAGTAGAAATAAGATCTAACAATATAGGATTATGGTCACTAGATTTTTGAGAGAAAGAAAGAGCTTTCATGTCAAGAAATTGATGAAGGAAGCTGTTGTTTACCAATATTTTGTCAATGCAAGTTGTAATTCCTTTTCTACGCCAGGTAAACTTAAAACGCATAGGTTTAATTTCTGATAATGAAGCCTAGATTACAAATTTCTGAAGTTCTCTTATCTGCTGAAAAGGAACTGATAGTCCCCCTCTCTTGTCATTTGGATTTAAAACATTGTAAAAAATCCCCCATTAGAACCCATGCATTATTTATCAAACTTACTTCACTCATTAAATTTTGCCATAGAGAAATCCTTTCTGCAAAGATATTGCTAGCATATATAACTGAAAAAACCATCTCCAGTCCCCCTTTATTGTTCACCTTTACTGTCAAGTGTTGAAATGAAAAAGATGAATTTATCACATCCCAGACATTAGTATCCCAAATTAGAAGTATTCTGCCAGAAGACATTGCTGAGTTATTTGTTATAAATCTCCAATAACTAGGTAACATAGACACAAAAATTGCTAAATTATTAGAAGACAATTTATTTTCTACTAAACCAACCAAAGTTGATTTAGTATTGTTAAGGAGAACTAACACTTCCTTCATACGTGAAGTAGTGTTCATTCCCCTTACATTCCACGTTAGCATCGTCATTTAATTGAAGTAGAACTCCTTGTATTTCTTTTAGAAGGAGGAATATAAGCTGCATTTGTTCCAATGCTGTCTTCTTTTGTGTAATTTGCATTTTTGTTGACCATGCTAGATACATCTACTTGTTTTCCTTTTTCTTTAGAAGCTACTTTCTCATTCTCTGATATTGAGTCTGCTATGAAGTTAATATCATCTGGCATTATATCTTCAGGAAGCTTGGAGTTCAGAAAATCTAAATCATCCTCCGGATTGATAGAGGTACTGCCTAATTCATTTGCATCTTGCTTTTTACTCTTTCCTTCTAATTCAACCTCGTTTTCCTCTGGATTTTCATTTGGTTCAGTTTGAAATTCTGGTGGAATCCAGCGAGGGTCTTCTGAAATTTCATGATATGATTCCTCATGACCAAACAATTTGCATCGAGAGCAACTGGAAGGAACAAATTCGTGTTCTATATTTATGTTAAACTTTGTGCCATTATGCATTAGAATAGGGACTTCATTTTTCAAATCTTTAGATGTATCTATTGAGATTAGGACTCTGGCATATTTTGTAAACCTTCTATTTGTTGTGTTTTCATCCATCAAAACTGGATTTGATATATAACTTGCTATTAATTGAATAGCATCAATAGTCCAAATTTCCATTGGTAAGTTAACCAATCTTATCCAGATTTGAACTGTGTCGTTATGTTTTTTGAGAAATCATATCCAGGAGTCCATGCCTCAATCAAAAGTAGTTTTCCAAAATAAGAGTATGTTGTACTTTCCAAAATACGTGAAAAATCATTTCGATCTTCAAACTAGACTGTAAAATCATATGATGGAGAAATGTGAATGTTAAAATTGCCCTGAGGTTTTCATACCTTGGATATGTAGTCTTTTAGCTTGATAGATGATAGCCTAAAGAATATCGGTATCAAAGTCAAAGTATTAGTCCAAACTTCCTTCAATTTGTTAAAAATCCTTTCTGTGATGAAAACGTGATCTGCTGATGGCTTAACGTAAGTAAGATTCCGATTAGATCTGGTTTCCTTGATGATGGTATTTGGATCTGTAAATTTCAGATCTGGATTAGAAGAATCCAATTTAGGTAGTGGTATTTTTGTAATTTCCTTTTCTACATAATAAAAATGTAATTTCCTTTTCTACATAATAAAAATGTCCTTTTATTTTACAATGTAAATTTTACTCTTTAATTTCCTAATAAAAATGTAATTTTCATTACATGGCAAAATCAAATCCTAATTAATTACATAAAAATGTGATCTCATTAACAATGCAATTTCCAATTTTTTTATTGCATATAAAAATGTAATCTCATTTAATGTAAATTCTTATCCTTTAATTGCATTTAATGTAATTCTCTTTTCTTTATAATCTTGATTACATAAAAATGTAATTCCCTTCCTGTTTTTCAACACTTTTATTTATACAGTGTATATTATTCTTAATAAAAGACAATTCTTATTTAACATGTCATTATTTTAGATAAAGGACATTTTTATTTACATGACAATATTCCAACAAAATGACATATATATTTGTTATGACCATATTCTAACCAAATGACATTTTAATTCTAATATTTCTAATTCAACCAAATGACATTTTAATTCTAATATTTCTAATTCAACCAAATGACATGTTTACAATTCTAGCAACCAAATAAAAAGAGATTTTGTCAGCATACAAACTTCTGTATTTCTAATGAAAAATAACAAGAAGTATTTATTTGTCTACATGTTTTCAACCTTGTATATGACAAATAAAAAGAAGTGTTTATTTGCATAACCTATTTTTCATTCATGACATTTTCAAACATGGCATTTTTTTTATACAAACATAAATGATCTTTCCTAACATGGCATCTTATATTAACATGACAAATTTCCTCTAACATGACATTAGTATAAATGCATGACAATTTTCTCTAATATGACATTACTATATTAACATGACATTTCTATTAAATGACATTTTTACCTAACACAGCATTTTATAACAAAAATGATATTTTTGTTCTAAAGCAACATTTTATAACAAAATGTTAATATTTTCCAATGTCACATTTCTATCTAAGATGTTATTTTTGTCTAACGCCACATTTTTAACAAAAATGAACTTCTATATATCTTATGCAGCATTTTTAACAAAACGGTGTTTTTATTCTAGCGACTAAATAAAGGCTAATTTTGTTTTCATACCATCTATTTCAACAAAAATGATGTGTTTGTTTTCATACAGTCTATTTTGTTTATGAAATATGAATACAACTAAATGACCTATCCTGTTTACAAAATAATTATCTATTTTTACATAGCAATCTCTATATTAACAAAAATACATAAAAGTGAATATTTTCATTTGACAACCATTTTAATTTCAAGACAACAAATAAAGAAACATTTTTATTTGTTTACTATTTCTAATTTTAAATATGGAAAATAAAAAGAAATGTTTTTTTTCTAATGTGACCTTTTTAACATAAACGACAAATTTCATTTCTAATGTAACTTTTTAACATACATGACAAATTTCATTTGATTAGAAGTGCAACATAAAAATTCAATCTTTTTTTTCTTTGATTTCCAATGCAACAAAAAAAATTTAATTTTTTCTATTCGCTTATGAATGCAACGTAAAATTCAATATTTTTAATTGGTTACAACACAACATAAAAATTCATGCGCATATGCAAATCTTAAGGAATATATCTGAGGTAATAACATAGAAATTAAATTCCAGCGTGTACATAGATCCTAACCGACAGATCTGGAATAATAACAACAAAATAATAGCTGCGCAAATCTCAGATCTTAAACAGATCTGAAAATAAATAACAGCAGCGTAAACGCGAATCTGAATAAACACCAAAATTGATCGCAAACACAAATCTAAATTATTGCACACCTACAGGTATACAGATTATATTCAAGGGAATAATTAAACATTAAATTTAAATTTAATTCAAGAATAGATTCAGAATTCTCACCTTGGGATTTTTCAGATCTAGAAATCAAAGAAAGTCAGAACTGTGCACAACTGATCTAGGGTGTGGTGTTATGTGTCACTGTTCCAATATTGTCAAACTTGTCAGAATCTGTATCGATTTGAATCAAAAAAACATGTTTTTAATTATAAAAATTAAAATTAGCAATGAAATCAAGTGTTGCAAATTGTAAAAATTAATTTTATTTAACCTCTGAATTTGTTCCAATCTTTGATTCAAGATATCTCAAGCTACGGTGTATGAATTGAGGCGCGCTTGTCGGAGATGGAAGGCCTAGGGGAGGCGCATCCACGTCGGAAGTAGGGGAAGGTGCGGTGGCGTGGCTGAGGCACGGCGGGGCAATGAAGTCGGCGGGTTGGGTGGCGCGGTTTTTGAGATACAGGGCACTAGAGGAGATGAAACTTGTTGGAGGTGGAAGAGGACATTGATGTAGGTAGAAAGAAATTTTAGAGGAAGAGAGAGTAGCCGCCATGGGCAGTTGAAGAAGGAGAATGACATATTAGGTTTTAGAAAATGGTTAGGGTTAGACTATAAGATATTATACAGGGGTTGTGGTTTTTTAACAAAACCCCTTTGTCCTTAAATTATGTTTATTTAGTTTCTCTTCTTTTTAGTCCTTGCGCAGAAGTTTCGTAAATTAATATATCACGGGAACAGTCAAAATCTTTCCTGTTTTGACTGTATCATAAGTGGCAAGGTTTCAATTATTTTCAGAAATTAACCTATCATTAGTTTGATATGGAATCTCCTTCAATTCTAAACCAAACCAATCAAGAAAAACACTCATTTATTTCACGCATGCATTTGTTTCTAGAAATGCACATTTCATTTCTTATGTTATTACATATACACACACACACACACACACACACACACACACACACATATATATATATATATAATTTCTTAGCGTATAATTCCAAAATCAATTAATTAAGTTATTAAAGCATTCCTTTTTAACTTAAGATAAATTATGTTTCCTATAACTGCAATTGTCTTTAAATTATGAAATGCGATTTATGTGAAATACCTAACTTTCCAATGAATGAATAAATCTTCTTCCTTTTTCCCAAATTTGATTCGTTTCCATTTATTAGGATATACGCTGATTTGTAGAAAGAATACCATATAGACATTTATTTTCCATGTTTCTAAAGATTTTGATTTATTAATAGTTTACCATTGTTAGCACATAACCATTCTGTAATTCCATAAGGTTGATCGTATTAGCATATTTTTGCATATTAGTTTTATTTCACTTATTTTTATTTCAAGTAATTGAAGGGACATAAGGGAATTTTATTGTATATAATCAAAGGTGTAATAGGATGACGCTTACTGAGAAATATTAAATGGTAATTATTTATTACACAGAACCTTTAATAATGGAGTGATTGATTAGCATTAATGTTTATGGCTAATATTCTTACTTTTCCTTTCATATTAATAATCCAGAAAATTCTAATTGACATTCAATTATCACAAATAAAGTCTTGCATTCTATACAACTAATATAATTAGACTCTTATGTATTATTTTATACCATCTTATAAACACATGTTACGTAATCTTTATCTTTATTACTATATAGACCTTACATATTTTTTTTCCATATTTGGTATTCTTTTAATTTGTCTTGCTCATTCTCATTTCACATTAAACTATATTTATATTCATCAATCCATTTAAACATTTTGTTTAATGACACTTATCACTTAGTTAACCATTTTGACCCTTATATATTATAAATATAAATTTCATAGCGACCTTTCTAAATTTTAATTTTGACATAATTTATAAATTATAAACTGAAATCTAAATTCGTTATAAAGATATCATCGATACAGTTCTAGCATTTCTTGTTTCGACTAATCTTGACTTATAATAAATTTTATATATATTTTTCCAAAGTTGAAAAATGAATTTTGAAATTACCGCGCCATTTCGGGCTCGGAATGGAATTAATAAAAAATTTAAAGTTTTACTTCAAATAAAATAAAATTTTAATCGTGATTATTTAAAATAAATTATTTTAAATATCAAAAACTCATTAAAATTATTTAAAATAAAATTTAATATTTACCCCAAAATTCAGGGTTGTTATAGTATCCCCTACTTAAAAAAAATTCGTCCTGGAAAAGGAACGAAGTTAAAAGTGTTTAATTATCCTACTCAATTTTTTATTCTTTATTATTCATTCATTGGTTTAAATAATTTTATAGTTGAACTAATAATTACACTACACAATCATCGATCAATTGGTTGATTAGATTTTTAAATATTTATAACTTATATATATATATATATATTCAAAAATCATATTTTCTAAAATAGATTATAATTACAAATACGTATATTATAAGCTTGTCACTCTCAACTCATTCTAGTGCATTACTAGCCCCATCTCTAACGAGTTTTCTCATTCTAGGATACTATTGATCCTATCTCTAATGAGTATTCTTATTGGATATTACTAATCCAATCTCTGATGAGTCTTTTGTTCAGTTCTAATGAGTTGTACCGCAAAGATTTGAGCTAACCAGAGCTCTGATACCAACTGTAACGACAAGGATTTCGACCGACCCGATCGATCAAAAAATCGACCAAGACCTTTACAACCCGAGTACGTTAACTTTGGGAATAGAACAACATCAGAACAATAACAGCAGACTTTTATTGCATCATGGTAACGTAACATCAGAGTACAGAATATCAGAGTACATCGAGAAATTACAGCGGAAGATAAATTACAATATTTTAATACATTGCAACGGAAATAAAATAACTAAAGCAACGGAAGACAACTATGCTTTGGACACATCTTTAGGCTTCAATCCAGAATCCTGCTCGAGATAACAACTTGTAGATAAACTACTCGACTGCCCGTGTGGAAGGAGGGCACCCGAGTTTGTAAAGGTGGAAACAAACAACGGGTCAGTCATGGGACTGGTGTGAGAATTCTTAACTAATTTAACTAATAGTAATAAGGCAAATCTAAGGACCACGCTGCTAACGCGGAACGGGTTTTATTCCAATGGATTACTGTGACGACCCCAAACTCCCGTGGAACGAAAGTAAGGAAAATCGTATGGAATATGACATAACTAGAACAATAACAGATCTCAGAGTATAGCAGAACATATAAATCATTGCAGCGGAAAGAAATGTCATCGCAAACATCATCACTGAAACATCAGAGTATGCAGCACA
The DNA here is from genome assembly GCA_030737875.1 of Allium sativum. Taxonomy (NCBI): domain Eukaryota; kingdom Viridiplantae; phylum Streptophyta; class Magnoliopsida; order Asparagales; family Amaryllidaceae; genus Allium; species Allium sativum. The sequence goes on along the minus strand of CM060918.1, from coordinate 20,197,796 downwards.
GAATTACACTTAACAAAATAGATGTCTCAAAGAAAAGAAATAGAGTCTCAATCTCTCAAATTACATCAATACTAAGTATTGTCTCAAAGTCTTAAGCAGAAAATAAAAGATAAAAAGAAAGTTTCTTCAGCATCTCCATCAGCAAGCTTCCATCCAGCGAATATCCAAGCCTAACCTGTCACTTGGCTGCCCGTGTAAAAGAGGGCACCCGAGTTTGCAAAAGGTGAAACAAACTACGAGTCAGTCATGGGACTGGTATGAGATATCTTAATTAACTAACGGGTTTGACAATCACGAGGACCACGCCGCTATTGCGGAACGGGTTTACTCCATGGGATTATCAGTGCAATAAATAAGGTATAACGTTAAATAACGCAATGCTTTTTAGAAAAATGAAACCATTATAAGACCCAAGTCCCATCACACAATGCAACGCAAACCGGAGGATAGGGTTTTACCTTATAATGGTCAAAAGATGATAAATACGCAAAATACGATTTTATTGTTAGTGTGTATATGTTTAAAGAAAATATTTCAATTATAATATTAATCCTAGACGGCATAGCTACCATCTATTATGTCGCCATACTAGTTATGCAATCAGAACCGCATAGGAAGTATTGGGAATTGGGTTTCCATCATGAGTCAAGGCTAGGGAGGAGCTCCTGACAGATTCGAGACAATCTAGCAATGTCTCAGGATTCGGACGCTGGCGAACCCTTGGATACAGCAGGGCTGGTCCACAAATACTTTAGTGGATTAGTTATGCCTGAACACACGTTCCCCGATCCTATTGGACCTACAAATCGCCCGAGGGCGACCGATAAGAATAAACCAAGGCCTCGCAAAAATTCCAATAACCACATAAGCAAATGTCAGCCAGTTTAAGCACTGACACCACTTCTAGCTAGAAAGAAACATGTGCACTCTCTGCGTTCCCTTCTCCCGTTTTAGACTCAACCGATGTGTGAGGCTCGCGAAGTCACGATATACACAAAGTTATGCCTAAATAGGCTATGCTTTGATCATCAACCACAAGGCCTGCTTTTCAACAAAGCCTTGATCATTTGCATCTTAGCATGCCTCGTTGACAATCCATGCCATGAAATTAACAACTATCAATACACAACCTCTAAGGGTGTTGAGCGAAAGAACAAATTCTCTTGCCACCAACGGTTGTATATTAAACAGAAATCAGTTTACATGGTACGAAGTTCAACTTCAGACATGCATCCATTTACGAGTCCGTTCTGGGTCTGAACGGAACCGCAGACACCTGAGAGGCTCTCGTATATCTAGACAGTCATCACATACGTCCAGACGACTACCGTCGAAATCCCTTCAGGGTAGCTACTCCTATCGAGGACCTCAGTAGCAATACATCTGTTCGATGTAAAGACCGTCGGTCTTCAACACCGCCTTCGTCTCTTCATCGACGTATAATTATTTGAAATGAGTAAAACTCGAGCTTTTCGAATAATTATCGAATAATTATTATTTACAACATTTTATATCATTAATATTTATTTATAACGACTTATCGCTATTTTTATTTATTTAAGAATAGCTCAATAGAATCAAACGACGCTTCTGGTTAAGTGTAGCTTTGGCGCTGTTTTTCTCAACATTTGATTTACACATATCTTGAAATCTAACCGTTGGATTTTGACAAAATTTGTCTTATTGGAAAGATCTTCCCAAAGCGGTCCCAACGGTTCCGGTTTTGGGAAAATCCGACGGTTGGATCTTTCGGTACAATCGTTTAAAGTCACGAATGCCGAAACGCGAACTGCCGTGCGCGATTCGTTTAATTTCTATTTTTATATATATATAATTCCTAAAGCGATTACATTCACGTGAATATCACACCAAATGAAGGTGTGAATTATATACAAATCATATATTCATGTTTATTACGTTTGCTAAAACATGTTTTTATATCATACACCAATTGGATAGTATATTGACTATAAATTGTATTGTTCGTTCATTCATGATTTTTAATGTCAATTCTGTTTCAACTTCCGTACCTATACCAAGTGTAAATTTCTTTTAAAATAAACAAATTGCATATTTTACCCATTTTATTTTAAAGAGTGAAATTGTTGATTTCCATCCAATGAACAAAAATGAATATTTTTGTTCAATCCCTTTTATGAACAAAATGTGAATTCCTTCCTATGCTTTTAACCTTACATTAAAATTGTACTTAGTACAAAACATATTTCTAAATGAAATATGATTCTTATTCTCTTCCTTTTTAAAATAACATTAAAAATGTAACCTTTAATTTTCATATTTTATTTGCATTCGGGACTGCAAATAAAAATGTACATTATCCTTCAAGATTTATTTGTGTTGAGGAACGCAAATAAAAATGTATCTTTTAATTTCAATTTTATTTGCAACAAGGAATGTAAATAAAATACAATTCTTTATTTCATGTTTATTTACATTAAGGGATGTAAATAAATAAAAGAAAATTGTAATCTTTCTTTTAATATTTTGTTCGCATCTGGATTTCTTCTACTAATTTGTTTGCATCTAAAATTGCAAACAAAAATGTATCTTTTTATTTATAATTTGTTTGCATCTAAAATTGCAAACAAAAAAATGTATTCTTTTTATTTATAATTTGTTTGCATCTAAAATTGCAACCAAAAATGTATTCTTTTTATTTATAATTTGTTTGCATCTAAAATTGCAACAAAAAATGTATTCTTTTTATTTATAATTTGTTTGCATCTAAAATTGCAAACAAAAAAAATGTATCTTTTTATTTATAATTTGTTTGCACCTAAAATTGCAACCAAAAATGTATTCTTTTTATTTATAATTTGTTTGCATCTGAAATTGCAACCAAAAAAATGTATCTTTTTATTTATAATTTGTTTGCATCTAAAATTGCAACCAAATATGTATTCTTATTATTTATAATTTGTTTGCATCTAAAATTGCAAACAAAAAAAATGTATCTTTTTATTTATAATTTGTTTGGATAGTAGAAGGCAAATAAAAATGTGAAATTTTAATTTACATGCATTGTTTGCATTGTAGAATGCAAACATAACACAAATCTCTTTTCTTTTCCGTTTCTTTTTATAGCGTTTGCATTTTAGAATGCAAACACAGAATGTAATTTTATTTTTTCTATCTCATTACATTAAGAAATGCAAAGATGATATTTTATCTTTCTATAGTTTGTTCGCATTAAGGAATGCAACAAAAATGATATTTTCATTTTCTACATCTTGTTTGCATTAGAGAATGTAACAAAAATGATTATTTATTTTCTACAATTTGTTTGCATTAGAGAATGCAACAAAAATGATTATTTATTTTCTACATTTTGTTTGCATTAGAGAATGCAACAAAAATGATTATTTATTTTTTACATTTTGTTTGCATCTAAAATTGCAAACAAAAATGATTATTTATTTTCTACATTTTTACATTGAAAAGGGTACATAAAAATGTACTACTTTTAAAACATATTTTATTTGCGTTGGAGGACAAAATAAAATTACATTTTTTTATTGTCAATATTTTCATTGTATTCGAGAACACACTAAAAAGTCATTCAATTTTTCTATGAAATATTTGTGTTTATGGACACAAATAAAATACAATTAAATGTTCTATGCAATATTTGTGTTTCAAATAAAAATGTAATTCAATGTTCAAGGTAATATTTGTGTTTAAGGACACAAATAAAATATAGTTCAATATAAGATGTATATATTTGTGTTGAAACACAAATAAAAAGAATAACTTGTTTTTTGATGTATATATTTGTGTTGAAACACAAATAAAAAGAATAACTCATTTTTCTATGTGTATATTTGTGTTGAAACACAAATAAAAAGAATAACTTATTTTTCTATGTGTATATTTGTGTTGAAACACAAATAAAAAGAATAACTCATTTTTCTATGTGTATATTTGTGTTGAAACACAAATAAAAAGAATAACTCATTTTTCTATGTTTGGTTCAAAACAAATCAATTCAAATAGAAAGGCAATTTTATTTTCTCTATATTGAATTGATTAACTAGATCAATTCAAATAAAAGCAATATTTATTTTCTCTATATGGAATTGATAAATTAGATCAATCACTCTACGAAGCAAATTGTGTGATTTGATATTGAATCGATGATCTAAATCAATTCAATAATATTATTATTATTAAAAAAAAATTTCACATGTAGATCTATGATTATTCAATATAAGAATAAATATTGAATTGATTATCTAACTCAATTCGATTAAATAGAATAAGCGATAAAAAAAATATTTGAATAACACATGACAACCAATCATAACAATCCATCATACAACAAAAAACTTCATACAACATCTACACAATCAGATCTGAAGATGAATAACTATAAAAAAAATTAATTAATTAATTAATTTAAACAAGAGATAACTCACAGTCGTTTGTGATTTTAGCCAAAATTCCAACTGCTTAGAAATTCCACGCTTCAGTCTAGAATTGTAGTTCAGGATCGTACGAGTCCAACGCTTCAAAAATTGTGTAATTCTGAGTTTATTTGACAAAGTTATTAGTAAAATAAGATTAGGGATTAATTCAATCATTAAATTAAGTCAAAATAATTATGTTAATCCAACTTCCTCCTTACAGTATTCTCGGCCGACACCTTTTCCTTTTGTTCAAAACTAGGGTTGACCTTATCTTCCAATCCAACCCACCAGTGATCGATCAGAAGATGCTGCAGCGAAGAGGACAAAGAGGTGCACGCGTGGGACCCGGAATGGTGGAACTCGGTTGGGTCTAGGGGGTGCGACGTGGGTGGTAGGCGGCGGCTTTGGGTGCGTGGTTCGAGGAGATGGTGGCACCAGAGAAGATCCAACCGTATGAAAATGAAGAAAGAAGAATCTCTTCGAAGTGGTATAAGATTTTCTTTCTAATTCGCTGAGGAGATGGAGAGATTGACAAGAGAAATTTCGTCCATGGATAGGGGGGCGGCAGCTGTAAGAGATGATGAATAATGTTTGTATTTTAGGGTTTTACAATCTCTTTTATAATATTAAAATGTTAATTTTACAAAAAAAAACAAATCTCTTAAGGTATTCAGAATTCAGTCCAACAAGAAGCTACCCTACCTAATAACCCCTATTCCGGTTCCATCTAACCATGTCTCGCAGGCCCAAGAGGTCAACTCAGCCCCCGTTTTTCAAATTTAAAATTAATTCTTTTTATTATTAATTTTTGACATATTCAAAAATCCACCAGAGCCACATACGAACCCCGAAAAATCCCAAAAAAATATTTTTGGCTATGTCTTGACGATACGAATCAACAAAATTAATTTCGTCAAATTCTGAGACTGTTGGAAAAATGGCTATTTTCCAGTCGTTCAATTTTGACTGTATTTGACCAAACACAATTTCTTTTTCCACGCTCACATACTAAATCGGAAAATTCTAAAAATTGAAACCTAGCAATAATTTGACATTTCGGTTCCAACAAAAGTGGTTTCGTCGAAAACAGAGGTCGTTTGAAAATTGACTATTTTCACTGGCTTTAATATTATTTAAAAAAATCGAATTTTTAAATTTGGGAACATTGTCTAACCAATTTTATTAAAAATAAAATTTTAAATTGGTTCGGATTTTCCGGCTTGTTACAGTCTCCCCTACTTAAAAAAATTTCGTCCTCGAAAAGGGAAATAAAATAAGGTAGGAACAAAACAGAAAATGCAAGGTATTATAAATGTACCTCAACATAAAGCTATTCGGAGATATCCACTCTACACTTGGGATAGGCTTGCTTGAAGCTATCCTCGGCCTCCCAAGTGCAGTCTCTAGGATCCCTGCTCCATTGGACCTTGACGAGGTTGATCTTCTTCTTCCTCAAAGCTCTGATTTCCTTGCCCACAATTTTTACTGGCTCTCTCCTTACGGCTAAGCTCGGAGTAATTTCCAAATCTCGTTGTGCTTCTTCCTCCACAATTAAATCTGGATCATAAACATGCTTCCTGAGTTGGGACACGTGAAATACATCGTGCACCCCTGGCAGCCAATTGGGCAGCTGTACTCGATAAGCTAGAGTCCCAATCCTTTCAAGAATAGGGAATAGACCAATGAACCTCGGTGCCAACTTTCCAGTCTTTCCAAAACGAATTACGCCTCTTAATGGAGAAACCTTCAAGTACACAAGATCACAACAGAGAATTCTAGATCTCTTCTTCGAGTGCCTGCATAACTCTTCTGTCGGCTTTGAGCAGCCAGCAAACGCTTCGTAATAAAATCAACTTTATCCGATGCTTCCTGAATCGTATCGGGGCCCAAGACTATTCTATTGCCTTGCTCCACCCAACATGCTGAAGATTTACATGGCCTGCCATATAAAGCTTCGAATGGCGACATTTGCAGGCTTGCTTGTTAGCTGTTATTATAAGAGAATTCCACTAAGTGCAGATAATCCTCCCATGAACCGCCAAAGTCAAGGATGCATGCTCGCAACAAATCTTCTAAGACGTGGTTTACACTCTCAGTCTGGCCGTCTGTCTGAGGGTGATAAGCCATACTCATATTCAACTTGGTTCCTATCTCTTCTTGGAAAGCTTCCCAGAACTTGCTAGTAAATATTGGATCGCGGTCACTGACAATGCTGCTGGGAACTCCATGAAGCCTAACAATCTCTCTTAAATAAAGTTGTGCCAAACTTTGAGCCATTCTATTGGATTTGACAGGGATGAAATGAGCAGCTTTCGTCAAGCGATCTACAATCACCCATATGCTATCATTCCCTCTCCTAGTCCGAGACAAACCATCGATAAAGTCCATAGAAACTTCGTCCCACTTCCAATTAGGAACTCCTAATGGCCGCAATAGACTTGCTAAGTTTTGCTGATCGCTCTTGACCAGCTGACAGGTGGAGCATTTAGCAACATATATGGAGATGTCCCTCTTCATTGCTCTCCGCCAAAAGGTACGCTTAAGATCGTGGTACATCTTGCTTACTCCAGGATGAATACTGAGCTTGGATTTGTGACATTCGTCCATAACTTCCCTTCTTAGTTCAGGAATGTTTGGGACACAAATCCAGCCTCGTAGCCTCAAAAATCCTTTGTCATCAATTTGGAAGCTCGTGGGTTCGCCTTCTCGAATTCTTTTGCTAATCTTTTGGATAAACTCATCATCTTTTTGAAGGACAGAGATCTAGTCGATCAAAGAAGGATTAATAATGAGATGGGCAAGGATAAGATTGGTGCTGGCCATGTTCTTCCTGCTGAGAGAATCTGCCACTACATTTGCTTTCCACAAAGTATATAGGATATCCAGGTCGTAGGGTGCAAGGAATTCAACCCAACGTTGTTGTCTCAGGTTTAAAACTCTTTGGGTAAATAGATGCTTCAAGGATTGGTGGTCCATATATAGCTCAAACTTTCCCCCCAAGAGATAATGCCTCCATATCTTTAGAGCGAATACAACGGTCATTAGCTCAAGATCATGAGTGGCATAATTCTTTTCATGCGGTTTCAATTGCCTGCTAGCGTATGCTGCCACTCTACCTTTTTGCATAAGCACCGCACCAATACCTTAAATAGACAGAAAGGTAACATGTTAAAATGAGATTTGACATCAAAAGAAAATGTTATCTCAGACATGTTTTATTCAGATAGAGAATGACCTTCTTTGGAAGCGTATGTCCAGACTTTCAGATCCTCATTGCCATCTATGATGGTCAACACAGGAGCAGTGATCAATCTCTGTTTCAGCTCTTGGAATGCAGTCTCACATTCAGGTGTCCAAATGAACTTTGAATGCTTCTTAGTTAATTTCGTCAGTGGGCAAGATAATTTCAAAAAATCCTTAACGAACTTTCGATAATAACTAGCTAGTCCTAAGAAACTTCGGACTTCTGTGGGAGTGGTAGGCTGCTTCCAGTCTTGGATGGCCGAGATCTTTCCTGGATCTACTGAGATGCCTTCTTTTGATACCACGTGGCCGAGGAATTTCACCTCTTCTTGCCAAAATATGCATTTGGAAAATTTAGCTTTCAGCACATTCCTCTGCAAAATCTCCAAGACTTCTTTCAAATGTTTTTCATGTTCAGCAATGGTTTTGGAAAAGATAAGAATATCATCAATGAACACAAGCACAAATTTATTTAGAACCCCACGAAATACTCTATTCATCAAATCTACAAAGTATGCTGGGGCATTGCATAGACCGAAAGGCATTACTAGCCGTTCGTAAAATAGATCAGGCCCTCTGAAAGCAGTTAAAGGGATACTCTCTTCTGCAATGCAGAGTTGATGGAATCCTGTGGCTTGGTCCATTTTAGAGAATACCTGTGCTCCATGCAGACGGTCTAATAGATCATCAATCCGAGGCAATGGATATTTGTTTTTCATCATTTGCTTGTTTAGATCGCGGTAGTCTACACACAGACGAAGTGCGCCATCTGACTTTGGGACAAACACCACCGCTGCACCCCATTATGAGAAGCTAGGTCTAATCAGACCCTTGGCTAAAAGCTGCTTAGTTTGATTGCTCAACTCTTCTCTTTCTTTTGGCGACATTCGCCTAATAGGATGTACCACAGGCCTTGCATTAGGAATCAAGTCAATTCTGAAATCGATTTCTCTACGGGGAGGTAAGTTGTTTACTTCTTCAAATACATCAACATAGTCTTTGACGATGGGAATAGTTTCAATAGAAGGAGGGGTGACTTCTAAAGAAGACCAGAATTCTTTTCTATCTGTGGCTGATCCGTGGCATGGTATAGTCATTATATTCCCAAATTTCGTTTTAATTTTAACTACCCTTTCAGCACACAACAACTCAGCCCCATACTTCGTTAGCCAATCTAGTCCAAGTATGACATCGTATCCAGAAAAGTTCATGATGATTAAATTGAAAGGAAATAGGAAGTGAGAGTAAGAAACGGGCACTCTACAGTACTGATCAAGAATAAGCGAACCTCCTATCAGGCTATGGGCTTTTATCGGTTCTTTAAGTTTTCTTGGTTTCAGTTTAAGCTTTTTAAAAATATCACTTGATATGAAACTTCTAGATGCGCCAGTATCAAACAAGACAGTAATGGGAATATTCTTAATGTTAAGAGTACCGCCTAAAACATCAGGCTTACCTTCTCCTTCAGAAGAAGCCGGTGCAGCCGTATCTTCGTAGACGTGGGCTACTTCAGATTTCTTGAGCAGAGGGAAATTCTTGATAAGGTGTCCACGCTTGTGGCAGTTGTAGCACTCTTTTGGACCACGGGGACTCTGTCCATTGCTTTGGCTCGGCCCAGACTCTTTCCTCTTTGGCTTCTTCGGGGCCCTGCACTCGTAGTCGTAATGTCCCATCTTCTGGCAGTTGAAGCATCTGACTTTAGACTTGTCTCTCTTCTTGTTTCCCTGAGGTTTTGTGGTCGAAGAACTACCTTCCCCTGTTTTCTTGTCCGCCTCCTTCTTCTTATTAGCTTGATTCCTGGCCTTTTCTAGCAGAGCACCCTTCTGATCAATTTCTTCGTATCTGCATGCCATCTCTATCACCTTGGCAAATGGGCTCTCAATATGGGCTGTCACTCTGTTATGGTATCGTCTTGCAAGCCCATTTATGAACCTCTTATTTTTCTGCAAGGCGTCTTGCACTAGCTCAGGGGCATACCTAGAAAGCTCCTCAAACTTATTCACGTACTCTGCAATGGTCATGGTGCCATGCTGCAGGTTAGCAAATTCATCGTGTAGACGTTCTACTTCATGAGGCGGGATAAACTTTTCATTAAAAAGCTCTTTAAATCTTGTCCAAGTTATCTCTGCAACATCTCTCCCTATCATGGTTGTTTCCCACCAAGTTTGAGCATGTCCTTGCATGAACCATACTGCCATAAAACGCTTCCTGTGATCCTCAAGCTCCAATCCTCCCAAGATCTTTTCCATCGTCTTAAGCCATTCTTGCGCTTCTACCACCGTCTCTCTACCAGTGAAATGCACTCCTCCAAGATTTTTGATTTTCTTCGCCACTTTATCCAGGTCAAAAGCAACTGGGGGTGGTGGTGGTGGTGGCATCTCGACCTCAGAATTGGGTTGGTCTTGCTCAGTTGGGGGTGTATCTCTCCTTCTACCCTTACCAGCTACTCCGCCACGACCTCTTCCTTTTGTCCTAGCTCTTGTACTCATCTTTCAATTAGTCTGTACCATCAATGAAAGAGTCAGACCAAAGGAAATGATAAATTCAAAGAGAAGGTTAAAAGTAGAGACATGTCCAGGTGATAATGAAGTAATGACTGATAAATATGTGCTATTCTGTTTAAGCTCACTCTAGGATATTGTTAATCCTATCTCTATGAACCTCTCGTCTTAGAATACTACTGATTCTATCTAGACGAATTGTTCTAAAAAGGTTATATTCCAAAGCTAAGGTTAACCAAAGCTCTAATACCAAATGTGACGACCCCAAACTCCAGTGTAACGAAAGTAAGGAAAATCGTATGGAATATAACATAACTAGAACAATAACAGATCTCAGAGTATAGCAGAACATATAAATCATTGCAGCGGAAAAAATTGCGATCACAAACATCATCACTGAAACATCAGAGTATGCAGCACAGAATTACACTTAACAAAATAGATGTCTCAAAGAAAAGAAATAGAGTCTCAATCTCTCAAATTACATCAATACTAAGTACTGTCTCAAAGTCTTAAGCAGAAAATAAAAGATAAAAAGAAAGTTTCTTCAGCATCTCCATCAGCAAGCTTCCATCCAGCGAATATCCAAGCCTAACCTGTCACTTGGCTGCCCGTGTAAAAGAGGGCACCCGAGTTTGCAAAAGGTGAAACAAACTACGAGTCAGTCATGGAACTGGTATGAGATATCTTAATTAACTAACGGGTTTGACAATCACGAGGACCACGCCGCTATCGCGGAACGGGTTTACTCCATAGGATTATCAGTGCAATAAATAAGGTATAACATTAAATAACGCAATGCTTTTTAGAAAAATGAAACCATTATAAGACCCAAGTCCCATCACACAATGCAACGCAAACCGGAGGATAGAGTTTTACCTTATAATGGTCAAAAGATGATAAATACGCAAAATACGATATTATTGTTAGTGTGTATATGTTTAAAGAAAATATTTCAATTATAATATTAATCTTAGACGGCATAGCTACCATCTACTATGTCGCCATACTAGTTATGCAATCAAAACCACATGGGACGTATTGGGAATTGGGTTTCCATCATGAGACAAGGCTAGGGAGGAGCTCCTGACCGATTCGAGACACTCTAGCAATGTCTCAGGTTTCGGACGCTGGCGAACCTTGGATACAGCAGGACTGGTCCATAAATACTTTAGTGGATTAGTTATGCCTGAACACACGTTCCTCGATCCTATTGGACCTACAAATCGGCCGAGGGCGACCGATAAGAATAAACTGAGGCCTCACAAAATTTCCAACAACCACATAAGCAAATGTCAGCCAGTTTAAGCACGGACACCACTTCTAGCTAGAAAGAAACATGTGCACTCCCTGCGTTCCCTTCTCCCGTTTTAGACTTAACCGGTGTGTGAGGCTCGCGAAGTCACGATATACACAAAGCTATGCCTAAATAGGCTATGCTTTGATCATCAACCACAAGGCCTGCTTTTCAACAAAGCCTTGATCATTTGCATCTTAGCATGCCTCGTTGACAATCCATGCCATGAAATTAACAACTATCAATACACAACCTCTAAGGGTGTTGAGCGAAAGAATAAATTCTCTTGCCACCAATGGTTGTATATTAAACAGAAATCAGTTTACATGGTACGAAGTTCAACGTCAGACATGCATCCATTTACAAGTCCATTCTGGGTCTGAACGGAACCGGAGACACCTAAGAGGCTCTCGTATATACGGACAGTCATCACATACGTCCGGACGACTACCGCCGAAATCCCTTCAGGGTAGTTATTCCTATCGAGGACCTCAGTAGCAATACATCCGTTCGATGTAAAGACCGCCGGTCTTCAACACCGCCTTCGTCTCTTCATCGACGTATAATTATTTGAAATGAGCAGAACTTGGGCTTTTCAAATAATTATCGAATAATTATTATTTACAAAATTTCATATCATTAATATTTATTTATAACGACTTATCGCTATTTTTATTTATTTAAGAATAACTTAATAGAATCAAACGACGCTTCGGGTTAAATGTAGCTTTGGCGGTGTTTTCCTCAACATTTGATTTACACATATCTTGAAATATAACCGTTGGATTTTGACAAAATTTGTTTTATTGGAAAGATCTTCCCAAAGCGGTCCCAACGGTTCTAGTTTTGGGAAAATCCGACGGTTGGATCTTTCGGTACAATCGTTTAAAGTCACGAATGCCGAAACGCGAACTGCCGTGCGCGATTTGTTTAATTTCTATTTATATTTATATATATAATTCCTTAAGCGATTACATTCACGTGAATATCAACCAAATGAAGGTGTGAATTATATACAAATCATATATTCAAGTTTATTACGTTTGCTAAAACATGTTTTTATATCATACACCAATTGGATAGTATATTGACTATAAATTGTATTGTTCGTTCATTCATGATTTTTAATGTCAATTCATGTTTCAACTTCCGTACCTATACCAAGTGTAAATTTCTTTTAAAATAAACAAATTGCGTATTTTACCCATTTTATTTTAAAGAGTGAAATTGTTGATTTCCATCCAATGAACAAAAATGAATATTTTTGTTCAATCCCTTTTATGAACAAAATGTGAATTCCTTCCTATCCTTTTAATCTTACATTAAAATTGTACTTAATACAAAACATATTTCTAAATGAAATATGGTTCTTATTCTCTTCCTTTTTAAAATTACATTGAAAATGCAACCTTTAAATTTCATATTTTACTTGCATTCGGGACTGCAAATAAAAATGTACATTATCCTATTCAGGATTTATTTGCGTTGAGGAACGCAAATAAAAATGTATCTTTTAATTTCAATTTTATTTGCAACAAGGAATGTAAATAAAGTACAACTCTTTATTTCATGTTTATTTACATTAAGGGATGTAAATAAATAAAAGAAAAACGTAATCTTTCTTTTAATATTTTGTTCGCATCTGGATTTCTTCTACTAATTTGTTTGCATATAAAATTGCAAACAAAAATGTATCTTTTTATTTATAATTTGTTTGCATCTAAAATTGCAAAAAAAAAAAAAAATGTATTCTTTTTATTTATAATTTGTTTACATCTAAAATTGCAACCAAAAATGTATTCTTTTTATTTATAATTTGTTTGCATCTAAAATTGCAACCAAAAATGTGTTCTTTTTATTTATAATTTGTTTGCATCTAAAATTGCAAACAAAAAAAATGTATCTTTTTATTTATAATTTGTTTGCATCTAAAATTGCAACCAAAAATGTATTCTTTTTATTTACAATTTGTTTGCACCTAAAATTGCAACCAAAAAAAATGTGTCTTTTTATTTATAATTTGTTTGCATATAAAATTGCAACCAAAAATGTATTCTTTTTATTTATAATTTGTTTGCATCTAAAATTGCAAACAAAAAAAATGTATCTTTTTATTTATAATTTGTTTCGATAGTAGAAGGCAAATAAAAATGTGAATTTTTAATTTACATGCATTGTTTGCATTGTAGAATGCAAACATAACACAAATTTCTTTTCTTTTCCTTTTCTTTCTATAGCGTTTGCATTTTAGAATGCAAACACAGAATGTAATTTTATTTTTTCTATCTCATTACATTAAGAAATGCAAAGATGATATTTTATCTTTCTACAGTTTGTTCGCATTAAGGAATGCAACAAAAATGATATTTTCATTTTCTACATCTTATTTGCATTAGAGAATGTAACAAAAATGATTATTTATTTTCTACAATTTGTTTGCATTAGAGAATGCAACAAAAATGATTATTTATTTTCTACATTTTGTTTACATTAGAGAATGCAACAAAAATGATTATTTATTTTTTACATTTTGTTTGCATCTAAAATTGCAAGCAAAAATGATTATTTATTTTCTACATTTTTACATTGAAAAGGGTACATAAAAATGTACTACTTTTAAAACATATTTTATTTGCGTTGGAGGACACAAATAAAAATACATTTTTTTATTGTCAATATTTTAATTGTATTCGAGAACACACTAAAAAGTCATTCAATTTTTCTATGAAATATTTGTGTTTATGGACACAAATAAAATACAATTAAATGTTCTATGTAATATTTGTGTTTCAAATAAAAATGTAATTCAATGTTCTAGGTAATATTTGTGTTTAAGGACACAAATAAAATATAATTCAATATAAGATGTATATATTTGTGTTGAAACACAAATAAAAAGAATAACTCATTTTTCTATGTTTGGTTCAAAACAAATCAATTCAAATAGAAAGGCAATTTTATTTTCTCTATATTGAATTGATTAACTAGATCAATTCAAATAAAAGCAATATTTATTTTCTCTATATGGAATTGATAAATTAGATCAATCACTCTACGAAGCAAATTGTGTGATTTGATATTGAATCGATGATCTAAATCAATTCAATAATATTATTATTATTAAAAAAAAATTCCACATGTAGATCTATGATTATTCAATATAAGAATAAATATTGAATTGATTATCTAACTCAATTCAATTAAATAGAATAAGCGATAAAAAAATATTTGAATAACACATGACAACCAATCATAATAATCCATCATACAACGAACAAACATCATACAAAATCTACACAATCAGATCTGAAGATGAATAACTATAAAAAAATTAATTAATTAATTAATTTAAACAAGAGATATCTCACAGTCGTTTGTGATTTTAGCCAAAATTCTAACTGCTTAGAAATTCCCCTCTTCAGTCTAGAATTGTAGTTCAGGATCGTACGAGTCCAACGCTTCAAAAATTGTGTAATTCTGAGTTTATTTGACAAAGTTATGAGTAAAATAAGATTAGGGATTAATTTAATCATTAAATTAAGTCAAAATAATCATGTTAATCCATCTTCCTCCTTACAGTATTCTCGGCCGACACCTTTTCCTTTTGTTCAAAACTAGGGTTGACCTTATCTTCCAATCCAAGCACCAGTGATCGATCAGAAGATGCTGCAGCGAAGAGGACGGAGAGGCACGCGTGGGACCCGGAATGGTGGAACTCGGTTGGGTCTAGGGGGAGCGACGTGGGTGGTAGGCAGCGGCTTTGGGTGCATGGTTCGTGGAGATGGTGGCACCAGAGAAGATCTAACCGTATGAAAATGAAGAGAAGAAGAATCTCTTCGAAGTGGTATAAGATTTGCTTTCTAATTAGCTGAGGAGAGGGAGAGATTGATAAGAGAAATTTCGGCCATGGATAGGGATGGGCGGAGGCTGTAAGAGATGATGAATAGTGTTTGTATTTTAGGGTTTTACAATCTCTTTTATAATATTAAAATGTTAATTTTACAAAAAAAACCAAATCTCCTAAGGTATTCAGAATTCAGTCCAACAAGAAGCCACCCTACCCAATAACCCCTATTCCGGATCCATCTAACCATGTCTCGCAGGCCCAAGAGGTCAACTCAGCCCCCGTTTTTCAAATTTAAAATTAATTCTTTTTATTATTAATTTTTGACATATTCAAAAATCCACCGGAGCCACATACGAACCCCGAAAAATCCCAAAAAAATATTTTTGGCTATGTCTTGATGATACGAATCCAACAAAATTAATTTCGTCGAATTCCGAGACTGTTGGAAAAATGGCTATTTTCCAGTCGTTCAATTTTGACTGTATTTGACCAAACACAGTTTCTTTTGCCATGCTCACATACTAAATCGGAAAATTCTAAAAATTGAAACCTAGCAATAATTTGACATTCCGGTTCCAACAAAAGTGGTTTCGTCGAAAACAGAGGTCATTTGAAAATTGACTATTTTCACTGGCTTTAATATTATTTAAAAAAATAGAATTTTTAAATTTGGGCACATTTTCTAACCAATTTTATTAAAAATAAAATTTTAAATTGGTTCGGATTTTCCGGGTTGTTACAATTACCAAGCATAACAATAAAGTAAATCATAAAACAACGCAATGCTTTTTAGAAAAATGAAACCATTATAAGACCCAAGTCCCATCACACAATGCAACGCAAACCGGAGGATAGGGTTTTACCTTATAATGGTCAAGAGATGCTTGATATGATAAAAAAGGGATTTGATATTATTATTAGTGTATATATGTTTCAAGAACAATTTCAATCATAATGTATCAATCATAGACGGCATAGCACCCCGTCCTACTATGTCACCATACTAGTTCTACAATCAAAACCGCATAAGGTCGTATTGGAAATTGGTTTTCCATCATGAGTCAAGGCTAGGGAGGAGCTCCTTACCGATTCGAGACACTCTAGCTAATGTCTCAGGATTTCCCGCAATTAACCATTGGTTCCTGCAGGGCCGGTCCACACATACAGCTTCGTGGATTAGTTATTCCTGAACACACGTTTCCCAATCCTATAGGACCTATCATCCGAGGCGCGCCACATTCCATCATCCACATAAGTAAATATCAGCCAGTTTAAGCACCGACACCACTTCTAGCTAGAAAGAAACATGCTGCTCTCCCTGCGTTCCCTTCTCCCATTTTAGACTCAACCGGGTTGTGAGGTTCGCGAAGTAACGTTATAACCACAAGGCCTTGATCATCTTCATCTTAGCATGCCACATTGACAATTCATGCCATGCGATTGATAGATATTAATACACAACCTCTAAGGGTGTTGAGCAAGAGAATAAATTTTCCGCCACCAACGGTCGTATATTAATAGAAATCAATTTACATAGAACAAAATTCAACGTCAGACACACATTCCGCTTATAAACTTATGCTCTGGGTCTGAGCGAAAGCCAAATCCTTACAAATCAGCACTACGTCCGGATAACTATCATCTTAGCCCCGTCTTAGGAGCAAATCAATCAAGGGCCTCAACACTAGTTACTCATTCGATGTGAAGATCGTTGGTCTTCAATCGTCGTCTTCAATTCTTCGAACGTCATATCATTATTTGGAATGAGAGTAAACTCGGACTTTCCAAGTAATCTTCGCTTAATTATCATTTAAATTTTTTCATAACATTATTATTTATCACTATTTTTATTTTGATAAAAATAGATATAAATCATTCCATGTAGTCATTAACATACAAGGGCAACGAATCAACCAAACAAACAGTGCACAATCATGTTCATGTATCATATCAAGGTAACATGTTCAATGAACATTTCAATTCCATTCCCACGTTTATTTATTAATAAATAACAACTAAAATGTAACTTTCAATTTATTCTTTTACTGCATAGAAAATGTCATTAAAACATCTCTTTTTCTTATTTACTTACATTACATGTAAATAAGTATTTTCCTTTTCTTCTACATATCCTATTTACATGAGAATGTAAATGAAAGTGTCATCTAAAATAGTTCTTTTTATTTACATGAGAAAAAGTAAATAAAGTTTTCTCTAATAATATGTTCATTTTATTTACATTAAAGTGAAAATATAACTCAACGTTGAATTTCATTCTTTTATTAGAAATGTAAAGTCTATTCAAATGTTGAATTTCTATATTTTTTTCTTTTAATTACACTGTAAAATCTCCTTTTTAATTACATTACAGATGTAAAATTTCTATCTTTTAACTATATTATAAAATCTCCTTTTTAATTACATTGTAAATGTAATTAACATTACGGTGAAAATTTTTCTCTTTATAAATTACATTAAAATGAAATTTTATTTACAATGTCAAATTCTACTTCTTAGTTACATTAAAAATGTAATTTACATAACGGTGCAAATTATGTTCATTACAAATTTAACACAGAACGATGTAAATAATGTCACTTCTAACTCAACTAAATGAGGTGTCTTTTTATTCACTAACCAAAATGATGTCTTGTAATTATTCACTAACCAAAATGATGTCTTGTAATTATTTCAACTAAAATTAGTGAAAAATGTAATTTTTACTATTTCAACTAAAATCGATGTTAAAGTCATTCTTTTCCTTTTAAACCAAAAATCAATGTCATTCCTTTTTACATGAAAAAATGAAACTTTTCTTTTATTTACCATCAATAGTGAAACTTTCTTATTTAACAAACAGAAAGGTGGAATCTTTATTTATTAACAAAAGATGAAATCTTTCTTTTTATTAACAAAACAATTGTAATTTCCTTTTCTACATAATAAAAATGTCCTTTTATTTTACAATGTAAATTCTACTCTTTAATTTCCTAATAAAAATGTAATTTTCATTACATGGCAAAATCATATCCTAATTAATTACATAAAAATGTGATCTCATTAACAATGCAATTTCCAACTTTTTAATTACATATAAAAATGTAATCTCATTTAATGTAAATTCTTCTCCTTTAATTTCATATAATGTAATTCTCTTTTCTTTATAATCTTGATTACATAAAAATGTAATTCCCTTCCTGTTTTTCAACACTTTTATTTATACAGTGTATATTATTCTGAATAAAAGACAATTCTTATGTAACATGTCATTATTTTAGATAAAGGACATTTTTATTTACATGACAATATTCCAACAAAATGACATACATATTTGTTATGACCATATTCTAACCAAATGACATTTTAATTCTAATATTTCTAATTCAACCAAATGACATTTTAATTCTAATATTTCTAATTCAACCAAATGACATGTTTACAATTCTAGCGACCAAATAAAAAGAGATTTTGTCTGCATACAAACTTCTGTATTTCTAATGACAAATAAAAAGAATTATTTATTTGTCTACATGTTTTCAACCTTGTATATGAAAAATAAAAAGAAGTGTTTATTCGCATAAGCTGTTTTTCTTTCATGACATTTTCTAACTTGGCATTTTTTTTATACAAACATAAATGAGCTTTCCTAACATGGCATCTTATATTAACATGACAAATTTCCTCTAACATGACATTAGTATAAATGCATGACAATTTTCTCTAATATGACATTATTATATTAACATGACATTTCAATTAAATGAAATTTTTACCTAACACAACATTTTATAACAAACATGATATTTTTGTTCTAAAGCAACATTTTATAACAAAATGTTAATATTTTCCAATGTCACATTTCTATCTAAGATGTTATTTTTGTCTAACGCCACATTTTTACCAAAAATGAACTTTTATATAACTTATGCAACATTTTTAACAAAACGGTGTTTTTATTCTAGTGACTAAATAAAGGCTAATTTTGTTTTCATACCATCTATTTCAACAAAAATGATGTGTTTGTTTTCATACAGTCTATTTTGTTTATGAAATATGAATACAACTAAATGACCTATCCTGTTTACAAAATAAATATCTATTTTTACATAGCAATCTCCATATTAACAAAAATACATAAAAGTGGATATTTTCATTTGACAACCATTTTAATTTCAAGACGACAAATAAAGAAACATTTTTATTTGTTTACTATTTCTAATTTTAAACATGGAAAATAAAAAGAAATGTTTTTTTTTCTAATGTGACCTTTTTAACATAAATGACAAATTTTATTTCTAATGTAACTTTTTAACATACATGACAAATTTCATTTGATTACAAATGCAACATAAAAATTCAATCATTTTTTTCTTTGATTTCCAGTGCAACAAAAAAAATTAATTTTTTCTATTCGCTTACGAACGCAATGTAAAATTCAATATTTTTAATTGGTTACAACACAACATAAAAATCCAAGCACATATGCAAATCTTAGGGAATAGATCTGAGGTAATAACATAGAAATTAAATTCCAGCGGGTACATTGATCCTAACCGACAGATCTGGAATAATAACAACAAAATAATAGCAGCGCAAGTCTCAGATCTTAAACAGATATGAAAATAAATAATAGTATGATTTTTAATTAGATATTTCAAAACAATATAATTGAAAAGTGGTGTTTTGTGAATTTGATTGTCTCTTATAATTAGATCGCGGATATGTAGTAGTTCAATTTATTGAACTATTAGCAAAAGAGGTTGCATACTACCCGTAAAACATTGGTCGTATCACTTAGTATTTATACTATACGTGAACGGCCATAAGACCCTCTTCCCCCTTCTAATTGAGTCAGTTAATTAATATAGCACAACTCGGTATTTTATACTATTTCGAATTGAGAATAATTTCTGTCTTGTCTTGATTTCATTTCAAATGTCTGATTCAAAAAAATCTTTGAGGGAATTGTGGGATAATAATCGGAGTAGACGTCCGCTTGAAGAGTATGATTTTGAATTATAAATCATGAAGCAAAATTTCGCAAACCAAATGTCAACAATTTTCAAAATTTCCAAAATGACCAACATTTTCAAGGTTATGATCGAAATGATGACTTCAAATCAAATTTCAATAATTTCGATTATGGGCCACATCCAAATAGCTTTGAATCACAATATACCTTTGATCAACATCAATACAGGGTTGGAAACCAATTCGAAAATAATTTTGGATATGAAAATGATTTTCAAGTCGATCAAGTCGGTCAAAATTTTCAAAATAACAACCCATATCCACATCTTGAATATGTCCAAAATTGCATTTTTCCCTCAAATTTCTATAGTTTTGGTTATGAACCTAATTTTCAAAATCAAAATGATTTCCAATACCATTTTTCTGAAAATTCAAACAACTACCACATTGGAAATAATATTGATTGTGAAATTGATGTGGACTATAATTTTGAGAATCAAGAAATTCAAAATGAGAGCTCTCAAATCAACGATTCTGAAGAATATCACCTTAACATTCTTAGAGAGAGGGTAGAAGAGAAAGATAGACAGCTTGATGAACTTCTTTTTTTAATGACATCTTTTAAAGAACAACTCGAGCAACAAAATCAAATTCAAACAAGCGATGAATCAGAAAATAATCCTTTCTTTACTGATAGTGAAAATTTTCAATTAACAACTTTCGAAATTGTGAATAACCATCAAAATGAAGTTGTTCACAATTCAGTAAATGATTTGGATCTCAACTCTTTTCAGGAAAAAGAATTAAAATCAGATTTTGATCTTTCTCTTTCAGGCCGCGAGAAACTTGAAATTCTAGAAATTAAACAAAATAAAGATGTCGAAATTTTCAATTCAAATTTGGAAAAGGATTTTAACGAACATGAATTCTTTGGATTTTATGAGGATGAGTTGCCAAATGAGGAAGAAGTAGATTCACATCATGAGTTCGAAAATTTTAACTTGGAGAAAATTTCAAACGAGCCTGATATTGTCAGTGTCGAAAATATGTTGTCCAGTAATGAAACTGAGAAATGTGATCACATAGTTTTGAACAACACTCAGAATTCAAATTTCACTGAATTTATATACGATTACAAATTTTTGAACAGTTACACTGATAAATTTGTTGAACACATGAATTATTTTTGGAATGCTAGCTTGATTGAAAAACTTCATGTTAGGACGACCCTGGATATTTACCTCCTGGACTATAAATCTAGGTTTAAAGATGAGATGGTTTTCAAAAACCTTTGCTTATTAGAAAACATGCCGAGACATAGTGGGAATGGGACTCATAGGGCAAGAACCAAGTGTGGGGGAAAAAGATGGTGGTATTCTTTGCATCGCGTGCACCGCAAACACATATATCATTGTACATATGATCCATTCTTACATAGAGTTAGATTGCATTTCATTCTACAAATAATTTTGCATCTCATTCACCTTTGGGTACGATCTTTCAAAATTAGGAAACATTTACTGTGTGGACACTGTTTAGTTTTAGTGTGGGGAGGGGGGAGTCTGCATTTCACTCATTTTCGTTTTTTCTTTATTTTTCTTTCTTTTCATTTTCAGCCATTTAAATAGGACCATCATGCATTTTAGGCTGTAGTAACATGCCATTTTTTTTGAAACATGACTCATTTTAAATTGATACAACAAAATAAGTTAAGGATTGTTAATCAGTTGTTAGTATTTTTTTCTCTCAGCTAAGATCGAATATGAAATATAATGAAAAGTTTAATTTTGAGGGATAATAGTGTAACCGGTACATAGGGAGATTCTTAGGTGATGGCCATGAAATCTATTCAATATTGTAGACTTTGTTTAAATAAGTGGAGGACTTAAAATACTTATATTGGCTTTTCAAAATCTTTAAAACTAAGTTGTGTTAAGTTGAATTCGCGTAACTCTCTTTTATGCTTATAATTTCAATAATAATAATAGTAATCCAAGGGTATCCAACATTGCTTGTAGATTCAGCGTTGGTGTGCAAACCCGCCAAGCTCTATCCGACATGTTGTTGACAAAGTCAGCGTTGGAATATCTTGGTCTCATTTTATGAGATTGGACACCTAAGGATTACCGACACGTTGTTGACAAAGTCAAAGTCGGCCCGCACAATCCGCCAAGCTCTTTACCCACTCTCCGTTAGTCCGCGAGGCAGTGCATGGGTGGTAAACCTTGGTCTTCTAAGTTAGGTGTATGTACTTAATCATAAATTTTAAAATTTCATAGAATAAAGAATAAGCGATGATGCCCAAATACTTCTTGACCTTATTGATCTGACTAGCCATACATGATAAAATAATAATACCACTTTGCAAACTGTGCCAAGCAAACTAAGAATCTATTTCATGGCTGCACTATGTTATTGACCGAACTAACTGGCCAAACTCGAATTTAACATTTGAAAACTTGATTTATATTGAAAATTTGTGACAAGTTGAGGTATCTAAAATAAAATCAACTGACTAGAAATTGTTGACTTAATTTGTTGTACCACTTCAGAAACAAGTCTTGTTTTCATTTTTGTTTTTATTTTGCATATGTCCATTGCATTCATGTAGTTTCATTAGAATCATAGCATACTGCATTTGGATTTAGTGGGTAGTATCCGCTGAAAACCCTCACGAGACACCACTCATCCTACTAGGGACACCTAGAGGTTTAATGGCTTGTTTCATACGCTCAATGCAATCGTGTTTCCTACGAAAGTGTGACCTATCTAGTTAGTTTTTAATTTTTGTTTTACTCGAGGACGAGTAAAAGATAAGTGTGGGGTATTTGATTAACATAGAAATGTGTTTATTTTATGCTCTTATATCTTATCTTTTGTATATAAATAAATATTACTTGGGTATTGTTTTGTCACTTTTACAGATATTCCAACCCAGCCCGCATGCAACCAGAAAAGTAGAGAAATGGAGAACAGATTGCTATATATTTACATATTGAAGAATTGTAGATGAAGATCTCACATCTAGTTGCTGTTGGACAAGAAAATGATTGATAGAAAGGCCATATGTATCACAAATCAATGGAGAATTATCAAAGGAGCAAGAGGGAAAGAGGAAAGGCCCAAATTTACTAGACTTCAATAAGGCCCATTTGTAATTCTCATTGTAAACTCTTTTGTGAATTCCCTAAAGGCCCATTTGCCATTGTATTAGGGTTAGGGTTAGGGTTGGCTATCTATCCTATAAATACCCTTGTATTCTCATTGTAAAGACCATCCCATTTTCTATCTTAACCTCCATTAATAAAAGTTCTTCTTCTTTTATTTTCTAGCATTTTTCTTTTTCTTAGCAGTTGGTGTTGTCTTCACAATTAGTTTTGGTAGAACACCAATTGTATTTTACATTTTTTTTATTAGTGATTAGTCTTTTGATTAGTTTCAACGACAATGCCAATTTTATTTCTGTTGTTATTTCTATTCTGCACTTTTAATTTTCTGCATTTTTAATTTCTGTTCTTTTTACTGCCTCCCTAGGTCATATTGGATTGAATACAGATTTGATTAGATTCAGATCTGATTCAATTCAATAATAGTTCAATTGCAGTTTCAATTTTGTTTGCTTTCAAAAATCAACATCAAAAGTCGTCTAACTCGCCCAAGAGATTAGATAAATAATTTTATTTTAATTTGCCTCCCTGTGTTCGACCTGTATGCTACACACCTATGCGCTTGCAGTATTTATTTCAAAATTCGCGCTTTTCTAGTACATAGATAAGCGTCGATCAGCGAATCTGAATAAACAACAAAGTTGATCGCAAACACAGATCTAAATTATTGCACACCTACAGGTATACAGATTTTATTCAAGGGAATAATTAAAAATTAAATTTAAATTTAATTCAAGAATAGATTCAGAATTCTCACCTTGGGATTTTTCAGATCTAGAAATCAAAGAAAATTAGAACTGTGCACAACAGATCTAGGGTGTGGTGTTATGTGTCACTGTTCCAATATTGTCAAACTTGTCGGAATCTGTATCGATTTGAATCAAAAAACATGTTTTTAATTATAAAATTAAAATTAGCAATAAAATCAAGTGTTGCAAATCGTAAAAATTAATTTTATTTAACCTCTGAATTTATTCCAATCTTTGATTAATGATATCTCGAGCTATGGTGTACGGACTGAGGCGCGCTTGTCGGAGATGGAAGCCTAGGGGAGGCGCATCCACGTCGGAAGTAGGGGAAGGTGTGGTGGCGTGGCTGAGGCGCGGCGGGGCAATGAAGTCGGTGGGTTGGGTGGCGCGGTTCTTGAGATACAGGGCACTAGAGGAGATGAAACTTGTTAGAGGTGGAAGAGGAGATTAATGCAGGTAGAAAGAAATTTTAGAGGAAGAGAGAGTAGCCGCCATGGCCAGATGAAGAAGGAGAATGACATATTAGGTTTTCGAAAATGGTTAGGGTTAGACTATGAGATATTATATAAGGTTGTGGTTTTTTAACTAAACCCCCTTGTCCTTAAATTATGTTTATTTAGTTTCTCTTCTTTTTAGTCCTTGCGTAGAAGTTTTGTAAATTATAAATCACGGGAACAATCAAAATCTTTCCTGTTTTTGACTGTATCATAAGTGGCAAGGTTTCAATGATTTTCAGAAATAAACCTATCATTAATTTGATACGGAATCTCCTTCAATTCTAAACCGAAACAATTAAGGAAAACACTCATTTATTTCACGCATGCATTTGTTTATAGAAATGTACATTTCATTTCTTTTGTTATTACATATATATATATATATATACACACACACACACATACACATATATATAATTTCTTAGCGTATAATTCCAAAATCAATTAATTAAGCTATTAAAGCATTCATTTTTAACTTAAGGTAAAGTATGTTTCCTATAACTGCAATTATCTTTAAATTATGAAATGCGATTTAAGTGAAATACCTAACTTTCCAATGAATGAATAAATCTTCTTCTTTTTTTCCCAAATTTGATTCATTTCCATTTATTAGGATAGACACTGATTTGTAGAAAGAATACCGTGTAGACATTTATTTTCCATGTTTCTAAAGATTTTGATTCATTAGTAGTTTACCATTGTTAGCACATAACCATTCTATAATTCCATAAGGTTGATCGCTTTAGCATATTTTTGCATATTAGTTTTATTTCACTTATTTTTATTTCAAGTAATTGAAAGAACATAAAGGAATTTTATTGTATATAATCAAAAGTGTAATAGGATGACGCTTACTGAGAAATATTAAACGGTAATTAATTATTACACAGAACCTTTAATAATGGAGTGATTGATTAGCATTAATGTTTATGGCTAATATTATTACTTTTCCTTTCATATTAATAATCCATAAAATTCTAATTGACATTCAATTATCACAAATAAAGTCTTGTATTCTATGGCACTAATATAATTAGACTCTTATGCATTATTTTATACCATCTTATAAACACATGTTACGTAATCTTTACCTTTATTACTATATAGACCTTACATTTTTTTTCATATTTGGTATTCTTTTAATTTGTCTTGCTCATTCTCATTTCACATTAAACTATATTTATATTCATCAATCCATTTAAGCATTTTGTTCAATGACACTTATCACTTAGTTAACCATTTTGACCCTTATTTAATATAAATATAAATTTCATAGCGACCTTTCTAAATTTTAATTTTGACATAACTTATAAATTATGAACTGAAATCTAAATTCCTTAAATTCATTATAAAGATATCATCGATACGGTTCTAGCGTTTCTTTTTCGATTAATCTTGACTTATAATAAATTATATATATATATATATATATATATATATATATATATATATATATATATTTCCAAAGTTGAAAAACGAATTTTGAAATTACCGTGCCATTTCGGGCTCGGAATGGAATTAATATAAAATTTAAAGTTTTACTTCAAATAAAATAAATTTTTAATCGTGATTATTTAAAATAAATTATTTTAAATATCAAAAACCCATTAAAATTATTTAAAATAAATGTTAAATTTTACCCCAAATTCAGGGTTGTTACAGATAATGTGGGTTTTGTTGTTAAAATAGGCTGCAAATGAGTTTGTTGCACCTATACCTTCAAAAAATTGAATCTTGGCTAGATATTGGCGGTGATCCATGTGACACCAGTCGCAGTCATCAAAAGCTAGGACTCTCCCCATAGGTTTTAGAATCTCTGTCACTGCACCCTCATTGTGCTTTAGGAATTCAGGTATGCCCTCAATTTTAGCCCAGGATTCAGCCTCTAAAGCAGGTTTTGGTTCATTTATGCCATCTTCCCAAGCCTCCAAGCTAATTGCGGCTCCAGGTTTAGTAAGAATTTTAAAGTGAAGAACTTGGTCTCGTGTTTGGTAAGTAGGACAGTAGACTTGGAAAGAATTATCACTAATCATCGTCATCGGCCAGTAGATTTGTTGCAACATCTTTTCTAGTGTGTAACAAAGTGATTCTATGCTCCATTTTCTGTTGAGGACAGTGGTCGTGATGCATTTAGAAGAATCCGCCATTTGATAGAGAGGTGAAGTTTCAGGTTTTGAGGAAAAAGGCACTGGAGAATGATGATTAACGTCTGTTTTAGGGTTTGGGTTTGAAAAGTTGTGGTAATAATGATGACAGGTGGCCTTTCGAGGAGATGTGTGATGTGAAGGTTCTGATTTTTGAGCAGATTTTCTTGGGACCCAGTGTACTTTCCTATCATTATTCATTTTGCCTTGATGTTGTTCGGAAGACAAAGCGTGTGTGTGTCTATGTTT
Organism: Allium sativum; assembly: GCA_030737875.1. Classification (NCBI taxonomy): domain Eukaryota; kingdom Viridiplantae; phylum Streptophyta; class Magnoliopsida; order Asparagales; family Amaryllidaceae; genus Allium; species Allium sativum. The sequence goes on along the minus strand of CM060918.1, from coordinate 20,170,704 downwards.
GCTTGGGCAACGTGGAGCTGCATGCCCAAAAAAGCCACAATAATAACATATTGTAGGCTCCCTACAACTTTTTGCCACGTGTCCTTTACATGCACATCTCAAACAATGATTTTCATTTTTCAAAAAATTAGTTGTTTGAAAAATGGATTTGAAAAATGGAAGCGGATTTCTGGGTTTCTTCGGCGGAGGTTTTGGTTGCTCAGTAGGAGGAGGGGTTTTGGCCACTTGAGTGTAAGATCTAGCCGGCTTAATCAGGGAAGGTTGGGGTTCAGGCGGAAGATCAGAGAGAGCGGAGGACCGATTTGAAGAAGCTGGAAGACGAGAAAGATCATGATTTGGACGGATTGGAAGATGATTTTAGCCAGATGCAGACGAAGTTGACTGGTTATGAGGTGTTGAAACAAAGTGATCAAAGGATAAGGATGGATGAGAAGATCGAGGAAACAAAGAAGGACGAGAAGAAGGAAGAGAAGGAACTGATGAGGAGGAGGATGGCAATGACGAGCGAGGAAGAAGGAAAGGTTTGTACTTGATTGGAAAATGAGATAGGAGAGGCTGAAGCGGAGGAATGGTTGAAGGGGAGATGAGGAAACCATGGCCGAAACAATTAACTTTATTTTTCAAAATATATATTCAATTTAAATGTACATTTTAATTTACCGAGGCCACATACTAACTCAAAAAATTCCAGAAAAATAAATTTAGCTATGTCTTGACAATACGGTCCTAACAAAACTAATTTCGTCGAATTTGGAGACCATTTGAAAAATGGCCCTTTTAACTGGCTTTTAATTTAAACTGAATTTACAAAACATGTTTAAATTTACCACGCTCACATATTAATTTAAAAAATTATGAAATTTTAAACTTGACTGTAATTTGACATTATGGATCCAATAAAATTGGTTTCTTCGAAAACGGAGGTCGTTTGCAAAATGGCTATTTTTAGGGATTATATATTATGTTAAAATATGTACAAATTCCGTAGGGACTATTCTGAATTTTAAACTGGGCATAACTTTTAATTTATATTACGAAATCTGAATTTTTCACATTGTTTTGTAAGATATAATTAAACATATTCAAATGTTTCTGGTTTTACTGAAATCCGATTTATATTGAATTCTGTATATTCATTTGAAATTAAATGAATTTTCAAACTACCGCGTCATTTTAGGCTCGTTTTATAATTAATAAATTTATACATTCTAACTTTGATTTAGATAAACTTTTAGTCGTTATTGTTTAAAATAAATAATTTTAAATATTCAATACCCATTAAAATAGCTAAAAAAAAAATTTGGTTCAGAAATTCCGGGTTGTTAAAAAAATAGTGGGTTGTTACACTCCTCCTCCCCTCCTCTTCCTATTTAGCATCATCAATCTAGGCCCGCAGCCCCATGAAAAATCATGACCTGTCTTCCTCTTTACCGTTATAACTAGCAGGTGCAAGAGTTTTGAACATCAATACCTCCCGAAAATTCAAGCAAGAACCACTCTCACCATAATCACAAATTAATTCTTCATTCCTTAAATCGGTTACCTTACAATCCACAATGTTAAACCCTAAATCCACTCATCACACAACATGAGCTTCTGAACCCACTACTCCCACTGCATGTAACCATTCGCACGCCTAATCGAAAATTAGGCTCTTATGAGCTTGTAGGAATTTTCTCTGCTCATTTTCCATTTTAAATTTGAAATTTAATGAGGATATTTTAATTTTCATCCTTTGTCGTGATGATAATGGATGAGAGAAAAATTAGTGCTTTATAGTAGTTTCTAAATTAAACAGTCTTCATTTAAATGGTTAGATATATCCTTGATAGATGTTTGGTTGTAGATGGACTTTGAAGGATAAAACATAAACACCATCGCGTTTAAAATTTCGACACGATCTCATGACAATATAAATGTGCACTAGTCATTAAACTCTAAAAACTTAAAAAATTATAAAAAATGCTGCTATGTACTGAAAAATCATCAAATTAAACTTAAATATTTTCATAAATTAAAAATTGTGGAAAAAACAAATAAATTAAATTAATAACACATCAATACAAATCTAGTCGAAATATTAATGATAAATTATGTTTATCAATTTGAATTATTTATTACTATAATTAATTTACAAATTAAATTCACTATTATTATTCAGTTTAACATAAATTAAACCAAACCATTAGACTTATTGAGTAAATACTCGACTAGAATTCAAATACCTAAATCACAATTTAAATATTTAGATAACCTTTGTATAGGAATACTTATTATTATCTTAAAATAATCTCTATATTTGAATTCAAGTCATTAAACTTTTTTAATCAATGTCTAAAGGACAAACTTCAAAAGTTTTTTACCCTCCAAGGACAATATGTTTAAAATTTAGACAGAAGGATGTAGCTAATATAAAACAAAATAAAATAGATAAAAAGGAGAAGACATTAAAGAAAACATAAGATATTAGGGGGAGACCTTTTATTTCTATTGATTCAGATCTACAAACATTGTAAGCTATCTCTCTACTTATAGAGTCTACATATCATGTAAACTGCAGTAAAGTCCCTTAGCATATTAGCATATTCACCCTTATTACTTTTACATATTACAAAACTCCCCTTAAATATGTGTATGCAAAGATGATAAAATTAATTTCCTCATTAAAAACCTTTTTATGAAAAACCTGGTAGGAAAAATCATAAATAAGGAAAAGAGTACAATTTTTGTTTCATCTTTAGATAACATTTTTTTGAAATGTTATAACGAGGGTTGATATTTCAGGATCAAGATAATGTGACGACCCCAAAACCCCGTACGACGGTGGCAAAGGTAATCTTTGGAATATAACACATAAACAGATAACAGCAGAACAGAAATAAATAAATACACCAGATAATGTACAATAAAATACACTGGATAAACATAATCAGCAGAGTTACACAGTTTGCACGATCATACTTAGTACAAAATACAGTTCAGCTATACATAAATGTCTACATCGGGAAACAAAACATAATATGTACAACAGGAGCTGAACAACATAAAAGAGATAAATGGTAGAATCCATCTTCATCTCCCGCTATCCAGAAAGAGCCTGCTAAAACCTGGATACAAGGCTGCCCGTGTAGAAAAAAGGGCACCCGAGTTTGCAAGTGAAACAAACTACGAGTCAGTCATGGGACTGGTATTAGAAATCTACTTAACATATTTTATAATACGGCCAATCACAGGACCACGCCACTTTCGCGGAATGGGTTTACTCCATTGGATTGTCAGTGCTTTAAAACAAGTAAACCTTTTTAAACATCGTAATGCTTTTTATAATAATGAAGCCATTATAAGACTCACTTCCCATCACACAATGCAACGCAAACCGGAGGATAGAGTTTTACCATATAATGGCCAAAATATGCTTAATACGAATAAAACAAAAGCATTTGATATTATTACTAGTGTTTATATGTTTCAAAAACAATTTCAAATCATAAGTATCAATCATAGATGGCATTAATGCCCCATACCACTATGTCGCCATATATAGGCATACAATCAAAACCGCATGGTGTCGTATTTGGAAATTGGATTTCCGTCATGAACCAAGACAAAAGAGAGTCCTTACCGAATTCGAGACAATGTAGCCCATGTCTCCGGAACAGCCGCAACTGCCCCTTGGATCGTCAGGGCCGATCCACCGGTGTGGACTAGTATGCCTGAACACTGCGTTTCCCCGCCCTTTGGGGGCGTAAATGAGTCCTATGACCCTATCGGCTCCATATAGTCACCGACATATCCGAGGCGCCTCGCATCAGCAACAACCACACAGGTGAAAATAATATAAATGTCAGGGCTGGTAGGTCACTGACACCACCCTAGCTAGAAGGAAACGCATGCTCTCCCTGATGTCCTCTCCCGTTTCTAGTTCATACCGGGGTGTGAGGCTCGCGAATCAACGTTATACACAAAGCTATGCCACACAGGTCGTGCTTTGATCATCAACCACAAGACTTTGCTTTTCAACAGAAGCCTTGATAATTTGCCACTTAGGCGTGCCACATAGGCAATTCACTCCATGCGACTGATTTCTATCGATATATAACCTCTGAGCTCGTACGTCTCAGAGAAGGGCGTTAAGTAAGAGAATAAATTCTCCGCCACCAAACAGATATATATTTAACAGAGAACAATAAGCACATAACAAAATCCAATGTCAGACACACAGACCATTTACAAGTTCGTCCTGGGTCTGAACGAAACCGGAGGCACCTTATACCTCGCATATCCATCGATCTCCAAGTACATCTGGACGATCACCACTTATTATCTATATTTCGGGATGCCTCCCAATCAAGGCATCAGTAATCAACCAACCGAGGTGAAGATCCCCGGTCTTCAACCACCGTCTTCATCATCGACTTCTTACCGCCGATCAATTATTTGAAATGAGATTTAACTTGGCCTTTTTCAAATAATTCACGTATATTAAGAATTTAAATCAATTCATTTCAATGGTTAAATTATTCGACATCAATAATTCTGTTCTTAATTGTAATTTTCACGCCAAACACATTCAACCATCAAATATCCAATAAACCGGGTAAATTCGGTTTATTTCCATTCTATATCGTTTATAATATTTTATAACGATTTATCGCTATTTTTATTCAATTAAAAATAGCCAATTCATTCAAACGACGCTTCAGGCCATAACGCGGCCGTGACGCTGTTTTTCCTTAGATTTGATTTACACATATCTGAAAATCTAAACGTTGGATCTTCACAAATTTTATATCATTAGAAAGATCTTTTCAAAATGAATCCAATGGTTTCAGTTTTGGGAAAATCCGACGGTCGGATGTCCCACACTAATCATTTGAAGTTACGATTTCAAAATACGAACTACAGCGTCGTTATTCTATTTAATTTAATTATATTTATATATATATAAATATAATCGATTCTGGCGCTGTTTTTCTTCAGATTTGAATTAAACATTCCAGACAATCCAACCGTTGGATCTTTACAAAGTTGGTGTCGTTGGAAAGATATTTCCAAAGCGAACCCAACGGTTTCGGTCTTGGGAAAATCCGATGGTCGGATCTCCCGCACTAATCGTTTGAAATCACGGTTTCAAAATACGAACTGCAGCTTCGTTATTCGATTTATTTTAATTTTATATATACATATATATATAATTCATTCTTCGATTTCAAAACGATATTCACTTCATATATTTCATAAAAATGATATTTTTATCCAACAGTTATTTATTTCAACACATCACCATTTTTAACACTTCATATTCATAATAAAAATGTAGATTTTATTGTTCAGTCTATTTATATTCAAAACATGAATGTTTTCGACTTTACACATACAATAAAAATATGATTTTTATCGTTCTAGTCCTTTATTCAACACATGAATTTTTCTATAGTTTGTATATATATAATAAAAATGTAATTTTTATTGTAAAACAATTTATTTCAAAACACGATTATTTTATATAGTTTATATATATCATACATATGTGATTTTTAATGTAAAACAATCTATTTCAAAACACGATTATTTTATATAGTTTATATATAAGGTAAAAATTGTTTTTGGTGTTAAAACAATTTATTTAAAACACTAATATTTTATATAGTCTATATATTTGATAAAAATGTTATTTTTATTTTTCAAAGAATTTATTCAATACATGAACTTCAATCAACACATGAATTTCTAGTCAACACATGAATTTCTATTCAACACATGAATTTTATTTCAACACATTAATTTTATTCAACACATGAATTTTATTCAACACATGAATTTTATTCAACACATGAATTTTATTTCAACACATGAATTTTATTCAACACATGAATTTTATTCAACACATGATTTTATTTCAACACATGAATTTTATTCAACACATGAATTCAACACATGAATTTTATTTCAACACATGAATTTTATTCAACACATGAATTTGAATCAAACACAGAAATATTTCAGAAAATTTTGACAGCATAACGGCAGGGTAGTTAAAACCGGCACTGTCCCTAGTACGGCTCCTCGCTCTACCTTAAAGTCTCGCAGCTTTTGACAATGAGGATTTTCAATATCTAGTTCGTACGCAGACGAATTTTCCCATATACTAATCCTATTGGGATTTCAACCACAACCATTCGTGATATTCACCAAATTTTCACATCAACCAATAATCCAAACAATATCACAACCAATAAATATCTTCCATGGTCTGTGGACGAGGGGAGTATATATATAGATATACGTATATAACTATATTTCGATTTCATTTCAATATCATTTCAATTTGTTTCAACGCATATATCATTTTTACAACACGTATATAACTTAGACATCGAACGTACAACTTATTATACATAAGGTGTACAACGCTTATATAACTCATACTTCGACTATATAATTTATACATTTTTGTTTCCATATCGTTTATAATTCGGAAATCTCACATTGGGTTCCACTCCACCAAAAATTGTAGAAGGCTCAGAAAAATATTCAGTCTCTTCTGGAATGTAGAAGACGTCCACACGGTCCCGGTGTCTCTTGTTTCACTGGATTTCGATCACATAGCAAAACGATATGATTTTTAGAAGATCAATCAACTTTGCGACACTTTTATATGTTGAAACCAGTTTAAATATATAATAGCCGTACCTCTCAGCAAAAACTTCAAAACTAGGTCTGCAATTATCACCAAATCCGAGCAACTATGGGATGATCGGCCGATGCCACGAGGTGGAGCTTGGAGTCGCGCACCCGCGCCTGGAGGCGACGCTCAGATCGAGGCAAGGAGGAGGGCGCGACGGCTCTTCAAAGGCGTTGACTTCAGGGACCCGTAACTCAGGAAATACTCGATGATAGGGGACGAGGCTGGTACTGATTTGAAGCTTGGAGGGTTCTCCACAAAAACCCCAACTGGAGCTGGCGATTTCGATGCGTGGTTGAGGAGATAGGGAGGAGAGAAGCGGGGAAGTGTTTATCGCCGTCGGCTGAAGGGCATCGGGGAGAGAGAAGTGGGGTTGTCAAATTTGATTGGCCAATGGGTTTTTTATTTTATTTATATATTTTTAAAATTCTAAAATACCCCTCTTCACATAATAGTTCCAATCCAAACCCATTGACTGTCGTCCCAAGCTAAACACCCCCATTGCGAACACAATGGGATATGTTTCGTAGGCCCATACGACTCTTTCAGTCAGTTATTCTTCAAATTAAAACATAAAACATTCAATATTTGTTTTGAACGTACATTTCAATTTGCCGGGGCCACATACTGATCCCAAGAATTCCAGAAAAATAAATCTAGCTATGTTTTGATGACACAGTCCCAACAAAACTAGTTTTGTCGAGTTCTGAGACCGTTTGAAAAATGGCCCTTTTCTGGTTGATCCAATTTAACAGAAATCGATCAAACACATTTTCCTTTGTCACGCTCACATATTAACTTCAAAAATTATGGAATTTGAAACCTAGCAATAATTTGACATCCCGGATCCAACAAAAGCAGTTTCGTCGAATTTTGAGGTCGTTTGCAAAATGTCTATTTTCAAGGGCTATATAAACTCTATAGCGACCTTTCTGAAAATTCATTTGACCATAACTTTTGATTCCAGCTATAAAACTTCGATTTTTCAGATTCTTAGAAAGATATTCACTAACATATTTAAATATTTTTGGTTTCACTAAATTCCATTTTGTTTTGCACTCGGTACAATCAGTCAAAGTTTGAATTCAAATTTTGAAACTGCCGCTCCATTTCCGGCCTTATTTATAATTAATAATTATATTTATTTTTAAACATCGATTCCAACATACTTTCCGTCATTATTATTTAAAATAAATTATTTTAAATATCTAAAATCCACTCAAATAGCCAAATTAAAAATTTTAAATTGGCTCAGATTTTCCGGGTTGTTACAGATAATGTCTCATTAGAAACCTTACTAACAAAATCCCAGTGGGAATATTAGTGAAGGAAAAAAGTACATTATAGCATGATTTTATATGCTTCCCTGAATTATAATGCATTATTCAATTAGTCTGTTGATGTAGTCGACCATGCCAATTTTGTACACCATCTTCTAAAACGTTGATTTGGAAATTGCCACTGTGAACCTATCTACCCACTTTTCTTAAAACTGGATTGTTTCTCCTCTTTCTTGTTGTCCTCACATATTTCATGTGTGAAGAGAAATTTAGAAGAAATGTGAACAACCTGAAACTTCGGGCCGTAAATATTTAAGTATCAAGGTTATTTAAATATTTAAATCTTGAATTTAATGTTATAAAAATGGTTTTATAACCTTGATTAAATCCTTTTATAAATAATAATTAATGAGGAGAAATATGTTGTTGAATTTTTGTTTACAAAGATAAGTAATTCGAAGAAATATTGATAATGTGACCGAAAACAGTTTTTTCGATAAACGACGTTTTACTTGTTAAAAGTTGTTATACATCATGTGCATGTAGCATCAATAGAAGAACACATATATGTATGTACATAACACACAAATAAAATACAAATGGAATATGTATACATATTCTAGAATATTAAAAATGGCATAAAATGATAGGGACACATGTCATCAAATAAACGGTACACGTGTCTTAAGATTAAATCAGATAAAGACACATAAACACATTAGGTGTGTTGTATATAACGGTGTCGTATACACAATTATATGATTTTTGTTTGATGATAACAAACAAATATATTTTATTTCAAATGTGTTTGTTATGGTACTGTTATATAAATCACATACAGGAATATAATATTTATATTTAAGTAGAATATGACTGTACAGAATTTCATATATTCACACAGCATTTTATTTAAATATAATATTATATTTCAACATTCAAACAATACAAATTATATGACTCTACTATTTGTACACATTCACGGATATTACACATGATATTGTACTTGTATATAAACTGAATTCGTTAGATAAATTTGTTTGAACACAATAAAAATAGTATTTTATTTCAGAAAAATTTGTTGAATACAAACATCAGTGCATTTCTCTCATTACATACACAGTTCCTTTCTACAACTTTATATACACATTCAGTTACACTCATATACAGATGCTTTTATATATATTTTTTTCACTGTCAACTTCTGTCTTCACAGCATTCTGTCAGTCCAGTCATCATCTTCATACCTGTCATATACAGAAACACACACACAGTATATGGAACAGAAATAATTTTCAAAATTTATGCAACTATAAATTTTATTTTTAAAATTTTATTTTCCTTAGTTTTCTGGTGTGTTTCTTATCATTTTTCATGACTTGATCCAATTCATCTATGTCTAGTCAGTTTGTATATGTATAGTACAGGGACAAGAAATCTTGCATGATGGCTGCATATACACACGTGTATAGATATATACGTGTGCACTGCCTTGCCAAGCAGTGTGCAACTGAGGAGTAGCTACGTGGATCATCTCCACCTAGTGCATCAATTATCAATGTGGTCGAGCACAGGTCAAATACAGTGAGATAATGGACAACAATACATTCAAGTGCAAGGGAATCAACACATGGTCGAGCTCCTCATACACAAGCTTGCATAGTAAAATCATAGCCAAGTCAAAAGTCAAGTTTCAGCAAACAAGAAGTGGACTGCATAGGCAATAAGACTCAAATATGTGATCTGCAGCCTATACATAGTTCACATGCATCGGCAGTTCAATGTTCAAATGCAAAGAAGGGCTCAAACTATGTCATGTAAATAATTGGTGCAATTCAAGCAACTATGGCCAGGTCAGATACAAATGTTCAAGGAGAGTGTCTAAACAACATGGTAGCAATTCAGGTTAGTACAAGTAAACAAGCATGGAGTGATTTAAGCCAAAGCAAGTTCTTTAATCATGGTCAAAGTAGCAAATGACATGGTGCAACACTGTATGAACATGCAAGGAACAACTAAAATCAAAGTAAAGGAGTATAGCCAAACCAGCTTTCAAGTATGCATGGACATGGGTGGGTGTGTGTGTGCACAATATAATGCAGTAGTAAACTACACAATATTGTTCTATTGTTTTTTGTTCAAAAAGAAGAGAGTGGAGTGCACGACAGCAAGCTCAATACATGGCGGTTCATGTTCACAAGCCAACGTGGATGGTTCAAAAGCAAGTGTCACACCAGGTCTTGGCTACACAGCAAATAGAAAGACAGTGGTGCATCAAGTATTCATAACAGGTAGAGTTAACTACATACAGATGGATACTGTAATGAACAAGCACAAGTGTGTGCAATCAAGTTGCGGCAAAGAGAAGCGCAACAGAACATATGGAATGGCTGTACTTTTATGCATAGAAGCAAATATTGTGCACAAACCAGTACTGGCAACTCAATAAAGCATGCATAAGATTTTTAACTCAGCTGTATAAGTGCAAAATTTACAAGAAAGGGTTGAGCAATGCAAGTATATGTTTCAGCAATATGCACAAGCAGTTACATCTCAAGTACAAGCATAAAACATGGACATAGCATGGTTTAGAGAACTAGCAGCAAAGATCAAGTGGGCAAGCTCATGGTACAGTAGTTTGTAATAGTGGCGGTGCATATACAATGACACAACAAAATCAAGTGTATATGAAAAGCATATATGGCAAGATGTTAAACCAATTCCAGTAATGCTCATGTCGAATTCAAAGAATTCAGAAACATTTTTGGCAGGTTTTAAATGTCCATAATTTCATTGAAGAATTATTCAAAATTAACAAAGACGAAAATCAGCATGCATATTTATTGCAAGTATTCTCAAGAGGTAAATTTTGTTTCACAACAAAAGGAAATAAATTCAATCCAGGGAAGCAATTATTTTTAAATCACACAAGGGACAATATCGAATTTAAAAGGGGCAAGGTTATTTTTCCAGTTTTATCAATTCAATCTCGCCAAGCAAAAGAGGAAATTCCCATTTGTCATGGCAATCTACAGAGGATTTTTAAACCGCCATTTCAAAAGAGGAAACCAGACAAAAATCAGATCGAAATCATTTAAATCGAAATCAGAGTGTTAGGGTTTTCAATAACCCCTACAAAAACACCATTTTCATCATCGGCCTTGATATCGAAAACCAACCAAACATTTCAAATCGAATCCACAAACGCAAATTTCACGTATAAAGTAATTTTAGAAAACTCACTTTTTACAAGGATTCGGTCAGCCTCCAAATCGATCGAGAGAGCAACTCAAACCATTGGAGAAATCAAGGAACCCACGACATCAATTCATTAATCTGATTTGAGGATTTCTGAAGCCCTAGATTTCTAATCGCCTACCGCCATTTTTCTTTCTTTTCCCAGAGATGTAACAACCCGAAAATCTAGGCCAGTTTAAAATTTTTATTTTGGCAATTTTAGCGAATTTTGAACATTTAAAATAGATTATTTTAAATAATATCGACGAGAAATTTATTTTGAATATAATTCGACGTATATATTATATACGTCGTCGTTAGAATATAAATATTTATATATAATTATAAATAGAATTGAAAATGGCGCGGTAGTTCGATAATTCGATTTCAAACTTCATTTGAATGTACCGGGTGCAAAACAATCCGGATTTTAGTGAAACCAAAAACATTAGGATCTAATTGATGATATCTTTCCAATGAATCCGAAAAATCTAAATTTCATAGCGGGAATCAAAAGATATGTCCAGTTGAAAATTCTGAATAGTCGCTATGGAATTCAGGCCCTTAAAAATGGACATTTTGCAAACGACCTCGGATTTCGACGAAACTAGTTTTGTTGGGTCCGTGATGTTAAGTTATTGCTAGATTTCAAATTTCATAATTTCTCGAATCAATATGTGAGCGTGGCAAAGGAAAACGCGTTTTGACCATTTCAGTTGAATTTAATCAACTAGAAAATGACCATTTTTCAAACAGTCTCAGAATTCGGCGAAACTAGTTTTGTTTGGACCGTATCGCCAATACGAAGCTAGAAAATATTTTTCGGGAATTTTTCTAGTTAGTATGTGGCCCCGGTAATTTGAAATGTACGTTTGAAATTCAATATAATGATTTAAGTGTAAATTTTGACAGAAACTGATTGTAACTATCGAATCAGCTTGCGATACATATCCCATTGTGTTCGGAATGGGGGTAAAACGCTAGGGACGGCAGGCGGTGGGCCTCGTTTTGAAGTCGAAAATAAAAGTTGCTTTTTGTGGAAAAATAAATAATAAATTAATATATATAATATTAAGGGCGTTGACCTCACTCTCTCTCTTCACTTTCCTTCTTCCCCGTCTGATCTCGATTTAGAAAAAAAAAAACGAAGAGCTCAGATGGACCGCGACGCCACCGGAGTTCACCACCGCTCCTCCCTAGAGACGCTGGACACCACCCTCCTCTCTACCGCCGTTCAAGACCCCCACCGAAAACCCCATTCGACCGTGAACCTCCAGCAAACCCTCGACCCCACTTCAGCCGCACCCCACCGTAACCCCCCAGACCTCGCCGCCTTCCCCCTCTCTCCTCCCCCCTCTCCAGCGCATCCCCCATCGCCCATTCCTCGATTGAAACGCTCCCCAAAACCCACGCCCTAGCCTTAGACCGCCGCTGCCTTCTCCAAGACCACCGCGTCCAACCTGCCCAACCTCCCCCGACCTACCACCAACCCGGCGCCGCCTTCTGAACCCCCCCCCCCCCCCCGACAAAGAACAGTAAGTTTTTATTATCTATTTAGTTTATTTCAATTATTTTATGTGATGATCTTTAAATAAAATTAGCAATTGTTATTTTTAAAAATAAAAATTAGATCTTTAATGTAGATTAAGATTAAGATTATATTTTTATATAGAAAACTAGTCCATAAAGACTCGATTTTTAAATAGAAAAGATTCGATTTTTAAATAGAAAAGATTCGATTTTTAAGTAGAAAAGACTCGATTTTTAAATAGAAGAGATTTGATTTTTATATAGTAGAGATAATAAAAATACGATCTTTATATATAAAAATATAATTTTATATAGAGAATAGCGTGATAAAGATATAATCTTTATTATATGAACATCGTGGTAAAAATATAATTTTTATCTATATAGTAGCGGTATGAAAATATAATTTTTATCTATATAGTAGCGGTGTAAAAATAGAATTTTTATATACATGGCAACAATATAAAAATGTGATTTTTATATATTGAACATCGAAGTAAAAATTCGATTTTTATATATTGAACTTAGAAGTAAAATATGATTTTTATATATTGAACTTCGAAATAAAAATATGATTTTTATATATTGAACTTTGAAATAAAAATATGATTTTTATATATTGAACTTCGAAATAAAAATATGATTTTTATATATTAAACTTCGAAATAAAAATATGATTTTTATATATTGAACTTCGAAATAAAAATATGATTTTTATATGTTGAACTTCGAAATAAAAATATGATTTTTATATATTGAATAGCGAAGTAAAAATTCGATTTTTACATAGGTAGTGAAAGCAGGCAACGAAGGTAACAAAAAGGCGAGAACGAAGAAGATTTATATCAAAGAAGAGTCAAGATGATTGGATAGCTATCTGTGAGAATTTCTCACCTTTCAATTTCTTTTTCTAGTTATATATATATACTAGGATGAAGACGGTGTTTAGTAGCACCCGACACAATCGTCCACAGACCATGGACTTGTTTGTTTGGTTGCATAGATTAATTATATGATGTGATTTGAATTTGGTTGTTTGGTGATTTTGATTGATGTGTGAATGGCGTGGGCCTTCACTGGACCGGGGATAAGGCTAGGCCTTGTCCCGTTTCTAGTATCGTGCCGTTATGCCGCCGAAATTTTCTAAAAAAAGTTAGAAAAATAAAAATATCATTTTATTTAAAGAATGAACTGAATAGAAATTCATATGTTGGAATAAAATGTTTTGTCGTTAAAAATATAATTTTTAACGTGAATGTGAATAAATAAATATTTATTTACAAACCGGACGGTTTGTTTATGTACACCTATTTGAAGGACATTGATTGGGACGATAAATTTTACACATCGCCCAACTGCACAAATAAAATATGTGTTTGATTGTTTGAAACCCCACACGGGTGTTGGGATGAAATTTGAAGTTCACTCATCCTGATTGATTAAATATGTCGATCGATTGATTGACAGGCTGTTATAAGCGTTAGATATCTATATTTGATGCTTATGCAGTGTATTGCACTTTGGTTGATGGTTGATTATTTTTCAATGCTATTATATACGTGTGATGTATGAAAATCCGTATAATTAACATTATATGGTGATTGATTGGGCCTCATTCCAATTTAGCAATTAAAGAATAACATAAAATAAAGGTTCATGTGTTGACAGTATTCATCCATTGAGATTGGTCATGTGTTGAACGAAATATTTTAGTAATAAAATTTACATCTTTATCAATATAAAATAAAGGTTCATGTGTTGACAGTTTCATCCATTGAGATTGGTCATGTGTTGAACGAAATATTTTAGTAATAAAATTTACATCTTTATTAATATAAAATAAAGGTTCATGTGTTGACAGTACTCATCCATTGAGATTGGTCATGTATTGAACGAAATATTTTAGTAATAAAATTTACATCTTTATTAATATAAAATAAAGGTTCATGTGTTGACAGTACTCATCCCTTGAGATTGGTCATGTGTTGAACGAAATATTTTAGTAATAAAATTTACATCTTTATCAATATAAAATAAAGGTTCATGTGTTGACAGTACTCATCCATTGAGATTGGTCATGTGTTGAACGAAATATTTAGATAATAACAACTGTTTTGAAAAAGAAATATTTGAAATAGAATATTTGAAAATAGAAATTTATGAAGTCGTATTGATTAGATTGACGCCATTTTGACGTGAACGATATTTATACCAATTTTATTCATTTTGAAATGAATTGAATATAAAACGATTTCGAAATGAATTGAATTGAAAACGATTTCGAAATGAATTGAATTGAAAACGATTTCGAAATGAATTGAATTGAAAACGATTTCGAAATGAATTGAATTGAAAACGATTTCGAAATGAATTGAATTGAAAACGAATTCAAATTGAATTGAAAGTGAATTGAAATGAATTCAAATTGAATTGAATAGAAATGAATTTTAAAACGAATTTATAAAGAAGAATTCAATTTTGATTTGAATTGAAATGGAAGTTGAAATTGCTTTTGAAACGAATTTTAAAACTATTTATATAATTCGTTTTAAATAGAAATCGACGAAATATATATTATATATATTATATATATAATATAATGGCCTGAATAGAACGCGCCGCGCCGCGGCAGTTCGCGAATTTCGACCATTTATTTCAAACGGACATTACGGGAGATCCGACCATCGGATTCTCCTAAAACCGGAACCGTTGGGTTCGTATCGAAAAGAGCTTTCTAATGAATATTAGAAATTTGAAATCTAACGGTTGGATTTGGAATTATGTCCAAATCAAATTTGAAAAAGGTCGCTGTAAGTGCAGTTCGATGGCCATTGATGGAAATCGACTGTATAGGCCTTGATTAAATTATTAAAAATAGTAATAATTTGTGTAAAATCATAAGAAATGATTTGTGAAGATTTGAGATGAAAAACTCCATATTTGAAAAGATAAAAATAGATTTTTATCGAAATGAACTAGTTTTGAACTAGAATTATAATCCTATTTATTTTTAAATAAATAAATTGAATCTGAAAAGGGTTTTAAAAATAACCAGAATTTCCAATGATTGCATTGGAGTGGATTTGAATCGAAATTGGCTTCGGAATATTTCGATGTTGGAATTCGGGATTATACAGATGTTGTTATGGAAATTTGAAAGATATATATCTATATCGTTATTTCCAGCACGACATTTGTTAATCGTAGAATTTGATATTGAATATAAGCCGATATATTTTCTATTCAGAGCCTTGTATTGAATATCAAATGTGATTTGGGTATGTCGTGAATGGTGTCTTCATTAACACTGTTCTTGAACCCAGTTGAGAAAAGATTAAATATTTTTATTTAAATTTAATGAAGTGTACCAATTAAGTGATATTTAATTGGAATTGAATTGGTATTGATTTTTGGGTTTATCGTGAACAGTGTTTTAAATAACACTTGTTCTTTAACCCGATAATTAATGGAATGTGATTTTTGGTTTATCGTGAACCGTGTTTTAAAAGACACTGATTCTTTAACCCAATCGAAGATTGAAACTAAGTGGAGTTTTAATGAATCTTTAATTAGATTGAAATGATCGAAAATGGAGTATCACCAGTTTTGCTCCAGGCGATAGTTAAATCTTTAATTAGATTTGAACGTGAAATGGTAATTGAATTTACCGATAACACCGGGGTGTTAGATATGAAGTATTACCAGTTTTACTTCATGGGATGAATAGGTTGAGATTGGGAAATTAAAACAAATGATTACTTCGGTAAGGTTCGCTAATCCCGACTAGTTTGAATTGATATTCAAAAATAGATTAAAGAATAAATTCAGGAATTTATCTTGGATAAAATTAATGGGAACCTTTCCCTATGAATGTGAAATCAGAAACTAACTGTCGGTTAGCTAAGCAGAATGGTTTTCTGGATATTGATCTGATGTTGGTTTCGGCCTTCGGGGTTAATATTTGGGGAATTATTCTCTTGATTAATTTACGGTTAGTGACTGATGAATTGGAATGAGGCGTATGTTGTGTATGAGTAACACTTATTTAAAATATACGCGAGTTATTCGGAAAGACCGGGTTTATCCCATTCTGAATAACTGATACGACGATAAGTCGAAGATGAAGACGGTGGTCGAAGACCAGAAGTCTTCACGTCGTTTGGGTGATTACTGATGATCTTGATTGGGCTGTACACCCAAGAAGATGGAAACAGTTGGTGATCGTCCAGACGTACTTGGAGATCGATGGATATGCGGGGTACTAGGTGCCTCCGGTTTCGTTCAGACCCAGAACGGACTTGTAAATGAACTGTATGTCTGACATTGGATTTTAGTCCGTGTGATTGATCTCTATTAAATATATATCTGTTTGGCGGCGGAGAATTTATTCTCTTGCTTAACGCCCTTCTCTGAGACGTACGAGCTCAGGGGGTTATATATTGATGGATATCAATCGCATGGAGTGAATTGCCTGTGTGGCATGCTAAGATGCAAATGATCAAGGCTTCTGTTGAAAAGCAAAGTCTTGTGGTTGATGATCGAAGCACGGCCTTTGTGGCGTAGCTTTGTGTAACGTTGATTCGCGAGTATCACACCCGGTATGAATCAAAAACGGGAGACGGACATCAGGGAGGACATGCGTTTCTTTCTAGTTAGGAGTGGCGTCAGTGCTTGAACTGGCTGACGAGTTTGACTCATGTGGATGTTACTTATTATTACTTGCTGAAAAGCGAGGCGCCTCGTGATATCGGTTTCAGCCGATGCTTCTGGTCGGCTGACGGGCCAGGCTTACGCCCCAAAGAGCGGGGAAACGCAGTGTTCAGGAATTTTAATCCACATCGGTGGACCGGCCCTGACGATCCAAGGGTCGATGCGCTCTGACCCTGAGGCTCGGACTAGACAGTCTCGAATCGGTTGAGGATCTTGCCCCTAGCCTCGGTTCATACCATAAATGATAACCCAACTTCCAATACGACGTCTTGCGGTTTTGATTGTAAACTTATATATGGCGACATAGTGTTATGGGGCATTCATGCCGCCTATGATTGATACTTATGATTTGAAGTTGTTTTATACACTATACACTTATAATAGTATCAAATGATTTGTTTTAAACGTACTAAGCATGTTTGGCAATTATAAGGGAAAACCCTTTCCTCGGCTGCGCTGCATTGTGTGATGGGACCTGGGTCTTATAATAGCTTCATTTTTAGAAAAGCATTGCACTGTTTACTTATATGCACTGGTATTCTTGGGAGGAAACCTGTTCCGTGTTATACGGCGTGGTCCCTTGATTTACCTAACTTTAAAAATAAAGATTAACTGTTTTAGTTCTCACACCAGTCACATGACTGACCTGGAGTTTATTGTTTTAACCTAAACTCTGGGTGCCCCTATTTTGACACGGGCAGCTAGTAGTTTTGGTTTTGCAGATTTATATTCACAGGATCCTGGTTTACAGCTGGAATGATATCCGGAAAGCTTTGTATCCGTATATCTCATTCTAGTTGTGTATTGTATTATTTTCCGCTGCTATGTATTTAAATGTAATTTAAATCTCTGATATTTCTGTGTAATATTCATTTATACTATGTATATTCCTGTAATCTGATGCATTGTTGTAATATACAATGAAATGTTCTTCTGTATGTGTTCTGTTGTGGCTTGTTCTCGAACTATCCGACACTTTCCTTTACGGGGAAGTTACGGGTTTTCACAAGAGACAAGAGAACAGGTTGAACCATATAGCAGATGTGACGACCCCAAACTTCCACGGGTGAAAGCAGGAGAAATCATTTTTGGAATACAACATAAATACAATAAAACAGAACACAGATACAATATAGCAAAGGAGATTCATAGAGTAATAACATTATAGCAGCGGAAAAATATAATGTCATCAATCACAGAAATTCCACAGTCACAGAACTAAGATTATTACAACAAGTTTGCAGAAAAGAAATAAGTTTGATGTCTAAAAAGAAAAGAAAAGATGCCAACAGAAACAAAAAGTCTTCAAGCTCCAAGTCATCACCTCTTCTCCCAAGCAGAATCCAAGAGAGAGAAAATAAGCAGCTACAAAGAAAACTCCAAGCAAAGAATGAACCTGTCTACTTGGCTGCCCGTGTAGAAGAGAGGGCACCCAAGTTTGCAAAAAGGTGAAACAAACTATGGGTCAGTGGTGGGACTGGTGTGAGAATTCTTAAATAGATTAACTCGTACTAATATGGTAAATCCAAAGACCACGCCGCTAGTGCGGAACGGGTTGTACCAATGGATTGCCGTGCATAACTACAGTGTCATAATAAATGATTAAATAAGTCGTCAACAACGCAATGTCTTTTGAAAAATGGAACCACCATAAGACTCAGGTCCCATCACACAATGCAACGCACACCAAGAGGATAGAGTTTTACCTTATGGTGGTTAAACATGCTAAATACGCCAAATACGTAACTAATACTATTATTAGTGTATATGTTTTAAAACAATTCAAAGCAATGTATTAATCCTAGGAAGCATAGGTACCATATACTATGCCTCCAATACTAGTAATACAATCAAATCCGTCGGGGTCGTATTGGAAATTTGGGTTTCCATCATGAGTCCAGGCTAGGGAGGACTCCTTACCGATTCGAGACGCTCTAGTTAACGTCTCAGGATTACCCGCAGTTAACCCTTGGATCCTGCAGGGCCGGTCCTCACATACAGCTTAGAGGATTGGCAATTCCTAAGCACACGTTCCCCGGTCCTATAGGACCTATCCGAGGCGCCTCATTTCATCATCCTCCAAAAGTAAAATGACTACTAACTAGAAAGAAACGTGCTACTTTCCCTGCGTTCCCTTCCCCCTTTTTAGACTCTACCGGTTTGTGAGGCTCGTGAAGTCATGTTCTTCATACCACAAGGTTCTGCTTTTCAACAAGAAACCC
This sequence comes from Allium sativum, assembly GCA_030737875.1. NCBI lineage: Eukaryota > Viridiplantae > Streptophyta > Magnoliopsida > Asparagales > Amaryllidaceae > Allium > Allium sativum. The sequence goes on along the minus strand of CM060918.1, from coordinate 20,151,043 downwards.
TGATCATTGCATCTTAGTATGCCACACCGTCACTCCATACCGTACTATTGATCGTCCGTCACTATATAAACGGGTGTTAAGTAGAGAATAAATTCTCTACCACCAATCGTTTATATATTAACTGAATATCAACAACATAATATTTTGTGGGGTACGATGTCAGACACACTATCCATTTATACCCATGCTCTAGGTCTGAACTAGGGTCAAACCCGTGAAATCAACACGTACGTTTGGGCACTTATCCCGACCCTTGAATTGGGAGCAAACCAATTCAGAGTCTTGATCGTTGTCCATTCGAGGAGAGATTTACGGTCTTCATGCGCCGTCTTCATACTTGAATTCTTGAAATCGTACGATCATTTGGAATGGGATTAACCCGGTCTTTCCAAATAATCTCGCATTCATATATTTTGAGAAAAACATATTTCATATCGTTATTTTATTTTATAACGATTAATTCTTGCCTTAATTATTTAATATAATTAATTCCTTATTTAACGACGCTTCAGGTCAAGGGCGACCTTGGCGCTGTTTTCCATCAATTTGATTTTTACTTTTCCCCTTTACATTTTGAACAATAGACATTTTCTATGGTGTAACCCTTATACGTCATAAATAATGTAAATCTTCTCCTATGTTTCATTTCCCCTTTTTTTTCTATTTTGACAAAATATCATTTTGTGCAATGCAAGTTTCAACTTTTCTATTTTGACAAAATATCATTTTGTGCAATGCAACTTCCTATTTTTCTATTTTGACAAAATATCGTTTTATGCAATGCAAGTTTCTACTTTTCTATTTTGACAAAATATCATTTTGTGCAATGCAAGTTTCTACTTTTCTATTTTGACAAAATATCATTTTGTGCAATGCAAGTTTCTACTTTTCTATTTTGACAAAATATCATTTTGTGCAATGCAAGTTTCTACTTTTCTATTTTGACAAAATATCATTTTGTGCAATGCAAGTTTCTACTTTTCTATTTTGACAAAATATCATTTTGTGCAATGCAAGTTTCTACTTTTCTATTTTGACAAAATATCATTTTGTGCAATGCAACTTCCTATTTCTCTATTTTGACAAAATATCATTTTGTGCAATGCAAGTTTCTACTTTTCTATTTTGACAAAATATCATTTTATGCAATGCAAGTTTCTACTTTTCTATTTTGACAAAATATCATTTTGTGCAATGCAAGTTTCTACCTTTCTATTTTGACAAAATATCATTTTGTGCAATGCAAGTTTCTACTTTTCTATTTTGACAAAATATCATTTTGTGCAATGCAAGTTTCTACTTTTCTATTTTGACAAAATATCGTTTTATGCAATGCAAGTTTCTACTTTTCTATTTTGACAAAATATCATTTTGTGCAATGCAAGTTTCTACTTTTCTATTTTGACAAAATATCATTTTGTGCAATGCAAGTTTCTACTTTTCTATTTTGACAAAATATCATTTTGTGCAATGCAAGTTTCTACTTTTCTATTTTGACAAAATATCGTTTTATGCAATGCAAGTTTCTACTTTTCTATTTTGACAAAATATCATTTTGTGCAATGCAAGTTTCTACTTTTCTATTTTGACAAAATATCATTTTGTGCAATGCAAGTTTCTACTTTTCTATTTTGACAAAATATCATTTTGTGCAATGCAACTTTCTACTTTTCTATTTTGACAAAATATCATTTTGTGCAATGCATGTTTCTACTTTTCTATTTTGACAAAATATCATTTTGTGCAATGCAAGTTTATACTTTTCTATTTTGACAAAATATCATTTTGTGCAATGCAAGTTTCTATTTTTCTATTTTGACAAAAATAATATGCAATACATACAATGTACTATATTTTCTCTCTATTTTGACAAAAATAATATGCAATACATACAATGTACTATATTTTCTCTCTATTTTGACAAAAATAATATGCAATACATACAATGTACTATATTTTCTATTTTGACAAAAATAATATGCTATGCATACAATGCATTTTTTTTCTATTTGATAACATGACAAATATGCTATTTTTATATAGTGCCATCTTCTATTTTACATAATGGACAAAATATAGTTCATTAACATATTATGCTATTTTTATTTTTAATAATGAACAAAATATAGTTCATTAACATACGATGCTTTCTTCTTTTGATAATGAACAAAATATTATTCATTAACATACGGTGCTTTTCTTATTTTGATAATGAACAAAATATATTCATTCAACATACGGTGCTTGCTTATTGTTACTAATGAACAAAATATTAGTTCATTACATATAGCGACTAATTCTATTTTTATTAACGAACAAAAAATGGTTCGTTTCACATAGCGACAAATTCTATTTTGTTAATGACACAAAATATAATTCTTTAACATAGCGACAAATTCTATTTTGTTAATGACACAAAATATAATTCTTTAACATATAGTGCTTTCTTATTTTATAAATACACAAATTTGTTCATTCAACATACGGTGCTAATTTTCTTATTTTGATATTGACAAAAGTGTCAATTTTTTTATTATTTTAATATTGACAAAAATGTCACTTTACAACATACATGAACAATTTCTTTTTTTTTTTTATATATTGACAAAAATGTCACTTTTATCCTACGATGAACATTTCCAACATTTTCTATTTTTAATATATAAAAATGTTAATATAACATACAATGAACAATTTTGATATATTAAATTTTAACATATAAACATGTCGCACAACATACATGAACGATTTTAATATATTTAATTTTAACATATCAACATGTCACACAACATACATGAACGATTTTAATATATTTAACTTTATATTGTAACATCTCAACATACAGTGGGTTTTGTCCTAGCATACGCATACAGATTAAGTCATAGCAGATTCACATACAGTTTATATCATAGCAGATTCACATACATATATGATTATGAATGCGAACATCCATAATTAAAACATAATTACTTAAATAAAATAAATAGGATTCTCACCTCAATTAGATTAGAGTTTGTTCCCAATTGCTCTGTATTAAAGTTGTATTCGAAGTCACGGTTCCACCGGATCTGAAATTTTCAGAATCGGTGTTCATATGCATAAGTTATTGATGTTTTAAATCAAACAGACTTTTAACAACTGCTTCTGCCACGCTTAAAAGCGTGACAAAATCTGAAGCATACCTCAATTTCAGAATTTGTTCAAAACTTCAAATCGCGATAACTTTTGATTTACTGAACGGTTTTGGGTGCGGTTTTTTGGAGAATGACCGCCTTGGAGAGATCTTTGCACGGCCAGAAGGGGGTGGAGCTCGGTCGAGCGTGGTGGGCCCGGCGTGGCTGCGACCGGCGGACCTTCTCGGGCTCGGGGCGGGCGGCACAGGCGACGGAAAGGGACGGGACTTGTCGGAGATCGAAGAGCTCGGCGAGAGCTTCGAAACGTGTACTCACACGCAAATTTTCGTTGAGAAATGAAGTAGTTATGAGGGTTTGAAGTTTTCAGCCATGATGGGTTTGTGCGGCTCAGCAAAGAGGAAGAAGATGGACGTGAATAGTGTTTTTATATTAAAATATTAGGTTAAACTAATCATTATTTAATTGGCCCGCTTAAGCCCGTTTTGGCCCGAACTCCGATTCAAGCCTGCTTACTGTCGTTCATACCATTTAGCCCCCGTTCCGAACTCATCTGGACATGTTTCATCAGCCCACGAGATCGTCTTGGCCTTCGTTTTTCAGTTTTAAATATAAATCATTATTTTAAATTCAAACGTACGCAGAAATTCACCCAGGTCTCAAATTAACTTCAAAAATTCTCGAAAAATATACTTAGCTATGTTTTGATGCTGTGGACCTATGAAAATTAATTTCGTTTAATTCTGAGCCCGTTTGAATTTTTAATGAATTTTTAAAGTCAAAAATTTACCCGTTTACACTGAAAAATCAATTATAATTATATATTAATTCTAAAAATTACCAAAAAAATCATTTTTAGCTTTGTTTTGATGATACGAACCCAACAAAATTTATTTCGTTCGATTCTGAGACTTTTTGAAAAATGGCTATTTTCAAGGCGAATATATTTAATATTAAAAATACATTTTTAAACAAATATTTTCTGAAACTCGAAACATATAAGTGTTTACTGTTTTTCAATGCAGAAACGTCATTCTGAAACCAATGGAAGTGGTTTCGAGTTCAAATTCCTAAATATGTGAAAAGTAGCATTTTTGTCCTATGCAAATTACCCACCGACCTTTCTAAAAATTGAATTAGTCATAACTTTTGATTTCCGCTATGAAATTTCGATTTTTCGGATTCGTTGGAAAGATATTTTTAAATAGATTCCAATATTTTTGGTTTTACTAAAATCCGTTAAATTTTGCATCTTGTATGGTTAGTCAAAGTTCAAGTTTGACTTTTCAAACTACCGCGCCATTTCTAGCTCTTTTAATATTTAAAATTAATTTATTCATTCTAACTTCGATTTGAACCAAATTTGTGATCCTTATTATTTAAAATAGATTATTTTAAATATCAAAACTCATTTAAAATCACTTAAAATAAATTTTAACTTGGCCCCAAAATTCAGGGTCGTTACAGTCTCCCCCACTTAAAAACTTTTCGTCCCCGAAAAGGAAAAAGAAAAATAGAAGAGGAAAAGAGGAAGAATAAACACGGAGGATGTTTTTAACAGAGATGGTACCGTCTATAACATCAGGCTTTCTACCGAAGAAGTTGGTCCTTTCGCTCCTTCGTAAACATGTGCCAATTGAGCATCGCCACTTCTCTTAGTCTTCTTCGAACGTATGATCAAGGAAAGAGTCAAAACAACAGAAAAGGTGATTCTAAAAGATCGAAGGATGAATGAAAAGATGACGATAAAGTGACTGGCTATTATGTATCTCATAAACTGTTCGCCATAGAATATAGTGATTCTACGTAAACGAATTATTATAGATATGTTGTACTCCGCTTTGTAAACCAAAGCTCTGATACCAACTGTGACGACCCCAAACTTCCACGGGTGAAAGCAGGAGAAATCATTTTTGGAATACAACATAAATACAATAAAACAGAACACAGATACAATATAGCAAAGGAGATTCATAGAGTAATAACATTATAGCAGCGGAAAAATATAATGTCATCAATCACAGAAATTCCACAGTCACAGAACTAAGATTATTACAACAAGTTTGCAGAAAAGAAATAAGTTTGATGTCTAAAAAGAAAAGAAAAGATGCCAACAGAAACAAAAAGTCTTCAAGCTCCAAGTCATCACCTCTTCTCCCAAGCAGAATCCAAGAGAGAGAAAATAAGCAGCTACAAAGAAAACTCCAAGCAAAGAATGAACCTGTCTACTTGGCTGCCCGTGTAGAAGAGAGGGCACCCAAGTTTGCAAAAAGGTGAAACAAACTATGGGTCAGTCGTGGGACTGGTGTGAGAATTCTTAAATAGATTTACTCGTACTAATATGGTAAATCCAAAGACCACGCCGCTAGTGCGGAACGGGTTGTACCAATGGATTGCCGTGCATAACTACAGTGTCATAATAAATGATTAAATAAGTCGTCAACAACGCAATGTCTTTTGAAAAATGGAACCACCATAAGACTCAGGTCCCATCACACAATGCAACGCACACCAAGAGGATAGAGTTTTACCTTATGGTGGTTAAACATGCTAAATACGCCAAATACGTAACTAATACTATTATTAGTGTATATGTTTTAAAACAATTCAAAGCAATGTATTAATCCTAGGAAGCATAGGTACCATATACTATGCCTCCAATACTAGTAATACAATCAAATCCGTCGGGGTCGTATTGGAAATTTGGGTTTCCATCATGAGTCCAGGCTAGGGAGGACTCCTTACCGATTCGAGACGCTCTAGTTAACGTCTCAGGATTACCCGCAGTTAACCCTTGGATCCTGCAGGGCCGGTCCTCACATACAGCTTAGAGGATTGGCAATTCCTAAGCACACGTTCCCCGGTCCTATAGGACCTATCCGAGGCGCCTCATTTCATCATCCTCCAAAAGTAAAATGACTACTAACTAGAAAGAAACGTGCTACTTTCCCTGCGTTCCCTTCCCCCTTTTTAGACTCTACCGGTTTGTGAGGCTCGTGAAGTCATGTTCTTCATACCACAAGGTTCTGCTTTTCAACAAGAAACCCTGATCATTGCATCTTAGTATGCCACACCGTCACTCCATACCGTACTATTGATCGTCCGTCACTATATAAACGGGTGTTAAGTAGAGAATAAATTCTCTACCACCAATCGTTTATATATTAACTGAATATCAACAACATAATATTTTGTGGGGTACGATGTCAGACACACTATCCATTTATACCCATGCTCTAGGTCTGAACTAGGGTCAAACCCGTGAAATCAACACGTACGTTTGGGCACTTATCCCGACCCTTGAATTGGGAGCAAACCAATTCAGAGTCTTGATCGTTGTCCATTCGAGGGGAGATTTACGGTCTTCATGCGCCGTCTTCATACTTGAATTCTTGAAATCGTACGATCATTTGGAATGGGATTAACCCGGTCTTTCCAAATAATCTCGCATTCATATATTTTGAGAAAAACATATTTCATATCGTTATTTTATTTTATAACGATTAATTCTTGCCTTAATTATTTAATATAATTAATTCCTTATTTAACGACGCTTCAGGTCAAGGGCGACCTTGGCGCTGTTTTCCATCAATTTGATTTTTACTTTTCCCCTTTACATTTTGAACAATAGACATTTTCTATGGTGTAACCCTTATACGTCATAAATAATGTAAATCTTCTCCTATGTTTCATTTCCCCTTTTTTTTTCTATTTTGACAAAATATCATTTTGTGCAATGCAAGTTTCAACTTTTCTATTTTGACAAAATATCATTTTGTGCAATGCAACTTCCTATTTTTCTATTTTGACAAAATATCGTTTTATGCAATGCAAGTTTCTACTTTTCTATTTTGACAAAATATCATTTTGTGCAATGCAAGTTTCTACTTTTCTATTTTGACAAAATATCATTTTGTGCAATGCAAGTTTCTACTTTTCTATTTTGACAAAATATCATTTTGTGCAATGCAAGTTTCTACTTTTCTATTTTGACAAAATATCATTTTGTGCAATGCAACTTCCTATTTCTCTATTTTGACAAAATATCATTTTGTGCAATGCAAGTTTCTACTTTTCTATTTTGACAAAATATCATTTTATGCAATGCAAGTTTCTACTTTTCTATTTTGACAAAATATCATTTTGTGCAATGCAAGTTTCTACCTTTCTATTTTGACAAAATATCATTTTGTGCAATGCAAGTTTATACTTTTCTATTTTGACAAAATATCATTTTGTGCAATGCAAGTTTCTACCTTTCTATTTTGACAAAATATCGTTTTATGCAATGCAAATTTCTACTTTTCTATTTTGACAAAATATCATTTTGTGCAATGCAAGTTTCTACTTTTCTATTTTGACAAAATATCATTTTGTGCAATGCAAGTTTCTACTTTTCTATTTTGACAAAATATCATTTTGTGCAATGCAAGTTTCTACTTTTCTATTTTGACAAAATATCATTTTGTGCAATGCAAGTTTCTACTTTTCTATTTTGACAAAATATCATTTTGTGCAATGCAAGTTTCTACTTTTCTATTTTGACAAAATATCATTTTGTGCAATGCAACTTTCTACTTTTCTATTTTGACAAAATATCATTTTGTGCAATGCATGTTTCTACTTTTCTATTTTGACAAAATATCATTTTGTGCAATGCAAGTTTATACTTTTCTATTTTGACAAAATATCATTTTGTGCAATGCAAGTTTCTATTTTTCTATTTTGACAAAAATAATATGCAATACATACAATGTACTATATTTTCTCTCTATTTTGACAAAAATAATATGCAATACATACAATGTACTATATTTTCTCTCTATTTTGACAAAAATAATATGCAATACATACAATGTACTATATTTTCTATTTTGACAAAAATAATATGCTATGCATACAATGCATTTTTTTTCTATTTGATAACATGACAAATATGCTATTTTTATATATTGCCATCTTCTATTTTACATAATGGACAAAATATAGTTCATTAACATATTATGCTATTTTTATTTTTAATAATGAACAAAATATAGTTCATTAACATACGATGCTTTCTTCTTTTGATAATGAACAAAATATTATTCATTAACATACGGTGCTTTTCTTATTTTGATAATGAACAAAATATATTCATTCAACATACGGTGCTTGCTTATTGTTACTAATGAACAAAATATTAGTTCATTACATATAGCGACTAATTCTATTTTTATTAACGAACAAAAAATGGTTCGTTTCACATAGCGACAAATTCTATTTTGTTAATGTCACAAAATATAATTCTTTAACATAGCGACAAATTCTATTTTGTTAATGACACAAAATATAATTCTTTAACATATAGTGCTTTCTTATTTTATAAATACACAAATTTGTTCATTCAACATACGGTGCTAATTTTCTTATTTTGATATTGACAAAAGTGTCAATTTTTTTATTATTTTAATATTGACAAAAATGTCACTTTACAACATACATGAACAATTTCTTTTTTTTTTTTATATTGACAAAAATGTCACTTTTATCCTACGATGAACATTTCCAACATTTTCTATTTTTAATATATAAAAATGTTAATATAACATACAATGAACAATTTTGATATATTAAATTTTAACATATAAACATGTCACACAACATACATGAACGATTTTAATATATTTAATTTTAACATATCAACATGTCACACAACATACATGAACGATTTTAATATATTTAACTTTATATTGTAACATCTCAACATACAGTGGGTTTTGTCCTAGCATACGCATACAGATTAAGTCATAGCAGATTCACATACAGTTTATATCATAGCAGATTCACATACATATATGATTATGAATGCGAACATCCATAATTAAAACATAATTACTTAAATAAAATAAATAGGATTCTCACCTCAATTAGATTAGAGTTTGTTTCCAATTGCTCTGTATTAAAGTTGTATTCGAAGTCACGGTTCCACCGGATCTGAAATTTTCAGAATCGGTGTTCATATGCATAAGTTATTGATGTTTTAAATCAAACAGACTTTTAACAACTGCTTCTGCCACGCTTAAAAGCGTGACAAAATCTGAAGCATACCTCAATTTCAGAATTTGTTCAAAACTTCAAATCGCGATAACTTTTGATTTACTGAACGGTTTTGGGTGCGGTTTTTTGGAGAATGACCGCCTTGGAGAGATCTTTGCACGGCCAGAAGGGGGTGGAGCTCGGTCGAGCGTGGTGGGCCCGGCGTGGCTGCGACCGGCGGACCTTCTCGGGCTCGGGGCGGGCGGCACAGGCGACGGAAAGGGACGGGACTTGTCGGAGATCGAAGAGCTCGGCGAGAGCTTCGAAACGTGTACTCACACGCAAATTTTCGTTGAGAAATGAAGGAGTTATGAGGGTTTGAAGTTTTCAGCCATGATGGGTTTGTGCGGCTCAGCAAAGAGGAAGAAGATGGACGTGAATAGTGTTTTTATATTAAAATATTAGGTTAAACTAATCATTATTTAATTGGCCCGCTTAAGCCCGTTTTGGCCCGAACTCCGATTCAAGCCTGCTTACTGTCGTTCATACCATTTAGCCCCCGTTCCGAACTCATCTGGATATGTTTCATCAGCCCACGAGATCGTCTTGGCCTTCGTTTTTCAGTTTTAAATATAAATCATTATTTTAAATTCAAACGTACGCAGAAATTCACCCAGGTCTCAAATTAACTTCAAAAATTCTCGAAAAATATACTTAGCTATGTTTTGATGCTGTGGACCTATGAAAATTAATTTCGTTTAATTCTGAGCCCGTTTGAATTTTTAATGAATTTTTAAAGTCAAAAATTTACCCGTTTACACTGAAAAATCAATTATAATTATATATTAATTCTAAAAATTACCAAAAAAATCATTTTTAGCTTTGTTTTGATGATACGAACCCAACAAAATTTATTTCGTTCGATTCTGAGACTTTTTGAAAAATGGCTATTTTCAAGGCGAATATATTTAATATTAAAAATACATTTTTAAACAAATATTTTCTGAAACTCGAAACATATAAGTGTTTACTGTTTTTCAATGCAGAAACGTCATTCTGAAACCAATGGAAGTGGTTTCGAGTTCAAATTCCTAAATATGTGAAAAGTAGCATTTTTGTCCTATGCAAATTACCCACCGACCTTTCTAAAAATTGAATTAGTCATAACTTTTGATTTCCGCTATGAAATTTCGATTTTTCGGATTCGTTGGAAAGATATTTTTAAATAGATTCCAATATTTTTGGTTTTACTAAAATCCGTTAAATTTTGCATCTTGTATGGTTAGTCAAAGTTCAAGTTTGACTTTTCAAACTACCGCGCCATTTCTAGCTCTTTTAATATTTAAAATTAATTTATTCATTCTAACTTCGATTTGAACCAAATTTGTGATCCTTATTATTTAAAATAGATTATTTTAAATATCAAAACTCATTTAAAATCACTTAAAATAAATTTTAACTTGGCCCCAAAATTCAGGGTCGTTACAGCAGAGGGGCCGGTCATCTTTAATTTAGAAAGGGGAGTTTAAACTCCTTATATTTTTAAGGGCTAGGGTTTCAATTGTTTATTTTATTTTTGTTGTATTTTTAATTTCTTTTGTAAACCGTCTGAACAGTTTCTAGGTCTGTAAAATCTAGGGGGATCTAGTCAGGGTGTTGACTGACAATTTACTAGAATCCGTAAAAACTAGGGTTACATGTTACAGTTTGTAATACGAGAAAATCTGATTGAGGGAATATCGGTCAGTCTAGGGTTTTGAGCGTAGGGTTAGTACATGAGCAGGGAGTGCAAGTTTACAGTGTCTGTAAGCGGGATATGTTATTAACACCTAGTATAAACCTTAGGAATGCTGCAGTAGGCAGAGTTTTGCCAAAGCTGGGTATCCCTGTATGTTATTTTCTTTCTGCTTTTTATTTCTACTGCATTCTGTGATCTGTTTATTATTTTATATCCTGTTAGATTTTTAATTCAGCAAAAACTGTGATAAACCCTATTCACCCCCTCCCCCTCTAGGGTTAATCTAGATCCAACAAGGTGTCCATGTGTAAAAACATCTAAAGACACCTAAGGAGGCATGTGTTTGCATCCTAAAGCTTGCATGAAGATAAGGTGGACAAGTGTCCAAAACCAAGTTACCAAATTAGCCTTAAGAAATGTTATATAAAAGGTGGAAATTTTCACTTTTTGTTCATGCATTCACAAAAACAAAAACAAGATAAGATAAAGAGTAGAAGTCCAGAAGAAGCCAAGAGAATAAATACAAGTTCAAACTACAATTCAAAGGTGAGAAAAAAATACTTGAGAACATGTATTAATTTCATATTTTGAAGAAAAGTTGTGAAATTTAAGGATGAATGATTGGTCTCGAACCTATGAAAACGACGTTTTGTATTTTGACCATAACTACCATAATTCTTAATGAAATTTTGAATTCGTTATCAATCTGGAAAGCTAAATCAAAGGCCACATTTTGGCCACTTTTCTAATTTGATAGTTTGTGTACCTGAAAATTGGATGCAAATTCAGGTAAATCTACCTAAAATGGACATGTTAAAAATGCCTTGTATTGTTGAATTATATTTATTAAATTGTAAATGATTTTGAGGTTTTCTTTTCATGGTAATTCAGTAGACTAAGAAAGCTTCTTACTTTAGAAAATTTGGAGTCAAAAACTATATTTGTCATAGAGAAATAGAATCAACCATTTTTCTGAAAAACTGGTCAAAAAACTGAATTTTAGAACTTTTTGTAGCTTTCTGAAACGTTGTATTTTCTCTGAAATATTTATGAAGCACTGTAACATGGCCAAAACTTTTCATAGAATTTCAGAAATGTTGTCTTGTCTCTGAATTATTTATAAAGCACTTTAACGAGTCCATAAGTTTCCACAGCGCGCCAGAAACGCTGCAATATCTGTTTTGAGTCATATAAACTACACAGAACTTTTGCACAATGTAACAGAAACATTGTAATAACTTTTTGAGTATAAAACCATAGTAAACTACTCCAAATCCTCTCAAATTTGGACTTGAGTTTCCTCATCGTATCATAAACAAAGTGTTAAAAGTGGGGATGTTAAATCAAAGTAAAAGAGAGGCAAAACATGTCAAAATCGAGAACAAAATAGGTTGATGTTAGTTTTGTGAATTACAATGATTCGAGGAAGACATTTGATTGCTTTGGGGTGATGATAAGTGCTATATTATGTTCTACAAAGATTTTGCATGAAGATAGCAAGGAGTACTGTGAGTGTATACTCATCATCTAAACAATTACTTAATTCTTAAGCTTGTGTTTTAATTTACTGTTGCACATGACTTCAACATACTCTATTGACTGCAATCTTTGCTTCGGTAAGCAAACAACATATACGACTGATGATTGAGGACATTGATGACTTAGTATGACTTGCATAAAGTCTTGAAATCAAGAATATAAGGACTAGTAGGGAACTGGGACAAACATAGAATACCTACGGTTTGATAGCCATAATGGCATTATCGAAATGCATTACTTTGATATATGTTTTATATAAAACAATATTTTTAGTATTCTTTTTCTTGATGATTAGTTTGGAGTTATAATCTATTTTATCACAAAGGAGTTTCTTGGTATTTAAAATAGAAGATTTTTATCTTTTGAAAGAAAGTTCTACAAGAGATATATAGATATCTTTCAAAACGAGCGTTTGCATAGTGTTTTACCCTTACTTGATATAAAGAGTATTTTTGGAAGTAAATATTGATTTTAAATGTTTTATGTAAAGAAGAACTACATTGGCTTGATTCTATATCTAATTGCTTACCCAATTAGATAAAGGTACCTATGCAGTCACAAAGGGTAGTGATGTATCTGCTTTATTAATTAAATATTTTTTATTACTTGTTATTACATCTTGTGTTGGTGCATCTTTCATGTTCATCATTTAAGCCATACTGACGTATCTATTGAGTGTAAAGGAATAAATATCGATGTCCATCTCATAAGAGTTGCATAATGGTAGATTATGGTATTTATTGTTTAATATGTATATAAGCACACCCGGTGAATTAAATTATTATTATGATAAGTGTTATTAAACAAAAATTTCTTTTCCAAATATTTAGTGACGTTGTACATATTTACCAAATGTAATGGTACCTGTCATTGTTTGTTTTTGAATTGAGGGTGTTTTCGATAATTTTGACTAGTTGGAATTTGCGGGACGCTACATATCATCCTTGATACAGTTCACTTGAATCTAAACCACGTAAGCCGCGTTGTCTTCATAGATAATAGTTTACTGCATCAAAAGATGTTTGATACTTCTGGATCAAAATGCTGCCTCATTAAAACCTTACTAAGAAAATCTCGATGGAAAAAATCTTTGTAAAGGAAAAAGAGTACAATATAAAATCTCATATTTCAATAATTTACTACATAAACCGTCTGCGCCACCCATTCTGCCATCTATACATCTGCCTCCACCTTCTTCCTCGCTCCCATCCACAACCACTAATGCCACTTCAAGTCAAGCTGCACCTCCTTCAGGTCCGATGGTAGCTGAATCCCTCATCATCTGTAAGCCTCCAGTTCCACGACCACCGCCGCCAAGACTTAAACCTCCCGTACCAACCTCTAGCTCAGCCACCTCTCTTGAACCTCCTCTGGTTAACGCTCCTGCTTCTCTACTTCCTGCCATTCCGGATAAGCTCCCACCGCTTTTACTAATGCCTCCCGTCTCCCAATGCTTATCTTATGCGGCGGTGCTGTCGCGTCGCACCAGAAAACCAATCTCGTCCTCCCGCGCGCTGCAGCTGGCATCGGCTTTCAAGAAAGGGCTGTTACCTTCCTTCAGTTCTTTCGAGAACACTGTTCAATTTTTGAAATTGAACTGCCAATGTTACCATTGTGCTTCAAAGGGACACGTGGCAACTAATTGAAGGAATGCAAGGATATGCTATAGATGTGGATTTTTTGGGCATGACAATAAAAGCTGCACACGAACGGTTAAAAAGAAACAGACAAATGCAACGTTGTGTACCGCAAAAACCTTTGCAAATTCTTCTTCAGGAAATCTTGCGACAGTCACATCACAACCTCTCTCTCAACATGTGATGGAAATCGACGCTCAGCAATCTCTCTCTGTCAAATCGAATTCTCGCCTTAAAACCCCCACTCCTTCCCCACTTGCTCATTCATCTCCAGAAAATTCCAAAATTCCACTTTCCGTAATGGCACTTCCTGATGATGTCGGAGATATGGTGAAAGGCCCCATCCTCGTCGGCTACTGGACCATCAACTCCATACGCGCCACCCTCTCTGACTTCTACCGCCACTACGACCGGAACATCTACATCATTAGAGACTAGAACTACTTAATTTAGTTTCCTTCTACAGACCTTTACCATGATGCTCTCGGAAGGCGCACTCTAAAGAAGCCTGAGATGTGCTCACCTTGGAAGCTTGTAATCCGGCGTCGGAAATTATCGTCAGAGAATTCTGGCCAACCACCTGGGTCAGAATAAGGGGTTTCCCTATCCATCTTCGCCATCTCCATGATTGTCTCACCTCCGCTATCTACCCAGTTGGACTCTTCCTCCGTGCACATGATTGTAGTTGGGCTCAGACAGACTTCAGGTTCGTTTTTGCCAGGGTTCGGCTACTTAAGGCGGTGACTTTATCTTGTACCTACTCCGTCTAGCTCTGTGGCAACCACTTCGTTATCACCATGGAACACTGGGATCATTTCCACCCAACCCTGAACCCCTACGACATGCTCCTAGGAAATCAGTGGGAGAACAACACTGGATTCATGATGGAACCTTTTAAGCTTCCCTTCCCCATGTCTTCTAGCTCTAACGAGTTAGATGACCGATTTGACGCGATGAGTGTTGAGTCCTTAATTCCTGAACCCTCACTCCCTATTCAGGCGAACCCAGATCCTCTATGTAACAACCCGAAAATCTAGGCCAGTTTAAATTTTTTATTTTGGCAATTTTAATGAAGTTTGAACATTTAAAATGAATTATTTTAAATAATATGACCAGAAATTTCTTTTGAATGAAATTCGAACGTATATATTATATACGTTGTCGTTAGAATATAAATAATTATTTTAAATTATAAAAGGAATTGAAAATGGCGCGGTAGTTCGATAATTCGATTTCAAACTTCAATTGAACATACCGGGTGCAAAATAATCCGGATTTTAGTGAAACCAAAAATAATGGAATCTAATTGTGACTATCTTTCCAATGAATCCGAAAAATCAAGATTTCATAGTGGGGATCAAAAGATATGTCCAGTTGAAAATTCTGAATAGTCGCTATGGAATTCAGGCCCTTAAAAATGGGAATTTTGCAAACGACCTCGTATTTCGACGAAACCACTTTTGTTGGATCCGCAGTGTCAAATTATTGCTAGATTCCAAATTTCATAATTTTTCGAATCAATATGTGAGCGTGGCAAAGGAAAACGCGTTTGACCAGTTTTAGTTAATTTTAATCGACTGGAAAATGGCCATTTCTCCAACGGTCTCAGAATTCGACGAAACTAGTTTTGTTAGGACCGTATCGTCAATACGAAGCTAGAAAATATTTTTCGGGAATTTTTCGAGTTAGTATGTGACCCCAGTAAATTGAAATACACGTTCAAATTTAATATATAGATTTAAATGTAAATTTGACGAAAACTGATTGTAACGATCGAATCAGCCTACGATACATATCCCATTGTGTTCGGAACGGGGGTAATACGCTAGGAACGATAGGCGGTGGGCCTCGTTTCGAGGTCGAAATAAAAAGTCAACTTTTTGAATTAAAATAAAAAAAGAACTCTTTCTCTCCTTGCCCCTTTATTTCTCCCTTCAGCCCCCCCCCCCCCCGTTATAATTCCATTCAAAATAAAAATAAAAAATAAAAAAAAGGGAGAACCGAAGATCGAGCCCCCTCTTCCCGTCGACGGAGCATCCACGCCGCCGCCAGCGTGGCGCCGTCCCCCCCCCCCCCCGACCCAGTTCCAGTCGCTGACCTCCGACCCCTCTCCTCCACGACTTCCCTTTCTCGTTCCGCTCTCCTCCAATTGAAGCCCCAAATCGCCTTCGACCTCGCCCCACCACCGTCGCCCTCTGCCCCACTCGCTCTGCCCCTCTCTCCTCTCTCCACTCTCCTCTTCCCTCCCCCAATTGAAGCCACGCCCGATTCCTTCAGCCCCACCCACCACCTGACTCCCTACCTCCGCCTCTGTGCAAGCACCAACGCCCCCCCCCCCCCCCCTCTGCAGTCGAACATTGTAAGCTCCCTTTTTTCTTTTTATTTATATTTTGTTTTGTTTTTATTTAATAAAATAAGTTTGTTTACAAAATAAAAATATAATCTTTTATGTTGTAGAGTAATAAAAATATAATCTTTTATGTTGTAGAGTAATAAAAATATAATCTTTTATGTTGTAGAGTAATAAAAATATAATCTTTTATGTTGTAGAGTAATAAAAATATAATCTTTTATATTGTAGAGTAATAAAGAATATAATCTTTTATGTTGTAGAGTAATGAAAATATAATCTTTTATGTAGTAGAATATTCAAAATATAATTTTTGTTATAGTAAAGTATTAAAAATATGGCTTTTGTCAAAGTAGAAATATAAAAATATAATTTTTATATAGTTATGATAATAAAAATTCAATCTTTATATAAGAGGTAGAAATATAAAAATAGAATTTTTATCTATATAAAAGCGATGTAAAAATAGAATTTTTATCTATATAGTAGCGGTGTAAAAATGGAATTTTTATGTATGGAATAGCGAAGTAAAAATTCGATTTTTATATATTGAATAGCGAAGTAAAAATTCGATTTTTATATATTGAATAGCGAAGTAAAAATTCGATTTTTATATATTGAATAGCGAAGTAAAAATTCGATTTTTATATATTGAATAGCGAAGTAAAAATTCGATTTTTATATATTGAATAGCGAAGTAAAAATTCGATTTTTATATATTGAATAGCGAAGTAAAAATTCGATTTTTATATATTGAATAGCGAAGTAAAAATTTGATTTTTATATATTGAGTAGCGAAATAAAAATTCGATTTTTATATATGTAGTGAATACGGGCAACGAAAGTGACAAAAGGCGAGAACGACGAAGATTTCTACATAGGAAGAGTCGTGGTATTGGATTAGCTTTGGTGAGAACTTCTCACTCTAAATTTCCTTTTTCTAGATATATATATATATATATATACTAGGATGCAAACGGTGCTTAGCAGCACCCGACACCCGTCATCCACAGACCATGGATGGCTTGTTTGTTTGATTGATGTGTTGTGAAAATTTGTTTGTGATGTGGATGCGAAATCGATAATATAAATTAATGTGTTGAAATAAATTAATTATCGTTAAAAATATAATTTTTAACATGAATGTGAATAAATAAATATTTATAAACAAATCAACTGATTTGTTTATATGCACTGATTTGATTGATATTGATTGGGTCGATAAATTTTACACATCGCCCAACTGCACAAATAAAAATATGTGTTTGTTGATTTGAAACCCCACACGGGTGTTGGGATGATATTTGGGTACACTAATCCCAATTAATTAATTATATGTCGATCGATTGGTCGACAGACTGTGTAAGCGTTAATTATTTGTATTTGGTGCTTATGCAGTTGTGTGGTGCACCTTGGATGATGGTTGATTGGTTATCGTTGCTATTATATACATGTGTTGTATGGAATCCATATAATTAACATTATATGGTGATTGATTGGGCCTCATTCCAATCGGGAAAATAATGAATATTATAGAAGAAAATTCATGTGTTGAATATGAAAATAGTCATGTGTTGACGATGTTCATGTATTGAAAATATTCGTGTGTTGAGTAAAATATTTTATACAATAAAATTTACATCTTTATCATATTTAAAATTAGAACTACTTCACGGTGGAGTCTAATTAAAAATCAAACGATAGATACCATGATTTTATAAAATATTTTACATAACAAAAATAGTCGTGTGTTGAAAGAAATATAGATTCATGCGTTGAATAGAATAAATATTCATTTGTTGAATAGAATAAAGAAGTTTTTGAAAAATATAAAGCCGTGTTGATTAGAGATGCGTTATTTTGACGCGAACGATATTTATATCGATTTTATTCGTTTTATAATGAATATTGAAAAGTGATTTCAAAATTTAATATTTTGAAATGAAATTCAAATTGAATTAGATTAAAATTCAAATTGAAATTTTATTGAATCAATTTGAAATGAATTCGAATTGAATAGAAAGTGAATTTGAATTCGAATTGAATAGAAAGTGAATTTGAATTCGAATTGAATAGAAATGAATTCAAATTGAATTAAACTGAAATTGAATTAAAACAAATGTAAATCGTTTTGAATGAAATTTAAAACGAACTGAAATTGAATTGAAATCAATTTGAAATGAATTCGAATTGAATTAAATAGAAGGTAAATTCAAATAGAATTGAATTAAAACGAATTGAAATCGTTTTAAATGAAATTTAAAACGAACTGAAATTGAATTGAAATCAATTTGAAATGAATTCGAATTGAATTAAATAAAAGGTAAATTCAAATAGAATTGAATTAAAATGAATTGAAATCGTTTCGAATGAAATTTAAAACGAACTGAAATTGAATTGAAATCAATTTGAAATGAATTTAAATTGAATTAAATAGAAGGTAAATTCAAATTGAATTGAATTGAAACGAATTTGAATTCGAATTAAATAAAATTGAAATGAATTCGAATTGAATTGAAATCAAATCGATTTGAAATTGAATGTAGCGTTGAAATGGTTTTGAAAACGAATTTAAAACGATTTATAAAATACGTTTTAAAAGGAAATCGATGAAATATATATAAAACATATTATATATATATATATATATATATATATATAATGGCCTGAATAGAACGCGCCGCGGGAGTTCGTGAATTTCGACCATTAACTTCGAATTGACGTTGCGGGAGATCCGACCGTCGGATTCTCCTAAAACCGGAACCGTTGGGTTCGTACCGAAAAGAGCTTTCCAATGAATATTAGAAATTTGAAATCTAACGGTTGGATTTGGAATTATGTCCAAATCAAATTTGGAAAAGGTCGCTGTAAGTGCAGTTCGATGGCCGTTGATGGAAATCGACTGTACGGGCCTTGATAAAATTATTAAAAATATCTATAATTTGTGTAAAATCATAATATATGAACTGGAAAGAACTGGGATGTAAAACTCCACATTTGAAAGGATAATTTTTTTTTTTTTCGAAATGAACTAGTTTTGAACTAGAATTTAAATCAATTTATTTTTGAAATAAATAAATTGGAATTGAATGTGATTTTAAAAATAATCAATATTCCCAATACATGGATTGGACTGTAGTTGAATCGAAATTATCTTCGGAATATTTCGAAGTTGGATTTCGTGACTATGCAGATATTGTTATGGGAATTTGAAAGATATATTTTATATCGTTATTTCCAATACGATATTTGTTTGTTTCAAAATTTGATATTGAATATAAGCTGGTATATTTTCTATTCAGAGCCTTGTAATTAATATCAAATGTGATTTGGGTTTATCGTGAATCGTGTTTTAGATGACATTGGTTCTTTAACCCAGTTAAAGACAGGATATTGATTTTTGAAAAGATTAAAACTAAGTGGAGTTTTAATGAATCTTTAATTAGATTGAAATGTGAATTGATAATTTGAATTATCAAATCTGAAAGGTGATCGAGAATGGAGTATCACCAGTTTTGCTCCGAAGCGATAGTTAAATCTTTAATTAGATTTGAACGTGTAAAAGTAATTAATTTTACCGATAACACCCTGGTGTTAGATGTGGAGTATTACCAGTTTTGCTCCATGGGATGAATAGGTTGGGATTGGGAAATAAAATAAATAATTACTTCGGTGTGGTTCGCTAATCCCGACTAGTTTGAAATGATATCCAGTGTGGTTCGCTAATCCCGACTAGTTTGAAATGATATCCAAAGGAAGATTAAAGAATAAATTTGGAAGAATTTATCTTGGATAAAATTAATGGGAACCTTTCCCTAAAAATGTGATTTTATGAATAAAAGAATATTCTGAATTGGAATGAGGCGTTTGTTGTGTTTGTGTAACATTCGTTTATTATATACGTGGGTTATTCAGAAAGGCCGTGTTTATACCCATTCTGAATAACCGATTCGACGAGATGTCGAAGATGAAGACGGTGGTTGAAGACCGGAAGTCTTCACATCGCTTGGGTGATTACTGATGATCTTGATTGGGCTGTACACCCAAGATGAGGGAAACAGTTGGTGATCGTCTAGACATACTTGGAGATGGATGGATATGCGAGTAAAGTGCCTCCGGTTTCGTTCGGACCCAGAACGAACTTGTAAATGGATTGTGTGTCTGACATTAGATTTTATTCTGTGTTGATTGATCTCTATTAAATATACATCTGTTTGGCGGCGGAGAATTTATTCTCTTGCTTAACGCCCTTCTCTGAGACGTACGAGCTCATAGGTTGTATATCGATGGACATCAGTCGCATGGAGTGAATTGCCAGTGTGGTACGTGATATACACGTAAATGTGTATATTTTATCCGCTTATTTATCTTATTTTCCCTTTAAAATAATTGATACTTTGTATTTATAGCTGTATTTTCAGATTGTTGACAAGAAGCATGGTTTAGAGAATTTGATGGATAAAGCATGAAGAATTTGCTTAAAAAGAGTGAAGTTTAAAATTGCTAAAGCTTGAAGAATCTAAAGCTTGAAGAACGGTTGCAATTATATTTCAGTTAAGAAGATTTGGCTCAATAAAGACTCAAACCGCATTCACATTAGCTCATTTGGAAGGCCTCTTACTCATGTTGCGTTCACACTAGCCTATTTGCTAGACCACTCACTCTAAAGCTGCGTTCACACTGGCTTATATGTTATTTGGGTTATTTCTTTAGTCCCACATTATGTAATTAGCTAGCTAGCCTTTGTCATATCAGCTATAAATACATTGTATCTTAGTCTTGTAAAGAACACATTAGGTTTTATTCTGTAATTCTCTTCTTGGAATAAAATCATTCTCTCCCTTTCTTTTTACTTTTTGTTTATTTTATTTATGTTCATGTTATTTATTTTCTTTTTCTCTTCTTCTTTAGCTATGTCTAGCTAATCCCCTTTGATTAGGAGGCGATGACGCTGATAGTATGATTCAATATGAATCACATAGCCAAAAGATGAGGACTGTATACATGTAGATCTGGATCTGAATTAAGGGTTAGATCTGAACCTTCATATTTTGTGTCGTTTAAGAGCTATTCTCCTTCACAGGATATATTCGTGTTCGATCTAACGTTTATCAGATCTAGATCTAATTTTAGGGTTTTAGAAATTAATTAGTGAATCTGTCCTGATAGTCTATGGTTGTAGAGCTGAGCTCCTGCATAGGCTATGCTTGTCGTTATTTACATGTTTGTTTCTAGAAACCTAATTATAGTTGATTCATGTTTGTGACAGAAACATGAATTAGATCTGTATTTATTCGATTGGCTATTGATGATTATGAATCTGATCTATGTCATTATCCCCTAATTGATTTCACTTATTGTTAAAACTCTCTTTTATTTAACTTCTGCTATTTTCTTTGTTTTCAACCAATCAAAAGTTAGGGATAACTTGACTGGATTTATTAATAAAATAATTTGGTCCCAGAGTTCGACACCCTCTACAACAATCCTTGTTGTTTAGGAAAGCCGAACGGATTAAACAATTGTTTAAAGTTGTTAATTTGTTCGCAAACAAATTTTGGCGCCGTTGCCGGGGATCAAAATAATTTTTATTGGTAAATTCTTCGAGTTATATTTTGATTTTCTTATTTCTCATTAAAAAAAAAACAAAAAAAATTCTTTTGCAATTTCTGTTAGTTTTATTGTTGTTACTTTTTTTTTTCTTGTATTTTCTTGCATATATAAAAAATTTGTTTCCAGTTTCTTTTCCTCTTTCAATTTTTTTTTCCCTTTTACATGATTTTTCTCTGCTTATACAACAATAAAAAAAATCCAGATCTTCCTTTCTAGCACACAAATTCTCTGATCAACAAATCTTCATCATCCCACAAACAGATACACCACTTCGGAAATATCACCTGATACCACTTACACTCCTCTGCCATCCACTTCTGCCTTCGCCATAACAGCCAAGCGTCTTCCACCTTTCACCATCCAGGACCAATTTGCCATCAACCACTTCACAAATTCCATCTAAACCAGTCCATCCTTACCTCTTCTCCCTTCTCTGTCGTGAATTGCTGTGAGCATCATCCTACCTAAAAAAACCCTCTTCTTTAACAACATCATATCCAACCATCAACATCTACGCTCACACAATTTGGAGCAGCACCATCACAGTGACCATCATCACAAAGTCCTGCTATTAACAGGAGCTCTCAAAAAACCACTTCAATTCGCACTATACTCCACACCACAAATCCAACTATGCACACAATCAAATAGCCTCACCGCGTTGTGCAAACTACCTCATCCCTCGTCAATCACATCAGGACACGATAGTCATCATCTCACCTCCAAATAGTCTTCCCCACCCAAACACTCAGCTCGCAGCCGATCACCTCCTCATCGTGAAACCAACTCCAGAACCCGCAGCGTCACAACAGCATCGTCAATCTCCAGCAATTCCCAATTTGAACACCAACGATCCAATTCGAAAAAAAACATCCTCTCCCAGTCAGACCTTAACTTCTCAAGTTTACCCCAAAATCAGTTGAATCGATTTCAAAAAAAAAAAGGAAAAAAAGAAAAAGAAAAGAGAAGGCCCTAATCCTGCTGATTTCTTTCGGTCGATTTCATTTTTCTGGCTTTTTGGGAGATAGTAATTGCGATTGCGGTATTATATAGAAATATAACAAAGGGGGCAATATGTTTCTTTACTCTTTTTTTAAGGGGCATCCCTGAATCTATTGAGTCACTTTGAGAAACAAACCAAATTATAGGGGTATGGATATTTGTTTCTGAAATTGCTTTGAGTGCATGTGACGTTGGACTAGTTGTAGTTGGGTGCGTTCCTTTTTTTTTTGAGGACGTGAGTTCTTGAATTTGTTCTAAGCATAGTTTTGCTTTTGTTTCTCTGAGTTTAGTGATTTTTCTTCTTCGTTAGTTTAGTAATTTTTTTTTAATGTTCCTTATTAGTTTCTTTTTTTAATTGTTTTTTATTCTTCCAAAAAAAAAAAAACTGGCTTTGTTAATTGGAGTTGAGGTTGCTGTCTGATTTGCCTTTGTTTTGTTTCTTCGGCTATTTGTGTT
Source organism: Allium sativum (assembly GCA_030737875.1). Classification (NCBI taxonomy): domain Eukaryota; kingdom Viridiplantae; phylum Streptophyta; class Magnoliopsida; order Asparagales; family Amaryllidaceae; genus Allium; species Allium sativum. The sequence continues at coordinate 20,127,559 of CM060918.1, read as the reverse complement.
GATCTATTATAGATCTATTTTCCTTTTGTTTTAACTTCATCCATCTTTTAAAATAAAAAAAAGGGAGAAAAATCGAAAACAGGTAAAGTGAAAATTAGAAAAAAGCCTTAAAAAAAAAAATTTCGGGCTCCTAGCCCGAACCCGTGCCGCAGCTCAGTCAAGCAAATAATAGGAGGCGACAACAACAAAAAGCAGCGGACTATTCAGTGTTCGAGCGGCTGCACACCAAGTGGGGTGTGAACGCGCTAGCGCGACTCAACTACACTGGACGGACTGCCGATCAAGGTGAGTATTTTCTATCTCTACAAGGATCGTTGCTGCAAATAAAAAAAATATATAGACAGTGCTTGTAAAAATCTTCTGCAGGAGATTGGCTTGCTTGTAAAAAAATTTATTTCAGCAATTTCCTGTTCTGAGACTGTTCATTCTGTGACTGAATATTTTGCCTGTTGATGTGTGGTTTAAAATTTCAAAACGAACGTGGGATTAATTGAAAAGTTTGTTTTTGAAATCGAATTGAGGATTCCACAAAGCTCATAGGACAAAATATTTGTTAAATTGACAATTAGGATTGATACTCTCTGAGGTGTCTAAGGAACGGTAGAGTCTAGAACTCAAACAGGTTCTTAAACCTTCAGTTGTGTTTCTACGGTGATTCGTCGCACACTGATAATCCCTGTCCGAACCTGGCCCAGACTTGTATTCATATAATCCGAATTTGTTAATTTTAACAAATTTTTTAGAAGCTTCTTGAAAATGTCCTAATTCCCTTTTTCCAATGGATTTACGATAGTTGTGAAAATCAATATAATCCATATAATTTTACACCAAATTCATATGGATATTTTAATAACAACTTTTGTACAAACAATTTGGATTTTATGCCATCAACTTTTAAAAAATTTCAAGATAATCCCGATTGTACACCAACAAATTTTCAAAATGATGATCAACCCTCAACTCTTGAAACACATGTTAAATCTTTACTTGAAATGAGCATACAAGAAAATAAAGAAATAAATGAATTGTGTAATTTATACATGTGCAACAATTCAAGTGAAAGCTTTCAAAATAATCAAAATTCGATTTCAGCTCCTAATTCAAATGATTCTGATTATAACCCTTGTCAATTCAATTTTGAAGTCCAGAATGAATTTCAAATTCAAAATGGAAATGTAAATCACTTTTCAAATGATTTTGGCAACGGGAATAATTTCAATTGTGGTGCTATTGAAAACTTTTGTTCTCAACAATTTCAAAGTGAAAATTCTCATGTAAACAATTATAAATTTGATTTTGTTGAGCAAACGAACATACTTGACGATTACTTGAAGTTTCGTGAAAAATAAAATCGGATCCAAACTTGTGACGATTCAAATAAAAAATCCACCTTTGCCCACAATCGACGATTTACAACTAACAACTTTTGAAATTGATGAAAATCTTAATAAAGTTGTTGAAAGCCCTGTGCTTGATTTGAATTTAAATTCTCTTGAAAACGAAGACGTTAATCTTCAAATCGACCTTCCTCTCTCAAATTATGAAAAGTACGCGTAAGTGACAATTGATTAGGGCTTCTGTTGAAAAGCAAAGTCTTGTGGTTGATGATCAAAGCACGGCATGTGTGGCGTAGCTTTGTGTATAACGTGAATTCGCGAGCCTCACACCTCGTTATGAGTCAAAAACGGGATACGGACCCAAGGAGTGCACGACGTTTCTTTCTAGCTATGGTGGTGTCAGTGACCTACCAGCCCTGACATTTATATACTTTTCACCTGTGTGGTTGTTGGATACAAGGCGCCTCGGATATAGGTCTGTAAGGACCGGGAAACGTGTGTTCAGGAATAATTAATCCTCAAAAGTAAGAGAGGACCGGCCTTGGAGGTTCCAAAGGATCATAGTGGGGTCCTGAGGCATTTGCTAGAGTGTCTCGAATCGGAGAGGAGTTGCCCCTTGCCTCGACTCATGATGGAAATCCAATTTCCAATACGTGATATTGCGGTTTTAATTGCAGAACTAGTATGGCAACATGATAGATGGTACCCATGCCGCGTATGATTGATATTTATGATTGAATTATTTTGACACTATACGCTTATTATAGTATCAAGTGATTTGTTTTAAACGTACCAAGCATGTTTGGCTATTATAAGGGAAAACCCTATCCTCCGGCTTTCGTTGCATTGTGTGATGGGACCTGGGTCTTATAATAGCTTCATTTTTTCAAAGAGCATTGCGCTGTTTTGTTATATGCACTAGTATTCTTGGGAGGAAACCCGTTCCGTGTTATACGGCGTGGTCCCTTGAATTACTATCTTTAAAGTAAAGTTTTAAATAACTGTTTTAGTTCTCACACCAGTCACATGACTGACCTGGAGTTTATTGTTTTAACATAAACTCTGGGTGCCCCTATTTTCCACACGGGCAGCTAGTAGTTTTGGTTTTGCAGATTTATATTCACAGGATCCTGATTTACAGCTGGAACGATGCTCGGAAAGCTCTGTATCCGTGTATCACTTTCAGTTGTGTTTTGTATTGTTTTTCCGCTGCGATGTAATTTATTGTAATCTGATATTTGTCAAATGTGTAATTTATTTATTCATACTCTGTGTATTCTTGTATTCTGATGGAATTGTTGTAATAACAATGAAATGTTCTTCTGTCTGTATTCCGATGTGTGTTGTTCTCAAAGTATCCGCTCTTTCCTTCATGGGGAAGTTACGGGTTCTTATAGTTTGGTATCAGAGCTTTGGTTTACAGAGCTCGAGAACAAGACACATTAGAACCAAACGAAAGAATTCATCAGATATTGGATTAGTAATATCCAATTAGAATGACTCGTTAGAGATAGGATCAGTAATATCCTAGAACGAGTGTGAAGAGTGTATTTTTCAAATGAAAACAATTTTGTTTTTGAAATTTAAATCGCTTTATACATATTTGAATATTTATTTATTTTGAATTTGGACAATCGAGTATATATAGATTTCGCGTATACGCGTCATGAACGTATAGTCGAAGTTTTAATATACTGGATAGATATAGAGTCACATTCTAGACACCCGGGGATAATTCTGATGATGTGGCCACATCATCAGTATTTATGTTCGTATTTCGATGGTGTGATTTCTATATATTTCCATTAGACTGGTGTGAGAACCAAAATTAATATAGTTAGAATACATTGTTGTGAATTGGCATCAAAAACATGATTTTCTGTATATGTATCAAATTTATGAATTTGAAATTCTAATTCACTAATTGATTGATGTTTTTGTTGTTTGTTTATTTGTTTGATAATTTTGAACCATCTAGCCTAATTGCATCAAATATTGAATTGTATTGAAAATTGGTCGCATTTGCATGCATATACATGTATATCTATTGAACAGGTCATAGCAAGGAGGCTAGAGCAGAAGAATAAAATTTGTTTGCCCGACAAATAGGTACATGTTTACTATAATTTACTGTTTTGTTTGGGTGGTGATGATTTTATGAGCCGATTGGCTAGCCGCTTGGCTTTTTCTTTTTCTTTTTGAGATCAGAAGGCCTGTATGGTAATTTCGGGTTTTTCCCGTGGCTCCCGGTGCAGGGGAGGTTATGGCGAAATTTTTCGAAAATTTAGGGTGTTAGCCAAATTTTTGAAGAATTTGAAAATTCTCAGAAACTGAAAAGTTGGAGAATGGAAGCCAGATCGAACGTAGAGTTGATTAATCAAACCACTTTTGACTTTGTTCCTTTTCGGGGACGAAAAGTTTTAAGTGGGGGAGATTGTAACAACCCTAAAATATGGGCTAGTTTAAAATTTTTATTTTGGCAATTTTAATGAAGTTTGAACATTTAAAATGAATTATTTTAAATAATATGACCAAAAATTTATTTTGAATGAAATTTGAACGTATATATTATATACGTCGTCATTAGAATATAAATAATTATTTAAAATTATAAAAAGAATTGAAAATGGCGCGGTAGTTCGATAATTCGATTTCAAACTTCAATTGAACATACCGGGTGCAAAATAATCCGGATTTTAGTGAAACCTAAAATAATGGAATCTAATTGTGACTATCTTTCCAATGAATCCGAAAAATCAAGATTTCGTAGCGGGGATCAAAAGATATGTCCAGTTGAAAATTCTGAATAGTCGCTATGGAATACAGGCCCTTAAAAATGGGAATTTTGCAAACGACCTCGGATTTCGACGAAACCACTTTTGTTGGATCCGCAGTGTCAAATTATTTCTAGATTCCAAATTTCATAATTTTTCGAATCAATATGTGAGCGTGGCAAAGGAAAACGCGTTGGACCAGTTTCAGTTGATTTTAATCGACTGGAAAATGGCCATTTCTCCAACGGTCTCAGAATTCGACGAAACTAGTTTTGTTAGGACCGTATCGTCAATACGAAGCTAGAAAATATTTTTTGGGAATTTTTCGAGTTAGTATGTGACCCCAGTAAATTGAAATACACGTTCAAATTCAATATATAGATTTAAATGTAAATTTGACGAAAACTGATTGTAATGATCAAATCAGCCTACGATACATATCCCATTGTGTTCGGAATGAGGGTAATATGCTACGGACGACAGGCGGTGGGCCTCGTTTCGAGGTTGAAATAAAAAGTCAACTTTTTGAATTAAAATAAAAAAACTCTTTCTCTCCTTGCCCCTTTATTTCTCCCTTCAGCCCCCCCCCCCCCGTTATAATTCCATTCAAAAAAAAGGAGAACCGAAGATCGAGCCCCCTCTTCCCGTCGCCGGAGCATCCACGCCGCCGCCAGCGTGGCGCCGTCCCCCCCAGTTCCAGTCGCTGACCTCCGACCCCTCTCCTCCACGACTTCCCTTTCTCGTTCCGCTCTCCTCCAATTGAAGCCCCAAATGGCCTTCGACCTCGCCCCACCACCGTCGCCCTCTGCCCCACTCACTCCGCCCCTCTCTCCACTCCCCTCTTCCCTCCGCCAATTGAAGCCACGCCCGATTCCTTCAGCCCCACCCACCACCTGACGCCCTACTTCCGCCTCTGCGCGAGCACCAACGCCCCCCCCCCCTCTGCAGTCGAACACTGTAAGCTCCCTTTTTTCTTTTTATTTCTACTTTGTTTTGTTTTTATTTAAGAAAATCAGTTTGTTTACATAATAAAAATATAATCTTTTTTGTTGTAGAGTAATAAAAATATAATCTTTTATGTTGTAGAGTAATAAAAATATAATCTTTTATGTTGTAGAGTAATAAAAATATAATCTTTTATGTTGTAGAGTAATAAAGAATATAATCTTTTATGTTGTAGAGTAATAAAAATATAATCTTTTATGTAGTAGAATATTAAAATATAATTTTTGTTATAGTAAAGTATTAAAAATATGGCTTTTGCCAAAGTTGAAACATAAAAATATAATTTTTATATAGTTATGATAATAAAAATTCAATCTTTATATAAGAGGTAGAAATATAAAAATAGAATTTTTATCTATATAAAAGCGATGTAAAAATAGAATTTTTATCTATATAGTAGCGGTGTAAAAATGGAATTTTTATATATGGAATAGCGAAGTAAAAATTCGATTTTTATATATTGAATAGCGAAGTAAAAATTCGATTTTTGTATATTGAATAGCGAAGTAAAAATTCGATTTTTATATATTGAATAGCGAAGTAAAAAATTCGATTTTTATATATTGAATAGCGAAGTAAAAATTTGATTTTTATATGTTGAATAGCGAAGTAAAAATTCGATTTTTATATATTGAGTAGCGAAATAAAAATTCGATTTTTATATATGTAGTGAATACGGGCAACGAAAGTGACAAAAGGCGAGAACGACGAAGATTTCTACATAGGAAGAGTCGTGGTATTGGATTAGCTTTGGTGAGAACTTCTCACTCTAAATTTCCTTTTTCTAGATATATATATATATATACTAGGATGCAGACGGTGCTTAGCAGCACCTGACACCCGTCATCCACAGACCATGGATGGCTTGTTTATTTGATTGATGTGTTATGAAAATTTGTTTGTGATGTGGATGTGAAATCGATAATATAAATTAATGTGTTGAAATAAATTAATTATCGTTAAAAATATAATTTTTAACGTGAATGTGAATAAATAAACATTTATAAACAAATCGGCCGATTTGTTTATATGCACAGATTTGATTGACATTGATTGGGTCGATAAATTTTACACATCGCCCAACTGCACAAATAAGAATCTGTGTTTGTTGATTTGAAACCCCACACGGGTGTTGGGATGATATTTGGGTACACTAATCCCAATTAATTAATTATATGTCGATCGATTGGTCGACAGACTGTGTAAGCGTTAATTATTTGTATTTGGTGCTTATGCAGTTGTGTGGTGCACCTTGGATGATGGTTGATTGGTTATCGTTGCTATTATATACATGTGTTGTATGGAATCCATATAATTAACATTATATGGTGATTGATTGGGCCTCATTCCAATCGGGAAAATAATGAATATTATAAAAGAAAATTCATGTGTTGAATATGAAAATAGTCATGTGTTGACGATGTTCATGTGTTGAAAATATTCGTGTGTTGAGTAAAATATTTTATACAATAAAATTTACATCTTTATCATATTTATAATTAGAACTACTTCACGGTGGAGTCTAATTAAAAATCAAACTATAGATACCATGATTTTATAAAATATTTTACATAACAAAAATAGTCGTGTATTGAAAGAATATAGATTCGTGTGTTGAATAGAATAAATATTCATTTGTTGAATAGAATAAAGAAGTTTTTGAAAAATATAAAGCCATGTTGATTAGAGATGCGTTATTTTGACGCGAACGATATTTATATCGATTTTATTCGTTTTATAATGAATATTGAAAAGTGATTTCAAAATTTAATATTTTTAAATGAAATTCAAATTGAATTAGATTAAAATTCAAATTGAAATTTTATTGAATCAATTTGAAATGAATTCGAATTGAATAGAAAGTGAATTTGAATTCGAATTGAATAGAAAGTGAATTTGAATTCGAATTGAATAGAAATGAATTCAAATTGAGTTAAATTGAAATTGAATTAAAACGAATGGAAATCATTTTGAATGAAATTTAAAATGAACTGAAATTGAATTGAAATCAATTTGAAATGAATTCAAATTGAATTAAATAGAAGGTAAATTCAAATAGAATTGAATTAAAACGAATTGAAATCGTTTTGAATGAAATTTAAAACGAACTGAAATTGAATTGAAATCAATTTGAAATGAATTTGAATTGAATTAAATAGAAGGTAAATTCAAATAGAATTGAATTAAAATGAATTGAAATCGTTTTGAATGAAATTTAAAACGAACTGAAATTGAATTGAAATCAATTTGAAATGAATTCGAATTGAATTAAATAGAAGGTAAATTCAAATTGAATTGAATTGAAACGAATTTGAATTCGAATTAAATAAAATTGAAATGAATTCGAATTGAATTGAAATCAAATCGATTTGAAATTGAATGTAGCGTTGAAAGGGTTTTGAAAACAAATTTAAAACGATTTATAAAATACGTTTTAAAAGGAAATCGACGAAATATATATAATATATATTATATATATAACGGCCTGAATAGAACGCGTCGCGCCGCGGTAGTTCGTGAATTTCGACCATTAACTTCGAATTGACGTAGCGGGAGATCCGACCGTCGGATTCTCCTAAAACCGGAACCGTTGGGTTCGTATCGAAAAGAGCTTTCCAATGAATATTAGAAATTTGAAATCTAACAGTTGGATTTGGAATTATGTCCAAATCAAATTTGGAAAAGGTCGCTGTAAGTGTAGTTCGATGGCCGTTGATGGAAATCGACTGTACGGGCCTTGATAAAATTATTAAAAATATCTATAATTTGTGTAAAATCATAATATATGAACTGGAAAGAACTGGGATGTAAAATTCCACATTTGAAAGGATAAAAATATATTTTTGTCGAAATGAACTAGTTTTGAACTAGAATTAAAATCAATTTATTTTTGAAATAAATAAATTGAAAGTGATTTTAAAAATAATCAATATTCCCAATACGTGGATTGGACTGGAGTTGAATCGAAATTATCTTCGGAATATTTCGATGTTGGATTTCGTGACTATACAAATATTGTTATGGGAATTTGAAAGATAGATTTTATATCATTATTTCCAAGACGATATTTGTTGGTTTCAGAATTTGATATTGAATATAAGTCGGTATATTTTCTATTTAGAGCCTTGTAATTAATATCAAATGTGATTTGGGTTTATCGTGAATCGTGTTTTAGATGACATTGGTTCTTTAACCCAGTTAAAGACAGGATATTGATTTTTGAAAAGATTAAAACTAAGTGGAGTTTTAATGAATCTTTAATTAGATTGAAATGTGAATTGATAATTTAAATTATCAAATCTGAAAGGTGATCGAGAATGGAGTATCACTAGTTTTGCTCCAAAGCGATAGTTAAATCTTTAATTAGATTTGAACGTGAAAAAGTAATTAATTTTACCGATAACACCTTGGTGTTAGATGTGAAGTATTACCAGTTTTGCTCCATGGGATGAATAGGTTGGGATTGAGAAATAAAATAAATAATTACTTCGGTGTGGTTCGCTAATCCCGACTAGTTTGAAATGATATCCAAAGGAAGATTAAAGAATAAATTTGGAAGAATTTATCTTGGATAAAATTAATGGGAACCTTTCCCTAAAAATGTGATTTTGTGAATAAAAGAATATTCTGAATTGGAATGAGGCGTTTATTGTGTTTGTGTAACATTCATTTATTATATACGTGGGTTATTCAGAAAGGTCGGGTTTATACCCATTCTGAATAACCGATTCGACGAGATGTCGAAGATGAAGACGGTGGTTGAAGACCGGAAGTCTTCACATCGCTTGGGTGATTACTGATGATCTTGATTGGGTTGTACACCCATATGAGGGAAGCAGTTGGTGATCGTCTAGACGTACTTGGATATGGATGGATATGCGAGGAAAGTGCCTCCGGTTTCGTTCAGACCCAGAACGAACTTGTAAATGGATTGTGTGTCTGACATTGGATTTTATTCTGTGTTGATTGATCTCTATTAAATATACATCTGATTGGCGGCGGAAAATTTATTCTCTTGCTTAACGCCCTTCTCTGAGACGTACGAGCTCATAGGTTGTATATCGATGGACATCAGTCGCATGGAGTGAATTGCCAGTGTGGCACGCGTAAGTGGCAATTGATCAGGGCTTCTGTTGAAAAGCAAAGTCTTGTGGTTGATGATCAAAGCACGACCTGGGTGGCGTAGCTTTGTGTATAACGTGAATTCGCGAGACTCACACCTCGGTATGAGTCAAAAACGGGATACGGACCCAAGGAGTGCACGACGTTTCTTTCTAGCTATGGTGGTGTCAGAGACCTACCAGCCCTGACATTTATATACTTTTCACCTGTGTGGTTGTTGGATACGAGGCGCCTCGGATATAGGTCTGTAAGGACCGGAAAACGTGTGTTCAGGAATAATTAATCCTCAAAAGTAAGAGAGGACCGGCCTTGGAGGTTCCAAAGGATCATAGTGGGGTCCTGAGGCATTTGCTAGAGTGTCTCGAATCGGAGAGGAGCTTGCCCCTTGCCTCGACTTATGACGGAAATCCAATTTCCAATACGTGATATTGCGGTTTTAATTGTAGAACTAGTATGGCGACATGATAGATGGTACCCATGCCGCCTATGATTTATATTTATGATTGAATTGTTTTGACACTATACACTTATTATAGTATCAAGTGATTTGTTTTGAACGTACCAAGCATGTTTGGCTATTATAAGGGAAAACCCTATCCTCCGGCTTGCGTTGCATTGTGTGATGGGACCTGGGTCTTATAATATCTTCATTTTTCCAAAGAGCATTGCACTGTTTTGTTATATGCACTAGTATTCTTGGGAGGAAACCCATTTCGTGTTATACGACGTGGTCCCTTGAATTACTATCTTTAAAGTAAAGTTTTAAATAAATGTTTTAGTTCTCACACCAGTCACATGACTGACCTGGAGTTTATTGTTTTAACCTAAACTCTGGGTGCCCCTATTTTCCACACGGGCAGCTAGTAGTTTTGGTTTTGCAGATTTATATTCACAGGATCCTGATTTACAGCTGGAACGATGCTCGGAAAGCTCTGTATCCGTGTATCACTTTCAGTTGTGTTTTGTATTGTTTTTCCGCTGCGATGTAATTTATTGTAATCTGATATTTGTCAAATATGTAATTTATTTATTCATACTCTGTATATTCTTGTATTCTGATGGAATTGTTGTAATAACAATGAAATGTTCTTCTGTCTGTGTTCCGATGTGTGTTGTTCTCAAAGTATCCGCTCTTTCCTTCACGGGGAAGTTACGGGTTCTTACACTCTAGCCATGCAAGATAGCTCCTTGGAAGTCGTCGAACCCAAAGGATGGGACCCTTGGCCTGCTGAAGAACCCAGGTGGGACCCCTTTCCGGACCTTGACCTCTCCGTGCCATTACCTTTGGCGACTACTTCCACCCATTTTGACATGCAGATAGTTCCTCGGGCTGCAACACCCCCACCCCCACCCCCACCACCGCAGTTGAACAGCAGTGTCTCGCCCATTTTAGCCCTAGCCCTTTCCTCTTCTGCTGTTAGGCACATCACCAGGCTTCATGCTTCCAACTCTGGTACCCAAGTGCAGCCATTCACGCCGCCGATTTTGGATGTCACGCAACTTTGGGAGGAATCGGTGGGCAGCGTTCAACTCCATGGTGACCAGCAGCAGCTTCAGTACATGAGGCCATGGTAACCGCTCTACCCTCCTGTCGCAGTGTAAGCCCCTTCGTTGTTACAGTATTTTGGTGGTTTGTCGTGATGAATAGCTCTTATGCATGTTAGTTTTTGGTTTGCTACGTCATTTCTTCTGCTGTTGGTAGAATTTGTATGTTTATTTTGGTGAACTTGTATCTGTGCTTGCGCTAGGCGCAATGCTTTAACTCTGCATGCGGATTGCATGCATATTTTTTCGTTTTATGGCAAGCGATCAGGCTTGTTGATCTCTTAAAACTATCCTTTTATTTTATGCTATTAATCGGGTGTGTAGAGTCGCTCTACACAACCATCTACTTCAAAAAAATGGAGTACGATACTTCCAGATCACTGTAATGCCTCAGGAAACCCTTAATAAGAAAAACCATTGGGAAAAACTTAAATAAGGAAAAAAGAGCAAGTTATAACTTATTTCATAAGATATTGTTTAGGTTGATACTTCTAGATCAAGCATATTTTCATCATCTTCTTTTGGACGTTAAGGGTCCTTTTTAACATCCTGTGACCCGACAACCATAGGCGTACTAAGTGGATTTGTTTTACCCATTCGAAAATTCTTTAGGAATTTCTCAATGCAATTTGATTGATGGGTTAGTATGTCATTTGTACTATGCTCGATCTGAGACCAAGCCAATATTTAGTTTTGCCAGGATCTTTCATTTCAAATTCATGTTTTAATTAATATATTGTTTCATCAATCTCTTCTGGAGTCCCAATCAAAATTATATCAACATATACAACTAAAATAGCAAATCCTTTACCGATTTCTTTATGAAGACATATTGACAGATGAGATTGTTTTTATGTCCAACTTTTACCATATATTCAGTAAGATGGTTATACCACATTCTTTCAGATTATTTCAAACCGTACAGTGATTGTCCCAAATTTAATGAGTACATCAACTTTAATTTTACTACAGGTAACTTATATCCATTTGGGATTCTCATGTAAATATCGGTATCCAATTCACTGTATAGAAGCTGTCACAACATCAATTAATCTTGTATCAAGCTTCTCAGAAACTACAAGGCTTATCAAATATTGAAACGTTATGATACCCATAATAGGAGAGTATGTTTCTTTAAAGCTGCAGGAAATCTTGTGCAACAAGTCGTGCCTTGTATATCATAACTTCATTTTTATCATTTTGATTTTTTATTTAAAGCGCATTTTATTTGCAATTTATACGCTACTAATATTCATTCATAAATACACTTTATGTGCTTACAATTTTGTGTTTCAGTCTGGTTTACATATTACAATACACATTTGATAAATAAGATAAGTTTCGTTACAACAACACTAAGCAGGAAGTAATATACTCATGTTAAAGTATATCAAGATTTTTATTACAACAATACTTAGAAGAATGAAGTATATCAAGGTTTTCATTACAACAACACTAAGCAGGAAGTAATCTACTCATCTTGAAGTATAGTAATATTTTCGTTATAACAATACTTAGAAGAATGTTGTAATCTATCGTTTATGTCCTTTTCGTTCTTTATAACCACAATGTTTATCTATATTCTTCAGGAATATATATATTTTAATAAGTTTTACATATCGCAATTACCACTTCAATGGATATTTAGAGTTTCATTACAACAATTCTTGAAAGCAAGAAATGATCTACTCATCATTAATTATATCAAGATTTTTATCACAACAACACTTAAAAGAATGTTGTAGGCCACATTTATTATTATTTGCATTCTTTATCACTACCAAGCCAGAATTTGTATAGTTTCATCTATTATACCTTCAGGGTATTGTAAACGTTTTAAACTCCCACTATTTTAATCAATTCAATTATCTTTAAAAGTGCAATGCTTATGGCACATAACATGTTGTTGACACTGTATGGCGCTTCAGTAACTTTAGTGTGCTTTTGTCATTTTATATATTTCTAATTTTATCTTATGGATTACAAATCCATATTCCTTATCTAGGAAAATTTCATGATGGCCAATCATGTTTCTCCCAAATATGGGATTTTTAATCCATTTATAAATATAAGCACTTTATTATTTACAAATTTACCATCGATGATTATTTCTTGTCAGTCTTATATATAATTTATTGAGATCTCAAAAATCATGTTTTAGGTATCTAAACCACTTCTAGAGTTATTTGTCAATCATGCCATGGTTTTCTTTCAAAGTGCCCTTAAGTGTTTCTTCAAGAACACTCACCTCCATTATTTCGCATCTTTATGACTTACTCCAAAAATATTTTGTACTGACTTTTACACCATATTTCAGCTGTGATTTACATTTTTTGATCCTTCAGGAATTCAAATCTATATTGGAGAAAGTCTATTAGGGACATAATCGATAATTTATGCAAGTTACTTAAACCATTGCATAGTTCTATATGTTAGCAAATATTTAACACCAATGATCAACAAAAACTTATTTCCATTTATCCTCCCCTTCAATGTTAACAAACATTATCACGATAAACAATAAATCATCATTGGATTCTTGTTTTTGATCCGTTATCACATTATTACTAACAGTTACATTATATGTATTTCAATTGCAGGAGGATAGTTGTAACAACCCGGAAATCTGGGCCAGTTTAATTTTTTTTATTTTGGCCATTATATTGAATTTTGATTATTTAAAATGAATTATTTTAAATAATAACGACGAGAAATTTATTTTGAATAGAATTCGAACATATATATTATATAGATCGACGATAGAATATAAATAATTATTTATATTTATAAAAGGAATTGAAAATGGCGCGGCAGTTCGATAATTCGATTTCAAACTTCAATTGAATGTACCGGGTGCAAAACAATCCGGATTTTAGTGAAACCAAAAATAATGGAATCTAATTGAAAATATCTTTCCAACGAATCCGGAAAATTGAAATTTCATAGCGGGAATCAAAAGATATGTCCAGTTGAAAATTCTGAATAGTCGCTAGGGAATTCAGGCCCTTAAAAATAGCCATTTTGCAAACGACCTCGGATTTGGACGAAACCACTTTTGTTGGATCCGCGATGTCAAAATATTGCAATGTTTCAAATTTCATAATTTTTCGAATCAATATGTGAGCGTGGCAGAGGAAAATGCATTTGACCAATTTCAGTTGGTTTTAATCGACTGGAAAATGGCCATTTTTCAAACGGTCTCAGAATTTGACGAAATTAGTTTTATTAGGACCGTATCGTCAATACGAAGCTAGAAATAATTTTTCTGAATTTTTCTGAGTTAGTATGTGGCCCAGGTAAATTGAAATGTACGTTTAAAATTGAATATACAGATTTATATTTTAAATTTAACGGAAACTGATCAAAATAATCGAATCGGCTTAGGGTACATATTCCATTGTGTTCGGAATGGGGGTAATTAGCTAGAGGCGACAGTCGTTGGGTTGGATTTGAAGTTCATGACGATTTTGAACTTTAAAACGGATTAAATAATATTTTAAATAACCTATATATCCTCCCAAACCCTAAATGATTGGTCAAACCCCTTCCTTAGTCAAACCTCTAGAAAATCCCGCCTCCCTCCATTCAGTACACGGCGAAATCAGCTCGATCCTTTCCCCTCTCTTTTCTTTAAATCCATTCAATAAAAAATCAAAGCCTTCAAGGGGAAATCAAAGGGATTTCCATCCTCCTCAGTTTCGTACAGAGGGGATCGGGTTTGGTGGGGTGAAGCGTTCGAAATCGCGGGGCAAACGGGGAGAGTTCGCGCGAGTTTTGGTGGGCCCTAGGAAGTGCGAGTGACACGCTGGCACTAGAGGAGGGGGCTGACACTCCGACGCTCCGAGGGGCAGGCGACGATGGTGGTACGGCGACTTGGATGATCGGCGAGAAGGAACCCTAAATTCACATTATGGGCTTGGATGCTTCGACAGTCCTGGAACGACTTACAGAAGAGTGAGGTGATTAAAAATCTAATTAGCTTCTTCATTAATTATATTAGTTTTTATTTAATTAAATACATTGGAAAAAAATTCAGTTTTTATTTAATTTAATACATTGTTAAAAATTAGTTTGACAAAGAAAAATGAATTTGCTTTGAAAACAAAATATGAATTTGCTTTGAAAACAGAAAAATGAATTTGCTTTGAAAACAAAATTTGAATTTGCTTTGAAAACAAAATCTGAATTTGCTTTGAAAACAAAGTTTGCATTCTTTTTGAAAATGAATTTTGCATTGATTTTGAAAATAAAATTAACATTGTTTTTAAAATAGAAATAGCGGATATCAAAATTCGATTTTTATATATTGAATAGCGGATATAAAAATTTGATTTTTATATATTGAATAGCAAAGTAAAAATTCGATTTTTATATATTGAATAGCGAAGTAAAAATTCGATTTTTATATATTGAATAGCGAAGTAAAAATTCGATTTTTATATATTCAATAGCGAAGTAAAAATTTGATTTTTATATATTGAATAACGAAGTAAAAATTCGGTTTATACATATGTAGAGAATCCGGGCAACGAAGATGACAAAAGGCAAGAACGATGAAGATTTCTATAAATGAAGTGCCGTGAAGTTGGATAGCTATCGGTGAGAATTTCTCACTCTTCAATTTCTCTACTAGTTCTATATATACTAGGATGCAGACGGTGCTTAGTAGCACCCGACACAATCGTCCACAGACCATGGACTTGTTTGTTTGGTTGCATAGACTAGTTAAATGAAATGAATTGAAAACGATTTTGAAATGAAATGAATTGAAAACGATTTCGAAATGAATTGAATATAGAACGAATTCGAATTGAATTTAAAAGGAATTGAAATGAATTCAAATTCAAATTGAAACTTGAATTGAATAGAAATGAATTTTAAAACGAATTTATAAGGAAAGATTCAATTTTGATTTGAATTGAGATGGAAGTTGAAATTGTTTTTGAAACGAATTCAAAACTATTTATAAAATTCGTTTTAAATAGTAATCGATGAAATATATATTATATATATTATATATATATATATAATATAATGGCCTGAATAGAACGCGCCGCGCCGCGGCAGTTCGCGAATTTCGACCATTGATTTCAAACGGACATTACGGGAGATCCGACCGTCGGATTCTCCTAAAACCGGAACCGTTGGGTTCGTATCGAAAAGAGCTTTCTAACGAATATTAGAAATTCAAAATCTAACGGTTGGATTTGGAGATACGTCCAAATCAAATTTGAATAAGGTCGCTATAAGTGCAGTTCGATGGCCGTTGTTGGAAATCGACTGTACGGGCCTTGATAAAATTATTAAAAATATCAATAATTTGTGTAAAATCATAAGAAATGATTTGGGAAAATTTGGGATGAAAAACTCCATATTTGAAAAGATAAAAATGGATTTTTATCGAAATGAACTAGTTTTGAACTAAATTTAAAACCCATTTATTTTTAAATAAATAAATTAGATTTAAAAAGGGGTTTTAAATAATCGGAATTTCTAATATATTTGATTGGATTTGAAATGGGTTTATTGTGAGCGGTGTTTTAAATAACACTAGTTCTTTAACCCGATAACAAATAGAATGTGATTTGGGTTTGTCGTGAACTGTGTTTTAAATAACACCTAGTTCTTTAACCCAGTAAAAGGAGTTTTAACGAATCTGCAATTAGGTTGAAATGTGAATCCATAATCTGAATTATCAAATTTAGAAATGAGGGAAAATGGAGTATCGCCAGTTTTGCTCCAAAGCGATAGTTAAATCTTTAATTAGATTTGAATGTGAAATGCTAATTAATTTTACCGATAACACCATAGTATTAGATATGGAGTATTACCAGTTTTGCTTCATGGGATGAATAGGTTGGGATTGGGAAATAAAATAAATAATTACTTCGTTGTGTTTCGCTAATCTCGACTGGTTTGGAAAACCATAATTTGGTTTGAAATGACATCCAAAGGAAGATTAAAGGATAAATTTTAAAGAATTTACCTTGGATAAAATTAATGGGAACTTTTCCCTGGGAATATGAATTGGAATGAGGCGTATGTTGTGTTTGTGTAACATTCGTTTTAATATACGCGGGTTGTTCGGAAAGGCCGGGTTTATACCCATTCTGAATAATCAATTCGACGATATGTCGAAGGTGAAGATGGTGGTTGAAGACCGGAAGTCTTCACATCGTTCGGATAATTACTGACGATCCTGATTGGGCTGTACACCCAAGAGGATGGAAATAGTTGGTGGTCGTCCAGACGTACTTGGAGATGGATGGATATGCGAGGAAAGTGCCTCCGGTTTCGTTCAGACCCAGAACGGACTTGTAATCTGATTCATTGTTGTAAAATAACAATGAAAATGTTCTTTTATCTCCATTCTGATTTGTCTTGTCCTCACAGTAATTCGTTCTTTCTCATCTCTTCGGAGACCGGGGAAGTTTCGGGTCGCTTCATTTGGTATCAGAGCTTTGGTTTACAAAGCTCAGAGAATAAGACACATTAGAACCATACGAAAGAATTCATCAGAGATTGGATTAGTAATATCCAACGAGAATGACTCGTTAGAGATGGGATCAGTAGTATCCTAGAATGAGTGTGAAGAGTATATTTTTGAAAGTGAAAACAAATTTTTGTTTTGAAAATTTAAATCAATTATTCGTATTTGATTATCTATTTATATTGAGTTGGACAGTCCAGTATATAAAGATTTTGCGTATACGTCTGATCCGCGTGTATTCGAAATTTTAATATACTGGATAGATATAGAATTACACTCTACTCGCCGGAGATGATTTTGTTGATGGAGCTCCATCATTAGAATTTATGTTCGAGTGACGAAAGTGGGCTTTCTATATATTTCCTATTGACTGGTGTGAGAACCAAAATTAGATAGGGCATATTGTTGTGATTTGGCATCAAAAAAATGTGATTTTGATTATATATCAAAGTTATGAATTTGAAAAGCTAATCAACTAATTGATTGATGTTTGTGTTGGTTGTTTATTTGTTTGCTAATTTTTAACCATTTAGCCTAATTCAACCAAATAGTGAATTGTATTGAAAATTGGTCACATTTGCTTGCATATACATATACTTATATTGAACAGGTCATAGCAAGGAGGCTAGAGCAGAGAATAAAATTTGTTTGCCCGACAAATAGGTACATGTTTACTACATAATTTACTGTTTTGTTTGGGTGATGATGATTTTATGAGCCTATTGGTTAGCCGCTTGGCGTTTTCTTTTTCTTTTTGAGATTAGAAGGCCTATATGGCAATTTCAGGATTTTCCCGTGGCTCCCGGTGCAGGGGAGGTTATGGCGAAATTTTTCGAAAATTCCGGGTGTTAGCCAAATTTTTGAAAATTCTCAGAAACTGAAAAGTGGAGAATGGAAACCAGATCGAACGTAGAGTTGATTGATCAAACCACTTTCGACTTTATTCCTTTTCGGGGATGAAAAGTTTTAAGTGGGGGAGATTGTAACAACCCGGAAATCTGGGCCAGTTTAATTTTTTTTTTATTTTGGCCATTTTATTGAATCTTGATTATTTAAAATGAATTATTTTAAATAATAACGACGAGAAATTTATTTTGAATAGAATTCGAACATATATATTATATAGATCGACGATTGAATATAAATAATTATTTATATTTATAAAAGGAATTGAAAATGGCGCGGCAGTTCGATAATTCGATTTCAAACTTCAATTTAATGTACCGGGTGCAAAACAATCCGGATTTTAGTGAAACCAAAAATAATGGAATCTAATTGAAAATATCTTTCCAACGAATCCGGAAAATTGAATTTTCATAGCGGGAATCAAAAGATATGTCCAGTTGAAAATTCTGAATAGTCGTTATGGAATTCAGGCCCTTAAAAATAGCCATTTTGCAAACGACCTCGGATTTGGACGAAACCACTTTTGTTGTATCCACGATGTCAAATTATTGCTATGTTTCAAATTTCATAATTTTTCGAATCAATATGTGAGCGTGGCAGAGGAAAATGCGTTTGACCAGTTTCAGTTGGTTTTAATCGACTGGAAAATGGCCATTTTTCAAACGGTCTCAGAATTTGACGAAATTAGTTTTGTTAGGACCGTATCGTCAATACGAAGCTAGAAATAATTTTTCTGAATTTTTCTGAGTTAGTATGTGGCCCAGGTAAATTGAAATGTACGTTTAAAATTGAATATACAGATTTATATTTTAAATTTAACGGAAACTGATCGAAATAATCGAATCGGCTTAGGGTACATATTCCATTGTGTTCGGAATGGGGGTAATTAGCTAGAGGCGACAGTCGTTGGGTTGGATTTGAAGTTCATGACGAATTTGAACTTTAAAACGGATTAAATAATATTTTAAATAACCTATATATCCTCCCAAACCCTAAATGATTGGTCAAACCCCTTCCTTAGTCAAACCTCTAGAAAATCCCGCCTCCCTCTATTCAGTACACGGCGAAATCAGCTCAATCCTTTCCCCTCTCTTTTCTTTAAATCCATTCAATAAAAAATCAAAGCCTTCAAGGGGAAATCAAAGGGATTTCCATCCTCCTCAGTTTCGTACAGAGGGGATCGGGTTTGGTGGGGTGAAGCGTTCGAAATCGCGGGGCAAACGGGGAGAGTTCGCGCGAGTTTTGGTGGGCCCTGGGAAGTGCGAGTGACACGCTGGCATTAGAGGAGGGGGCTGACACTCCGACGCTCCGAGGGGCAGGCGACGATGGTGGTACGGCGGCTTGGATGATCGGCGAGAAGGAACCCTAAATTCGCATTATGGGCTTGGATGCTTCGACAGTCCTGGAACGACTTACAGAAGAGTGAGGTGATTAAAAATCTAATTAGCTTCTTCATTAATTATATTAGTTTTTATTTAATTAAATACATTGGAAAAAAATTCAGTTTTTATTTAATTTAATACATTGTTAAAAATCAGTTTGACAAAGAAAAATGAATTTGCTTTGAAAACAAAATATGAATTTGCTTTGAAAACAGAAAAATGAATTTGCTTTGAAAACAAAATTTGAATTTGCTTTGAAAACAAAATCTGAATTAGCTTTGAAAACAAAGTTTGCATTCTTTTTGAAAATGAATTTTGCATTGATTTTGAAAATAAAATTAACATTGTTTTTAAAATAGAAATAGCGGATATAAAAATTCGATTTTTATATATTGAATAGCGGATATAAAAATTCGATTTTTATATATTGAATAGCGGATATAAAAATTCGATTTTTATATATTGAATAGCAAAGTAAAAATTCGATTTTTATATATTGAATAGCGAAGTAAAAATTCGATTTTTATATATTGAATAGCGAAGTAAAAAATCGATTTTTATATATTGAATAGCGAAGTAAAAATTCGATTTTTATATATTGAATAACGAAGTAAAAATTCGGTTTTTACATATGTAGAGAATCCGGGCAACGAAGATGACAAAAGGCAAGAACGATGAAGATTTCTATAAATGAAGTGTCGTGAAGTTGGATAGCTATCGGTGATAATTTCTCACTCTTCAATTTCTTTACTAGTTCTATAAATACTAGGATGCAGACGGTGCTTAGTAGCACCTGACACAATCGTCCACAGACCATGGACTTGTTTGTTTGGTTGCATAGATTAGTTAAATGAAATGAATTGAAAACGATTTCGAAATGAAATGAATTGAAAACGATTTCGAAATGAATTGAATATAGAACGAATTCGAATTGAATTTAAAACGAATTGAAATGAATTCAAATTCAAATTTAAACTTGAATTGAATAGAAATGAATTTTAAAACGGATTTATAAGGAAAGATTCAATTTTGATTTGAATTGAGATGGAAGTTGAAATTGTTTTTGAAACGAATTCAAAACTATTTATAAAATTCGGTTTAAATAGTAATCGACGAAATATATATTATATATATATATAATATAATGGCCTGAATAGAACGCGCCGCGCCGCGGCAGTTCGCGAATTTCGACCATTGATTTCAAACGGACATTACGGGAGATCCGACCGTCGGATTCTCCTAAAACCGGAACCGTTGGGTTCGTATCGAAAAGAGCTTTCTAACGAATATTAGAAATTCAAAATCTAATGGTTGGATTTGGAGATACGTCCAAATCAAATTTGAAAAAGGTCGCTATAAGTGCAGTTCGATGGCCGTTGTTGGAAATTGACTATACGGGCCTTGATAAAATTATTAAAAATATCAATAATTTGTGTAAAATCATAAGAAATGATTTGGGAAAATTTGGGATGAAAAACTCCATATTTGAAAAGATAAAAATGGATTTTTATCGAAATGAACTAGTTTTGAACTAAATTTAAAACCCATTTATTTTTAAATAAATAAATTAGATTTAAAAAGGGGTTTTAAATAATCGGAATTTCTAATATATTTGATTGAATTTGAAATGGGTTTATCGTGAACGGTGTTTTAAATAACACTAGTTCTTTAACCCGATAACAAATAGAATGTGATTTGGGTTTGTCGTGAACTGTTTTTTAAATAACACCTAGTTCTTTAACCCAGTAAAAGGAGTATTAACGAATCCGCAATTAGGTTGAAATGTGAATCCATAATCTAAATTATCAAATTTAGAAATGAGCGAAAATGGAGTATCGCCAGTTTTGCTCCAAAGCGATAGTTAAATCTTTAATTAGATTTGAATGTGAAATGGTAATTAATTTTACCGATAACACCATAGTATTATATATGGAGTATTACCAGTTTTGCTTCATGGGATGAATAGGTTGGGATTGGGAAATAAAATAAATAATTACTTCGTTGTGTTTCGCTAATCTCGACTGGTTTGGAAAACCATAATTTGGTTTGAAATGACATCCAAAGGAAGATTAAAGGATAAATTTTAAAGAATTTACCTTGGATAAAATTAATGGGAACTTTTCCCTGAGAATATGAATTGGAATGAGGTGTATGTTGTGTTTGTGTAACATTCGTTTTAATATACGCGGGTTGTTCGGAAAGGCCGGGTTTATACCCATTCTGAATAATCAATTCGACGATATGTCGAAGGTGAAGACGGTGGTTGAAGACCGGAAGTCTTCACATCGTTCGGATAATTACTGACGATCCTGATTGGGCTGTACACCCAAGAGGATGGAAATAGTTGGTGGTCGTCCAGACGTACTTGGAGATGGATGGATATGCGAGGAAAGTGCCTCCGGTTTCGTTCAGACCCAGAACGGACTTGTAAATGGATGGTGTGTCTGACATTGTATTCCTTTATATTGTATTTGTTGATCTCTGCTAAATATATATCTGTTTGGCGGCGGAGAATTTATTCTCTTGCTTAACGCCCTTCTCTGAGACATATGAGCTCAGAGGTTATATATTGGCAGAAATCAGTGGTACGATATGGATAGATAGTGTGGCATGCTGAGATGCAGTGATCCAGACTTTTGTTGAAAAGAAAAGTTTGGTGGTTGATGATCAAAGCGCAGCTGATATAGCATGGCTTTGTGTATAGCGTTGATCCGCGAGCCTCACACCCCGGTATGGTGGTAAACTGGTGGTTTGATCAGTATGCTTTTTAGTGGATGGGCACCTTAGTGGTGTCGTGGATTCGGTCGACCGAGATGAGCCTAGTGCTCAGGGATATATAGAGTAGGCAGTGTTTTCTCTCGCTGGGACGTAAGCCGCGGTGGTACTCTGGTCCCAAATGTGCGGATGCAGACGGTGTTTTCTCTTGTGGGGACGTAAGCCTTGGTGAATTGCATTACGCGATCGATCTTTCGAATCAGGAGCCACCATGATGGAAATCCAATTTCCAATACGTGTATTTCGGTTTTATTTGTAGAGCCTAGTATGGCGACATAGTGGGATGGGGGCACTTATGCCGTCTATGATTGATACTTATGATTTGAAGATATTTTATACAATATGCACTTATAATAGTATCAAATGATTTGTTTTAAACGTATCAAGCATTCTTGGCTATTATAAGGTAAAAACCCTATCCTCCGGCTTGCGTTGCATTGTGTGATGGGACCTGGGTCTTATAATAGCTTCATTTTTCTTTATTTAGCATTCCGCTGATGTTTCATGCACTGGCATTCTTGGGAGGAAACCCGTTCCGTGTTATACGGTTTGGTCCCTTGATTTACCTAACTTTAAAATAAAGATTTACAACTGTTTTAGTTCTCACACCAGTCACATGACTGACCTGGAGTTTATTGTTTTAACCTAAACTCTGGGTGCCCTTCTTTTCGACACGGGCAGCTAGTAGTTTTGGTTTTGCAGATTTATATTCACAGGATCCTGGTTTTCAGCTGGAATGATATCCGGAAAGCTTTGTATCCATATATCTCTTCTAGTTGTGTATTGTATTATTTTCCGCTGCGATGTATTTAAATGTAATCTAAATCTCTGATATTTCTGTGTAATATTTATTCATTTATACTCTGTATATTCTTGTAATTTGATGCATTGTTTAAAATAACAATGAAAATGTTCTTTTGTCTGCGTTCTGATTTGTCTTGTCCTCACAGTAATTCGTTCTTTCTCATCTCTTCGGAGACCGGGGAAGTTTCGGGTCGCTTCAATAGTGCTCTTATTAGTTGATAAGAAGCATTCATATTATATTGCTTATTCTCCTTCATTAATCTAGTAACTTGGAGGATTTTTTTAATTATATAAATCATTTGAATATGCACATGACTTATGGTCATTCAATATTAATGTCAATTGACTTTTTGAATTACTAAATAATATATATGCATAATTTGTAATATGAGCTCATAACAACTGCAGAATGTTAGTTAAATATTCACATATATGTGTATATATGTGCATCCATGTATTATGTATATAATAGATTTACGTATTTTTTCTCATTCGAGTTATCAATTTTAGAACAAATTGTTTATAAAGTTCCAAATCTTTAAAAAACTTGCTAATCAAGCAATGTTAATGCGAATCTTAAGACTATATTATAATGTTCAAAACATCTGGTTTGGAACTGTACTGAACTTCTGGTTCAAATAAATTATCTAAACAACTTTAAGTTGTAAAAATTTATTCTTCAATACAATATGTGAATATAAATATATAAGCAAGATACAACTCATTTTGAAATTTTTGGGTGCATTGTCATTTCTCAATTTTATTAACTTCTTTAAGAAGTATAATGTTATTATTTAACACAGTTTTAATAAATCTTTAGGCTTCTAAATTATGAATTATTCCAAGTTCATTGATTAATTAAC
This sequence comes from Allium sativum, assembly GCA_030737875.1. Classification (NCBI taxonomy): domain Eukaryota; kingdom Viridiplantae; phylum Streptophyta; class Magnoliopsida; order Asparagales; family Amaryllidaceae; genus Allium; species Allium sativum. The sequence continues at coordinate 20,103,556 of CM060918.1, read as the reverse complement.
TTTAGGTTTCTATATGTATGGACACACACACACACACACACACACACACACACACACACACACATATATATATATATATATATCAAGTTTATTAATTTATAGTGAACTTCTGGTTTTCAATCTTTTTACATACTTCTAATTTAGAAGATTTTACATTCTTGCTAATTGTCAAGATTTCAAACTTGTAAACTTTATCAAAAATTTTTTTCTTAATTCAAGACTTCAGGCCTTAGACTTTGAGTTATACAACTTCTAGTTTAAAATTTTCTTTGCGGAGCTCCAGATTGTGGTTCTAATCTTTTTATTATTTCCATTATATTATGTATTACTTGTTAAATATATCAAATAATAATACATAAGTCTATTCTTATTCCAAGCATAAACATACATCATTTAACTTACAATAACTAATGCATTTAATACATTTATGATAATATGGTAATAAGATATATTACCATAACGATACATTTAATGCATTTATTAGAAAACAACTAGTATTTTTTGCCCGCTTAGCTGGACATTAAAATTTATTTTATTAAAAAAAATTACTGTAATGATTAGCTACCAAAAATAAAAGAAAAATAAATTATTGTAATTAATATTAGATAGTTATATATATGGCATTCTAAACAATGTATGAATAGTTGTTGCTCAATGTATGATTTGTTATTAAGCTTTAAATAGACTTTTTTTTATGTATAAGAGGCATTCTAACATAAAAAAAATCAAATTACAACATAAAAATAAACATCCATATCAGAAAAATACACTAATCGAAAGTAGTTTTTACAGCAAAATAAATATAAGATCATGAGTAAATTAAAATACAATTCTTTTAGTATAATTTACCTCCCGTCTAAGTATGTTTTAATCTCATTTACTGTTTTCTTCTCCCCAGATTGTTGATCTAAAAGATCCCTTGTAAAAACCCGGAAATGCGAGCCAATTTAAATTTTTATTTTGGCAATTTTAGTGGATTTTAAATATTTAAAATAAATATTTTAAACAATAACAATGAAAAGTAAGTTTGAATCGACATTAAAAATGAATATAATTAATTCTAATTATAAACAAGGCCTGAAATGGCGCGGTAGTTTCAAAATTTGAATTCAAACTTTGACTGACTGTACCGGGGGCAAAACAAAACGGATTTTAGTGAAACCAAAAATATTTAAATCTGTTAATGAATATCTTTCTAACAAATCTGAAAAATCGAAGTTTCATAGCGGGAAGCAAAAGTTATAGCCAAATGAATTTTCAGAAAGGTCGCTATAGAGTTTATATAGCCCGTGAAAATGGTTGTTTTACAAATGACCTCGGAATTTGATGAAACCTCTTTTGTTGGATCCGGGATGTCAAATTATTGCTAGGTTTCAAATTTCATAATTTTTGAAGCTAGTATGTGAGCGTGGCAAAGGAAAATGTGTTTGGTCGATTTCTATTAAATTGGATCGACCAATAAAGGGTCATTTTGCAAACGGTCTCAGAATTCGACGAAATTAGTTTTATTAGGACCGTATCGTCAATATGAAGCTAGAAATAATTTTTCTGTAATTTTATAATCAGTATGTAGCCTTGGTAAATTAAAATGTATGTTCAAATTCAATATATACTGATTTATATTTTAATTTTGATAAAAACCTATCGAAATGATCGAATTGGTTTACGAAACATATCCCATTGTGTTCGGAATGGGGGTATTTGGCTCGTGGCGACAGTCATTGGGTTTGATTTGGAGTACGTTTGCGATTTTGACATTAAAGTTGATTAAAATAATAATTTAGTTTTCTATAAATAGGGTCAAAAGTCAAAACCCTAGTCAAATATCCCAACGCAGTGAAACTTAATGCAAGCTGCCAGTTAAACAATTCGAAGGTTGTTATCGTTTGATTTTTATCCCTCTAATTCTCCCAATCCCTTAATCATTCTGCAAATCGGTCAACACCAAATCAAATAACTCGACGAGCTCTTCATTTCAACCGGTTAAGATGGTGATTAGTTCTCCGAGGTAGCCGATTTTACCCACCGAAGCTGCTGGCGTCAGGGACATTTTGGGGAGGCTAGGGTTGCTCGGGTGGCGTGCCGCTTGTGGCGTGGCGAGGTAAGGTGATGGCACTTCTCTGGAGCACCTCGGATCGTCGTACGATCATCACTGGCGGCGGCGCAAGGGAGGTTTCCAAGTCAAGATATGGGTTTCGCTGTTTAAAAGTTACAGAGAGGAGCGGGTTTAGGAAGATGGTGAGGGTAATTAAGGAAGAAAGGATTAATTATGTAATTAAGGGCTTTAATTAATTATTTATTTAATTATAAAAGTGATTAAAGTATAAACAATTGTAACTCATTCATATTTAATCATAATCAGACGAGGTTGAGTGCGTTGGAATCGTATCAGCGAGCACTATGCGATGGGTCTGACCAGAACGGGAAAAGAGCTAATCAGAATTTCAGGCAAATTCAGATCCGAACCGAACCAGAAAATTCAGAAATAAAAGAACCAAGGTGAGAATTCTCTCACTTTAAATTTTCTGTACAGTTATTTATTTCATAACTGCATATATGAACTGTTCCCCGTCATCCACAGACCATGGACGACTTGTTTGATTGTATTCTGTGTGAAAATTGATCGTGATGTGAAATGAAATAAATATCGTATATATATTGAAAGTAAAAATATCATATATATTGAAAGTGAAAATATCGTATAAATTGAAAGTGAAAATATCGTATATATTGAAAGTGAAAATATCGTATAGTGAAAATATCGTATATATTGAAAGGGAAAATATTATATATATGAAAGGTGGAAATAATATATATATATATATATATATATATGAAATGAAAATGATAAACATATGAAATGTGAAAACTATATATATAAAATGAAAACGATATATATATATATATATATATATATATATATATATATATATATATGAAATATGAAAATGATTTGATTGTTAAAAATATAATTTTTAACATATATATATATATACACTGTATAAAATTGTCATGTATATGAAATATTCGATTTTGATATTGAACAAAAAAAATGAATTCGAATTGAATTGAATAGAAAATGAATTCGAATTGAAATGAATTTGAAATTTGAATTGAAATGAATTTAAAACGAATTTATAAGGAAAAATTCAATTTTGATTTGAATTTGAAATGGAAGTTGAAATGGTTTTGGAAACGAATTTAAAACGATTTATAAAATTTGTTTAAATAGAAATCGACGAAATATATATTATATATGTTATATATATAATATAATGGCCTAAATAGAACGCGCCGCGCTGCGGCAGTTCGGGAATTTCGACCGTTGACTTCGAACGGACATTACGGGAGATCCGACCGTTGGATTCTCCTGAAACCGGAACCATTGGGTTCATATCGAAAAGAGCTTTCTAATGAATATTAGAGATCTGAAATCTAACGGTTGGATTTGGAATTATGTCCAAATCAAATTTGGAAAAGGTCGTTGTAAGTGCAGTTCGATGGCCATTGGTGGAAATCGACTGTACGGGCCTTGATAAAATTATTAAAAATAGTAATAATTTGTGTAAAATCATAAGAAATGAATTGGGATGAAAATTCCATATTTGAAAAGGTAAAAATATATTTTTATCGAAACGTACTAGTTATCAACTAGAAAAATAATCCAATGGTTATAAATAAATAAATTGGATTGGATTTGAATTGAAATTATCTTTGGATATTTTCGATATTGGATTCCATGATTATACAGATATTGTGATGGGAATTTGGAAGATATCGATATCGTTATTCCCGATATGATATTTGTTGGTTTTAGGATTTGATGTTGAATATAAGTCGATACTATCTCTATTCAAAACCTTATGTTTAATGTCAAATTTGATCGATTGTTTGTTTGGATTGTGCTAGACCAGTTTATAAGCAAAATATGCTTTTACATTTAGCATTGGGTTAGGTAGAAATATATGTGTGCTAACACCTTGTGAAAACTTCACGATTTGACGATAAGGTGTCTAGCGATGTGTGTTCATTTCAAATTTAATGAATGATTGTGAAATGATATTTTTCTTAAGTGAAAAGAAATGTATTCCCGATTTTGGACAGGGGATGTTTTATAAAAATGTTTTATAAAATAGAAAGGATTTCGAGGCCCAAAACCCGATGATTTCTAAATTGATTTAGAATTGTATCATGTGTTACATTGTGGTTCATCGCATATTCGATTAGTTGCTATTGATGTAGTATCTGTTTGGTGGCGGAGAATTTATTCTCTTGCTTAACACCCTTCTTTGAGACGCACGAGCTCAAAGGTTATGTGATTAATAGTGACTAATCATATGTGTGAATTACTGATGTGAAGTACTATATTTTCAAAGTACTTGTGATTATTATATTGTGAAATGATTTTCCCTACTTCGGGATATGAAATGATTTAGTATGTAGCTAAAGAGTCGGGTGACCCTGAGACTAAAAGTATGGGTGAGAGGTCGGTGTAGCCTGCTCCTATATGGGGTAGGTGCCTCGTCGGTGTAGCCTGCTCCTATGTGGGGTAGGTGCACATTTATATATATCGAGTTGCGAGGTGCTTACCCTTTGCCTTGTCGATGGGGAGCACGATATTTGGTTGCATACTTGTTTGTATGCATTGTTATGTTTTGGAATTCATATTTCCAAACGATTTGATTTGGGATCCCGAAGTGAAATCTACTTTGATATAGAAAGTTAGATAGGTATTTCAAATGATTTGAAATAAGAAATCGGAAATAAAATCCAAAGGAATAATTTCTGCAAATTGAATTGGATTTGGAAAATCTAAGTGTAGTGATACATCTAAGTGGGTAGATTGGGATATTGCATGTTGATTGTTGCATAGTAGATCCATATATCTATATTGATTGTTGTTTATACACTGGCATTCATGGGGGTAAACCCGTTTCGTGTTAGCGGCGTGGTCCCGTGATATGCCATATTATTAAATAAATAAATTATAATTGTTTAGAGTTCCTCACACCAGTCCCATGACTGACATGTAGTTTGCTTTTCCCTTGCGAACATGGGTGCCCCTATTTTCCATACGTGCAGTCGAGTAGTTTTATTTTGCAGATGTATTGAGCAGGATTCTGGATTGAAGCTTTAAGATGTGTCCAGGCATTTACAGTCTTCCGCTGTGTAGTTTATATTTCCACTGTGCATTGTATTACATTTATGTAAATTTATCTTCCGCTGTGTATTATTTTCGATATACTCTGATATTCTGTACTCTGATGTAACATTATTATGATGTTTATAGAAGTCTTCTGTTATTTGTTCCGATCTGTTGTATACCCAGAGTTAGCGTATGCGGGATTCGAACGGTCTTGGTCGGTTTAGCAATCGATTAGGTCCGGGCGAAATCCGTGTCATTACAGCTGGTATCAGAGCTTTGGTTAACTCAAATCTTTGGGGTACAACTCGTTAGAACTGAACAAAAGACTCAACAGAGGTAGGATTAGTAATATCCTATAGAAGAATCCTCATTAGAGATAGAATCAATAGCATTCTAGAATGAGTGACTCATTAGAGATGGGGCTAGTAATGCCCCAGAATGAGTTGAGTGTTACATGTTTATAAATAATGTATTTGTGATTATATATATAATCCGGTCTTGGAAAATTTGATTTTTGATTATATAAAGTTATATATTTGAAAAATCTAATCAATTAATTAATTTTTGGTGGTGTTGTGTGATTATTAGTTCAACTAATCATAATATTGAATTGATAATACCAATAAGAGAATGTAAGGTGAATTAGTCAATTTGAATCAAATATAGGACTGAATTGGAAATTGTATGGAATTGCATGCATATACATGTATATCTACTGAACAGGTCATAGCAAGGAGGCTAGAGCAAAAGAATAAAATTGTTTGCCCAACAAATAGGTACATGTTTACCATAATTTACTGTTTTGTTTGGGTGATGATGATTTTATGAGCCGATTGGCTAGCCGCTTGGCTAGCCGCTTGGCTTTTTCTTTTTCTTTTTGAGATCAGAGGGCCTGTATGGCAATTTCGGGATTTTCCCGGTGCTCACGGTCCAGGAGAGGTTATGGCGAAATTTTTCGAAAATTTAGGATGTTAGCCAAATTTTTGAAATTTTTGAAAAGTTCTTAGAAATTGAAAAGTTGAAGAACTTAAGCCGTAATGAAAATAGTGAAAGTTGAGTTAATTTGTTAAACAACTTTCGACTTCGTTCCTTTTCGAGGACGAAAAGTTTTAAGTGGGGGAGATTGTAATAACCCGGAAATGCGAGCTAATTTAAAAAAAAATTGGCAGTTTTAGTGGATTTTAAATATTTAAAATAAATATTTTAAATAATAACGATGAAAAGTAAGTTTGAATCGACATTAAAAATGAATATAATTAATTCTAATTATAAACAAGGCCTGAAATGGCGCGGCAGTTTCAAAATTTGAATTCAAACTTTGACTGACTGTACCGGGTGTAAAACAAAACGGATTTTAGTGAAACAAAAAATATTTAGATCTGTTAGTGAATATCTTTCTAACGAATCTGAAAAATCAAAGTTTCATAGCGGGAAGCAAAAGTTATGGCAAATGAATTTTCAGAGAGGTCGCCATAGAGTTTATATAGCCCGTGAAAATGGCTGTTTTGCAAACGACCTCGGAATTCGACTAAACCACTTTTGTTGGATCCGGAATGTCAAATTATTGCTAGCTTTCAAATTTCATAATTTTTGAAGCTAGTATGTGAGCGTGGCAAAGGAAAATGTGTTTGGTCGATTTCTATTAAATTGGATCGACCAGAAAAGGGCCATTTTGCAAACGGTCTCAGAATTAGACGAAATTAGTTTTGTTAGGACCGAATCGTCAATACGAAGCTAGAAATAATTTTTCTGGAATTTTTAGAATCAGTATGTAGCCTCGTTAAATTAAAATGTGTGTTCAAATTCAATATATACTGATTTATATTTTAATTTTGATAAAAACCTTTCGAAATGATCAAATTGGCTTACGAAACATATCCCATTGTGTTCAGAAAGGGGGTATTTGGCTAGAGACGACAGTCATTGGGTTTGATTTGGAGTGCGTTTGCGATTTTGACATTAAAGTTGAATAAAATAATAATTTAATTTCTATAAATAGTGTCAAAACCCTAGTCAAATATCCCAACGCAGTCAAACTTAATGCAAGCCACCAGTTAAACAATTCGAAGGCTGTTATCGTTTGATTTTTATCCCTCTAATTCTCCCAATCCCTTAATCATTCTGCAAATCGGTCAACACCAAATCAAATAACTCGACGAGCTCTTCATTTCAACCGGTTAAGATGGTGATTAGCTCTCCGAGGTGGCCGATTTTACCCACCGAAGCTGCTGGCGTCGGGGACATTTTGGGGAGGCTAGGGTTTCTCGGGTGGCACGCCGCTTGTGGCGTGGCAAGGTAAGGTGATGGCACTTCTCTGGAGCACCTCGGATCGTCGTACGATCATCACTGGCGGCGGCGCAAGGGAGGTTTTCAGGTCAAGATATGGGTTTCGCTGTTTAAAAGTTACAGAGAGGAGCGGGTTTAGGAAGATGGTGAGGGTAATTAAGGAAGAAAGGATTAATTATGTAATTAAGGCCTTTAATTATTTATTTAATTAATTATAAAAGTGATTAAAGTATAAACAATTGTAACTCATTCATATTTAATCAGAATCAGACGAGGTTGAGTGCGTTGGAATCATATCAGCGAGCACTATGCGATGGGTCTGACCAGAACGGGAACAGAGCTAATCAGAATTTTAGGCAAATTCAGACGCGAACCGAACCAGAAAATTCAGAAATAAAAGAACCGAGGTGAGAATTCTCACTTTAAATTTTCTGTACAGTTATTTATTTCATAACTGCATATATGAACTGTTCCCCGTCGTCCACTGACCATGGACGACTTGTTTAATTGTATTCTGTGTGAAAATTGATCGTGATGTGAAATGAAATAAATATTGTATATATATTGAAAGTAAAAATATCGTATATATTGAAAGTGAAAATATCGTATACATTGAAAGTGAAAATATCGTATATATTGAAAGTGAAAATATCGTATAGTGAAAATATCGTATATATTGAAAGGGAAAATATTATATATATGAAAGGTGGAAATAATATATTGTTTGCGAACAAATCAAACAGCTGTAAACAACTGCAAAATCCATTCGATTTTCCTAAACAACAAGGATTGTTGTAGAGGGTGTCGAACTCTGGGACCAAATTATTTTATTCATAAATCCAATCAAGTTATCCCTAACTTTTGATTGGTTGAAAACAAAGAAAATAGCAAAATTAAATAAAAGAGAGTTTTAACAATAAGTGAAAGCAATTAGGGGATAATGACATAGATCAGATTCATAATCATCAATAGCCAAAAGATTAACCAGATCTAATACATGTTTCTGTCACAAACATGAATCAACGATAATAGGTTTTTAGAAACAAATATGTAAATAACGACAAGCATAGCCTATGCAGGAGCTCAACTCTACAACCATAGACTATCAGGACAGATTCACTAATTAATTTCTAAAACCCTAAAATTAGATCTAAATCTGATAATTGTTAGACCGAACACGAATATACCCTGTGAAGGAGCATAGCTCTTAAACGACACAGGATATTAAGGTTCAGATCTAACCATTGGTTCAGATCTAGATCTATATACATGAATTCCTCATCCTTTGGCTATGTGATTCATATCGAATCATATCTATTAGCGTCATCACCCCCTAATCAAAGGGGTTTAGCTAGACATAGGTAAAGAAAATGAGAAAAAGAAAATAAATAACATAAACATAAATAAAATAAAATAACAACAGAGAAGAGAAGAGTTTTATTCCAAGCAGAGGATTACAGAATAAAACTAAGTGTGTCTTTACATGAATAAGGTACAAGGTATTTATAGTTGTATTGGCCAAGGCTAAGAGGCTCATTCCACAATGTGGGACAAAATCCCTTTTCCAAAATAACAAGTAAATCAAGTAGCCAAGTGTGAACGCGTTTGAATGAGAAGCCTTGCAATTGAGCTAGTGTGAACTCATTTGAATGGAAGGCCTTTCAAATGAGCTAGTGTGAACGCAAGCAGAGAAAATAGGCTGCGGGTTTCAACTCCAATTGCCTTGAGTATGAATAAGAACTCCAAGTGATCAGAAAAGCATTGAATCTTAACTCTGAAATATGCAGCAGAAAGTAGTTGAACAGCAACATCTCTTCAGTTCTTCAAGCTTTTCAACAGTTAAATGCATTAATCCATTTATCTCAGATAATCTGAAAAACACAACTATAAATACACAGTATCAGTTATTTTAAAGATAAAATAAGATAAATAAGCGGATAAAATATACACATTTACGTGTATATCAAATACCCCCACACTTATCTTTTTATTCGTCCTCGAATAAACTAAACCAAGATATGTCACACTTTCGTAGGAAACACGATTGCATTTAGCGTATGCAACAAGCCGTTAAACCTCTAAGTGTCCCCAGTAGGACGAGTGTTGTCTCGTGAGGGTTTTCAGCGGATACTACCCACAAAATCCAAAGCGTCTTATGTACGCGGATTAATCAAACAATATATTTAAGGTCTTTCACATTCCAAGGATTTCACCTAACTTCAATAATAACGGTTTAGCCCCAAATTGTCCATCCCATAATTAGTGCAAAAATGAACAAAATTTTTCAAGCTGAATCGTAATTCCTTGATAACACTGTAATTGTCTTGAAGGTTAAGAGCGTGGTGTCAACCAAAGTTCTACACATCGACAATGTGCACCCAATCATTTCTTTATTCATTTTTTTTTTTTTGAATAATTTTGCACCAATGTAATTGTAATGTATTGGATATGAGTTATGCATAGATGAAGGAAAATTTTGTAAGTTCTAAAAATATTCAAGATAAGAGGGCAAGTGTATTAGTTGAACTTCAGGCTACAAAAGATAAAGTAATACTAAAGCACATATGAACATTTTTGTTTCCTTTCATCTCTTCTACTACAATCCTCACTTCCAAGTACAGTATAATGGATGTGGATGGAATGGAAATGGATGCTTCATAGTCAAGAATGATGAAGACTATTTTATTCAGAGAGACTCTCTCTTTATTTCATTTTTTTTTCTCTTCTTTTTTTTTTCTTTCTTTCGTTTTTTTTTTTGCATGATGAATGATGAATGGAGATGGAATGGAATGATGCCGTATATTATTTCATTTGATTCCTCCTCTACTAAACCAATACTTCATGAAAGGAAAGTTTTGTGCCCTAGTTACTCTACTTCTATAATCTTAATTCAACACACAAGTCTGGATTGATGTTATACAAAAAGCTGAAAGGAATGATAAGCAAAGTTTCGTAAGATAGATAACCCATATAAAATAAGATGTGGTATATAGTTATCCTACCTTAAAACAAGTACGGAGTGGGTGGTGTAATATTGGTATAAAAAGTGACATTTTGACCTTTAAACAAAGGTTCTTGAGTATACCAATGTAGGATAAACTTGTCGAAACATGGATGTAATTCGACTAAAACTTGGGTTTGAATAATGTGGGGTATAGAAGAAGAACGCTACAATGAGTATTTCTCCTTAATTGGGCCAAGTGGATTTTAGAACTTACGGTTTTGAAAATTTGAGTGGAAAAGAAAATATTATGCATGAAAACGAACTTAGAAAATCTAACAAATGGAGGTGCAAAATCATTTTTATTTCTTGATTATTTTTTTTTTGATTATTTTCACTTGCACATTCTAACACGTATAACAAGGGTTGACACACTTACTCCAGAACACGACTAACGTCTGCACAGTCTCAAGCTAGCATCTTAAAAAGACACATTACAATTCAATGAATAAATAATGTTCATTCCCATCACCCAAAAATTCAACTTATCAAACAAGAACCAAGGTGTTATTTATGAATTTAAGTTAATCCTTGTTCAATGAATGACCTAGTTCATAAAATTTAATTGCTGATGTAATGTAAACTCCCCCCACACTTGAGTGTGACTGTGTCCTCACAGTCGTTAATCAGACATATCTTAGTGAAAGGGAAATAAAATAAGAGACTATTTACATATGTACAAAAGAGGGTTAGTGCGTCTTACCGAATGTAATGTGGCTCATTGAGGACCATGAGCTCTTCCTCTTGGTTGGGTATTGGTTCCAAGTAAGGTTTAAGGCGTTGACCATTGACCTTAAAGGATGATCCATCAGTTGGATTCTCAATTTCTACCGCACCATACGGAAAAACAGTCCGTACAGTGTAAGGTCCTGTCCATCTAGATTTTAACTTACCCGGAAATAAATGCAGTTTTGAGTCATACAACAGAACTTTTTGACCTGGCATGAAAGTTTTACGTAAAATTGATTTATCATGAAAAACTTTCGTTCTGTCCTTGTAAATTCGTTCATTTTCATAGGCATCATTTCGAATTTCATCAAGTTCATTAAGTTGAAGCTTCCTATGTTCACCTGCTTGCTCTAAATCAAGATTCAAAGTTTTTACTGCCCATAACGCCCTATGTTCTAGTTCAACTGGCAAGTGACATGGCTTACCAAAAATCAACCGATAAGGGAAAATACCCAAGTTTGTTTTGAAAGCGGTGCGGTAAGCCCAAAGAGCATTGGTTAATTTTTGAGACCAATCTTTACGATTTCGATTCACAGTTTTCTCAAGGATTTGTTTAATCTGCCTATTCGATACTTCAACTTGCCCACAAGTTTGAGGATGGTAAGGAGTAGATAACTTGTGGGTTATCGAATACTTTCTCATGAGAGCTTCAAAAGAACGATAATAGAAGTGTGTACCATTATCACTGATTATTGTGCGAGGTGTGCCAAACCTAGAGAAGATATTTTCTTTCAAGAAGCGCACAACAACCTTGTTATCGTTTGTTTTGCATGGAACAACTTCGACCTATTTGGAAACATAGTCAACAGCTAAGAGAATGTAAAGGTTCCCAAAAGAATTAGGGAAGGGACCCATGAAGTCTATACCCCCACACATCAAAAATTTCGACCTCTAGAATGGGGTTTAGGGGCATCATATTCCGTTTAGAAATTTTCCCTAAGAATTGACATCGATCACAAGTTTTGCAAAATTCATACGCGTCTTTGAAAAGGTTAGGCCAGTAGAAACCCGATTGGAGAACCTTTTCAGCTGTCTTTTTGGGACCAAAGTGACCACCACAGGCTTGGTCATGACAGAAAGAGAGGACACTGTGAGTTTCAGTGTCGGGAACACACCTTCGAATGATTTGGTCGGGACAATACTTGAAAAGATAGGGGTCGTCCCAATAAAAATGTTTCACTTGAGAAAAGAATTTTTGTTTATCCTGCTTAAACCAAAATGAAGGGGTCTGCATGGTGACTAAGTAGTTGACAATGTCAGCAAACCAAGGATCAGTGGATAGAGAAAACAGGTGTTCATCGGGGAAATTCTCGTTGATCGGAAGAGAAGAAGACGGGACATTTGGAAGATGAGACAAGTGGTCCGCAATAACGTTTTCAGATCCTTTTTTATCCTTAATGGTAAGGTCAAATTCTTGAAGTAGAAGGATCCAACGAATGAGACGGGCCTTAGCATCCTTTTTAGAGAAAAGATACCTAAGTGCGGAATAATCGGTATAAACCGTGATGTGTGAGCCAACTAAATAAGGCCTGAATTTTTCTAGAGCGAAAACAACTGCTAAAAGTTCTTTTTCAGTGGTCGTATAGTTGATTTGAGCGTCGTTCAGAGTCTTACTTGCGTAGTAAATGACATGAAGAATTTTATCGATGCGTTGTCCTAGGACAGCGCCAAAAGCGAAATTCGAGGCGTCACACATGATTTCAAAAGGCAGCTTCCAATTAGGAGAGCAAATGATTGGGGCAGAGACAAGTTCATTTTTAAGACGCTCAAAAGATCAAATGTAGTCAGAATTGAAGTCGAAAGGGACATCCTTACCAAGAAGATTGGTCAAAGGTCGAGTGATTTTGCTAAAATCTTTTATAAAGCGACGGTAAAAACCAGCATGACCTAAAAAGGATCGGATGTCCTTAACAGATTTGGAAATGGGAAGATTCGAGATAACCTCAATTTTAGCTTTGTCTACTTTAATTCCTTTATTAGAGATGACATGTCCCAAAACAATGCCACATTTAACCATGAAGTGACACTTTTCCCAATTAAGCGTTAAGTGTTTATCTTTGCAACGGTTAAGAACAAGATCCAGGTGATGTAAACACTCAGTGTAGGAATTCCCGAAGATGGAAAAATCATCCATGAACACTTCTAAAAATCGCTCGATCATATCAGAAAAAATGCTAATCATGCACCTCTGAAAGGTTGCAGGTGCATTACAGAGACCAAAAGGCATACGTCGGTACGCAAATGTACCAAATGGACAAGTGAAAGTGGTTTTCTCTTGGTCCTCAAGAGCGATAGGGATTTGATTATAGCCCGGGTACCCGTCAAGGAAACAATAGTACTCGTGACCAGCTAATCGTTCTAATATTTGATCGATAAATGGCAAAGGGAAATGATCCTTACGTGTTGCAGCGTTAAGTTTCCTATAGTCAATGCAAACACGCCAACCGGTCTGGGTGTGGGTTGGGATAAGCTCGTTAGCTTCATTTTGAACCACGATAATCCCTGATTTCTTAGGTACAACATGAATCGGACTAACCCATTGACTATCGGAAATCGGGTAGATGATTCCATTGTCTAGACATTTAAGGATTTCAGCATGAACTGCTTCTTTCATGATAGGGTTTAGTCGACGTTGGGGATCACGAGTGGGTTTGGCATCATTTATAAGGTGGATTCGATGTTGAACAATCGAAGGACTAATCCCCTTAATATCATCCATGGACCAACCAATTGCTTCCTTATTTTTCTTAAGGATGGGAAGGAGCAATTGTTCCTTCTCTAAAGTAAGGTCAGAAGCGATAATGACAGGAAAAGTTTCATTGTCTCCTAAGTAAGCGTACTTAAGATGACTGGGCAGCACTTTGAGGTCAGATTTTGGGGGCGACTCAACCGAAGAAACTGGTTGAGGGATAGACTCAATTGTGAGTGGTTCGACAGGAATTGAATCAGAGACATTTTCGGGAGTATCTTGAAACAAAGTTTCATAATTTGATTCAATTTCGTTATTCAGATGGTCGAGCTCAGATTCATTATCGTGGACAGCATGGATTTCAGAAAACTGGTCCACATAAGAGTTAGGAGAGTTTTCAGTTCGGAAGATGTTTAGCTCGACAGTCATGTTACCGAAAGAAAGTTTCATAGACCCATTTCTACAGTTGATGAGAGCATTAGAGGTTGCTAAGAAGGGTCGTCCTAGAATCAAAGGGATCTGGTTTGCAGGATTGCTAACCTGTTGAGTTTCTAAGATAATGAAATCAACTAGAAAGATGAATTCGCCAATTTTGATCAACACATCCTCGATTTCTCCCACAGGTTTCTTAATTGATCGGTCAGCAAGCTGAAGGGTAACCTTGGTGGGTTTCAATTCTCCTAGCCCTAATTGGCGATAGACAGAATATGGAAGCAAGTTAACACTAGCACCTAAGTCTAGCAGGCATCTATCAATTTTCTTGTCCCCAATAATACATGATATTGTGGGGCAACCAGGATCTTTTTATTTCACTGGCATTGATTGGGACAAGACTTCGCTTAAAGTTGCCGCCAGAAACACTTTCTTAGGTACATGTGTATGACGTTTTTGAGTGCACAAATCTTTTAGAAATCTCGCGTACTGTGGAACTTGTTGAATAATATCTAAAAGAGGAATGTTCACTTTAACTTGCTTAAATATTTCTAGGATCTTTTCTATTTGGTCCGTCTTTTTTCTAGGTCAGAGTCTATGAGGAAATGGAGCAGACAACTCAGTAGGTTGGGCTACTTGAGTTTGAGGATGGTCCTTGTCAAAAATTGGCTCAATGTTTTGATCTGAGTTGGTTGAATTTTCGGTGGAGTTTGGAAGATCGTCCGATAAAGAATTTGGGTTGACCACATGGTTGTCAATCTTTTTGCCAGATCTAAGTGTCGTGACCTCATTCAAGTGACTAACGTTTGAATCTTGAATGATGTGAATTTGGTTGGAGTTAGGATTTTGACAGTTGGGGTTTGGAATGGGTTGACTCGGGAAAGTGCCTCTTTCCCGTTCGCTAACAGAAGTGGCTAACTGACTCATTTGCATTTCAAGTTTAGCTATCGATTGACTCGTGTTTTGCATGTGCGAAGTCATTAAATTTTGAATATTGGTGTTTGATTGGAGATTTTGAGTCATCGCTTTAGTCAATTCATCGAGAGTTTTCTCAAGTGATGTCAATCGTTTATCGTCTTGGGGAACAAAAGATTGTTGCGCTTGATTTTGAGAAGGTGGCGCAGGATGTTGGAATTGAGTTTGTTGAAAGGGAGGTTTCGAAGGATTATTCGAAAATGACTGAAAAGGTGGTCGAACCGCATTCGAATTTGCTTTGTTTTGGGTCCACGAGAAGTTAGGATGGTTTCTCTAACCTGGATTGTACGTTGGGGAGAATGGGCCATTCCTAGCTTTGTTAAATGCGTTGAGTTGTTCCAATGAATGTGGGCATTGATCAGCTATGTGGTTAGGATCGTTACATTTGTAACATGAGGTCTGAGATGCTTGAGCTTGATTTATTTGAGTTGACGAAAGGACATTATCGAATTTGGATATCATCGCGCCTATTTTTGCTTCTAAGGCTACTGAAGATCCTACCGAATGAGCGCTAGATCGGGAATAAATCGATTTCTCGTTAGATCTTTCCCATTGAGCTGATTTTTCGGCCAAATTTTCGAGAAATTGCCAAGCGGCATTGTGATCTTGGGCTAGAAAATTTCCTTGGCACATCGATTCGAGCATGGTTCGAGAGTTATTTTCAAGTCCATCGTATAAAATTTGACAAAGAGTCCATTTTTCGAAATTGTGATGTGGACATTTGACTAGAAGCTCTTTAAATCTTTCAAAATATTTTGCAAAGGATTCACCCCCAAATTGATGAAAATTGACGATTTCGTTTCGGATTTTGTATGTTTTTTCCAAAGGGTAAAATTTCTTTAGAAAAATGTTCACAAATTCACCCCAAGTTCCAATCGTATTTGAAGGCAAGCTATACAACCATTTCTCAGCATAATCGGTAAGTGCAAATGGAATTAACCTAAGTTTGATTCCATCGTCACTTAATTGTTGAAATTTCATGGTTGCACAAACTTGTTCAAATTTGGTCAAGAAAATATACGGATCATCACATTCTAAATTGCCGAACTTTGGAAGAGTATTTATGTGATTCGAATGAATTTCAAAGTGGTTACCCGTTGGGGCGGGCAATATGATGCAAGAAGGAATAGAAACCCGATCGGGGAAGTATCTATCCATAAGAGATCGAGGGGGATTTTCTTCGGCCATGGTTAAAGAAATGTTTGTTCGGACTAAACGATTGTCTGAAGGATCACGAGTCCAATGACGCATGCACTAGAGAGAAGAATAAGGGAAGACGAGAAAAAACAAATTTGAGCGATTTTTTTTTTTACAAAACAAGAATTATTTTAATATATTTTTTTTTAGAGAAAAAGAATTAGACACAAAAGATTTTTTTTAAATGAACCTAATGCAATTTACAATTTCTAGAATTATATAATGACGGTTTGATTTATTTCAACAAAAGACTTCTCAGCCAGTTAACGGACAGGAGTTATCGGTGCACCAGGAATCACCTTAGCAATGCAGCCGAAGGTTTAAGTACCTTCAGAGGAACAACCGATATAATATTTACGAATCATCGTAATATTTATAAACATTTATTACTCTACCGTAGTCTAGACACCGAGAAATAATCCGTTAGAACTAAACCAAATTGTCAAAATATAATGAAGTCCTTAGAAAATAAAAACAAAACTAAGATGAATGCAATATTTTTTTTTCAGTCACAGAATGAACAGTCTCAGGACAGCCACAGAACAGTCAATTGCAGAAATAAATAAATAAAACAATTTTTTTTTACAAGCAAGCCGATGCCCTGCAGAAGATTTTTACAAGCAATGTCTATATATATTTTTTATTTGCAGCAGCGGTCCCTGTAGAGTTAGAAAATACTCACCTTGATCGGCAGTCCTTCCAGTGCAGTTGAGTCGCGCTAGCGCATTCACACCCCACTTGGTGTGCAACCGCTCCAACCCGTCTGAATCGTCCGTAGATTAATTGTTGTTTCGCCTTCAATTAATTGTTCGACTGCGCTGCGGCACGGGTTCGGGCTAGGAGCCCGAAAAAAAAATTTATGACCTTTTCTAATTTCCACTGTACCTGTTTTAGAAAAACTTCTCTCTCTCTTGGTTTTTTATTTGCTTCCAAATTAAAAAAAAAACTAAACTAAGCCAAGCTAAAAAACAATGAAAAACTAAACCTACTGAACCTAAGAACTAGGCTCAACACAAGACACAACTCAAACCGCTCAATCAAGAGTGTGCATTCCAGTACTTGTGTCGTAGGAATGGTCAAGTCACCGTTCAAAATGTATAGCCAAATAAATCGACGGAAACAAATAATTCACGCAAGATTTGAGGCTAAAACAAATATATAGCCAAATAAATAGAAATTCCCTGAAAGCAACAAAAAGCGCCGGCCCCTTCTCAGATTAGAAACAGAGTCAAAAGTCGATGTGTTTATTTAATACGCAATTCCCTTCCTCCTTGGACCAAATTAAAAACAGTGCTCAGAGGAAAAAGTGACCGCCGCCTCTTGTTTTTTAATTTTATTTTCCAAAGTCGATTAAAAAAATCGAAGTTTCAAGCCTTTAATTGGGGTTTCGATGGTTTAGTTCTTGAATCGACTTGGTCGATTGGAAACGATTTTGGGTTCGGGTGCTTTTGCGATTTGCGGTTCAGGGCTTGGGGTTCGGAGTTGTGATGCTTGGCTTGTGGTGGCGCGTTGATATCCGAGCTGAGTTTGTGGTTATAGATGAGGTTAATTTGGATCGAAACTTGTTGAATTGGATTGTTCTTGTCTCGCTTTGACTGCGCTTTGAACTGGAGTTGCTGGAGCTTGTGTACGTTATTTGTGATGAAGGGTGACTGTGGTTTTGTGGTCTGTAGTGTGGTTTAAAGATGGCGACGCTGAGTTCAGGTGGTTGATCGAACTGGAGGTTCGGGTTGGTATTGGAAGTTGGTTTAATTCGAGGTATGGCCAGTGTACTAAAGGGTTATGGTATGAACGGGAATATGGATGAAGTGGTGTTAAGGTAGTGATGCCGCTACTGTTTGTAGTTGATGGGAGATTGTTTGGATGTAAAGTGGGTGGATGATCGGAATTGCGATCGTTTGGGCTTGGTGAGCAGGGAGCACTGTTTAGGTATGGGGCTGTAAAAGAAAAAGGATGATATGAAAGAGGCTTGTAAAGGATGTGTAGAGTGCCTTGCCAAACGTGGTGTGTTGAATGTGCAGGTTGTTTGACACTGGGTGTTGCTTGTCACAATGAAGTGATATTAATGAGTTGCATAAATTTGTTTTGTGGTGCTAGTATGGTGAAGTCTTGGATTTGTGGTGATGTTATTGAGAAGTCTGGTAGGAGTGAAAGCAGGTGATGAATTTGTGGGTGAGAAAAGGTGGACGTGGAGAATATTTTGGGTGAGCAGGTTGGTTTTGGTCCGATGTAGGCGGGTGTTCGTAGTATGGAGGGGGTTGGCCGATGGTTTTTGTGGTTGTTTTGGAAATGCTGGTAGATTGATGTGGCAGAAGGGTCCAGGCGGGGGCAGTTTGGTGTAAATGGCAAGTTCTGTGGCTTGCGTGAAGAGTGTATGGATTGGTGGGAATGTGAGGCTGGTGGAAGAAATTGGTGATGGCGGGGTGACGAACGCGGGTTTGGTATGGAATAGCAGTGAGGACTTAGAGCAAAATAAAAATAAAAATGCAGTTTTTTTAACTTGTAATCAATTGTAAAGGGAAACAAATTCTAAAAGAAATTCTCTTCTTTTTTTCAGAAATTTGTAAAAGGGAAAGAGTTGAATCAAAAAAAAAATGGCAAGAGTTTTTTTTAGAAACTTGGAAAGAAATCAATAAGAGATACAGAAAGAAAATTAAAAAAAATCTGACAAAAATATTTTTTTCTCTTATTTAGTAGATTACGGTATCACAGATCAAATACCAAATCAACTAACAAGAATTTTTTCCTATCTATACTTTGAAAACAAAAGGAAACAAAAAAATAAAATAAAAAAATAAACAAATTTTTTTTTGTTTTTTTTATGAAGGAAAACTAAAGAGAAAATAAAATAAAAATAATAATATAACCCGAAGGATTTAAAAAAAATAAAATATTATTTTGGTCCCCGGCAACGGCGCCAAAATTTGTTTGCGAACAAATCAAACAGTTGTAAACAACTGTAAAATCCGTTCGGTTTTCCTAAACAACAAGGATTGTTGTAGAGGATGTCGAACTCTGGGACCAAATTATTTTATTCATAAATCCAATCAAGTTATCCCTAACTTTTGATTGGTTGAAAACAAAGAAAATAGCAAAATTAAATAAAAGAGAGTTTTAACAATAAGTGAAAGCAATTAGGGGATAATGACATAGATCAGATTCATAATCATCAATAGCCAAAAGATTAACCAGATCTAATACATGTTTCTGTCACAAACATGAATCAATGATAATAGGTTTTTAGAAACAAATATGTAAATAACGACAAGCATAGCCTATGCAGGAGCTCAGCTCTACAACCATAGACTATCAGAACAGATTCACTAATTAATTTCTAAAACCCTAAAATTAGATCTAAATCTGATAATTGTTAGACCGAACACGAACATACCCTGTGAAGGAGCATAGCTCTTAAACGACACAGGATATTATGGTTCAGATCTAACCATTGGTTCAGATCTAGATCTATATACATGAATTCCTCATCCTTTGGCTATGTGATTCATATCGAATCATATCTATTAGCGTCATCACCCCCTAATCAAAGGGGTTTAGCTAGACATAGCTAAAGAAAATGAGAAAAAGAAAATAAATAACATAAACATAAATAAAATAAAATAACAACAGAGAAGAGAAGGAGAAGAGTTTTATTCCAAGCAGAGGATTATAGAATAAAACTAAGTGTGTCTTTACATGAATAAGGTACAAAGTATTTATAGTTGTATTGGCCAAGGCTAAGAGGCTCATTCCACAATGTGGGACAAAATCCCTTTTCCAAAATAACAAGTAAATCAAGTAGCCAAGTGTGAACGCGTTTGAATGAGAAGCCTTGCAATTGAGCTAGTGTGAACGCATTTGAATGGAATGCATTTCAAATGAGCTAGTGTGAACGCATGCAAAGAAAATAGGCTGCAGGTTTCAACTCCAATTGCCTTGAGTATGAATAAGAACTCCAAGTGATCAGAAAAGCATTGAATCTTAACTCTGAAATATGCAGCAGAAAGTAGTTGAACAGCAACATCTCTTCAGTTCTTCAAGTTTTTCAACAATTAAATGCATTAATCCATTTATCTCAAATAATGTGAAATACACAACTATAAATACACAGTATCAGTTATTTTAAAGATAAAGTAAGATAAATAAGCGGATAAAATATACACATTTACGTGTATATCATATATATATATATATATATATATATATATGAAATGAAAACGATATACATATGAAATGTGAAAACGATATATATAAAATGAAAATGATATATATATATGAAATATGAAAATGATTTGATTGTTAAAAATATAATTTTTAACAGATATATATATACACACACACTGTATAAAATTGTCATGTATATGAAATATTCGATTTTGATATTGAATAAAAAAAATGAATTCGAATTGAATTGAATAGAAAATGAATTCGAATTGAATAGAATATGAATTCGAATTGAAATGAATTTGAAATTTGAATTGAAATGAATTTAAAACGAATTTATAAGGAAAAATTCAATTTTGATTTGAATTTGAAATGGAAGTTGAAATGGTTTTGGAAATGAATTTAAAATGATTTATAAAATTCGTTTAAATAGAAATCGACGAAATATATATTATATACGTTATATATATAATATAATGGCCTAAATAGAACGCGCCGCGCTGCGGCAGTTCGCGAATTTCGACCGTTGACTTCGAACGGATATTACGGGAGATCCGACCGTCGGATTATCCTAAAACCGAAACCGTTGGGTTCGTATCGAAAAGAGCTTTCTAATGAATATTAGAGATCTGAAATCTAACGGTTGGATTTGGAATAATGTCCAAATCAAATTTAGAAAAGGTCGTTGTAAGTGTAGTTCGATGGCCATTGGTGGAAATCGACTGTACGGGCCTTGATAAAATTATTAAAAATAGTAATAATTTGTGTAAAAATCATAAGAAATGAATTGGGAAGAATTAGGATGAAAAATTCCATATTTGAAAAGGTAAAAATATATTTTTATCGAAACGAACTAGTTATTAACTAGAAAAATAATCCAATGTTTATAAATAAATAAATTGGATTGGATTTGAAATGAAATTATCTTTGGATATTTTCGATATTGGATTCCGTGATTATACAGATATTGTGATGGGAATTTGGAAGATATCGATATCGTTATTCCCGATATGATAACTGTTGGTTTCAGGATTTGATGTTGAATATAAGTCGATACTATCTCTATTCAAAACCTTATATTTAATGTCAAATTTGATTGATTGATTGTTTGGATTGTGCTCGACCAGTTTATGAGCAAAATATGCTTTTACATTTAGCATTGGGTTGGGTAGAAATATCCGTGTGCTAACACCTTGTGAAACACTTCACGATTTGACGATAAGGTGTCTAGCGATGTGTGTTCATTTCAAATTTAATGAATGATTGTAAAATGATATTTTTCTTAAGTGAAAAGAAATGTATTCCCGATTTTGGACAGGGAATGTTTTATAAAAATGTTTTATAAAACAGAAAGGATTTCGAGGCCCAAAACCCGATGATTTCTAAAATGATTTAGAATTGTATTATGTGTTACATTGTGGTTCATCGCATATTCGATTAGTTGCTATTGATGATGTATCTGTTTGGTGGTGGAGAATTTATTCTCTTGCTTAACACCCTTCTTTGAGACGTATGAGCTCAAAGGTTATGTGATTAATAGTGACGGATCAAATGTGTGAATTACTGATGTGAAGTACTATATTTTCAAAGTACTTGTGATTATTATGTTGTGAAATGATTTTCCCTACTTCGGGATATGAAATGATTTAGTATGTGGCTAAAGAGTCGGGTGACCCTGAGACTAAAAGTATGGGTGAGAGGTCGGTGTAGCCTGCTCCTATGTGGGGTAGGTGCATCGTCGGTGTAGCCTGCTCCTACGTGGCGTAGGTGCACATTTATATATATCGAGTTGCGAGGTATGTACCCTTTGCCTTGTCGATGGGGAGCACGATATTTGGTTGCATACTTGTTTGTATGCATTGTTATGTTTTGGAATTCATATTTCCAAACGATTTGATTTGAGATCTCGAAGTGAAATCTACTTTGATATAGAAAGTAGGTATTTCAAATGATTTGAAGTAAGAAATCGGGAATAAAATCCAAAGGAATAATTTCTATAAATTGAATTGGATTTGGAAAATCTGAGTGTAGTGATTAATCTAAGTGGGTAGATTGGGATATTGCATGTTGATTGATGCATAGTAGATCCATATATCTATATTGATTGTTGTTTATACACTGACATTCATGGGGGTAAACCCGTTCCGCATTAGCAGCGTGGTCCCGTGATATGCCATATTATTAAATAAGTTAATTATAACTGTTTAGAGTTTCTCACACCAGTCCCATGACTGACCTGTAGTTTGTTTTACCCTTGCGAACTTGGGTGCCCCTATTTTCCGTACAGGCAGTCGAGTAGTTTTATTTTGCAGATGTATTGAGTAGGATTCTGGATTGAAGCTTTAAGCTGTGTCCAGGCATTTACAGTCTTCCGCTGTGTAGTTTATATTTCCACTGTGCATTGTATTACATTTATGTAAATTTATCTTCCGCTGTGTATTATTTTCGATATACTCTGATATTCTGTACTCTGATGTAACATTATTATGATGTTTATAAAAGTCTTCTGTTATTTGTTCTGATGTGTTGTATACCCAGAGTTAGCGTATGCGGGATTCGAACAGTCTTGGTCGGTTTAGCAATCGATTAGGTCCGGGCGAAATCCGTGTTGTTACAGTTGGTATCAGAGCTTTGGTTAACTCATATCTTTGGGGTACAACTCGTTAGAACTGAACAAAAGACTCATCAGAGGTGGGATTAGTAATATCCTATAGAAGAATCCTCATTAGAGATAGAATCAATAGCATTCTAGAATGAGTGACTCGTTAGAGATGGGGTTAGTAATGCCCTAGAATGAGTTGAGTGTTTACATGTTTATAAATAATGTATTTGTGATTATATATATAATCCGGTCTTGGAAAATTTGATTTTTGATTATATAAAGTTATATATTTGAATAATCTAATCAATTAATTGATTGTTGGTTGTGTTGTGTGATTATTAGTTCAACTAATCATAATATTGAATTGATAATACCAATAAGAGAATGTAAGGTGAATTAGCCAATTTGAATCAAATATAGGACTGAATTGGAAATTGTATGGAATTGCATGCATATACATGCATATACATGTATATCTACTGAACAGGTCATAGCAACGAGGCTAGAGCAGAAGAATAAAATTGTTTGCCCAACAAATAGGTACATGTTTACCATAATTTATTGTTTTGTTTGGGTGATGATGATTTTATGAGCCGCTTGGCCTTTTCTTTTTCTTTTTGAGATCAGAGGGACTGTATGGCAATTTCGGGATTTTCCCGGTGCTCCTGGTGCAGGAGAGGTTATGGCGAAATTTTTCGAAAATTTAGGGTGCTAGCCAAATTTTTGAAAATTCTGAAAAGTTCTTAGAAATTGAAAAGTTGAAGAACTTAAGCCGTAATGAAAATAGTGAAAGTTGAGTTAATTTGTTAAACCACTTTCGACTTCGTTCCTTTTCGAGGACAAAAAGTTTTAAGTGGGGGAGATTGTAATAACCCGGAAATGCAAGCCAATTTAAAAAAAATTTGGCAATTTTAGTGGATTTTAAATATTTAAAATAAATATTTTAAATAATAATGATGAAAGGTAATTTGAATCGACATTGAAAATGAATATAATTAATTCTAATTATAAACAAGGCCTGAAATGGCGCGACAGTTTCAAATTTTGAATTCAAACTTTGACTGACTGTACCAGGTGCAAAACAAAACGAATTTTAGTGAAACCAAAAATATTTAAATCTGTTAGTGAATATCTTTCTAACGAATCTGAAAAATCGAAGTTTCATAGCGGGAAGCAAAAGTTATGGCCAAATGAATTTTCAGAAAGGTCGCTATAGAGTTTATATAGCCCGTGAAAATGGCCGTTTTGCAAACGAGCCCGGAATTCGACAAAACCACTTTTGTTGGATCCGGAATGTCAAATTATTGCTAGGTTTCAAATTTCATAATTTTTGAAGCTAGTATGTGAGCGTGGCAAAGGAAAATGTGTTTGGTCGATTTCTATTAAATTGGATCGACCAGAAAAGGGCCATTTTGCAAACGCTCTCAAAATTCGACGAAATTAGTT
The DNA here is from genome assembly GCA_030737875.1 of Allium sativum. Taxonomy (NCBI): domain Eukaryota; kingdom Viridiplantae; phylum Streptophyta; class Magnoliopsida; order Asparagales; family Amaryllidaceae; genus Allium; species Allium sativum. The sequence goes on along the minus strand of CM060918.1, from coordinate 20,078,892 downwards.
TTGTTAGGACCGTATTGTCAATACGAAGCTAGAAATAATTTTTCTGGAATTTTTAGAATTAGTATGTAGCCTCGGTAAATTAAAATGTATGTTCAAATTCAATATATACTGATTTATATTTTAATTTTGATAAAAACCTATCGAAATGATCGAATTGGCTTACAAAACATATCCCATTGTGTTCAGAATGGGGGTATTTGGCTGGAGGCGACAGTCATTGGGTTTGATTTGGAGTGCGTTTGCGATTTTGACATTAAAGTTGATTAAAATAATAATTTAATTTTCTATAAATAGGGTCAAAACCCTAGTCAAATATCCCAACGCAGTCAAACTTAATGCAAGCCACCAGTTAAACAATTCGAAAGCTGTTATCATTTGATTTTTATCCCTCTAATTCTCCCAATCCCTTAATCATTCTGCAAATCGGTCAACACCAAATCAAATAACTCGACGAGCTCTTCCTTTCAACCGGTTAAGATGGTGATTAGTTCTCCGAGGTGGCCGATTTTACCCACCGAAGCTGCTGGCGTCAGGGACATTTTGGGGAGGCTAGGGTTGCTCGGGTGGCGCGCCGCTTGTGGTGTTGTGAGGTAAGGTGATGGCACTTCTCTGGAGCACCTCGGATCGTCGTACGATCATCACTGGCGGCGGCGCAAGGGAGGTTTTCAGGTCAAGATATGGGTTTCGCTGTTTAAAAGTTACAGAGAGGAGCGGGTTTAGGAAGATGGTGAGGGTAATTAAGGAAGAAAGGATTAATTATGTAATTAAGGGCTTTAATTATTTATTTATTTAATTATAAAAGTGATTAAAGTATAAACAATTGTAACTCATTCATATTTAATCAGAATCAGACGAGGTTGAGTGCGTTGGAATCGTATCAGCGAGCACTATGCGACGGGTCTGACCAGAACAGGAACAGAGCTAATCAGAATTTCAGGCAAATTCAGACCTGAATCGAAGCAGAAAATTCAAAAATAAAAGAACCAAGGTGAGAATTCTCTCACTTTAAATTTTCTGTACAGTTATTAATTTCATAACTGCGTATATGAAATGCTCCCCGTCGTCCACAGACCATGCACGACTTGTTTGATTGTATTCTATGTGAAAATTGATCATGATGTGAAATAAAATAAATATCGTATATATATTGAAAGTAAAAATATCGTATATATTGAAAGTGAAAATATCGTATATATTGAAAGTGAAAATATCGAATATATTGAAAGTGAAAATATCGTATAGTGAAAATATCGTATATATTGAAAGGGAAAATACTATATATATGAAAGGTGGAAATAATATATATATATATATATGAAATGAAAACGATATATATAAAATGAAAACGATATATATATATATATATATATGAAATATGAAAATGATTTGATTGTTAAAAATATAATTTTTAACATATATATATATATATACTGTATAAAATTGTCATGTATATGAAATATTCGATTTTGATATTGAATAAAAAAAATGAATTCGAATTGAATTGAATAGAAAATGAATTCGAATTGAAATGAATTTGAAATTTGAATTGAAATGAATTTAAAACGAATTTATAAGGAAATATTCAATTTTGATTTGAATTTGAAATGGAAGTTGAAATGGTTTTGGAAACGAATTTAAAACGATTTATAAAATTCGTTTAAATAGAAATCGACGAAATATATATTATATATGTTATATATATAATATAATGGCCTAAATAGAACGCGCTGCGGCAGTTCGCGAATTTTAACCGTTGACTTCGAACGGACATTACGGGAGATACGACCGTCGGATTCTCCTGAAACCGGAACCGTTGAGTTCGTATCGAAAAGATCTCTCTAATGAATATTAGAGATCTGAAATCTAACGGTTGGATTTGGAATTATGTCCAAATCAAATTTAGAAAAGGTCGTTGTAAGTGCAATTCGATGGCCATTGGTGGAAATCGACTGTACGGGCCTTGATAAAATTATTAAAAATAGTAATAATTTGTGTAAAATCATAAGAAATGAATTGGGATGAATTGGGATGAAAAATTCCATATTTGAAAAGGTAAAAATATATTTTTATCGAAACGAACTAGTTATTAACTAGAAAAATAATCTAATGGTTATAAATAAATAAATTGGATTGGATTTGAATTGAAATTATCTTTGGATATTTTCGATATTGGATTCCGTGATTATACAGATATTGTGATGGGAATTTGGAAGATATTGATATCGTTATTCCCGATATGATATCTGTTGGTTTCAGGATTTGATGTTGAATATAAGTCGATACTATCTTTATTCAAAACCTTATATTTAATGTCAAATTTGATTGATTGATTGTTTGGATTGTGCTCGACCAGTTTATGAGCAAAATATGCTTTTACATTTAGCATTGGGTTGGGTAGAAATATCTGTGTGCTAACACCTTGTGAAACACTTCACGATTTGACGATAAGGTGTCTAGCGATGTGTGTTCATTTCAAATTTAATGAATGATTGTGAAATGATATTTTTCTTAAGTGAAAAGAAATGTATTCCCGATTTTGGACATGGAATGTTTTATAAAAATGTTTTATAAAACAGAAAGGATTTCGAGGCCCAAAACCCGATGATTTCTAAAATGATTTAGAATTGTATTATGTGTTACATTGTGGTTCATCGCATATTCGATTAGTTGCTATTGATGATGTATCTGTTTGGTGGCGGAGAATTTATTTTCTTTCTTAACACCCTTCTTTGAGACGCACGAGCTCAAAGGTTATGTGATTAATAGTGACTGATCATATGTGTGAATTACTGATGTGACGTACTATATTTTCGAAGTACTTGTGATTATTATGTTGTGAAATGATTTTCCCTACTTTGGGATATGAAATGATTTAGTATGTGGCTAAAGAGTCGGGTGACCCTGAGACTAAAAGTACGGGTGAGAGGTCGGTGTAGCCTGCTCCTATGTGGGGTAGGTGCATCGTCGGTGTAGCCTGCTCCTATGTGGGGGTAGGTGCACATTTATATATATCGAGTTGCGAGGTGCGTACCCTTTGCCTTGTCGATGGGGAGCACGATATTTGGTTGCATACTTATTTGTATGCATTGTTATGTTTTGGAATTCATATTTGCAAACGATTTGATTTGGGATACCGAAGTGAAATCTACTTTGATATAGAAAGTTAGATAGGTATTTCAAATGATTTGAAATAAGAAATCGGGAATAAAATCCAAAGGAATTATTTCTGTAAATTGAATTGGATTTGGAAAATCTAAGTGTAGTGATTAATCTAAGTGGGTAGATTAGGATATTGCATGTTGATTGATGCATAGTAGATCCATATTTCTATATTGATTGTTGTTTATACACTGACATTCATGGGGGTAAACCCGTTCCGCGTTAGCGGCGTGGTCCCGTGATATGCCATATTATTAAATAAGTTAATTATAACTGTTTAGAGTTTCTCACACCAGTCTCATGACTGGCCTGTAGTTTGCTTTTCCCTTGCGAACTTGGGTGCCCCTATTTTCCAAACGGGCAATCGAGTAGTTTTATTTTGCAGATGTATTGAGCAGGATTCTGGGTTGAAGCTTTAAGCTGTGTCCAGGCATTTACAGTCTTCCGCTGTGTAGTTTATATTTCCACTGTGCATTGTATTACATTGATGTAAATTTATCTTCCGCTGTGTATTATTTTCGATATACTCTGATGTTCTGTACTCTGATGTAACATTATTATGATGTTTATAAAAGTCTTCTGTTATTTGTTCCGATCTGTTGTAAACCCAGAGTTAGCGTATGCGGGATTCGAACGGTCTTGGTCGATTTAGCAATCGATTAGGACCGGGCGAAATACGAGTCGTTACATCTGGTATCAGAGCTTTGGTTAACTCAAATCTTTGGGGTACAACTCGTTAGAACTGAACAAAAGACTCATCAGAGGTAGGATTAGTAATATCCTATAGAAGAATCCTCATTAGAGATAGAATCAATTGCATTCTAGAATGAGTGACTCGTTTGAGATGGGGTTAGTAATGCCCCAGAATGAGTTGAGTGTTACTTGTTTATAAATAGCGTATTTGTGATTATATATATAATCTAGTCTTGGAAAATTTGATTTTTGATTATATAAAGTTATATATTTGAAAAATCTAATCAATTAATTGATTGTTGGTTGTGTTGTGTGATTATTGGTTCAACTAATCATAATATTGAATTAATAATACCAATAAGAGAATGTAAGGTGAATTAGCCAATTTGAATCAAATATAGGACTGAATTGGAAATTGTATGGAATTGCATGCATATACATGCATATACATGTATATCTACTGAACAGGTCATAGCAAGGAGGCTAGAGAAAAAGAATAAAATTGTTTTCCCAACAAATAGGTACATGTTTACCATAATTTACTGTTTTGTTTGGGTGATGATGATTTTATGAGCCGATTGGCTAGCCGCTTGGCTTTTTCTTTTTCTTTTTGAGATCAGAGGGCCTGTATGGCAATTTCGGGATTTTCCCGGTGCTCCCGGTGTAGGAGAGGTTATGGCGAAATTTTTCGAAAATTTAGGGTGTTAGCCAAAATTTTGAAAAGTTCTTAGAAATTGAAAAGTTGAAGAACTTAAGCCGTAGTGAAAATAGTGAAAGTTGAGTTAATTTGTTAAACAACTTTCAACTTCGTTCCTTTTCGAGGACGAAAAGTTTTAAGTGGGGGAGATTGTAATAACCCAGAAATGCGAGCCAATTTTAAAAAAAATTGGCAATTTTAGTGGATTTTAAATATTTAGAATAAATATTTTAAATAATAACGATGAAAAGTAAGTTTGAATCGACATTAAAAATGAATATAATTAATTCTAATTATAAACAAGGCCTGAAATGGCGCGGCAGTTTCAAAAATTGAATTCAAACTTTGACTGACTGTACCGGGTGCAAAACAAAACGAATTTTAGTGAAACCAAAAATATTTAAATCTGTTAGTGAATATCTTTCTAACGAATCTGAAAAATCGAAGTTTAATAGCGGGAAGCAAAAGTTATGGCCAAATGAATTTTCAGAAAAGTCGCTATATAGTTTATATAGGCCGTGAAAATGGCCGTTTTGCAAATGACCTCGGCATTTGACAAAACCACTTTTGTTGGATCCGGAATGTCAAATTATTGCTAGGTTTCAAATTTCATAATTTTTGAAGCTAGTATGTGAGCGTGGCAAAGGAAAATGTGTTTGGTCGATTTCTATTAAATTGGATCGACCAGAAAAGGGCCATTTTGCAAACGGTCTCAGAATTCGACGAAATTAATTTTGTTAGGACCGTATCGTCAATACGAAGCTAGAAATAATTTTTCTGGAATTTTTAGAATCAGTATGTAGCCTCGGTAAATTAAAATGTATGTTCAAATTCAATATATACTGATTTATATTTTAATTTTGATAAAAACCTATCGAAATGATCGAATTGGCTTACGAGACATATCCCATTGTGTTCAAAATGGGGGTATTTGGCTAGAGGCGACAGTCATTGGGTTTGATTTGGAGTGCGTTTGCGATTTTGACATTAAAGTTGATTAAAATAATAATTTAATTTTCTATAAATAGGGTCAAAACCCTAGTCAAATATCCCAACGCAGTCAAACTTAATGCAAGCCACCAGTTAAATAATTCGAAGGTTGTTATCGTTTGATTTTTATCCCTCTAATTCTCCCAATCCCTTAATCATTCTGCAAATCGGTCAACACCAAATCAAATAACTCGACGAGCTCTTCATTTCAACCAGTTAAGATGGTGATTAGTTCTCCGAGGTGGCCGATTTTACCCACCGAAGCTGCTAGCGTTAGGGACATTTTGGGGAGTCTTGGGTTGCTCGGGTGGCGCGCCGCTTGTGGCGTGGCGAGGTAAGGTGATGTCACTTCTCTGGAGCACCTCGGATCGTCGTACGATCATCACTGGCGGCGGCGCAAGGGAGGTTTTCAGGTCAAGATATGGGTTTCGCTGTTTAAAAGTTATAGAGAGGAGCGGGTTTAGGAAGATGGTGAGGGTAATTAAGGAAGAAAGGATTAATTATGTAATTAAGGGCTTTAATTATTTATGTATTTAATTATAAAAGTGATTAAAGTATAAACAATTGTAACTCATTCATATTTAATCAGAATCAGATGAGGTTGAGTGCGTTGGAATCGTATCAGCGAGCACTATGCGATGGGTCTAACTAGAACGGGAAAAGAGTTAATCAGAATTTCAGGCAAATTCAGACCCGAACCGAACCAGAAAATTCAGAAATAAAAGAACCAAGGTGAGAATTCTCTCACTTTAAATTTTCTGTACAGTTATTTATTTCATAACTGCATATATGAACTGTTCCTCGTCGTCCACAGACCATGGACGACTTGTTTGATTATATTCTGTGTGAAAATTGATCGTGATGTGAAATGAAATAAATATCGTATATATATTGAAAGTAAAAATATTGTATATATTGAAAGTGAAAATATCGTATATATTGAAAATGAAAATATCGTATATATTGAAAGTGAAAATATCATATAGTGAAAATATCGTATATATTGAAAGGGAAAATATTATATATATATATATATGAAAGGTGGAAATAATATATTTATATATATACATATGAAATGAAAACGATATACATATGAAATGTGAAAAAGGTATATATAAAATGAAAACGATGTGTGTATATATATGAATTATGAAAATGATTTGATTGTTAAAAATATAATTTTTAACATATATATATATATACACTGTATAAAATTGTCATGTATATGAAATATTCGATTTTGATATTGAATTAAAAAATGAATTCGAATAGAATTGAATAGAAAATGAATTCGAATTGAATTGAATAGAAAATGAATTGAAATGAATTTGAAATTTGAATTGAATTGAAATTAATTTAAAACGAATTTATAAGGAAAAATTCAATTTTGATTTGAATTTGAAATGGAAGTTGAAATGGTTTTGGAAACGAATTTAAAACGATTTATAAAATTCGTTTTAAATAGAAATCAACGAAATATATATTATATATGTTATATATATAATATAATGGCCTGAATAGAACGCGTCGCTCTGCGGCAGTTCGGAATTTCGACCGTTGACTTCGAACGGACATTACGGGAGATCCGACCGTCGGATTCTCCTGAAACCAGAACTGTTGGGTTCGTATCGAAAATAGCTTTCTAATGAACATTAGAGATCTGAAATGTAACGGTTGGATTTGGAATTATGTCCAAATCAAATTCGGAAAAGGTCGCTGTAAGTGTAGTTCGATGGCCATTGGTGGAAATCGACTGTACGGGCCTTGATAAAATTATTAAAAATAGTAATAATTTGTGTAAAATCATAAGAAATGAACTGGGAAGAATTAGGATGAAAATTTCCATATTTGAAAAGGTAAAAATATATTTTTATCGAAACAAACTAGTTATTAACTAGAAAAATAATCCAATGGTTATAAATAAATAAATTGGATTGGATTTAAATTAAAATTATCTTTGGATATTTTCGATATTGGATTCCGTGATTATACAGATATTGTGATGGGAATTTGGAAGATATCGATATCGTTATTCCCGATATGATATCTGTTGGTTTCAGGATTTGATGTTGAACATAAGTCGATACTATCTTTATTCAAAACCTTATATTTAATGTCAAATTTGATTGATTGATTGGTTGTTTGGATTGTGCTCGACCAGTTTATGAGCAAAATATGCTTTTACATTTAGCATTGGGTTGGGTAGAAATATCTGTGTGCTAACACCTTGTGAAACACTTCATGAATGATAAGGTGTCTAGTGATGTGTGTTCATTTCAAATTTAATGAATGATTGTGAAATGATATTTTTCTTAAGTGAAAAGAAATGTATTCCCGATTTTGGACAGGGAATGTTTTATAAAAATGTTTTATAAAATAGAAAGGAATTCGAGGCCCAAAACCCGATGATTTCTAAAATGATTTAGAATTGTATTATGTGTTACATTGTGGTTCATCGCATATTCGATTTGTTGCTATTGATGATGTATCTGTTTGGTGGCGAAGAATTTATTCTCTTGCTTAACACTCTTCTTTGAGACGTACAAGCTCAAAGGTTATGTGATTAATAGTGACTGATCATATGTGTGAATTACTGATGTGAAGTACTATATTTTCAAAGTACTTGTGATTATTATGTTGTGAAATGATTTTCCCTACTTCGGGATATGAAATGATTTAGTATGTGGCTAAAGAGTCGGGTGACCCTGAGACTAAAAGTATGGGTGAGAGGTCGGTGTAGCCTGCTCCTATGTGGGGTAGGTGCATCGTCGGTGTAGCCTGATCCTATGTGGGGTAGGTGCACATTTATATATATCGAGTTGCGAGGTGCGTACCCTTTTCCTTGTCGATGGGGAGCACGATATTTGTTTGCATACTTGTTTGTATGCATTGTTATGTTTTGGAATTCATATTTCCAAACGATTTGATTTGAGATCCCGAAGTGAAATCTACTTTGATATAGAAAGCTAGATAGGTATTTCAAATGATTTGAAGTAAGAAATCGGGAATAAAATCCAAAGGAATAATTTCTGTAAATTGAATTGGATTTGGAAAATCTGAGTGTAGTGATTAATCTAAGTGGGTAGATTGGGATATTGCATGTTGATTGATGCATAGTTGATCCATATATCTGTATTGATTGTTGTTTATACACTAACATTCATGGGGGTAAACCCGTTCCGCGTTAGCGGCGTGGTCCCGTGATATGCCATATTATTAAATAAGTTAATTATAACTGTTTAGAGTTTCTCACACCAGTCCCATGACTGACCTATAGTTTGCTTTTCCCTTGCAACCTTGGCTGCCCCTATTTTCGACACGGGCAGTCGAGTAGTTTTATTTTGCAGATGTATTGAGCTGGATTCTGGATTGAAGCTTTAAGCTGTGTCCAGGCATTTACAGTCTTCCGCTGTGTAGTTTATATTTCCATTGTGCATTGTATTACATTTATGTAAATTTATCTTCCGCTGTGTATTATTTTCGATATACTCTGATATTCTGTACTCTGATGTAACATTATTATGATGTTTATAAAAGTCTTCTGTTATTTGTTCCAATGTGTTGTATACCCAGAGTTAGCGTATGCGGGATTCGAACGGTCTTGGTCGGTTTAGCGATCGATTAGGTCCGGGCGAAATCCGTGTCGTTACATCCCTATTATAATATCGAAATGAAAGATCTCTATTATAGGGAACCACCCACTGTTTTTCTAAATCTAGATTTCTAACTCTGATAGGTTTGGTTTTTCTTCTCCTGTAAATTGGAAATCCACAATCATCACACATTGTACTTGAACAATACCTGAAAAATAAAAAGAAAAATTAGAGTTAAATACAAAAAATAATAATTTATAATTTAGAGTTGAATAAAGTTTTTGATCATACTTTTTGTAACAACCCGGAAAATCTGGGCCAGTTTAAAATTTTTATTTTGGCAATTTTAGTGAATTTTGAATATTTAAAATGAATTATTTTAAATAATATAGGCGAGAAATTTATTTTTAATAGAATTCGAACATATATATTATATACGTCGTCGTTAGAATATTAATAATTATATATAATTATAAAAGGAATTGAAAATGGCGCGGTAGTTCGATAATTCGATTTCAAACTTCAATTGAATGTACCGGGTGCAAAATAAACCGGATTTTAGTGAAACCAAAAATAATGGAATCTAATTATGACTATATTTCCAACGAATCCGAAAAATCGAAATTTCATAGCGGGAATCAAAAGATACGTCCGGTTGAAAATTCTGAATAGTCGCTATGGAATTCAGGCCCTTAAAAATGGGAATTTCGCAAACGACCTCAGATTTCGACGAAACCACTTTTGCTGAATCCGTGATGTCAAATAGTTGCTAGGTTCCAAATTTCATGATTTTTCGAATCAATATGTGATCGTGGCAAAGGAAAACGCGTTTGACCAGTTTTAGTTGATTTTAATCGACTGGAAAATGGTAATTTTTCCAACGGTCTTAGAATTCGACGAAACTAGTTTTGTTAGGACCGTATCGTCAATACGAAGATAGAAAATATTTTTATGGAATTTTTAGAGTTCGTATGTGACCCCGGTAAATTGAAATGCGCGTTCAAATTCAATATATAGAGTTATATGTTGATTTTGACGAAAACTGATTGTAACGATCGAATCAGCTTATGATACATATCCCATTGTGTTCTGAATGGGGGTAATTAGCTGTGGACGACAGGCGGTGGGCCTCGTTTAGAGGTCGTATGAAAAAGTCAACTTTTTGTAAATTAAATAAATTAAAAACCCTCTCCCCCCCCCCCCGATCGATCACCGCCGCGCCCAGGTGGCGCCGACCACCACCAAACCCACCCCCTCCATCTCGCGTGCCTCTCCCTCTTCTTCTTCCCTGACCGAACCCCCCTCCCTCCAATCGAACGCAGCGCCCCCCTTCTTCCCCCGCCGCCTCCTGCTCCACCATCTCGAAACCCGCACCCCCCCTCCTTCTCTCTCCCCCACGGTAAACCGCACCCACCTCTAACGCAACCTGCTGTAAGCTTTATCTCTTCTTATTGGTTTTATTTACCCTTTAATTAGTTGTTTACTTTTATTTAAAAGTAATTAGTTGATAAAAATTGGGGTTTATATAGTATTTATATTAAAGATATAATCTTTGTTATGGTAGAAGGTTAAAAATATAATTTTTATATAGTATGAAGAAAAAAATATGATTTTATATAATGTAGAGTAATAAAGATATGATTTTTATAGTATGGAAAGTATAAAAACACGATTTTTATATTATATAGATAGTAAAAATATCATCTTTATAGATATAGCGAAATAAAAATATTTATTTTTGAAAAGGCGAAATCTTTATATTTAAAAAGGCGAAATCTTTATATAGAGAATACCGTGATAAAAATATAATCTCTATTATATAGTAGCGATGTAAAAATAGAATTTTTATCTATATAGTAGCAATGTAAAAATATAATTTTTATCTATATAGTAGCAATGTAAAAATAGAATTTTTATCTATATAGTAGCGATGTAAAAATAAAAAATTTATCTATTTAGTAGCGATGTAAAAATAGAATTTTTATCTATATAGTAGCGATGCAAAAATAGAATTTTTATCTATATAGTAGCGGTGTAAAAATAGAATTTTTATCTATATAGTAGCAGTATAAAAATATGATTTTTATATACATAGCAACAATATAAAAATGTGATTTTTATATATGTAGTGAAAGCGGGCAACGAAAGTGACGAAAGAAGAAACGGCGGATATTTTCTACATATGAAGAGTCGAGACGTTTGGATTAGCTATCGGTGAGAACTTCTCACTCTAAATTTCTTTTTCTAGTTATATATATATACTAGGATGCAGACGGTGCTTAGCAGCACCCGACACCCGTCATCCACAGACCATGGATGGCTTGTTTGTTTGATTGATGTGTTGTGAAAATTGTTTGTGATGTTGATGTGAAATCGATAATAAAATGTAGATGGTTGAAATAAATTAATTATCGTTAAAAATATAATTTTTAACGTGAAAGTGAATAAATAAATAATTATAAACAAATCGGCCGATTTGTTTATATACACCGATTTGACTGATATTGATTGGGATGATAAATTTTACACATCGCCCAACTGCACAAATAAAAATGTGTTTGTTGATTTGAAACCCCACACGGGTGTTGGGATGATATTTCGGTACACTAATCCCAATTATTTAATTATATGTCGATCGATTGGTCGACAGGCTGTGTAAGCGTTGATTATTTATATTTGATGCTTATGCAGTTGTGTGGTGCACCTTGGATGATGGTTGAGTGTTTATCATTGCTATTATATACATGTGTTGTATGGAATCCATATAATTAACATTATATGGTGATTGATTGGGCCTCATTCCAATCGGGAAAATAATGAATATTATAAAAGAAAATTCATGTGTTGAATATAAAAATAGTCATGTGTTGATGATGTTCATGTGTTGAAACTATTTATGTGTTGAGTAAAATATTTTAATAACAAAATTTACATCTTTATCATATTTAAAATTAGAACTACTTTACGGTTGAAGTCTAATTAAAAATCAAACGATAGATACCATAGTTTTATAAAATATTTTACATAACAAAAATAGTCGTGTGTTGACAGTACTCATGTGTTGAGATTAGTCGTGTGTTGAAAGAAATATAGATTCATGTGTTGAATGGGATAAATATTCATTTGTTGAATAGAATAACGAATTTATTGAAATATATAAAGCCGTGTTGATTAGAGTTGCGCTATTTTGACATTTTCGATTATATTCGTTTTTATAATGAATATAGAAAAGGAAGTGATTTTAAAATATAACGTTTTGAAAATATTATCATTTATATAGTAATGATATGAAATATTCAATTTTGATTTGAAGTTGAATATAGAGTTGAAATGGTTTTGAAAACGAATTTAAAACGATTTATAAAATACGTTTTAAAAAGGAAATCGACGAAATATAATATATATATATATATTATATATAATGGCCTGAATAGAACGCGCCGCACCGCGGCAGTTCGTGAATTTCGACCATTGACTTCGAATTGACGTTGCGGGAGATCCGACCGTCGGATTCTCCTAACACCGGAACCGTTGGGTTCGTATCGAAAAGAGCTTTCCAATGAATATTAGAAATTTGAAATCTAACGGTTGGATTTGGAATTATGTCCAAATCAAATTTAGAAAAGGTCGATGTAAGTGCAGTTCGATGGCCGTTGATGGAAATCGACTGTACGGGCCTTGATAAAATTATTAAAAATATCTATAATTTGTGTAAAATCATAAGAAATGGTTTGGGAGAAATTGGGCTGAAAAACTCCATATTTGAAAAGATAAAAATAGATTTTTATCGAAATGAACTAGTTTTGAACAAGAATTAAAATAAATTTATTTTTGAAATAAATAAATTGAATTTGAAAGTGATTTTAAAAATAATCAATATTCCCAATAAGTGAATTGGACTGGAGTTGAATCGAAATTATCTTCGGAATATTTCGATATTGGATTTCGTGACTATACAGATATTGTTATGGGAATTTGAAAGATACATTTTATATCGTTATTTCCAATACGATATTTGTTGGTTTCAGGATTTGATATTGAATATAAGCCAGTATATTTTCTATTCAGAGCCTTGTATTTAATATCAAATGTGATTTGGGTTTGTCGTGAACGGTGTCTTCATTAACACTGTTCTTAAGCCCAATAGAGAAAAAGATTAAATCTTTCTATTTAGATTTAATGAAGTGTATCAATTAAATAATATTTAATTGGAATTGAATTTGAATTGGTTTTTGGGTTTATCGTGAGCGGTGTTTTGAACAACACATGTTCTTTAACCCGATTAACAATAGAGTGTGATTTTGGGTTTATCGTGAAGCGTGTTTTAGATGACATTGGTTCTTTAACCCAGTTAAAGGCAGGATATTGATTTTTGAAAAGATTGAAACTAAGTGGAGTTTTAATGAATCTTTAATTAGATTAAAATGTGAATTGATAATTTAAATTATCAAATCTGAAAGGTGATCGAGAGTGGAGTACCACCAACTTTGCTCCAAAACGATAGTTAAATCTTTAATAAGATTTGAACGTGAAATGGTAAATAATTTTACCGATAACACCGTGGTGTTAGATATGGAGTGTTACCAGTTTTGCTCCATGGGATGAATAGGCTGGGATTGGGAAATAAAACAAATAATTACTTCGGTGTGGTTCGCTAATCCCGACTAGTTTGAAATGATATCCAAAGGAAGATTAAAGAATAAATTTAAAATAATTTATCTTGGATAAAATTAATGGGAACCTTTTCCCTAAGAATGTGATTTTGTGAATAAAAGAATATTCTGAATTGGAATGAGGCATTCGTTGTGTTTGTGTAACATTTGTTTATTATATACGTGGGTTATTCAGAAAGGCCGGGTTATACCCATTCTGAATAACCGATTCGACGAGATGTCGAAGATGAAGACAGTGGTTGAAGATCGGAAGTCTTCACATCGTTTGGCTGATTACTGATGATCTCGATTGGGCTGTACACCCAAGACGAGGGAAACAGTTGGTGATCGTCCAGACGTACTTGGAGATGGATGGATATGCGAGGAAAGTGCCTACGGTTTCGTTCGGACCCAGAACGAACTTGTAAATGGATTGTGTGTCTGACATTGGATTTTATTCTGTGTTGATTGATCTCTATTAAATATACATCTGTTTGGCGGCGGAGAATTTATTCTCTTGCTTAACGCCCTTCTCTGAGAAGTACGAGCTCAATGGTTGTATATCGATGGACATCAGTCGCATGGAGTGAATTGCCAGTATGGCACGCATAAGTGGCAACTGATCAGGGCTTCTGTTGAAAAGCAAAGTCTTGTGGTTGATGATCAAAGCACGGCATGTGTGGCGTAGCTTTGTGTATAATGTGAATTCGCGAGCCTCACACCTCGGTATGAGTCAAAAAGGGAGACGGACCGCTGGGAGAGCACGACGTTTCTTTCTAGCTAGGGTGGTGTCAGTGACCTACCAGCCCTGACATTTATATACTTTTCACCTGTATGGTTGTTGGAATGCGAGGCGCCTCAGATATAGGTCTGTAAGGACCGGGAAACGTGTGTTCAGGAATTGCCAATCCTCAAAAGTAAGAGAGGACCGGCCCAGCCGATTCCAAGGATCAAAGTGGGGTCCTGAGACATTTGCTAGAGTGTCTCGAACGCGGAAAGGAGCTTGCCCCTTGCCTCGGCTCATGACGGAAATCCAATTTCCAATACGTGATATTGCAGTTTTAATTGTAGAACTAGTATGGCGACCTGATATATGGTACTCATGCCATCTATGATTGATATTTATGATTGAAATTGTTTGTACACTATACACCTATATTAGTCTCAAATGATTTGTTTTAAACGTACCAAGCATTATTTGGCTATTATAAGGGATAACCCTATCCTCCGGCTTGCGTTGCATTGTGTGATGGGACCTGGGTCTTATAATAGCTTCATTTTTCCAAAGAGCATTGCGCTGTTTTGTTATATGCACTAGTATTCTTGGGAGGAAACCCGTTCCGTGTTATACGGCGTGGTCCCTTGAATTACTATCTTTTAAAGTAAAGTTTTAAATAACTGTTTTAGTTCTCACACCAGTCCCATGACTGACCTGGAGTTTATTGTTTTAACCTAAACTCTGGGTGCCCTTATTTTCGACATGGGCAGCTAGTAGTTTTGGTTTTCCAGATTTATATTCACAGGATCCTGATTTACAGCTGGAACGATGCTCGGAAAGCTCTGTATCCGTGTATCACTTTCAGTTGTGGTTTGTATATTTTTCCGCTGCTATGTAATTTATTGTAATCTCTGATATTTGTTGAATGTAATTTATTCATTTATACTCTGTATATTCTTGTATCTGATGGAATTGTTGTAATAACAATGAAATGTTCTTCCGTCTGCGTTCTATTTTATCTTGTCCTCAATTCAATCCGGGCTTTTCTTCACGGGGAGGTTCGAGTCGTTTTAGTTGGTATCAGAGCTTTGGTTTACAGAGCTCGAGAACAAGACACCTTAGAACCATACGAAAGAATTCATCAGATATTGGATTAGTAATATCCAATTAGAATGACTCGTTAGAGATAGGATTAGTTGTATCCTAGAACGAGTGTGAAGGGTATATTTTTCAGATAAAAACAATATTGTTTTGAAAATTTAAATCACTTTATACGTATTTGAATATTTATTTATTTTGAATTTGGACAATCGAGTATATAAAGATTTCGCGTATACGCGTCATGACCGTATATTCGAAGTTTAAATATACTGGATAGATATAGAACCACGCTCTAGTCGCCCAGAGATGATGTTGATAATGACCATGGCATCATCAATATTTATGTTCGTGATTCAAAGGTGTGATTTCTATATATTTCCATTAGACTGGTGTGAGAACCAAAATATAGCTAGAATACATTGTTGTGAATTGGCATCAAAAACATGATTTTTGACTATATATCAAATTATGAATTTGAAACGTTAATCCACTAATTGATTGATGTTTGTTGTTTGATAATTTTTAACCATTTAGCCTAATAGTATCGAATATTGAATTGTATTGAAAATTGGTCGCATTTGCTTGCACATACATGTACTTACATCGAACAGGTCATAGCAAGGAGGCTAGAGCAGAAGAATAAAATTTGTTTGGCCGACAAATAGGTACATGTTTACCATAATTTACCGTTTTGTTTGGGTGATGATGATTTTATGAGCCGATTGGCTAGCCGCTTGGCTTTTTCTTTTTCTTTTTGAGATCAGAAGGCCTATATGGAAATTTCGGGATTTTCCCGTTGCTCCCGGTGCAGGGGAGGTTAGGGCGAAATTTTTCGAAAATTCCGGGTGTTAGCCAAATTTTTGAAGAATTTGAAAATTCTCAGAAACTAAAAAGTTGGAGAATGGAAGCCAGATCGAACGTAGAGTTGATTAATCAAACCCCTTTCGACTTTATTCCTTTTCGAGGACGAAAAGTTTTAAGTGGGGGAGATTGTAACAACCCGGAAAATCTGGGCCAGTTTAAAATTTTTATTTTGGCAATTTTTGTGAATTTTGAATATTTAAAATGAATTATTTTAAATAATATCGACGAGAAATTTATTTCAAATAGAATTCGAACGTATATATTATATACGTCGTCGTTAGAATATAAATAATTATATATAATTATAAAAGGAATTGAAAATGGCGCGGTAGTTCGATTTCAAACTTCAATTGAATGTACCGGGTGCAAAATAAACCGGATTTTAGTGAAACAAAAAATAATGGAATCTAATTGTGACTATCTTTCCAACGAATCCGAAAAATCGAAATTTCATAGCGGGAATCAAAAGATACGTCCGGTTGAAAATTCTGAATAGTCGCTATGGAATTCAGGCCCTTAAAAATGGGAATTTTGCAAATGACCTCGGATTTCGACGAAACCACTTTTGTTAGATCCGTGATGTCAAATAGTTGCTAGGTTCCAAATTTCATAATTTTTCGAATCAAAATGTGAGCGTGGCAAAGGAAAACGCGTTTGACCAGTTTCAGTTGATTTTAATCGACTGGAAAATGGTCATTTTTCCAACGGTCTCAGAATTCGACGAAACTAGTTTTGTTAGGACCATATCGTCAATACGAAGCTAGAAAATATTTTTATGGAATTTTTAGAGTTCGTATGTGACCCCGGTAAATTGACATGTGCGTTCAAATTCAATATATAGAGTTATATGTTGATTTTGACGAAAACTGATTGTAACGATCGAATCAGCTTATGATACATATCCCATTGTGTTCGGAGCGGGGGTAATTAGCTATGGACGACAGGCGGTGGGCCTCGTTTAGAGGTCGTATGAAAAAGTCAACTTTTTGTAAATTGAATAATTAAAAAAATTAAAAACCCTCTCTCCTCCCCTTCAAAACCGCTGGCCCCCCTTTCATCGTTTCATTCAGAACGATTAGAAAAAAATAAAAAAAGAAAGAGAAAGGGTGGACGCGATCGATCGCCCCCCCCCCCCCCCCCGATCGATCACCGCCGCGCCCAGGTGGCGCCGACCACCACCAAATCCACCCCCTCCATCTCGCATGCCTCTCCCTCTTCTTCTTCCCTGACCGAACCCCCCTCCCTCCAGTCGAACGCAACCCCCCCTTCTTCCCCCGCTGCCTCCTGCTCCACCATCTCGAAACCCGCAACCCCCCTCCATCTCTCTCCCCCACTGTAAACCGCACCCACCTCTAACGCAACCCGCTGTAAGCTTTATCTCTTCTTATTGGTTTTATTTACCCTTTTAGTTAGTTGTTTACTTTTATTTAAAAGTAATTAGTTGATAAAAATTGGGGTTTATATAGTATTTATATTAAAGACATAATCTTTGTTATGGTATAAGGTTAAAAATATAATTTTTATATAGTATGAAGAAAAAAATATGATTTTATATAATGTAGAGTAATAAATATATGATTTTTATAGTATGAAAAGTATAAAAACATGATTTTTATATTATATAGATAGTAAAAATATCATCTTTATGGATATAGTGAAATAAAAATATTATTTTTGAAAAGGCGAAATCTTTATATTTAAAAAGGCGAAATCTTTATATAGAGAATACCGTGATAAAAATATAATCTCTATTATATAGTAGCGATGTAAAATTAGAATTTTTATCTATACAGTAGCAATGTAAAAATAGAATTTTTATCTATATAGTAGCGGTGTAAAAATAGAATTTTTATCTATATAGTAGCAGTATAAAAATATGATTTTTATATACATAGCAACAATTTAAAAATGTGATTTTTATATATGTAGTGAAAGCGGGCAACGAAAGTGAAGAAAGAAGAAACGGCGGATATTTTCTACATATGAAGAGTCGAGACGTTTGGATTAGCTATCGGTGAGAACTTCTCACTCTAAATTTCTTTTTCTAGTTGTATATATATACTAGGATGCAGACGGTGCTTAGCAGCACCCGACACCCGTCATCCACAGACCATGGATGGCTTGTTTGTTTGATTGATGTGTTGTGAAAATTGTTTGTGATGTTGATGTGAAATCGATAATAAAATGTAGATGGTTGAAATAAATTAATTATCGTTAAAAATATAATTTTTAACGTGAAAGTGAATAAATAAATAAATATAAACAAATCGGCCGATTTGTTTATATACACTGATTTGACTGATATTGATTGGAATGATAAATTTTACACATCGCCCAACTGCACAAATAAAAATGTGTTTGTTGATTTGAAACCCCACACGGGTGTTGGGATGATATTTCGGTACACTAATCCCAATTATTTAATTGTATGTCGATCGATTGGTCGACAGGCTGTGTAAGCGTTGATTATTTATATTTAATGCTTATGCAGTTGTGTGGTGCACCTTGGATGATGGTTGATTGTTTATCATTGCTATTATATACATGTGTTGTATGGAATCCATATAATTAACATTATATGGTGATTGATTGGGCCTCATTCCAATCGGGAAAATAATGAATATTATAAAAGAAAATTCATGTGTTGAATATAAAAATAGTCATGTGTTGACGATGTTCATGTGTTGAAACTATTTTTGTGTTGAGTAAAATATTTTAATAATAAAATTTGCATCTTTATCATATTTAAAATTAGAACTACTTTACGGTTAAAGTCTAATTAAAAATCAAACGATAGATACCATAGTTTTATAAAGTATTTTACATAACAAAAATAGTCATGTGTTGACAGTACTCATGTGTTGAGATTAGTCGTGTGTTGAAAGAAATATAGATTCATGTGTTGAATGGGATAAATATTCATTTGTTGAATAGAATAACGAATTTATTGAAATATATAAAGTCGTGTTGATTAGAGTTGCGCTATTTTGACGTGAACGATATTTATATCGATTATATTCATTTTTATAATGAATATAGAAAAGGAAGTGATTTCAAAATATAACGTTTTGAAAATATTATCATTTATATAGTAATGATATGAAATATTCAATTTTGATTTGAAGTTGAATATAGAGTTGAAATGGTTTTGAAAACGAATTTAAAACGATTTATAAAATACGTTTTAAAAAGGAAATCGACGAAATATAATATATATATATATATATAATGGCCTGAATAGAACGCGCCGTGCCGCGGCAGTTCGTGAATTTCGACCATTGACTTCGAATTGACGTTGCGGGAGATCCGACCGTCGGATTCTCCTAAAACCGGAACCGTTGGGTTCGTTTCGAAAAGAGCTTTCCAGTGAATATTAGAAATTTGAAATCTAATGGTTGGATTTGGATTTATGTCCAAATCAAATTTAGAAAAGGTCGTTGTAAGTGCAGTTCGATGGCCGTTGATGGAAATCGACTGTACGGGCCTTGATAAAATTATTAAAAATATCTATAATTTGTGTAAAATCATAAGAAATGATTTGGGAGAAATTAGGCTGCAAAACTCCATATTTGAAAAGATAAAAATAGATTTTTATCGAAATGAACTAGTTTTGAACTAGAATTAAAATCAATTTATTTTTGAAATAAATAAATTGAATTTGAAAGTGATTTTAAAAATAATCGATATTCCCAATACGTGAATTGGACTGGAGTTGAATCGAAATTATCTTCGGAATATTTCGATATTGGATTTCGTGACTATACAGATATTGTTATGGGAATTTGAAAGATATATTTTATATCATTATTTCCAATACGATATTTGTTGGTTTCAGGATTTGATATTGAATATAAGCCGGTATATTTTCTATTCAGAGCCTTGTATTTAATATCAAATGTGATTTGGGTTTGTCGTGAACGGTGTCTTCATTAACACTGTTCTTAAGCCCAATAGAGAAAAAGATTAAATCTTTCTATTTAGATTTAATGAAGTGTATCAATTAAATAATATTTAATTGGAATTGAATTTGAATTGGTTTTTGGGTTTATCGTGAGCGGTGTTTTGAACAACACCTGTTCTTTAACCCGAACAATAGAGTGTGATTTTGGGTTTATCGTGAATCGTGTTTTAGATGACATTGGTTCTTTAACCCAGTTAAAGGCAGGATATTGATTTTTGAAAAGATTGAAACTAAGTGGAGTTTTAATGAATCTTTAATTAGATTAAAATGTGAATTGATAATTTAAATTATCAAATCTGAAAGGTGATCGAGAGTGGAGTACCACCAGTTTTGCTCCAAAACGATAGTTAAATCTTTAGTTAGATTTGAACGTGAAATAGTAATTAATTTTACCGATAACACCGTGGTGTTAGATATGGAGTATTACCAGTTTTTCTCCATGCGATGAATAGGTTGGGATTGGGAAATAAAACAAATAATTACTTCGGTGTGGTTCGCTACTCCCGACTAGTTTGAAATGATATCCAAAGGAAGATTAAAGAATAAATTTAAAATAATTTATCTTGGATAAAATTAATGGGAACCTTTTCCCTAAGAATGTGATTTTGTGAATAAAAGAATATTCTGAATTGGAATGAGGCGTTCGTTGTGTTTGTG
Source organism: Allium sativum (assembly GCA_030737875.1). Taxonomy (NCBI): domain Eukaryota; kingdom Viridiplantae; phylum Streptophyta; class Magnoliopsida; order Asparagales; family Amaryllidaceae; genus Allium; species Allium sativum. Next base: position 20,057,807 of record CM060918.1, on the reverse strand, counting down.
TAACATTTGTTTATTATATACGTGGGTTATTCAGAAAGGCCGGGTTATACCCATTCTGAATAACCGATTCGACGAGATGTCGAAGATGAAGACAGTGGTTGAAGATCGGAAGTCTTCACATCGTTTGGCTGATTACTGATGATCTCGATTGGGCTGTACACCCAAGACGAGGGAAACAGTTGGTGATCGTCCAGACGTACTTGGAGATGGATGGATATGCGAGGAAAGTGCCTACGGTTTCGTTCGGACCCAGAACGAACTTGTAAATGGATTGTGTGTCTGACATTGGATTTTATTCTATGTTGATTGATCTCTATTAAATATACATCTGTTTGGCGGCGGAGAATTTATTCTCTTGCTTAACGCCCTTCTCTGAGACGTACGAGCTCAATGGTTGTATATCGATGGACATCAGTCGCATGGAGTGAATTGCCAGTATGGCACGCATAAGTGGCAATTGATCAGGCCTTCTGTTGAAAAGCAAAGTCTTGTGGTTGATGATCAAAGCATGGCCTGTGTGGTGTAGCTTTGTGTATAACGTGAATTCGCGAGCCTCACACCTCGGTATAAGTCAAAAAGGGAGACGGACCACTGGGAGAGCGCGACGTTTCTTTCTAGCTAGTGTGGTGTCAGTGACCTACCAGCCCTGACATTTATATACTTTTCACCTGTGTGGTTGTTGGAATGCGAGGTGCCTCGGATATAGGTCTGTAAGGACCGGGAAACATGTGTTCAGGAATTGCCAATCCTCAAAAGTAAGAGAGGACCGGCCCAGCCGATTCCAAGGATCAAAGTGGGGTCCTGAGACTTTTGCTAGAGTGTCTCGAACGCGGAGAGGAGCTTGCCCCTTGCCTCGGCTCATGACGGAAATCCAATTTCCAATACATGATATTGCGGTTTTAATGGTAGAACTAGTATGGCGTCATGATATATGGTACCCAAGCCGTCCATGATTGATATTTATGATTGAAATTGTTTTGACACTATACACCTATAATAGTATCAAATGATTTGTTTTAAACGTACCAAGCATTATTTGGCTATTATAAGGGAAAACCCTATCCTCCGGCTTGCGTTGCATTGTGTGATGGGACCTAGGTCTTATAATAGCTTCATTTTTCCAAAGAGCATTGCGCTGTTTTGTTATATGCACTAGTATTCTTGGGAGGAAACCCGTTCCGTGTTATACGGCTTGGTCCCTTGAATTACTATCTTTTAAAGTAAAGTTTTAAATAACTGTAGTTCTCACACCAGTCCCATGACTGACTTGGAGTTTATTGTTTTAACCTAAACTCTGGGTGCCCTTATTTTCGACACGGGCAGCTAGTAGTTTTGGTTTTGCAGATTTATATTCACAGGATCCTGATTTATAGCTGGAACGATGCTCGGAAAGCTTTGTATCCGTGTATCACTTTCAGTTGTGTTTTGTATATTTTTCCGCTGCTATGTAATTTATTGTAATCTCTGATATTTGTTGAATGTAATTTATTCATTTATACTCTGTATATTCTTGTATCTGATGGAATTGTTGTAATAACAATGAAATGTTCTTCCATCTGCGTTCTATTTTATCTTGTCCTCAATTCAATCCGGGCTTTCCTTTACGGGGAGGTTCGGGTCGTTTTACTTTTTTGGGAATTTCCTTGTACATGTAGAACCCGTCATGCAAGGCGATTGAAATCCAGGTCTGCAAGGACCATGTATCATAAATTTTTTAACAACTGCATATCCATATGGATCTTTCTCTTCATCAGGGATCTCTGCACATACATACTTATCAATATTACTCTTCAAATACTTCTTACCACTTTCTTCCAACCATATTAACATATCCGCTTAGGGGAGTCCTCTTTTTTGATACTCAACCACATACATAACTAAACATTAAAATTGCCAAAACATTATTAATATGAGTTGAAACGAAATAATAGCTAGCATGATAAATAATTTTAAATTATGAAATATGTGATATTATATTTAAGGGAGGAAACAAACTTGCTGCACATGGTCCAAATTAGCATTTGAAATATTTGAAGGTTTTGATGAACATTGTGGGCAATACAAAACCATTTAGGAATACAAAATCAAACAACGTTCACATGTGAAACTTTTCGGATAATACGACTTAGCAATACAAAAGATCACACATGACAACCATTTAGGAATGAAAGGCTAAAATCAGTAGCACTCTTTATCACAACAATTTGGAGTTGGCACAGTAATACATTCGAAAAAACAGTGAAAGGAACTATAGTTCTTGCGACAGCACTCGTTGCACTTTCAAAGTCTGCAATGCTCCCACCAAACAAAAAAAAAGAGCAGTATAGAAAATAACATGATAAATTTCAATTTTCCTGTAACAACCCGAAAATCTGGGCCAGTTTAAAAATTTTATTTTTGCAATTTTAGCGAATTTTGAACATTTAAAATGGATTATTTTAAATAAAATCGACGAGAAATTTATTTTGAATAGAAATCGAACGTATATATTTATATACGTCGTCGTTAGAATATAAATAATTATATATAATTATAAATAGAATTGAAAAGGGCGCGGTAGTTCGATAATTCGATTTCAAACTTCAATTGAACGTACCGGGTGCAAAACAATCCGGATTTTAGTGAAACCAAAAATAATAGGATCTATTTGTGAATACCTTTCCAAAGAATCCGAAAAATCGAAATTTCATAGCGGGAATCAAAAGATATGTCCAGTTGAAATTTCTAAATAGTCGCTATGGAATTCAGACCCTTAAAAATGGGAATTTTGCAAACGACCTCGGATTTCAACGAAACCACTTTTGTTGGGTCCGTGATGTCAAATTATTTCTAGGTTTCAAATTTCATAATTTTTCGAATCAATATGTGAGCGTGGTAAAGGAAAACGCGTTTGACCAGTTTCAGTTGATTTTAATCGACTGGGAAATGGCCATTTTTCCAACGGTCTCAGAATTCGACGAAACTAGTTTTGTTAGAACCGTATCGTCAATACGAAGCTAGAAAATATTTTTCTGGAATTTTTCGAGTTACTATGTGACCCCTATAAATTGAAATGTGCGTTCAAATTCAATATATAGAGTTATATGTTGATTTTGATGAAAACTGATCGTAACGATCGAATTGGCCTGCGATACATATCCCATTGTGTTCGGAACGGGGGTAAAACGCTAGGGAAGACAGTCGGTGGGTCTGATTTTGATTCGAAAATAAAAAGATACCTTTAAGAAGTTTAAAATAATTAAATAATATAAATTCCCTTATATTCACCCTCCCTTCTCTCTTCAAAATCAAGCCGACAGTTAAAAAAAAAAGGAGAAAAAGGGGATCGACGGGTGAAGAAGCCGCCGCCCATCCTCCTCGCCGCCGCCTTCGCGCTGACGCCGACCTCCCTAGGCCAGACCCCCACCTCGCGGCGCCTCCCTCCTCCCTTTCTTCCCCCATCTCCTCTCGTTCCCCGCAACTGCAAGCCCTAGCACACCGTTCGCCCCACCTCCGCTCGACGTCACCTCCGCCGCCTACACCCGCAACTTCCCCTCCTCTGCGCCTCCGAACCTCCACAGCGACGATCCCCAAACCCCCTCGTTTGGCGTGCGATTTTGGTGAAAGGGATGAAGCTTTGGGTTCATGAAGGCGTCGATTAACAGAGAAGGCGGCCAGGGTTTTTTCTTCTTAAGCAAGGTGATTAAATTAAACTGATTTAATTAAGGTGTTGATTTTTGAAATATAAACCATACAGTGAATTTCGTCTTCTTTATTGCTTTCTTCTGAAATCAGTTTAAAAGAAATGAAAAAAAATTAGTTTTCATTATCATAGTAAATAAAGACATGATTTTTATTTATTTCAAAGACATGATTTTTACCTTATCAAAGTTGCGATTTTTATTATAACAAAGAAGTGATTTTTAAGGCAAAGAGGGCTTTGGTTTTTTAAAGTAAGGAAAGGAACGATTTTTATCATTTAGAAGAAGGAATAAAAATTCGGTTTTTATAAAATAAAAAAGATGAGATTTTTAAAATAGAAAAAAAATAGATTTTTGAAATTTGAAAGGCGAAATCTTTAAATTTGAAAGGCGAAATCCTTATGTAAAGAATAGCGATGTAAAAATAGAATTTTTTTCTATATAGTAGCAATGTAAAAATAGAATTTTTATTTATATAGTAGCGATGTAAAAATAGAATTTTTATCTATATAGTAGCGATGTAAAAATAGAATTTTTATCTATATAGTAGCGTTGTAAAAATAGAATTTTTATCTATATAGTAGCGATGTAAAAATAGAATTTTTATCTATATAGTAGCGTTGTAAAAATAGAATTTTTATCTATATAGTAGCGATGTAAAAATAGAATTTTTATCCATATGGGGTGATAATAAAAAATATGATTTTTATATACATAGCAACAATATAAAAATGTGATTTTTATATATGTAGTGGCTATGTGCGACGAAAGTGAAAAAAGGCGAGAACGACGAAGATTTATATAAATGAAGTGTCGTGGAGTTGGGATAGCTATTGGTGAGAACTTCTCACTCTAAATTTCTTTTTCTATTTATATATATATACTAGGATGCAGACGGTGCTTAGTAGCACCCGACACCCGTCATCCAAAGACCATGGATGGCTTGTTTGTTTGATTGATATGTTGTGAAAATTTGTTTGTGAAATTGATGTGAAATAGATAAAGAGATTCATGTGTTGAAATAAATTAATTATCGTTAAAAATATAATTTTTAACATGAAAGTGAATAAATAAATAGTTATAAACAAATCGGCTGATTTGTTTATATACACTGATTTGACTGATATTGATTGGGTCGATAAATTTTACACATCGCCCAACTGCACGAATAAAAATATGTGTTTATTGATTTGAAACCCCACACGGGTGTTGGGATGATATTTGGGTACACTAATCCCAATTATTTAATTGTATGTCAATCGATTGGTCGAAAGGCTGTGTAAGCGTTGATTATTTATATTTGATGCTTATGCAGTTGTGTGGTGCACTTTGGATGATGGTTGATTGGTTATCGTTGCTATTATATACATGTGTTATATGGAATCCATATAATTAACATTATATGGTGATTGATTGGGCCTCATTCCAATGGGGAAAATAATGAATATTATAAAAGAAAATTCATGTGTTGAATATAAAAATAGTCATGTGTTGACGATGTTCATGTGTTGAAAATATTCGTGTGTTGAGTAAAATATTTTAAATAATAAAAATTACATCTTTATCATATTTACAATTAGAATCTACTTCTCGGTGGAGTCTAATTATAATCAAACGATAGATACCATAGTTTTATAAAATATTTTACATAACAAAAATAGTGATGTGTTGACAGTACTCATGTGTTGAGATTAGTCGTGTGTTGAAAGAAATATAGATTCATGTGTTGAATAGAATAAATATTCATCTGTTGAATAGAATAACGAATTTATTGAAATATATAAAGCCGTGTTGATTAGAGTTGCGCTATTTTGACGTGAACGATATTTATATCGATTTTATTCGTTTTACAATGAATATTGAAAAGTGATTTCAAAATTTAATATTTTGAAATGAAATTCAAATTAAATTAGATTAAAATTCAAATTGAAATTTTATTGAATCAATTTGAAATGAATTCGAATCGAATAGAAAATGAATTCGATTCGAATTGAATAGAAAGTGAATTTGAATTCAAATCAATTAGAAATGAATTCAAATTGAATTAAATTGAAATTGAATTAAAAACGAATTGAAATCGTTTTGAATGAAATTTAAAACGAACTGAAATTGACTTGAAATCAATTAGAAATGAATTCGAATTGAAGTAAATAGGAGGTAAATTAAATTGAATTGAATTGAAACGAATTAGAATTTGAATTGAAACGAATTTGAATTCGAATTAAATAAAATTGAAATGAATTCGAATCGAATTGAAATCAAATCGATTTGAAATTGAATGTAGCGTTGAAATGGTTTTGAAAACGAATTTAAAACGATTTATAAAATATGTTTTAAAAAGAAATCGACGAAATATATATAATATATATATTATATATATATATAATGGCCTGAATAGAACGTGCCGCGCCGCGGCAGTTCATGAATTTCGACCATTGACTTTGAATTGACGTCGCGGGAGATCCGACCATCGGATTCTCCTAAAACCGAAACCGTTGGGTTCGTATCGAAAAGAGCTTTCCAATGAATATTAGAAATTTGAAATCTAACGGTTGGAACTGGAATTATGTCCAAATCAAATTTCGAAAAGGTCGTTGTAAGTGCAGTTCGATGGCCGTTGTTGGAAATCGACTGTACGGGCCTTGATAAAATTATTAAAAATATCTATAATTTGTGTAAAATCATAAGAAATGATTTGGGAAAAATTGGGCTGAAAAAATCCATATTTGAAAAGATAAAAATAGATTTTTATCGAAATGAACTAGTTATGAACTAGAATTAAAATCAATTTATTTTTGAAATAAATAAATTGAATTTGAAAGTGATTTTAAAAATAATCAATATTCCCAATACGTGAATTGGGCTGGAGTGGAATCGAAATTATCTTCGGAATATTTCGATGTTGGATTTCGTGACTATACAGATATTGTTATGGGAATTTGAAAGATATATTTTATATCGTTATTTACAGTACGATATTTGTTGGTTTCGGAATTTGATACTGAATATAAGCCGGTATATTTTCTATTCAGAGCCTTCTATTTAATATCGAATGTGATTTGGGGTTTATCGTGAATCGTGTTTTATATGACATTGGTTCTTTAACCCAGTTAAAGGCAAGATGTTGATTTTTGAAAAGATTAAAACTAAGTGGAGTTTTAATGAATCTTTAATTAGATTGAAATGTGAATTGATAATTTAAATTATCAAATCTGAAAGGTGATCGAGAATGGAGTACCACCAGTTTTGCTCCAAAGCGATAGTTAAATCTTTAATTAGATTTGAACGTGAAATGGTAATTAATTTTACCGATAACACCATGGTGTTAGATATGGAGTATTACCAGTTTTATCCATGGGATATATAGGTTGGGATTGGGAAATAAAATAAATAATTACTTCGGTGTGGTACGCTAATCCCGACTAGTTTGAAATGACATCCAAAGGAAGATTAAAGAATAAATTTAGAAGAAATTATCTTGGATAAAATTAATGGGAACCTTTCCCTAAGAATGTGATTTTGTGAATAAAAGAATATTCTGAATTGGAATGAGGCGTTCGTTGTGTTTGTGTAACATTTGTTTATTATATACGTGGGTTATTCAGAAAGGCCGGGTTATACCCATTCTGAATAACTGATTCGACGAGATGTCGAAGATGAAGACGGTGGTTGAAGACCGGAAGTCTTCACATCGTTTGGGTGATTACTGATGATCTCGATTGGGCTGTACACCCAAGATGAGGGAAACAGTTTGTGATCGTCCAGACGTACTTGGAGATCGATGGATATGCGAAGAAAGTGCCTCCGGTTTCGTTCAGACCCAGAACGAACTTGTAAATGGATTGTGTGTCTGACATTGGATTTTATTCTGTGTTGATTGATCTCAATCAAATATACATCTGTTTGGCGGCTGAGAATTTATTCTCTTGCTTAACGCTCTTCTCTGAGACATACGAGCTCAGAGGTTGTATATCGATGGACATCAGTCGCATGGAGTGAATTGCCAGTGTGGCACGTATAAGTGGCAATTGATCAGGGCTTCTGTTGAAAAGCAAAGTCTTGTGGTTGATGATCAAAGCCCGGCCTGTGTGGTGCAGCTTTGTGTATAGCATGAATTCGCGAGCCTCACACCTCGGTATGAGTCAAAAACGGGATAGTGACTGCAGGGAGAGCACGACGTTTCTTTCTAGCTAGGGTGGTGTCAGTGACCTACCAGCCCTGACATTTATATACTTTTCACCTGTGTGGTTGTTGGATACAAGGCGCCTCGGATATAGGTCTGTAAGGACCGGGAAACGTGTGTTCAGGAATAATTAATCCTCAAAAGTAAGAGAGGACCGGCCCTGAAGATCCAAGGATCATAGTGGGGTCCTGAGGCATTTGCTAGAGTGTCTCGAACGCGGAGAGGAGCTTGCCCCTTGCCTCTACTCATGATGGAATCCAAATTCCAATATGTGATATTGCAGTTTTATTTGTAGAACCTAGGATGGCGACATAGTGGTATGGGTCATTCATGCCGCCTATGATTGATATTTATGATTGAAATTGTTTTGACACTATACACCTATAATAGTATCAAATAATGTGTTTTAAACGTATCAAGCATGCTTTGGCCGTTATAAGGTAAAAACCCTATCCTCCGGCTTGCGTTGCATTGTGTGATGGGACCTGGGTCTTATAACAGCTTCATTTTTCTTTATTTAGCATTGCGCTATTTGTTTTATGCACTGGTATTCTTGGGAGGAAACCCGTTCCGTGTCATACGGCGTGGTCCCTTGATTTACCTAACTTTAAAAATAAAGATTAATAACTGTTTTAGTTCTCACACCAGTCACATGACTGACCTGGAGTTTATTGTTTTAACCTAAACTCTGGGTGCCCTTATTTTCGACACGGGCAGCTAGTAGTTTTGGTTTTGCAGATTTATATTCACAGGGTCCTGATTTACAGCTGGAACGATGCTCGGAAAGCTCTGTATCCGTGTATCACTTTCAGTTGTGTTTTGTATATTTTTCCGCTGCTATGTAATTTATTGTAATCTCTGATATTTGTTGAATGTAATTTATTCATTTATACTCTGTATATTCTTGTATCTTATGGAATTGTTGTAATAACAATGAAATGTTCTTCCGTCTGCGTTCCGATTTGTCTTGTCCTCAACGCTATCCGCGCTTTCCTTCATGGGGGAGTTCGGGTCGTGTCAATTTGGTATCAGAGCTTTGGTTTACAGAGCTCGAGAACAAGACACATTAGAACCATACGAAAGAATTCATCAGATATTGGATTAGTAATATCCAATTAGAATGACTCGTTAGAGATAGGATCAGTAGTATCCTAGAACGGGTGTGAAGAGTATATTTTTCAAATGAAAACAATTTTGTTTTGAAATTTAAATCGTTTTATACATATTTGAATATTTATTTATATTGAATATGGACAATCGAGTATGTAAAGATTTTGCATATACGCGTTATGAACATATATTCGAAGTTTTGATATACTGGATAGATATAGAATCACACTCTAGTTGCTCGGAGATGATTTTAATGATGGAGCTCCATCACCAATATTTATGTTCGTGTTTCGAAGGTGTGATATCTATATATTTCCATTAGACTGGTGTGAGAACCAAAACTTATATACATAAATTTATTTGTTGTGGTTTGGCATCAAAAACATGACTCCTTTTCTGTATATATATGTATCAAAATTATGAATTTGGAACGTTAATTCACTAATTGAATGATGTTTGTGTTGTTTGTTTATTTGTTGATAATTTTTAACCATTTAGCCTAATTGAACCAAATATTGAATTATATTGAAAATTTGTCGCATTTGCTTGCATATACATGTACTTACATTGAACAGGTCATAGCAAGGAGGCTAGAGCAGAGAATAAAATTTATTTGCCTGACAAATAGGTACATATTTACTATAATTTACTGTTTTGTTTGGGTGATGATGATTTTATGAGCCGATTGGCTAGCCGCTTGGCTTTTTCTTTTTCTTTTTGAGATCAGAAGGCCTATATGGCAATTTCGGGATTTTCCCGTGGCTCCCGGTGCAGGGGAGGTTATGGCGAAATTTTTCGAAAATTTAGGGTGTTAGCCAAATTTTTGAAAAAATTGAAAAGTTCTTAGAAACTGAAAAGTTGAAGAACTTAAGCCGTAATCAAAATAATGAAAGTAGAGTTAATTAATCAAACCACTTTCGACTTTGTTCCTTTTCGGAGACGAAAAGTTTTAAGTGGGGGAGATTGTAACAACCCGAAAATCTGGGCCAGTTTAAAATTTTTATTTTGGCAATTTTAGCGAATTTTGAACATTTAAAATGGATTATTTTCAATAATATCGACGAGAAATTTATTTTGAATAGAAATCGAACGTATATATTTATATACGTCATCGTTAGAATATAAATAAATATACATAATTATAAATAGAATTGAAAAGGGCGTGGTAGTTCGATAATTCGATTTCAAACTTTAATTGAACGTACCGGGTGCAAAACAATCCGGATTTTAGTGAAACCAAATATAATAGGATCTACTTGTGAATACCTTTCCAACGAATCCGAAAAATCGAAATTTCATAGCGGGAATCAAAAGATATGTCCAGTTGAAAATTCTGAATAGTCGCTATGGAATTCAGGCCCTTAAAAATGGGAATTTTGCAAACGACCTCGGATTTCAACGAAACCTCTTTTGTTGGGTCCGTGATGTCAAATTATTGCTAGGTTTCAAATTTCATAATTTTTCGAATCAGTATGTGAGCGTGGCAAAGGAAAACGCGTTTGACCAGTTTCAGTTGATTTTAATCGACTGGGAAATGGCCATTTTTCCAACGGTCTCAGAATTCGACGAAACAAGTTTTATTAGGACTGTATCGTCAATACGAAGCTAGAAAATATTTTTCTGGAATTTTTCGAGTTAGTATGTGACCCCGGTAAATTGAAATGTGCGTTCAAATTCAATATATAGAGTTATATGTTGATTTTGACGAAAACTGATCGTAACGATCGAATTGGCCTGCGATACATATCCCATTGTGTTCGGAATGGGGGTAAAACGCTAGGGACGACGGTCGGTGGGTCTGATTTCGATTTGAAAATAAAAAGTTACTTTTAAGAAGTTTAAAATAATTAAATAATATAAATTCCCTTATATTCACTCTCCCTTCTCTCTTCAAAATCAGGCAGACAGTTAAAATTAAAAAAAAAATGGAGAAAAAGAGGATCGACGGGTGTAGAAGCCACCGCCCATCCTCCTCGCCGTCGCCGTCGCGCTGACGCCGACCTCCCTAGGCCAGACCCCCACCTCGCGGCGCCTCCCTCCTCCCTTTCTTCCCCCATCTCTACTTGTTCCCCGCGACTGCAAGCCCTAGCCCACCGTTTGCCCAACCTCCGATCGACTTCACCTCCGCCGCCTACACCCGCAACTTCCCCTCCTCTGCGCCTCCGAACCTCCACAGCGACGATCCCCAAACCCCCTCATTTGGCGTGCGATTTTGGTGAAAGGGATGGAGCTTTGGGTTCATGAAGGCGTCGATTAACAGAGAAGGCGGCCAGGGTTTTTTCTTCTTAAGCAAGGTGATTAAATTAAACTGATTTAATTAAGGTGTTGATTTTTGAAATATAAACCATATAGTGAATTTCATCTTCTTTATTGCTTTCTTCTGAAATCAGTTTAAAAGAAAAGAAAAAAAATCAGTTTTCATTATCATAGTAAATAAAGACATGATTTTTATTTATTTCAAAGACATGATTTTTACCTTATCAAAGTTGCGATTTTTATTATAACAAAGAAGTGATTTTTAAGGCAAAGAGGGCTTTAGTTTTTTTAAGTAAGGAAAGGAACGATTTTTATCATTTAGAAGGAATAAAAATTCGGTTTATATAAAATAGAAAAGATGAGATTTTTAAAATAGAAAAAAATAGATTTTTGAAATTTGAAAGGCGAAATCTTTAAATTTGAAAGGCGAAATCCTTATGTAGAGAATAGCGATGTAAAAATAGAATTTTTATATATATAGTAGCGATGTAAAAATAGAATTTTTATCTATATAGTAGCGATGTAAAAATAGAATTTTTATCTATATAGTAGCGATGTAAAAATAGAATTTTTATCTATATAGTAGCGTTGTAAAAATAGAATTTTTATCTATATAGTAGCGATGTAAAAATAGAATTTTTATCTATATAGTAGCGTTGTAAAAATAGAATTTTTATCTATATAGTAGCGATGTAAAAATGGAATTTTTATCCATATGGGGTGATAATAAAAATATGATTTTTATATACATAGCAACAATATAAAAATGTGATTTTTATATATGTAGTGGCTACGGGCGACGAAAGTGACAAAAGGCGAGAACGACGAAGATTTCTATAAATGAAGTGTCGTGGAGTTGGGATAGTTATTGGTGAGAACTTCTCACTCTAAATTTCTTTTTCTAGTTATATATATATATATATATGCTAGGATGCAGACAGTGCTTAGTAGCACCCGACACCCGTCATCCACAGACCATGGATGGCTTGTTTGTTTGATTGATATGTTGTGAAAATTTGTTTGTGAAATTGATGTGAAATAGATAAAGAGATTCATGTGTTGAAATAAATTAATTATCGTTAAAAATATAATTTTTAACGTGAAAGTGAATAGATAAATAGTTATAAACAAATCGGCCGATTTGTTTATATACACTGATTTGACTGATATTGATTGGGTCGATAAATTTTACACATCGCACAACTGCACGAATAAAAATATGTGTTTATTGATTTGAAACCCCACACGGGTGTTGGGATGATATTTGGGTACACTAATCCCAATTATTTAATTGTATGTCGATCGATTGGTCGACAGGCTGTGTAAGCGTTGATTATTTATATTTGATGCTTATGCAGTTGTGTGGTGCACTTTGGATGATGGTTGATTGGTTATCGTATCTATTATATACATGTGTTGTATGGAATCCATATAATTAACATTATATGGTGATTGATTGGGCCTCATTCCAATGGTGAAAATAATGAATATTATAAAAGAAAATTCATGTGTTGAATATAAAAATAGTCATGTGTTGACGATGTTCATGTGTTGAAAATATTCGTGTGTTGAGTAAAATATTTTAAATAATAAAAATTACATCTTTATCATATTTACAATTAGAATCTACTTCTCGGTGGAGTCTAATTAAAATCAAACAATAGATACCATAGTTTTATAAAATATTTTACATAACAAAAATAGTGATGTGTTGACAGTACTCATGTGTTGAGATTAGTCGTGTGTTGAAAGAAATATAGATTCATGTGTTGAATAGAATAACGAATTTATTGAAATATATAAATCCGTGTTGATTAGAGTTGCGTTATTTTGACGTGAACGATATTTATATCGATTTTATTCGTTTTACAATGAATATTGAAAAGTGATTTCAAAATTTAATATTTTGAAATGAAATTCAACTTAAATTAGATTAAAATTCAAATTGAAATTTTATTGAATCAATTTGAAATGAATTCGAATCGAATAGAAAATGAATTCGATTCGAATTGAATAGAAAGTGAATTTGAATTCAAATCAATTAGAAATGAATTCAAATTGAATTAAATTGAAATTGAATTAAAAACGAATTGAAATCGTTTGAATGAAATTTAAAACGAACTGAAATTGACTTGAAATCAATTAGAAATGAATTCGAATTGAAGTAAATAGAAGGTAAATTCAAATTGAATTAAATTGAAACGAATTAGAATTTGAATTGAATTGAAATGAATTTGAATTCGAATTAAATAAAATTGAAATGAATTCGAATCGAATTGAAATCAAATCGATTTGAAATTGAATGTAGTGTTGAAATGGTTTTGAAAACGAATTTAAAACGATTTATAAAATACGTTTTAAAAGGAAATCGACGAAATATATATAATATATATATTATATATATATAATGGCCTGAAAAGAACGCGCCGCGCCGCGGCAGTTCGTGAATTTCGACCATTGACTTCGAATTGACGTCGCGGGAGATCCGGCCGTCGGATTCTCCTAAAACCGAAACCGTTGGGTTCGTATCGAAAAGAGCTTTCCAATGAATATTAGAAATTTGAAATCTAACAGTTGGATTTGGAATTATGTCCAAATCAAATTTGGAAGAGGTCGTTGTAAGTGCAGTTCGATGGACATTGTTGGAAATCGACTGTACGGGCCTTGATAAAATTATTAAAAATATCTATAATTTGTGTAAAATCATAAAATATGATTTGGGAAAAATTGGGCTGAAAATTTGCATATTTGAAAAGATAAAAATAGATATTTATCGAAATGAACTAGTTATGAACTAGAATTAAAATCAATTTATTTTTGAAATAAATAAATTGAATTTGAAAGTGATTTTAAAAATAACCAATATTCTCAATATGTGAATTGGGCTGGAATTGAATCGAAATTATCTTCGGAATATTTCGATGTTGGATTTCGTGACCATACAGATATTGTTATGGGAATTTGAAAGATATATTTTATATCGTTATTTCCAGTACGATATTTGTTGGTTTCAGAATTTGATATTGAATATAAGCCGGTATATTTTCTATTCAGAGCCTTCTATTTAATATCGAATGTGATTTAGGGTTTATCGTGAATCGTGTTTTATATGACATTGGTTCTTTAACCCAGTTAAAGGCAAGATGTTGATTTTTGAAAAGAATAAAACTAAGTGGAGTTTTAATGAATCTTTAATTAGATTGAAATGTGAATTGATATTTTAAATTATCAAGTCTGAAAGGTGATCGAAAATGGAGTACCACCAGTTTTGCTCCAAAGAGATAGTTAAATCTTTAATTAGATTTGAACGTGAAATGGTAATTAATTTTACCGATAACACCGTGGTGTTAGATATGGAGTATTACCAGTGTTCTCCATGGGATATATAGGTTGGGATTGGGAAATAAAATAAATAATTACTTCGGTGTGGTACGCTAATCCCGACTAGTTTGAAATGATATCCAAAGGAAGATTAAAGAATAAATTTAGAAGAATTTATCTTGGATAAAATTAATGGGAACCTTTCCCTAAGAATGTGATTTTGTGAATAAAAGAATATTCTGAATTGGAATGAGGCGTTCGTTGTGTTTGTGTAACATTTGTTTATTATATACGTGGGTTATTCAGAAAGGCCGGGTTATACCCATTCTGAATAACCGATTCGACGAGATGTCGAAGATGAAGACGGTGGTTGAAGACCGGAAGTCTTCACATCGTTTGGGTGATTACTGATGATCTCGATTGGGCTGTACACCCAAGATGAGGGAAACAGTTGGTGATCGTCCAGACGTACCTGGAGATCGATGGATATGCGAAGAAAGTGCCTCCAGTTTCGTTCAGACCCAGAACGAACTTGTAAATGGATTGTGTGTCTGACATTGGATTTTATTCTGTGTTGATTGATCTCTATTAAATATACATCTGTTTGGCGGCGGAGAATTTATTCTCTTGCTTAACGCCCTTCTTGAGACATACGAGCTCAGAGGTTGTATATCGATGGACATCAGTCGCATGGAGTGAATTGTCAGTGTGGCACGAGTAAGTGGCAATTGATCAGGGCTTCTGTTGAAAAGCAAAGTCTTGTGGTTGATGATCAAAGCACGGCCTGTGTGGTGCAGCTTTGTGTATAGCGTGAATTCGCGAGCCTCACACCTCGGTATGAGTCAAAAACGGGATAGTGAGTGCAGGGAGAGCACGACGTTTCTTTCTAGCTAGGGTGGTGTCAGTGACCTACCAGCCCTGACATTTATATACTTTTTACCTGTGTGGTTGTTGTATACGAGGCGCCTCGGATATAGGTCTGTAAGGACCGGGAAAAGTGTGTTCAGGAATAATTAATCCTCAAAAGTAAGAGAGGACCGGCCCTGAAGATCCAAGGATCATAGTGGGGTCCTGAGGCATTTGCTAGAGTGTCTTGAACGCGGAGAGGAGCTTGCCCCTTGCCTCGACTCATGATGGAATCCAAATTCCAATACGTGATATTGCGGTTTTATTTGTAGAACCTAGTATGGCGACATAGTGGTATGGGTCATTCATGCCGCCTATGATTGATATTTATGATTGAAATTGTTTTGACACTATACACCTATAATAGTATCAAATAATGTGTTTTAAACGTATCAAGCATGCTTTGGCCGTTATAAGGTAAAAACCCTGTCCTCCGGCTTGCGTTGCATTGTGTGATGGGACCTGGGTCTTATAACAGCTTCATTTTTCTTTATTTAGCATTGCTCTGTTTGTTTTATGCACTGGTATTCTTGGGAGGAAACCCGTTCCGTGTCATACGGCGTGGTCCCTTGATTTACCTAACTTTAAAAATAAAGATTAATAACTGTTTTAGTTCTCACACCAGTCACATGACTGACCTGGAGTTTATTGTTTTAACCTAAACTCCGGGTGCCTTTATTTTCGACACGGGCAGCTAGTAGTTTTGGTTTTGCAGATTTATATTCACAGGGTCCTGATTTACAGCTGGAACGATGCTCGGAAAGCTCTGTATCCGTGTATCACTTTCAGTTGTGTTTTGTATATTTTTCCGCTGCTATGTAATTTATTGTAATCTCTGATATTTGTTGAATGTAATTTATTCATTTATACTCTGTATATTCTTGTATCTGATGGAATTGTTGTAATAACAATGAAATGTTCTTCTGTCTGCGTTCCGATTTGTCTTCTCCTCAATGCTATCCGCGCTTTCCTTCACGGGGGAGTTCGGGTCGTGTCAGTTCCTTTGCTAGTCGCCATGTATTTTGATACTCTTACGGATCATTTCCTTCTCTTGATGTTATGATATTTGCTACACTTATTTATAGGGCAGAGGAATACAGTGCCAGGCCTTTAGAAGGAAGGAAATAAATCCTTTTTATATAAATCTCCTATAAAGAAAACTAATTTGTTTCTAGTTAATGTCTATATGATATGCTTTCATTGTAATAAATGTCATTAACTTTCTGTCCTTTCATATTTTTTCATTTATAATTTTTCATTCATGTTTTCTATTTTATGCTTTCCTAGGTTGTATCTCCACTGTATGGTAACATTTGAATATAGGCACAAAGACTAATGTTAGGAAAAAATAATTCTGGTAATTTTTTCAAATCAAACCTTCTTTACCATATATAAAAATTAATTGATTGTATCATGTAAAGATGAAATAATTTGAATACTTTTGTATTTTCTCCTAAAACATGAATGTTTATTGGTTACAAAATTAATGATGACTTATTGTATTCCTTTTTTATTACTTGTTATCCCGGTGAACGTTGACTAACAAAATAAATAAATTTATGTTGAATAAGGATTTAGAACATAAATGCTGGCTAACAATTTTAGGAAAATGTTAAGATGGCTAACTTACATACGTATATCTTCTCCCTTGTAATTGTATATGGATAATTTAGGTATTTAAAATAAATTTCCTTATCTTTTAATAATTATTTATTTGTATCATGTAAAGATGAAATAATTTGAATACTTTTGCATTTTCTCCTAAAGCATGAATTTTTATTGGTTACGAAATTAGCTCTTTTAATAATTACTTATTTAACCTTTACATATGCCATTAGGCATACATTAACAAAACCCATAACTTTGATTGATTAAACATTGGTCTTATCATTAAATGTTAATTGATTTTCACATTCCTTTCTTCGTGTTCAGATGTTAATCTCAATACCTCATCTAACATTTTATTTAAATCTTTATATTACAATATCTTTTTATAGAAGCATCTTGTTGACAAACTCTTTTTTATGTTCATTAATATATTTTTTTTCTTTTTCTTTCAATGATATTTACAATACATATATTGCAACAATCAAGACTAATAAACTAATATAAATAACTCGATTTAAAACATATGTGATGACTTATTGTATTCCTTTTTTGTTACTTATTATCCCGGTGAACATTGACTGACAAAATAAATAAATTTATGTTAAATAAGGATTTAAAACATAAATGCTGGCTAACAATTTTAGGAAAATGTTAAGATGGCTATTTACGTATATATATATATATATATATATATATATATATATATCTTCTCCCTTTTATTTGTATATGGATAATTTAGATATTTAAAATAAATTTCCTTTTCTTTTAATAATTATTTATTTAAACTTAACATATGCCATTAGGCATAAATTAACAAAACCCATAACTTTGATTAAATATTGATATTATCTTTTAGTAATTGGTATACATGTTGTTCAGAAAGCAGGTTGGATTTTTCCAAATATAGCGTATATATTATGTAACCATCATTTATGTCATTTTTACTGTACATGATGAGATTTAATTATACATATTATGTAACCATTTATTGTATATATTATATAATGATTATTCTTGTCATTTCTATACAATATGGTATATACTTGATTGTTGGAATCAAAATTAATTTGTTCCATACCAGATTCAATTTATTAGTGCAAAAATAGAATGAAATAATTAAAAGTTTCACATGATTCAATTCAGTTGTAAAGTAATTGCAAAAGAACTCCTTTTATAACTTATCTCAATTGATTGTTGTTTCCTTAAATGTAAAATCATTTAAAGGTTTAATAAACAGT
Organism: Allium sativum; assembly: GCA_030737875.1. Taxonomy (NCBI): domain Eukaryota; kingdom Viridiplantae; phylum Streptophyta; class Magnoliopsida; order Asparagales; family Amaryllidaceae; genus Allium; species Allium sativum. The sequence goes on along the minus strand of CM060918.1, from coordinate 20,039,505 downwards.
AAAATAACCCGATGTAAAGTAAAATCAAAAAAGAATAAAGAAAAAAAGAAAGAGTTTCATATATTGAAAATATGAGAAGTGAATATTTGGTAAGAACATAAAACTAAAGGTTGATTAACAAATTGGAATATGGCAGCCAATTAAGTGCAAATTGGTATACATGTTGTTCAGAAAGCAGTCAATTAAGTGCAAATTTGTATATACTTGATTGTTGGACTCAAAATTAAGTTGTTCCATACCTGATTCAATTTATTAGTGCAAAAATAGAATGAAATAATTAAAGTTTCACATGATTCAATTCAAATAAACCCGGAAGCAATTATTGGAAAAAGGAAAAAAAATTAGTATGAGAAGAAACAAAAGTAAAGTCAGTCATACATGCAACGTGGCAATAGCAGAATATAATACAATCATAAAGCTAATGAACGCATTAAAATTAGAGCAGCTCTTATATGAAAATAAAAGTTTTTATACACTGTAAATTCAACCAAAAATCATCATCAACAAATGTAAGTGATTTGCATTCGAGCCAAAACCCAAGAACAAATTCAAATAAACCCTAAACCAAATTTCAACTCAAACCATCAAAGTTGAGTTCACAGCGTAAAATCAGAAACATAAATCGGAGAACACATACCATTGATCAGGTTGATATCCTCAATCCAAATAAAAAATTATTGAAAATCAAAATGGTTTTAAACAGCCTAAAAATTGAAATGGGAAAAACTTATATGCTCCTTCAAATAATCAACCAAAACAGATGTATATATATCTACAGAGAGAGAGATAGATCATAAATTCATGCGCTAGAAAATCAACAAACAAAAAGTAACATTAAAACCTAAAATTATATGAAGTACATAGAATTAGAAGGAATTGACATGCACAAAATCTAAATGATTATTAGCAAATTAAATGTAAAGTTTAGAGTAGTAAAGTTAACCCGAATAAGAAAATTCATACCAAATTTGATATCAAAGAATCCTCAATTATCAAAGCCATCAAATTTGCAAAGCATCACTCCATGGAATAGGAAACCTATAGTAAACGTAAAAGGAAGAGGAGTAAAATTAAGAGGAAACAAAAAATAAGTAAAAAATATGCGCAGAACCAAATTAGGAAGAAGAGATCGTGGGAGATTGTGGAAAGGAATGGCATATGGTTAAGAAATGTTGAAATGTTCTATTTAAACTGTAGAATTCCAATTAATTTAAAAGCATTAATTTCAACATTAAATTCTAAAATAAAATTTAATTTCTGAAAGGTAAAATATAGTTGTATTCTAATTATACAAATTGAAACATATTAATAACTTTACAAAATTCAAGAGGTTATTTGGTACTAATCATTGAATAGAAAGGAAAGAAATCAAGGAAGATAATTATAGGTATATGCATATATGTATATGTTGATAGTTTTTACACATTTAAACAATTAAAATTAAATACACAAAGGTAGCTATATCTGAATTTAATGAAACTAATTATGACATCAGCATTAGAAATGTTCTAGTATTTTAAAAGGGAAATATTTAAATTTTAAAAAGTGTAACAACCTGGAAAATACAAGCCAATTTAAAAAGTTTAAATTGGTTATTTTAAAGGAATTTAAACAATCGAAATAGAATATTTCAATAAAATAATGAGTTAGAAATGGTGCGGCAGTTTGAAAATTTGAATTCAAATTCTGACTGACTCTACCGGGTGCAAAATAAAACGGATTTTAGTGAAACGAAAAATATTTAAATCTGTTTATGAATATCTTTCTAACGAATCTGAAAAATCGAAGTTTCATAGCGGGAATCAAAAGTTATGGCAAAATGAATTTTCAGAAAGGTTGCTATAGAGAATATATAGCCCTTGAAAATAGACATTTTGCAAACGACCTCGGAATTCGACGAAACCACTTTTGTTGGATCCGGGATGTCAAATTATTGCTACTTTTCAAATTTCATAATTTTTGAAGCTAGTATGTGAGCGTGGAAAAAGAAAACGTGTTTGGTTGATTTCTGTTAAATTGGATCGACCAGAAAATGGCCATTTTTCAAACGGTCTCAGAATTCGGCGAAACTAGTTTTGTTGGGACCGTAGCTTCAAAACATAGCTAGATTATTTTTTTGGAATTTTTCGAATCAGTTTGTGGCCTTGGCAAATTGAAATGTACGTTCAAATCGAATATTGAATGTTTTATATTTTAATTTGAAGAATAACTAACTGTAACAGTTGAACTGGCCTACGAAACATATCCCATTGTGTTTGGGATAGGGGTATTTAGCTGGAGACGACAGTCGTTGGGTTTGGATGGGTGTTCGTATGGAAGAACACTATTTAGGAAATTAAATAAAGCCCCGGCCAATAGAAATTTTTCATTCATAAATTTAAAAATAAAAAAAACTTCAGAAACCCCCCCCCCCCCGCCTCCCTCGACTTCGACGACGCACGATATTCCCCCCTTCCCAGCCATTTTCCGACCGCCACAGCCACCATTAGCCCCACCCCTAGTTTAACTTTTTGTAGCTCTCCTCCTCCTCTTCAAATCCATATCTACCACTCCCCCTATCGTCTTGTATTTCGTGCGAACGACCTCCCTAAAGTCCCAACCTTTCCGCCGCTGCCACCATCGCCAGAGGCGATCGAACTGGCCGTGACCACCAAGCGCAGAAACCCCTCTCCTTCCTCTTCGACGTAGCATAAGCTGATCGACCTCTCGTGCAACGGATTTGCTGCAAATTCGAAAGCTAGTTTCAAAGGTACAAAGGAGGTATACGGCTTTGATTTTCAAAACTGAAAATAACACTTTTAAGTGTTGCAAACTGTGAAAAATCGTATCTTTATCATGTGTTAACGAAATTCGACGAAACAGGAAACATCGTGACCGCAAGGATGCTCTCTACAGTCTAGAAGTGTCCGGAATTTTTCTGAGCATGCTAGGATTTTTAGAAAAGCAACAACCAATGTGAGATTTCTAAACCGAACTTGTGAATGGACATGTGTTGTATAAGTTATATAAGCGAAATATGAATTATATACGTGTTGTATACCTCATTGTACACGCGTTGTATAAGTTGTATAAGCGAAGTATGAATTATACATGCATTGTATAAATGATATGTGTGTTGGAATGGAAAAATATATATTTATGTACGAATATATATATACACTCCCCTCGTCCACAAACCATGGGCGATATTTATTGATTGTAAACTGGTGCGAAAATTTTGGTGAATAATGCGAATGGTTGATAGGATTGTTTGTGGTTGATATTGTTTGGATTGTGGTTAAAAAATACCATTGTGGTTGAAAAATACCCATTTTTGATTGAAACAAAATTGGAATAAATTATGGAAAAGAAAAACAAACTCGCCTGCATGCGAATTAGATGTATGAAATCCCCATTGTCAAAAACCTCGAGGTTTTAAGGTAGAGCAAGGAGTCGTACTCGGGACGGTGCCGGTTTTAAATACCCTGTTGTTATGCTGCCGAAATTTTCAATAATATTCATGTGTTGAATATAAGATTGAACAATAAAATTTACACTTTTACTGTGAATATGAAGTGCTAAAAATGTTCATGTGTTGAATGAATATTTTAGATGATAAAAATATCACTCTATCATGTAAATGACTCGCTAAAAATGTACAAATGTTGAAACAAATATTTGTTTGCTATGAATATTATTTTTAACATGTAGGCGAACTAAATAAAAAAGTCATGTGTTGAAATATATTTTTGTTTGCCAAAAGTATCATTTTTATGCGAAATATGAAGTGTTAAAAATAACCACTTGTTCAAATAAATATGTGTGGGTTGAAAATATTATTTTTAACATGTGTAGGAAGTGTTAAAATAACCATAAGTGGAAATAAACCTTTGTTCCCTAGAAATATTATTTTTAGCTTAGTTTTGCACATATATATACATGTGTTGAATAGGAAATGGATTAGCTGTTGGGTATAGAATTTATTTGCGTGCCCGACAAATAGGTAAACCTTAATGAGTTGGATGTGCAAATTTTATTATTATATCAACTGCTGTGAATGCCATTGGATGCGGAGTGCTGGTTGTTCTGTGTGTAATAATAAACATCGCCATAGGATAGTAACAATTAATTTTGAACTACACTATATGGCATACTTCTTGACAATAGGCATACTTCATCATATACCACATAAGCATTTGGAACTTGTGCGACGAGGTTGAAGATTTACCATATGAGCGAGAGGCTTGTATGGCGATGACTATATATTACAGGTTGAACTGATGACTGATCTGGACTATATAAATTGTAACGGTAAACTGAAAGATTAATAAAACCCCATATGGGTCCGGAGATGACAATAAACACGTCTCTCTGGTCATTAAGGCACAAAAACCATTTATAGGGTGACGAGAATTTATTCACTGGAGTTACGTTCTATACACACTCCCTGTGGACACCGGAATATATCACTATAAATATGTGCATTCTTATTAGGATTTATTGGGTACCTAATACGGCCCAATAAATTTCCAAACCCCTTCCCGTACAAAGGAGGTTATGGCGAAATTTTTCGAAATATAAAGGTGTTAGTGAAATATTTAAAGTGAAAACGATATAGAAATCGCCGAATGAATTATATTTATATATATATGTGAATTAAACTAAAACGAATCGAGGCCATGCAGTTCGCGTTTTGAAATCGTAACTTCAAACGATTATACCAAAAGATCCGACCATCGGATTTTCATGAAACTGGAATCATTGGGTTTGCTTTGGGAATATCTTCCCAACGATATAAACTTTGTTAAGATCCAACAGTTAGAATTTCAGATATGTGTAAAACAAATTTAGGGAAAAACAGCGCTAGTGCCTTGGCATAACCTGAAACTTCGTTTAATTAAATAGGGTCGTTTTTAAACAAATAAAAGTGGCAATATATCGTTATAAAATATTATAGATGATATAGAATAGAAATAAACCGATTTTGCTTGGTTTGCTTGATATTTGGTGGTTGAATGTGTTTGACATGAAAATTATACCAAGGAACTGAAATGTGAATGTCGAATGATTTAACCATGTGAAGAATTGGTTTGAAAATCTAATTATATGCGGATTATTTGGAAAGGCCGAGTTAATTCTCATTTCAAATAATCGATCGACGGTTAGAATTCGAAGAGTTGAAGACGGTTCAAGACCTACGATCTTCACATTGGATGGATGGGCGCTACTGATGCTTATGATTGGAGTAGCTATCTTGAAGGAGCTGAAGTGGTAGCCGTCCGGACGTATTGTTGATTGTACGGAATGCAAGGAATTTGGTGCCTCCGGCTTCGTTCAAACCATAAACGAACTTTTAAATGGACTGTGTGTCTGACATTGGATTTTGTTCTGTGCTGATTGATCTCTATTAAATATATATCTATTTGGCGGTGGAGAATTAATTCTCTTGCTTAACGCCCTTCTCTGAGACATACGAGCTCAGAGGTTATATATCGATAGAAATCAGTCGCATGGAGTGAATTGCCTGTGTGGCACGCCTAAGTGGCATATGATCAAGGCTTCTGTTGAAAAGCAAAGTCTTGTGGTTGATGATCAAAGCATGGCCTATGTGGCGTAGCTTTGTGTATAGCGTTGATTCGCGAGCCTCACACCTCGGTATGAGTCAAAAACGGGATAGTGACCGCTGGGAGAACACGACGTTTCTTTCTAGCTACAGTGGTGTCAGTGACTTGCCAGCCCTGAAATTTATATATACTTTTCACCTGTGTGGTTGTTGGAATGCGAGGCGCCTCGATTATAGGTCTGCAAGGACCGGGAAACGTGTCTTCAAGAATGACTAATCCTCAAAAGTAAGAGAGGACTGGCCCAACCGATTCCAAGGACCGCTGTGTGTGATCCTGAGACATTTGCTAGAGTATCTCGAACGGAGAGGAGCATTCCCCTTGCCTCGACTCATGATGGAATCCAATTTCCAATACGAAATTGCGGATTTGATTGTATTACTAGTATGGCGACATAGTGGTATGGGTCATTTATGCCGTCTATGATTGATATTTATGATTGAATTCGCTTTTGAAACATATATGCACTAGTAATAATATCAAACACTTTTGTTTTATATGTATAAAGCATCTCTTGGCCATTATAAGGTAAAAACTCTATCCTCCGGCTTGTTGCATTGTGTGATGGAACCTGAGTCTTATAATGGCTTCATTTTTATAAAAAGCATTGCGATGATTTAATAATTTACTTTATTTCATGCACTAGCAATCATTGGAGTAAACCCGTTCCGCGAAAGTGGCTTGGTCTCTTGATTTGCCTTATTATTGTTGTTTTATTAGTTAAGTAGATTTCTCATACCAGTCCCATGACTGACTCGTAGTTTGTTTCACATTGCAAACTCGGGTGCCCCCCTTATTTTCACATGGGCAGCCCAGTAATAGGTAGCTGGCGTATTTTGGCTTTGCACCGCAGCAGAGGTGCACCTTTTGGATCATGACGAGGCTTGACTTCATAGTGTTGACTATTGATTTTCCTCCATTGTTATTATATGTATATGATTCCGCCTCGGGCGATGTAGACTGATGTTTCTTTATGTACTCTCTATATATATGTACTGCTTATGGAGATGTAGACTGATCATGTATCTTTATTCACTAAGTTGTATCCTGCACTGTGCTCCCTGATGTTGTGATATGTATGATTCCGCTGTCATATTTGTGTAAATTATTCTATTTCCTGCTTATGCTATTATCTGTACTCTGCTAATGATAATTAATGTGTTATATTCCAATGATTATCCTTAACACCGTAGCATAGGGTTTTGGGATCGTCACAAAAATATTTTACTTTCAAATAATTTATGGATTCTAATTAAAATCTCGCAAATGAATGAAACTTGCGAATTTTACTATCATAATCATATATATGTAAATGGTAAAGAAATGTTAAAATATTGAAATATTCTATTTAAACTATAGAATTCCAATTAAAATTGTACTCCTTTATTAGTTGATATGTTTCATATAATTAGTTTTTCATTCCTTAAATAAAATTGTGCTCCTTTATTAGTTAAATAAGTTAAGGGAAAGGAAAGGTTTCCTTCTGTGAATAAATTTAATAAGTAATCACCTTGCACAAATATGTATATAAGAGTATATTTGATACAATCTAATTTATATACACATTAAACTATAATAAAGATTTGTTTGTGAAACCAAATGCAATATTGCTTTTATTTAAATGAAACTTAGAAAAGTTCTAAATGAATCTAGATTAATTAATAATTATATCGATATATGTTATGTAATTTTATCTTTTTAGGATAACGTAAGTAACGTATATATGATTTAATTAAATAAATAGATTAACAGACATTTCATGTAACGACCCAGGAATTTTCGACTCCGAAAATTGACACAAATACCAATATCGACTATTCAGACATCGGAAATACTGGATAGTTAATAGAAAGAAGGTAGAGGGTGAGAATAGATAAGGTAGAACTATTAGAATAAAAGAAGAAGAACATAACAACATCAGAGTAACACGAATCTCACAGTGGAACGAATAAAATATAGTATATAAAATAACATTGAAAACACAAATATATATTTGTATATTAGAGTATAACACTTACATCACAGCGGAAATAAGCAATAGCTATAAAATGCTGTTGAAGCCTCCTTGAAACGATAAGGAATTCCGCTCGATCTGAATCCATCGTTAAACCGACCAAGACCGTTCGAAACCCCTGATTGTTTTGAGAACATGGCAAATCAGAACGCAAATAGAAGAACATTTCATTGTATATTACAACAATTTCGTCAGATTACAAGAATATGCAGAGTATGAATGAATAAAATACATTCGATAAATATCAGAGATTACAATAAATTACATAGCAGCGGAAAAATAATATAATACACAACTGAAAGAGATATATGGATACAGAGCTTTCTGGATATCGTTCCGGCTGTAAACCAGGTTCCTGTGAATATAAATCTACAAATCCAGAACTACTAGTGTAACAACCCGAAAAATGCGAGCCAATTTAAATTTTTTATTTTGGCAATTTTAGCGAATTTTGAATATTTAAAATAAATTATTTTAAATAAAAACGACAAAAAAATTATTTTGAATATAATTCAAACGTATATTATATAGATCGTCGTTAGAATATAAATATTTATTTATAATTATATGAAAGGAATTGAAAATGGCGCGGTAGTTCTATAATTCGATTTCAAATTTCAAATGAATGTACCGGGTGCAAAATAAACCGGAATTTAGCGAAACCAAAAATATTAGAATCTAATTGAGAATATCTTTCCAACGAATCCGAAAGATTGAAATTTCATAGCGGGAATCAAAAGTTATGTCCAAATGAATTTTCAGAATAGTCGCTATGGAATTCTGGCCCTTAAAATGGAAATTTTGCAAACGACCTCGGATTTCGACGAACCCACTTTTGTTGGATCCGTGATGTCAAGTTATTGCTAGGTTTCAAATTTCGTAATTTTTCGATTCAATATGTGAGCGTGGCAAAGGAAAATGCGTTTGACCAGTTTCAGTTGATTTTAATCGACTGGAAAATGGCCATTTTTCCAACGGTCTCAGAATTTGACGAAATTAGTTTTGTTAGGACTGTATCGTCAATACGAAGCTAGAAAATATTTTTTTGGAATTTTTTTGAGTTAGAATGCGGCCCCAGCAAATTGAAATGTACGTTTAAAATTCAATATAAAGATTTAAATGTTAATTTAAATGGAAACTGATCGAAACGATGGAACTGGCTTACGGGACATATCCCATTGTGTTCGGAATAGGGGTATTTATCTAAGGGCGACATTCGTTGGGTTTGAATTGGACTTCGTGTGGAGAAAAATACATTTTTTGAAGGATAAAATAATATATATATAAGGCCATTATCTCCAAGCCCTAGGTCAAACCCTTAGTCGCTGGTCAAACTCAAAAACGCGCCTCCAAACCCAACGGCGGACAACGATCGATTTTTCATTCCCTCCGATCTCGAAATACACTTCGAACTAAATTATGATTCATACATGAAATCGAAGCACTCTCTTAGATCTTCGTATCAATACCACTTTCTACATCCATCGTTGGATCTTTCGTTCAATTTCAAGCCATAAAGGACTGGCGTTCGCACTCGATTTCTGCCGCCCCTAGGGGTTCGAGCTCACCGCACCGCCGCCTGTAGGTGGAGAAGGAGGAGATCGTTGTCATGGAAGGGTCTGATGCAATTTCGGTCAGCTGAAGAGGCGGCAAGATCGAACCCTAATCGGGTATGATGGGTTCGGTTATGCGGGGTTCCTGAGTAAATGATGAACAACAAAGGTTGATACCCTTTTCCCTTATATTAGTCTAATTAAGTTAGTATATTAAACAGCGATTAAATTTTATAAATAAAATTAACATGAGTTTATTTTAGAGTAGAAAATATACTATGTTTTAGAAAATATAAAGGCAAGTTGTTGTTTTTTTTTAAATAAAGATTGAATTTTTATAATAGGAAAGACTATTTTTTTTAAATAAAGAAAGTTAAAGAAAGTAAAATTTTATATGAACAAAGTCGAGAATTTTATATGAACAAAGTCGAGAATTTTATATGAACAAAGTCGAGAATTTTATATGAACAAAGTCGAGAATTTTATATGAACAAAGTCGAGAATTTTATTGTTTGAAAAGCGATTGAAAATGTGACATTTATCTTATAGAAAACGTTTTAAAAATATATTTTTTATAGAGTAGAGATAATAAAAATATGATCTTTATATAGTATAGATTATAAAAATATAATTTTTATAAGGTAGAGAATATAAAAATACGATTTTTATATATATAACGAAATAAAAATCTGATTTTTATTATAAGTATAGTGATATAAAAATGTGATTTTTATCCATATGGCGTTGGAATAAGAATGTGATCTTTAATGTGAACAGCGTGACAAAGATTATGTTGGGAGTATGGGCGAATCCAGATGTTCAGAAATTGAGAAATAAAACTGATGGAGTGGATCCCTCGGTGAGAACTTCTCACTTTAATTCTTGTTTTCTAGTTAAAATTATATACTAGGATGCAGACGGTGCTTAGCAGCACCTGACACCATCGTCCACAGACCATGGATGGCTTGTTTGTTTGTTTGATTTTGATGTGTAGTTGATCGTGTGTTGTGAAATGAAATAAAATATTTATATAGAAAATAAATATTGTATAGTTAAAAATAGAATTTTTAACGCGTATATAAAATGAAATAAATAAATATAAACGAATCGGACAATTTGTTTGTATACACATATTTGATTGATATTGTTTGAGACGATAAATTTTACACATCGCCCAACTGCACAAATAAAAATCTGTGTTTGTTGATTTGAAACCCCACACGGGTATTGGGATAAAATACGGCGTACACTAATCCCAGTAATTAGTTGTATGTCGATCGATTGATTGACAGGCTGTTATAAGCGTTAGATATCTATATTTGATGCTTATACAGAGTAGTGCACTTTGGATGATTGTTGATTATTTATCGTTGCTATTTATATACATGTGTTGTATGAAATCCATATAGTTAACGCTTTGATTGAGCCTCATTCCAATTTAGAAAATAAAGAATATTATAAAATAAAGGTTCATGTGTTGACAGTACTCATCCGTTGAGATTAGTCATGTGTTGAACGAAATATTTTAACAATAAAATTTACATCTTTATCATATATTAAATTAGAAACTAACTGAAAAATAGATAAGATGAGTGGTCTCCTGGATATTGATCTGATGTTGGTTTCGGCCTTCGAGGTTAATATTTAGGGAATCGTTCTCTTACTAATTTACTGTTGGAGTCTGATTTGAAATCAAACGATAGATAGCATAATTTTTATAAAATGGATTCAAATTGAATTGAATATAAAGTGAATTCGAATTGAATTGAATATAAAACGAATTCGAATTGAATTGAATATAAAGTGAATTCGAAATGAATTGAATATAAAACGAACTCGAATTGAATTGAATATAAAACGAATTCGGATTGAATCGAATATAAAGCGATTTCGAATTGAATATAAATGGAATTCGAATTGAATTGAATATAAAGTGAATTCGAATTGAATTGAATATAAAACGAATTCGAATTGAATTGAATATAAAGCGAATTCGAATAGAATTGAATATAAAGCGAATTCGAATTGAATTGAATATAAAGGGAATTCGAATTGAATTGAATATAAAGTGAATTCGAATTGAATTGAATATAAAGGAAATTCGAATTGAATTGAATATAAAGTGAATTCGAATTGAATTGAATGTAAAACGAATTTTAATAGAATTGAATATAAAACGAATTCGAATTGAATTGAATATAAAGTGAATTCGAATTGAATTGAATATAAAACGAATTCGAATTGAATTGAATATAAAACGAATTCGAATTGAACTGAATATAAAACGAATTCGAATTGAATTGAATATAAAATGAATTCGAATTGGAATTGAATAAAATCGAATTTGAATTGAAATCAATTTGAAATGAATTTAAAACGAATTTATATTCGGAAAAATTCAATTTTGATTTGAATCTGAAATGAAGTTGAAATCGTTTTGAAAACGAATTTAAACGATTTATAAAATTCATTTTAAATAGAAATCGACGAAGTATATATTATATTATATATATATATATATATATATAGTATAATGGCCTGAATAGAACGCGCCGCACTGCGGCAGTTCGCGAATTTTGACCATTAACTTCGAACGGATATTGCGGGAGATCCGACCGTCGGATTCTCCTGAAATCGGAAACGTTGGGTTTGTATCAAAAAGAGCTTTCCAATGAATATTAGAAATTTGAAATCTAACGGTTGGATTTGGAGATGCGTCCAAATCAAATTTAGAAAAGGTCGTTGTAAGTGCAGTTCGACGACCGTTATTGGAAATCGACTGTACGGGCCTTGATAAAATTATTAAAAATATCTATAATTTGTGCAAAATCAAAATATATGAATTGGAAAGAACTGGGATGAAAAATTCCCTGTTTGAAAGGATAAAAATATATTTTTATCGAAATGAACTAGTTATGAACTAGAAATAAAATCCAATATTTTTAATTAAATAAATTGGGTTTGAAGTGGTTTCAAAAATAATCAGAATTTGATTTGAATATAAGCTGATACATTTTCAATTCAGAGCCTTGTATTTAATATCAAATGGAATTTTGGGTTTATCGTGAACTGTGTTTTAAATGACATTAGTTCTTTAACCCAGTTAAAGATTAAGACTAAGTGGAGTTTTAATGAATCTTTAATTAGATTGAAATGAGAATTGGTAATTTAAATCATCAAAATTTGGAAATGGTCGAAAGGGGAGTATCACCAGTTTTGCTCCGAGCGATAGTTAAATCCTTAATTAGATTTGAACGTGAAATGGTAATTAAATTTACCGATAACACTGTGGCGTTAGTTATGGGGTAATAACAGTTTTGCTCCATGGGATGAATAGATTGGGATTGGGAAATAAAATAAATAATTACTTCGGTGTGGTTCGCTAATGTCGACTAGTTTGGAAAACCACAATTTGGTTTGATAAGACATCCAAAGGAAGATTAAAGAATAAATTTTAAAGAATTTTTCTTTGATAAAATTAATGGGAACCTTTCCCTAAGAATATGAAATTTAGAAACTAGCTGTAGGTTAGTTAAGAAGAATGGTTTCCTGGGTATTGATCTGATGTTGGTTTCGGCCTTCGGGGTTAATATTTGGGGAATTGTTCTCTTACTAATTTACGGTTAGTGACTGATGAATTGGAATGAGGCGTATGTTGTGTTTTATAGCACTTGATTATAAGGTACGCGAGTTATTTAGAAAGGCCGGGTATAACCCATTCTGAATAACTGATTCGACGATGAGTCGAAGAGATGGAAGACGGTGCAAGACCGATGATCTTCACATCGAATGGATGAGTGCTACTGATGCTCACGATGGGAGTAGCTACCTTGAAGGGGGCTGAAGTGGTAGCCGTCCAGACGTACTTGTTGATTGTACGGATATGCGAGGAAAGTGCCTCTAGTTTCGTTCAGACCTAGAACGGACTTGTAAATGGATGGTGTGTCTGACATTGTATTACTTTATATTGTATTCGTTGATCTCTGCTAAATATATATCTGTTTGGCGGCGGAGAATTTATTCTCTTGCTTAACACCCTTCTCTAATACATACGATCTCAGAGGTTATATATTGGAAGAAATCAGTGGTACGATATGGATTGATAGTGTGGCATGCTGAAATGTAGTGATCCAGACTTTTGTTGAAAAGAAAAGTTTGGTGGATGATGATCAAAGCGCAGCTTTAGTATAGCACGGCTTTGTGTATAGCGTTGATTCGCGAGCCTCGCACCCCGGTATGGTGGTAAACTGATGGTTTGATCAGTATGCTTTTTAGTGGATGGGCACCTTAGTGGTGTCGTGGATTCAGTCGACCGAGATTGAGCTTAGTGCTCAAAGGGATAGAGTAAGCGGTGTTTTCTCTCGCCGAGACGTAAGCCGCAGTGATACTCGATTTCCCAAAAGTACGGATGTGCATTACGGTGTTTTCTCTTGCTGAGACGTAAGCCGTTGTAGATGGCACTACGCGATCGATCTTTCGAATAAGGAGCCACCATGATGGAAATCCAATTTCCAAATATGACATTTTGCGGTTTTGATTGTAGAGCCTAGTATTGGCGACATGATATATGGTACCCATGCCATCTATGATTGATATATTTATATTTGAAGTTGTTTTCTTCACTTATAGTAATAATATAAGATGAAATTTCACGTATCAAGCATATTTGGCTATTATAAGGGAAAACCCTATCCTCCGGCTTGCGTTGCATTGTGTGATGGGACCTGGGTCTTATAATAGCTTCGTTGTTCTTTATTTAGCATTGCGCTGTTTGTTTTATGCACTGGTATTCTTGGGAGGAAACCTGTTCTGTGTTATACAGTGTGGTCCCTTGATTTACCTAACTTTAAAAACAAAGATTAATAACTGTTTTAGTTCTCACACCAGTCACATGACTGACCTGGTGTTTATTGTTTTAACCTAATCTCTGGGTGCCCCTATTTCCACACGGGCAGCTAGTAGTTTTGGTTTTGCAGATTTATATTCACAGGATCCTGATTTACAGCTGGAGCGATATCCGGAAAGCTCTGTATCCGTATATCTCTTCTAGTTGTGCTTTGTATTGTTTTCCGCTGCGATGTATTTAAATGTAATTTAAATCTCTGATATTTTCTGTGTAATATTAATTCATACTCTGTATATTCTTGTATTCTGATGGAATTGTTGTAATATACAATGAAATGTTCTTCCGTCAGCGTTCTGTTGTGGCTTGTTCTCGAAGTATCCGCTCTTTCCTTACCGGGGAAGTTACGGGTCCTCACAGTTGGTATCAGAGCTCTGGTTTACAAAGCTAGAGAACATGACACATTAGAACCGAACGAAAGAACCCATCAGATATTGGATTAGTAGTATCCAATTAGAATGACTCGTTAGAGATAGGATCAGTAGTATCCTAGAACGAGTGTGAAGAGTATATTTTTAAAATAAAAATTTGAAAACAAACTTTGTTTTTAAAGTTAAAGTCAAGTATACGTATTTGAATATTTATTTATTTTGAATTTGGACAATCTAGTATATAAAGATTTTGCATATACGCGTCATGAACGTATATTCGAAGTTTTAATATACTGGATAGATATAGGATCACACTCTAGTCGCCCGAAGATGGTACTGATGATAGCACGTGCATCATCAGTATCTATGTTCGTGTTTCGAAGGTGTGATTTCTTTATATTTCCATTAGACTAGTGTGAGAACCAAAATTTAACTAGATAGATTTATTGTTGTGATTTGGCATCAAAAACATGATTTTCTGTATATGTAGTAAAATTATGAATTTGAAACGTTAATCCACTAATTGATTGATGTTTGTGTTGTTTGTTTATTTGTTTGATAATTTTGAACCATTTAGCCAAATTATATCAAATAGTGAACTGTATGGAAAATTAGTTGCAAATGCTTGCATATACTTGTACTTACATTGAACAGGTCATTGCAAAGAGGCTAGAGCAGAAGAATAAAATTGTTTGCCCGACAAATAGGTACATGTTTACCATAATTTACTGTTTTGTTTGGGTGATGATGATTTTATGAGCCGATTGGCTAGCCTCTTGGCTTTTTCTTTTTCATTTTGAGATCAGAGGGCATGTATGGCAATTTCGGGATTTTCCCGGTGCTCCCGGGAGGTTATGGAGAAATTTTTCGAAAATTTAGGGTGTTAGCCAAATTTTTGAAAAATTTGAAAAGTTCTTAGGAACTGAAAAGTTGAAGAACTTAAGCCGTAATCAAAATACAGGAAGTTGAGTTGATTAGTAAAACAACTTTCGGCTTCGTTCCTTTTCCGGGATGAAAAGTTTTAAGTGGGGGAGATTGTAACAACCCGGAAAATGCGAGCCAATTTAAAAAATTTATTTTGGCAATTTTAGCGAATTTTGAATATGTAAAATGAATTGTTTTAAATAAAAACGACGAAAAATTTATTTTGAATATAATTCGAACGTATATTATATAGATCGTCATTAGAATATAAATATTTATTTATAATTATATAAAAGGAATTGAAAATGGTGCGGTAGTTCAATAATTCGATTTCAAATTTCAACTGAATGTACCGGGTGCAAAATAAACCAGAATTTAGCGAAACCAAAAATATTAGAATCTAATTGAGAATATCTTTCCAATGAATCCGAAAGATTGAAATTTCATAGCGGGAATCAAAAATTATGTCCAAATGAATTTTCAGAATAGTCGCTATGGAATTATGGCCCTTAAAAATGGAAATTTTGCAAACGACCTCAGATTTCGACGAAACCACTTTTGTTGGATCCGTGATGTCAAGTTATTGCTAGGTTTCAAATTTTGTAATTTTTCGATTCAATATGTGAGTGTGGCAAAGGAAAACGCGTTTGACCAGTTTTAGTTGATTTTAATCGACTGGAAAATGGCCATTTTTCCGATGGTCTCAGAATTTTACGAAATTAGTTTTGTTAGGACCTATCATCAATACGAAGCTAGAAAATATTTTTCTGGAATTTTTTTTAGTTAGAATGTGGCCCCAGCAAATTGAAATATACGTTTAAAATTCAATATAAAGATTTGATGTTAATTTAAATGGAAACTGATCGAAACGATGGAACTGGCTTACGGGACGTATCCCATTGTGTTCGGAATGGGGGTATTTAGCTAAGGGTGACATTCGTTGGGTTTGAATTGGAATTCGTGTGGAGAAAAATACATTTTTTGAAGGATAAAATAATAAAATAATATATATATGAGGCCATTATCTTCAAGCCCTAGGTCAAACCCTTAGTCGTTGGTCAAACTCAAAAACGCGCCTCCAAACCCAACGGCGGACAACGATCGATTTTTCATTCCCTCCGATCTCGAAATACACTTCGAACTAAATTATGATTCATACATGAAATCGAAGCACTCTCCTAGATCTTCGTATCAATACCACTTTCTACATCCATCGTTGGATCTTTCGTTCAATTTCAAGCCATAAAGGACTGGCGTTCGCACTCGATTTCTGCTGCCCTGGGGGTTCGAGCTCACCGTGTCGCCGCCTGTAGGTGGAGAAGGAGGAGCTCATCGTCGTGGGAGGGTCTGATGCAATTCCGGTCAGCTAAAGAGGCGGCAAGATCGAACCCTAATCGGGCATGATGGGTTCGGTTATGCGCGGGTTCCTGAGTAAATGATGAACAACAAAGGTTGATACCCTTTTCCCTTATATTAGTCTAATTAAGTTAGTATATTAAACAGCGATTAAATTTTATAAATAAAATTAACATGAGTTTTTTTTAGAGTAGAAAATATACTATGTTTTAGAAAATATAAAGGCAAGTTGTTGTTTTTTTTAAAATAAAGATTGAATTTTTATAATAGGAAAGACTGTTTTTTTTAAATAAAGAAAGTTAAAGAAAATAAAATTTTATAATAACAAAGTCGAGAATTTTATATGAACAAAGTCGAGAATTTTATATGAACAAAGTTGAGATTTTTATTGTTTGAAAAGCGATTGAAAATGTGACATTTATCTTATAGAAAACGTTTTAAAAATATAATTTTTATAGAGTAGAGATAATAAAAATATGATCTTTATATAGTTTAGATTATAAAAATATAATTTTTATAAGGAAGAGAATATAAAAATAAGATTTTTATATATATAACGAAATAAAAATCTGATTTTTATTATATGTATAGTGATATAAAAATGTGATTTTTATCCATATGGAGTTGGAATAAGAATGTGATCTTTAATGTGAACAGCGTGACAAAGATTATGTTGGGAGTATGGGCGAATCCAGATGTTCAGAAATTGAGAAATAAAACTGAAGGAGTGGATCCCTCGGTGAAAACTTCTCACTTTAATTCTTGTTTTCTAGTTAAAATTATATACTAGGATGCAGACGGTGCTTAGCAGCACCTGACACCCGTCGTCCACAGACCATGGATGGCTTGTTTGTTTGTTTGATTTTGATGTGTAGTTGATCGTGTGTTGTGAAATGAAATAAATTTTTTATATAGAAAATAAATATTGTATAGTTAAAAATAGAATTTTTAACGTGTATATAAAATGAAATAAATAAATATAAACGAATCGGACGATTTGTTTATATACACACATTTGATTGATATTGTTTGAGACGATAAATTTTACACATCGCCCAACTGCACAAATAAAAATCTGTGTTTGTTGATTTGAAACCCCACACGGGTATTGGGATAAAATATGGCGTACACTAATCCCAGTAATTAGTTGTATGTCGATCGATTGATTGACAGGCTGTTATAAGCGTTAGATATCTATATTTGATGCTTATACAGAGTAGTGCACTTTGGATGATTGTTGATTATTTATCGTTGCTATTTATATACATGTGTTGTATGAAATCCATATAGTTAACGCTATATGGTGATTGATTGAGCCTCATTCCAATTTAGAAAATAAAGAATATTATAAAATAAAGGTTCATGTGTTGACAGTACTCATCCGTTG
The DNA here is from genome assembly GCA_030737875.1 of Allium sativum. Classification (NCBI taxonomy): domain Eukaryota; kingdom Viridiplantae; phylum Streptophyta; class Magnoliopsida; order Asparagales; family Amaryllidaceae; genus Allium; species Allium sativum. Next base: position 20,021,397 of record CM060918.1, on the reverse strand, counting down.
AGATTAGTCACGTGTTGAAAGAAATATTTTAACAATAAAATTTACATCTTTATCATATATTAAATTAGAAACTAACTGGAAAATAGATAAGATGAGTGGTCACCTGGATATTGATTTGATGTTGGTTTCGGCCTTCGGGGTTAATATTTAGGGAATCGTTCTCTTACTAATTTACTGTTGGAGTCTGATTTGAAATCAAACGATAGATACCATAATTTTTATAAAATGGATTCGAATTGAATTGAATATAAAGTGATTTCGAATTGAATTGAATATAAAACGAATTCGAATTGAATTGAATATAAAGTGAATTCGAATTAAATTGAATATAAAACGAATTCGAATTGAATTGAATATAAAACGAATTCGAATTGAATTGAATATAAAGCGTATTCGAATTGAATTGAATATAAAGGGAATTCGAATTGAATTGAATATAAAGTGAATTCGAATTGAATTGAATATAAAACGAATTCGAATTGAATTGAATATAAAACGAATTCGAAGAGAATTGAATATAAAGCGAATTCGAATTGAATTGAATATAAAGGGAATTCGAATTGAATTGAATATAAAGTGAATTCGAATTGAATTGAATATAAAGGGAATTCAAATTGAATTGAATATAAAGTGAATTCGAATTGAATTGAATATAAAACGAATTCGAATTGAATTGAATATAAAACGAATTCGAATTGAATTGAATATAAAACGAATTCGAATTGAATTGAATATAAAGCGAATTCGAATTGAATTGAATAAAAAACGAATTCGAATTGAATTGAATATAAAATGAATTCAAATTGAATTGAATATAAAAGGAATTCGAACTGAATTGAACAGAAGCGAATTTGAATTGAAATCAATTTGAAATGAATTTAAAACGAATTTATATTAGGAAAAATTCTATTTTGATTTGAATCTGAAATGAAGTTGAAATCGTTTTGAAAATGAATTTAAACGATTTATAAAATTCGTTTTAAATAGAAATCGACGAAGTATATATTATATAATATATATATATATATATAATATAATATAATGGCCTGAATAGAACGCGCCGCGCCGCGGCAGTTCGCGAATTTTGACCATTAACTTCGAACGGATATTGTGGGGGATCCGACCGTCGGATTCTCCTGAAATCGGAACCGTTGGGTTCGTACCGAAATGAGCTTTCCAATGAATATTAGAAAATTGAAATCTAACGGTTGGATTTGGAGATGCGTCCAAATCAAATTTAGAAAAGGTCGCTGTAAGTGCAGTTCGATGACCGTTATTGGAAATCGACTGTACGGGCCTTGATAAAATTATTAAAAATATCTATAATTTGTGTAAAATCAAAATATATAAATTGGAAAGAACTAGGATGAAAAATTCCCTATTTGAAAGGATAAAAATATATTTTTATCGAAATGAACTAGTTATGAACTAGAATTAAAATCCAATATTTTTAATTAAATAAATTGGGTTTGAAGTGGTTTCAAAAATAATCAGAATTTGATATTGAATATAAGCCGATACATTTTCTATTCAGAGCCTTGTATTTAATATCAAATGGAATTTTGGGTTTATCGTGAACTGTGTTTTAAATGACATTAGTTCTTTAACCTAGTTAAAGATTAAAACTAAGTGGAGTTTTAATGAATCTTTAATTAGATTGAAATGAGAATTGGTAATTTAAATCATCAAAATTTGGAAATGATCGAAAGGGGAGTATCACCAGTTTTGCTCCGAGCGATAGTTAAATCCTTAATTAGATTTGAGCGTGAAACGGTAATTAAATTTACCGATAACACCGTGGCGTTAGTTATGGGGTAATAACAGTTTTGCTCCATGGGATGAATAGGTTGGGATTGAGAAATAAAATAAATAATTACTTCGCTGTGGTTTGCTAATCTCGACTAGTTTGGAAAACCATAATTTGGTTTGATACGACATCCAAAGGAAGATTAAAGAATAAATTTTAAAGAATTTATCTTTGATAAAATTAATGGGAACCTTTCCCTAAGAATATGAAATTTAGAAACTAGCTGTAGGTTAGTTAAGAAGAATGGTTTCCTGGGTATTGATCTGATGTTGGTTTCGGCCTTCGGGGTTAATATTTGGGGAATTGTTCTCTTACTAATTTACGGTTAGTGACTGATGAATTGGAATGAGGCTTATGTTGTGTTTTATAGCACTTGATTATAAGGTACGCGAGTTATTTAGAAAGGCCGGGTATAACCCATTCTGAATAACTGATTCGACGATGAGTCGAAGAGATGGAAGACGGTGCAAGACCGATGATCTTCACATCGAATGGATGAGTGTTACTGATGCTCACGATGGGAGTAGCTACCTTGAAGGGGGCTGAAGTGGTAGCTGTCCGGACGTACTTGTTGATTGTACGGATATGCGAGGAAAGTGCCTCCGGTTTCGTTCAGACCTAGAACGGACTTGTAAATGGATGGTGTGTCTGACATTGTATTCCTTTATATTGTATTCGTTGATCTCTGCTAAATATATATCTGTTTGGCGGCGGAGAATTTATTCTCTTGCTTAACGCCCTTCTCTGAGACATACGAGCTCAGAGGTTATATATTGGCAGAAATCAGTGGTACGATATGGATTGATAGTGTGGCATGCTGAGATGCAGTGATCCAGACTTTTGTTGAAAAGCAAAGTTTGGTGGATGATGATCAAAGCGCAGCTTTAATATAGCACGGCTTTGTGTATAACGTTGATTCGCGAGCCTCACACCCCGGTATGGTGGTAAACTGATGGTTTGATCAGTATGCTTTTTAGTGGATGGGCACCTTAGTGGTGTCGTGGATTCGATCGACCGAGATTGAGCTTAGTGCTCAGAGGGATAGAGTAAGCGGTATTTTCTCTCGCCGAGACGTAAGCCGCAGTGATACTCGATTTCCCAAAAGTGTGGACGTGCATTACGGTGTTTTCTCTCGCTGAGACGTAAGCCATTGTAGATGGCACTACGCGATCGATCTTTCGAATCAGGAGCCACCCTGATGGAAATCCAATTTCCAAATATGACATTTTGCGGTTTTGATTGTAGAGCCTAGTATTGGCGACATGATATATGGTACCCATGCCGTCTATGATTGATATATTTATATTTGAAGTTGTTTTCTTCACTTATAGTAATAATAAAAGATGAAATTTCACGTATCAAGCATATTTGGCTATTATAAGGGAAAACCCTATCCTCCGGCTTGCGTTGCATTGTGTGATGGGACCTGGGTCTTATAATAGCTTCATTATTCTTGGGATAAACAATAAACTCCAGGTCAGTCATGTGACTGGTGTGAGAACTAAAACAGTTATTAATCTTTATTTTAAAGTTAGGTAAATCAAGGGACCACGCTGTATAACATGGAACGGGTTTCCTCCCAAGAATACCAGTGCATAAAACAACAGCGCAATGCTAAATAAAGAACAATGAAGCTATTACAAGACCCAGGTCCCATCACACAATGCAACACAAGCCGGAGGAAAGGGTTTTTACCTTATAATAGCCAAGAATGCTTGATACGCTAAATTTCATGTTTTATTATTACTATAAGTGTATAGTGCTAAAATAATTTCAATCATAAGTATCAATCATAGACGGCATAAGTGCCCCATACCATTATGTCGCCATATATAGGTATACAATCAAAACCGCAAAGTCACGTATTGGAAGTTGGATTTCCATCTGTGAATCAAGGCAAAAGATAGTCCTCACCGATTCGAGACAATATAGCCTACCATGTCTCAGGATCAGACCTCGAGTGACCCTTGGATCGTTAGGGCCGGTCCACCGATGTGGATTAAAATGCCTGAACACTGCATTTCCCTGCCCTTTGGGGTGCAAATGAGCCCAATGGCTCCATCGGCTCCACATACTCACTGATATATCTGAGGTGCCTCGCAACCCAACAACCACATAAGTCAAACTCATCAGGGCATGCCAAACCACTGACGCCACTTCTATCTAGAAAGAAATGCATGCCCTCCCTGAGGTCCCCACCCGTTTCTGGTTCACAACCGGGGTGTGAGGCTCGCGAATCAATGCTACACAAAGCTGCGCCACACAGGCTGTGCTTTGATCATCAACCATAAGACTTTTCTTTTCAGCAGAAGCCTTGATCATTTGCCACTTAGGCATGCCACACAGGCAATTCACTCCATGCGATTGATATCTATCAATATATAACTCCTGAGCTCGTACGTCTCAGAGAAGGGCGTTAAGCAAGAGAATAAATTATTCGCCGCCAAGCAGATATATATATATATATTTAATAGAAATCAATCACAAAGAATAAAATCCAATGTCAGACACACAGTCCATTTACAAGTTCATTCTGGGTCTGAACGAAACCGGAGGCACCTTGTACCTCACATATCCATCGATCTCCAAGTACGTCTGGATGATCACCAACTGATTCCCTCCTCTTGGGTGTACAGCCCAATCAAGATCATCAGTAATCACCCAAACGATGTGAAGACCTCCGGTCCTCAACCACCATTTTCATCCTTGACACATCGTCGAATCAGTTATTCAGAATGGGATAAACCCGGTCTTTCTGAATAACTCGCGTATATAATAAACAAGTGTTACACAAACACAACATACGCCTCATTCCAATTCAGAATATTCTTTTATTCAAATATTCTTATACTTTGGGAAAGGTTCCCAGTAATTTTATCAAAGATAAATTCCTTAAATTTATTCTTTAATCTTCCTTTAAATATCAATTCAAACCAAATTATGGTTTATCCAAACTAGTCGGGATTAACGAAACTTACCGAAGTAATCATTTGTTTTAATCTCCCAATCCCAACCTATTCATTCCATGAAGTAAAACTGGTAATACTTCATATCTAACACCATGGTGTTATCGGTAAATTCAATTAACATTTCACGTTCAAAACTAATAAAAGATTTAACTATCGCCAGGAGCAAAACTGGTGATACTCCATTCTCGATCATCTCAATCTAATTAAAGATTCATTAAAACTCCACTTGGTTTTAATCTTCCCAAAAATCAATATTAATGATTGTTTAACTTGGGAAACCATATCCTGTCTTTAACTGGGTTAAAGAACCAATGTCCTTTAAAACATGGTTTACGATAAACCCAAAATCACATTCATTAATTATAAGGTTAAAGAACAAGTGTTATTTAAAACACCGTTCATGATAAACCCAAAAATCAATTTCAATTCAAATCCAATTAAATATTATTTAATTGGTATACTTCTTTAAATCTAAATAAAAAGATTTAATCTTTTTCTCAACTGGGTTTAAGAACAGTGTTAATGAAGACACCATCCACGACAAACCCAAATCACATTTGATATTAAATACAAGGCTCTGAATAGAAAATATATCGGCTTATATTCAATATCAAATTCTACGACCAACAGATATCGTATTGGAAATAATGATATAAATATATCTTTCAAATTTCCATAACAATATCTATATAATCAAGAAATCCAACATTGAAATATTCCAAAGACAATTTCGATTCAAATCAATTTCCAATATATATTGGAAATTCTGGTTATTTTCAAAACCATTTCAAATCCACTTTATTTATTTTAAAAATAAATGGGATTATAATTCAAGTTCAAAACTAGTTCATTTCGATACAAATCTATTTTTATCTTTTCAAATATGGAGTTTTTCATCCCAATTCTTTCCAAATCATTTCTTATGATTTTACACAAATTATTACTATTTTTAATAATTTTATCAAGGCCCGTACAATCGATTTCCATCAACGGCCATCGAACTGTACTTACAGCGACCTTTTCCAAATTTGATTTGGACATAATTCCAAATCCATCCATTAGATTTCAAATCTCTAATATTCATTAGAAAGCCCTTTTTGATACGAACCCAACGGTTCCGGTTTTAGGAGAATCCGATGGTCGGATCTCCCACAACGTCAATTCGAAGTCAATGGTCGAAATTCGCGAACTACCGCGGTGCGACGCGTTCTATTCAGGCCATTATATATATATAATATATATATTATATATATTTCGTCGATTTCCTTTCAAAACGTATTTTATAAATCGTTTTAAATTCGTTTTCAAAACGATTTCAACTTCATATTCAATTTCGAATCAAAATTGAATATTCCACATCATCGATATACAAATGATAATATTTTCAAAATATTATATTTTGAAATCACTTCTTTTTCTATAATCATTATAAAAACGAATATAATCGATATAAATATCGTTCGCGTCAAAATGGCGCATATCTCACCAAACGGCTTTATATGTTTCAATAACTTCGTTATTCTATTCAAGAAATGAATATTTTCTTCAACGCATGAATATTCTCAACACATGAGTATTGTCAACACATGACTATTTTTTTATTTAATATTTTTTGTAAAATTATGATTTCTATCGTTTAATTTTTAATCAGACTCAAACCGTAAATTAGTAAGAGAATGATTCCCTAAGTATTAACCCCGAAGGCCGAAACCAACATCAGATCAATACCCAAGAAACCACTCATCTTATCTAGTTCCCAGTTAGTTTCTAATTTTATATATGATAAAGATGTAAATTTTATTGTTAAAATATTTCGTTCAACACATGAATATTCTCAACACATGAGTATCGTCGACACATGACTATTTATTCTATTCAACATGAATCTTTATTTTATAATATTCTTTATTTTCCAAATTGAAATGAGGCCCAATCAATTACCATATAATGTTAATTATATGGATTTCCATACAACACACGTATATAATAGCAACGATAAATAATCAACCATCATCCAGAGTGCACCACACAACTGCATAAGCATTAAATATTAATAATTAACGCTTACACAATATGTCAACCACTAAACAATTGGGATTAGTGTACGTCAAATATCATCCCAACACCCGTGTGGGGTTTCAAATCAACAAACACAGATTTTTATTTGTGCAGTCGGGCGATGTGTAAAATTTATCGTCCCAATCAATATCAGTCAAATGGGTGTACATAAACAAATCATCCGATTTGTTTATAAATATTTATTTTATACACATGTTAAAAATTATATTTCTAACTATAAAATATTTATTTTCAGTCCACATCACACAATAAAATTTCACAACATATCAATCAAACAAACAAGTCATCCATGGTCTGTGGATGACGGGTGTCGGGTGCTGCTAAGCACCATCTGCATCTTAGTATATATTTCAACTAGAAAACAAAATAAAAGTGAGGAGTTCTCTCCTAAAAGCTAAACCAAATGCCACTACTCTTCATATGTAGAAAATCTTCGCCGTGCTCGCCTATTGTCACTTTCATCGTCCGTGTTCGCTACATATATAAAAATCACATTTTTATATTCTCTATTATATATATATATATCATATTTTTAAAACGCTACTATATATACGAAGATTATATTTTTAGTTCAACTCCACCTAGATAAAAATCATATTTTCATCATTTCTTCACATAGATAAAAATCGTATTTTTATTTCATTAGCTATATAAAAATTATATTTTTATTCTCTACATCATATAAAAATTATATTTTTATTCTCTACATCATATAAAAACTATATTTTTAATACTCGACTAGTATAAAAATCATATTTTTATTCTTTTCATAATATAAAAATCATATTTTTATACATAGCTAAAAATTATATTTTTTCAATTTGCTTTCATGATAAAAAACTAATCTTTCTATAAATAATATTTTCCTATAAACTGAAATTATATTTTTATCATAGTAAAAATCACATCTTTATGTAAAAATTATAACTTTACATTATTAAAAATCATATTTTTATATTATTTAAACCATGTATGTTTTTACATTAGCTATTACCATATTTCTAAACTAATTAAAACTAAATAAAGTAAATGAAAGCTCAATTTTTCATATTTTTCCAGAGCAGGGACTTGGCAGTCGGATTTGTGGCCAGAGGAGGGGCCTGCGGCGCGGTGGCGGTCAAGGGGGAGGCGCCTGAGGTCGGCAACGTGCCCTACAGCGGCTAGGGTTTTTTGGTCTCGTGGTATGGGACTCGTGTTGAGGGAGGAGAGGCAGTTAGGAAGGAGGGGCGATGGGGAGAGGTCGGAGCAGTGGCAGCGCCTTGGTGAAGGTGGCGCGACGAGATGGGAAGGGGGCGACGCGTTCTATTCGGTGTGGCGGTTTTATTCTATTTTTTTTCTCTTTTTTCTAATCTGAATCGGTGAATGAGAGGGGGGAGAAAAGGGAAAAAGGTTATATAAATTGATTTATATTATATTTTATTCCTTCAAAGGTTGACTTTTTCTTCGACCTCCAAACGAGACCCAACAACTGACGTCCCTAACTAATTACCCACATTCCGAACATAATGGGATATGTTACGCAAGCCAATTCATCAGTTACGATCAGTTTCCGTTGAATTTAAAATATAAATATTTATATATTCAATCTAAATGCACATTTCAATTTATAGGGGCCACATACAGTCTCTAAAAATTCTAGAAAAATTATTTCTAGCCTCGTATTGACAATATGGTCCTAACAAAACTAATTTCGCCAAATTCTGAGACCATTTGAAAAATGACCATTTTCTGGTCGATCGAAATTAACTAAAACTATTAAAACACGTTTTCTTTTACCACGCTCACATATTGATTCAGAAAACTATGAATTTTGGAACGTAGCAATAATTTGACATCCCGGTTCCAACCAAAGTGGTTTCGTCGAAAACAGAGGTCGTTTGCAAAATTTCCATTTTTAAGGGCCAGAATTTCCACAGCGACTATTTTGAATATTCAATTGGACATAACTTTTTATTCCCGCTATGAAATTTCAATTTCTTGAATTCGCTAGAAAGATATTCTCAAATAGATCCTAATATTTTTGGTTTCGCTAAAATCCGGTTTATTTTGAATCCTGTACTTTCACTTGAAATTTGAAATCGAATTTTCGAACTACCGCGCTATTTTCAATTCCATTTATAATTAAAATAAAATATTTATATTCTAACGACGATCTATATAAATATATACGTTTAAATTCTATTCAAAATAAATTTCTCGTCGTTATTATTTAAAATAATTCATTTTAAATATTCAAAATTCACTAAAATTGCCAAAATAAAAAAAATTAAATTTGCTCAGATTTCCGGGTTATTACAATCCTGCTCCGAGCTCCATCTAGTGTATCTGTAAATCCCGACTACTTGACTGCCCGTACAAATTTGGGCACCTAAGAGTTTAGGGAAAACCAAATAAAATAAACTCTGGGTCAGTCATGGGACTAGTGTGAGTAAACTCCAACCATTTGGTTTAACTTTTTAAAATCCTTTTCAAAAGAAATGATAATTGTAAGACCGATCCACACACAAAAACGGATGGTTTTTACCTTACGATAACCGAAAAAAATTTCATATCAATACTTTTCTGATATTATAATAATGTCTAATCACAAATAATTAACAATCTAACAGAATGCTTGCATCTCACGCTCCACATATATATAGTATACAATCAAAACCGTAGGCACTTATTGGAGTTTGGATTCCGACTATGATAAGGTATGGAACCACCTGCCGATAGTGTATCTCTAGAGAGGAATGCACTAGGTTCAACAAGAAAGTCTTGCAACCCGGCCCACACATGACCGACCACCCATTTCTCTTGAGTGTATCGAACATATTGTCACCTATGGTTGCTAGCAACATAACCGTTCCTGGCAGATACAGAAGCGAAAAGAAGTAACAAATATGAATATTCTCTAGATGGTGACAATACACGCTAATAGGGGTGACCCACATAGCCATGCTGCCTGCCCAATTTTTCTCATATCCCGGTTGATGAGGCTTGAGGTCATAACGTATATTTTGATAGATCATACATTCATTTACTTTGAATGCCACATCGTCATACCCTCCAAATCACAAATTGATTTCCACAAAAATACCACGGGTATTAAGCAAAGAGAAACAAATTCCTCCGCCACCAAATGTGGATACATTTGAAGCGATCAACTTACGTGATCCATTAGATATACTCTGTCAGACATTCGTCCATACACGTTGCCTTAGGTCTGGACAAACCGAAGGCATTATTCTTTCCGTCTTAGGCAATTTCTACCTAGGATTGCCAGAACAACCCTTGCATAAACTTCGTCTTCAATTATCTTCATCATATTTGATTCGCAACGCTAACACCCATACGGAGTGGTTTCAAATAATAAATCTGATCCCGATCTCTCCGTATTGACAACGGAAATGGTCAAAACTTTGATAGTCGGTGATTTAACTATCAAAGAAAAACATATGTGCAAACAACGGTTGTATTTCCAAATGGAAAATTTACCGATCAATCATCAATCAACATTGACCCCTTTACTTTAATTTGCCATTCAATTATTCATTTCCCTATCTCCGTTTCCATATATTCATAAATTCTTATTTTCTAAATTTAGAAAATATATGTTATTAATCATTGGAAAATATTTTCATAATTACTCTCATATTTTTTCTATATTAGAAAACATTTCTAATTCTTATTTGGATAACATTTCCAAAACTCCTTCATTGGATTTAAACAGATGTTTAAATAAAATGCCGCTATGCCATCTCGAACTATTAACGCTTATTATCAAAATTCAATTAACTAACCTTCACTATCGAACCTTAACCATTCCTCGGTCAAAACGAAGTCAATTAAGTTGGGTTATAAGAACCTTAACTGAATCAACATTTTTAACCTCGCAATAGACAAGGTTCACCTTTTTAAATCTTTAACAAACTTCCTTATGTAACTCTCGAATTCTATTTACGAATCCACTTCCTTTATAGAATTCATTTGATTATAATAATAGTGTTATAATTCCATACTTCCGATATATATATAATAACTTAAATATAGCTTTATTTCTTAATTTAAAAAAATAACTAAATAACAATTTATTTGTAAATAAATAAATCTTAATTAAAAATCGGAAAATAAATAATACTTTCCTACATTCAATATAGTCGAATTTAAATGTATAACTCTCTCTCGAATAATCTATGTTCGATAACTCTCTTCCGAATAACCATATTCAATAGCTCTTTTCTTCGAATAACTATATTTGATAATGTCTCCTTCTTCAAATAAACTATATTCGATAACTCTTTTCTTCGAATAAACTATATTCGATAATATCTCCTTTTTCAAATAAACTATATTCGATAACTCTTTTCTTCGAATAAACTATATTCGATAATATCTCCTTTTTCGAATAAACTATATTCGATAACTCTTTTCGATTATCTCTATTCGAATAACTAATATTCGATTTAACTCTAATCGCTAACTCATTCAAATCCCCATTTGAAATTCTATTTCAAAACCAAATTTTCCTTATAAATGTTTTAATCCATTATTCATATCGAATGTGAATAATATTTCTTTTATAGATCAATTCAGTTTTATTTCTTATTAAAAAATAATATTCCATTTCCAAATTCTATTTATACTTTTATTTATAGAATTATTCATATGAAATCCCCTTTTTATTTCTAACACTTAAATCTCATTTATAATCCATTTTATAAATGCTATGTTCAAATTCTATTTGAAATATCAGTGTCAAAACTGATTTCTACTTCTCTATATAAATTCACTTATATATTCCATTTATCAAATGATAAATATTTTATTTAATTTATAAACCATTATTTGTAAATTAATCTTCTCAATTTTATTTGTTAAAACAGATTTCTATTTAATTTTACTTTCAAAAAATTCTTTCCATTTATCTGTTAAAAACAGATTTCCATTTAATATTTATTTTCCACTTATTTTCTTTTATAAAATTCTATTCATTTTATAAAATACTTAATTTTTTTATTCCTATTTATTTCCCAAATAATTCCTTTTCTATTTGTTTTACAAATATTTCCTTTTAAAATCTATTTGTTTTCCCAAAAATATTCCTTTTATGATTCTATTTATTTTTTAAATAAATATTCCTTTTATAATTCTATTTATTTTACAAATATTTCCTTTTATATAAAATCTATTGATTTTATATAAATATTTTATTTTCAAAATACACTTTGGAAATTCTCTTTTACATTCCAGTATTTCTTATGGTATTTAACATACCATATAAAAATGATCAATATCATCTAATCACACATAATCAACAACAGATTATATATCACATCATATATCACAATATATGAAAACAGTAAAATAAATGTTAAGGAATCCACTTGGATCCCTCCGACCTATTTCCCTGCATCCGCAGATGTTACACAATATAATTCACATCAATTTCATTTCAATATGTACTAGTCTAATAATGGAATCAATGCTTGTTTAACGATATGTGTATATATCGTTATCTGTAATTCCAAACAAAAAAGCAGTAATTCAACCAAACAATCAACACACAGCAATCAACGATCATTTTTCAATTGTAAACGTACGTTATAAAAATATGAACTGTGCAGGGTTAGTGAGTTTTACTCACCTTGATTGGTTTATCGTTAAATAACGATAACCGTCATTGATTCCAATCAGGCAGTTTATTTTGCTATAAATTGTAATGAGCTCCAATTCACTCTGAATAAGTTCCATTTTGTAGCCATCGTCCATACGATTTCAATGGATCCAAATTTGCGACATTCTGATAACGTACGTACTAAATATTAAAATTACAAGTTGCTATATCAAATTTAATTTCAAACTGAAATTAATTTATTAAATTTATGTGGGCTTACCCCTTTTATTTGTCAGACCAATACTGAGTCATGCACTAAAATCAACTGACCCGTATGCTACGGGTTCTCCCTTAACACCATCCCTCTGCCATTTTCAAGTATTTGCTCCATCTTTCCGGTTAAGGGGAAAACGCTGCTCCTCCTCATAAATATCTTTTTTTCTCTTCTTTTTATATACTGGGCCTTGTCAGTTAAAATCAGCCTGCCCAACTAATAAAATCCCAGGCCCCTACATCACACACCCGACTTGCCCACATGGTTCTTCTTCCACGTATCACCCCCACTCCAGCATAAACTCATGTAAAACAAAATAGCCATAGCCAAAGTTCAATAATCCATACCCATTTCCATATGTAAAACCGCGCTCCAGCTTTCCAGCCCCTTCTCATGCATTCAAAATTTCCTACCACGCTGTAGACCTCACTACTTCCCATGCGCCTTCACCTCCCCTTCCTTCCAAAATACAAGCGACTCCTCCTTTGGCACAAAACAACACGCTCAGATTCCTTACGCAAACATCCTCCTACTACACCCTTTTCATACTGACCTACTCCCACGTCCATCTTCCTTTCGCGAAACATACTGCTATAATATTGCAGTGCGTAGAAAACCAGAAATGGCCATTAGCTGAACACTTTTGCTCCCTGAAATACAAAACTGAACCCACCATTCGTTGTCTCTTCACAAACACTCCCACTTCGTCCCCGCCATCCTCAACTCGTGCCTCGAAGCCAATCGCGCCTTCACCGTCATCGTGGAATGCGGCTGTACAAGTAACGCCCATTTTTCTTTCCAATTCGCCAAAAATGGGCATATACACGCTCTAAATAATCCTCCGAATCGGGATCAAAACTCAAAAAGATAAATCGATGAACAAGTTGCATGGAACATCTGACACTAGGTTTACGATGTATTTTCCATTCATTGTATCATACTGAGTTCGAACCACACATGATTCATATCGGATTTGAGCAATGATACGAAGAGTGCAACGGATTTTATTTTACTATTTTTAGTGGAGAGTAGATAAAAAGATTGCTGGAAGAATTTAAAATGTAAGGAAGCTCACTTGTTTTTCCTGAGTTTGTTTAATTGTTTCAAGAAGAAAGGGATGGGAGTTCTGCATTGGTGCATTGCGTATTTTTTTAAAGTAGGAGCCTTGGTGCCCAAGGAGTAGCAAGCGATAGATATAAGTTAGGGGTTGACAATCTTCTGAAGTGTATGGGCTAAGACATGTGACCCCTCATGCTATTATACGGTTTCATGTACAAAATAATATAAAACATCTGTGTCTGCGTAAAGATGGAATGTGATTTGAAATTACAACTACTGTGTGGTAGCTGTGACCTTAGCTACACAGAGGCTAGTGTAGTTGCATAGGTGATTAACTTAGTTACTAAGTTTTGTAAATGCTAGAATAAATGGTCAGGTGAAAGCTACCCAACCATCGATGGAACCCGAAAATAACAATAACAATGTCTACAAAGAACTGGGCATGGAATCTAAAGAAAGTGAAGCTTGAGATGCTTGGTACATGTAAAAAGGAAGCATTTGTTTAAAAATAGTCATATGCACTGGAAATTGAACCCAATGGTTAATTGCTTTTTTTCGCAGTGATATGAAGTCACTTTCAAGGTGAGGTTTACAGTCTTTGATACACAAAATTTATTCATTTACGGATCGCTGTGGGCAGAAATCGGAATACCATTGTGTTCAGCAATGTGCGATGATTCTATAATTATAATAAAATAGACAATTTAGTTTATTTTGTGAACCCCAAAATTGTTGATATAGGGTGAAAAATGCTCCAAATAAAAAGTGACTTATTTTTCCTAATTAAAAATTATAGTAATATTCTAAAAATTAAATTATAACTATGACTCAAAAATCTCATTCAAATTCGATACAATATTTAATTAAAATTAAATATATCGTTATGGTTAACAAACAATTCCATGACTATTTAAAATTTTGATTTAATCATAACTGTGACAACCGCGGGTATCGAACCCCCGACCTCCAGTAAAGCAACACCATGCACTAACCACTATGCTAAAAGATCTTTGTGTTAGCTTTTCGAGAGGGGTGTTACAGACTACCCCCCTTAAAGAGCCCAACGTCCTCGTTGTCTCATATCACTCACCACCCAGGCATTGTGCATGTAACCCGCATCAGTACCACACCGACTGACATCCGCAGCATTACACACACAATTCCGGCTGGGTATAGGCTCTGATACCAAATGTGACAACCGCGGGTATCGAACCCCCGACCTCCAGTAAAGCAACACCATGCACTAACCACTGTGCTAAAAGATCTTTGTGTTAGCTTTTCGAGAGGGGTGTTACAATAACTCAAAATCTACACGGCGAAATCTCGATTTTTCTCTTTCATTAGAAGCATATACTTCACCAGCTCCGAACATTTCTTGTTCCATAGAAATCCGATTTAAAATGAATTATGTATATTCGTTTAAAGTTAGAATTCCCAAATTATGAACTACCGTGCCATTTCGAGCCCGATTATAATTATAATATAAATTATACGTTCAACTAACATTTATAAATAAATTCGTTAATATAATTCAATTCTACACTGAATTATATATTTTAAATTGTCAAATTCACACAATATTGTCAATTCACTATTTCCGATTACTTCGGAATTAAATATATTACTCTATTATTTATATTAATTAAATATTCAATATTATTTAATTAAACAACCATTTAAATCTCTAAATCACTATTTAAATAATTAAATAAATTAATTATTATACCATAAAAATACGGGACGTTACATTCTTCCCCTCTTAAAATATTTTTGTCCACGAAATTACTAAGGTAGAAAACAACCCTATTAACTGGGTTAAAATTTATTTGTTTATTTCTTAACTCCGGTTTCACTAAACCAATTTATTTTAATTAAATCATTAATTCATTTCTGTAAATGAAAATTTTCTAACACCTTAAATTTTCAGAAAATTTCGCCGGCACCTCCTTTGTATGGCTCAATTGGTACAACTACAACTCGCCTCTCTAAGCTTTCTCCAACCCAAAAGAAAATCAAATAGCCAAGCGGCTTGCCAAACAGGCTCTTAAATCATCAAACTCAAATAAAAGTAAACATGTACCTTTTTGTTGGACATATCATTATATCGTTTCCATCTGTCACCAATTCTGCATATAACATATCATTCCAATCAAGTCCGATCAATTTATCCTTAACATAGCTATTCGCTTAAACAAGCCAAATTCCATTCCAAACTCGAGTTCCATTCTCGATTCCAAACTCCTAACTCATCAGTTCAACCTACATAACCTCGTTAAATTCCATCCACATATTTCATTAACAAATTTATTCATCTAATCATTTATCTTCATCCCACAATCACAATTCTGATATATTTTTTTCAAAAACCAAACCATTTACTCAACCTATTCTAATTATATACCAAATTCCAATTCGACTTGGTATTACTCCATTTCAATACAGTTTCCACTTAACTGGCTTTAACTCATTTTTAATTTTTTTTCACAAATCCCCTTTTTAATTAGTTTTAATTCAAACAATCTCTGCCTGGGAGTTTTAAACCAGTTACCCTTTTCAAAAATCAAAAATTCCCTTTTAGAAAATAAAAACCACTTGTTTTCTCAAAATATTTCCAAAACAACATCTTTGGTAGTAATCCGTCACTTAGAGCTCGAAAATGAACACTGATAATGTGGCCAGCATCAGTAGAGTTATTTCCCAGCGATCAAAGTGAGTTCAAGACTATATCACTTTTCAAAACCATTTCTTAATCATTTCTATTATGAAATTATTTCAAAATATCCTTCTCAATGCTTGTAAAACAATTTAAAATCTCCCAGGATTTTAAAATTCATATATATTTAGTCCAAATCCATTTACAAACACTTTTCACATTTCCAGAGTTTATAATTCCAATTCTGATTTAAATTCAGATTTAATTCTTTTCGATTTTTTATATTTCACTAATATGAATTCTGATTAGTTATATATATAACCATTTTTTTTTTTATAATATCATTCGATTATAACAACAACCAACACATCCAATATTCTATAATATTTCAAATATTAATTATTCTTTATATCAAAATATAATTTTGGGTAAAATTATTTCATTTACCCTCTTTTTAAAACATACTGTGTCGGTTTATCATATTCGAGTGTTTAAAAACTCCTACGGATACAGTGGATCAAACTGATCGACCAGAATGCATAAACAACTCAACCAATAAATATCCACAATATAAAACATTTTTTATAAAATCTACAAATACATTCACTCGTATATATACATTCAACAAAATCTAAGGCATTACTAAACCCATCTCTACTGAGTCATGCCAAAGAGCCAAGGTAATTACTTAACCTTCAGCTCTGATACCACTGTAACGAACTGGGAATTTTCGACTTCGAAAATCGACACAAAAACCAATATCGACTATTTAGACATCAGAAATACCGGATAGTTAATAGAAAGAAGTTAGAGGGTGAGAATAGATAAGGTAGAACTATTAAAATAGAAGAAGAACACAACAACATCAGAGTAACACGAATCTCACAGCGGAACGAATAAAATATAGTATACAAAATAACATTGAAAACACAAATATGTATTTGTATATTAGAGTACAACACTTACATCACAGCGGAAATAAACAATGGCTATAAAATGCTGCTGAAGCCTCCTGGTCCAAGCTCCATCTAGTGTATTTGTAAATCCCGACTACTTGACTGCCCGTACAAATTTGGGCACCCAAGAGGTTAGGGAAAACAAAATAAAATAAACTCTGGGTCAGTCATGGGACTGGTGTGAGTAAACTCCAACCATTCGGTTTAACTTTTTAAAATCCTTTTCAAAAGAAATGATAATCGTAAGATCGACCCATACATAAATACGGATGGTTTTTACCTTACGATAACCGAAAACATTTTCAAAATCAATACTTTTCTGATATTATAATAATGTCTAATCACAAATAATTAACAATCTAGCAAAAAGTTTGCATCTCATGCTCCACATACATATAGTATACAATCAAAACCGCTGGCACTTATTAGAGATTGGATTCCGACTATGACAAGGTATGGAACCACCTGCCGATAGTGTATCTCTAGAGAGGAATACACTGGGTTCAAAAAAAACGTCTTACAACCCGGCCCACACATGACCGACCACTCATTTCTCTTAAGTGTATCGAATATATTGTCACCTACGGTTGCTAGCAACATAACCATTCCCGGGAGATACAGAAGCGAAACGAATAACAAATATGAATATTCTCTAGATGGTGACAATACACCCTAATGGGGGCGACCCACATAGCCATGTTGCCCGCCCGATTTTTGTCATTTCCCAGTTGATAAGGCTTGAGGTCATAACGTATCTTTTAACAGATCATACATTCATATACTTTGAATGCCACATCGTCATACCCGCCAAATCACAAATTGATTTCCACAAAAATACCACGGGTATAAAGCTAAGAGAAACGAATTCCTCCGCCACCAAACGTGGATACGTTTGAAGCGATCAACTTACGTGATCCATTAGATATACTCTGTCAGACATTCGTCCATACATGTTGTCCTGGGTCTGGACAAATCGAAGGCACTATTCTTTAAATCTGTCTTAGGCAGTTTCTACCTAGGATTGCCAGAACATCCCTTGCATAAACTCCATCTTCAATTATCTTCATCATATTTGATTCGCAACGCTGACCCCCATACGGAGTGGTTTCAGATAATAAATCTGATCCCGGTCTCTTCGTATTAACAACAGAAATGGTCAAAACTTTGATAGTCGGTGATTCAACTATCAAAGAAAAACATGGGTGCAAACAACGGTTGTATTTCCAAATGGAAAACTTACCGATCAATCATCAATCAACACTGACCCCTTTACTTTAATTTGCCATTCAATTATTCATTTCCCTATCTTCGTTTCCATATATTCATAAATTCTTATTTTCTAAATTTAGAAAATATACGTTATTAATCATTGGAAAATATTTTCATAATTACTCTCATTTTTTCTATATTAGAAAACATTTCTGATTCTTATTTGGATAACATTTCCAAAACTCCTTCATTGGATTTAAACAGATGTTTAAATAAAATGTCGCTATGCCAACTCGAACCATTAACACTTATTATCTAAATTCAATTAACTAAGTTTCACTATCGAACCTTAACTATTCCATAGTCAAAATGAAGTCAATCAAGTTGGGGTGTAACTACCTCTCAGACCTTAACTGAATCAACATTTTTAACCTCGCAATAGACAAGGTTCACCTTTTTAAATCTTTAACAAACTTCCTTACGTCACTCTCGAATTCTATTTACGAATCCACTTCCTTTATAGAATTCATTTGATTGTAATAATAGTGTTATAATCCCATACTTCCGATATATATATAATAACTTTAATATAGCTTTATTTCTTAATTTAAACAAATAACTAAATAACAATTTATTTATAAATAAATAAATCTTGATTAAAAATCGAAAAGTAAATAATACTTTCCTACATTCAATATAGTCAAATTTAAATGTATAATTCTCTCTCGAATAATCTATATTTGATAACTCTCTTCTGAATAACCATATTCGATAACTCTTTTCTTCGAATAACTATATTCGATAATATCTCCTTCTTCGAATAAATTATATTCAATAACTCTTTTCTTCGAATAAACTATATTCGATAATATCTCCTTTTTCGAATAAGCTATATTCGATAACTCTTTTCTTCGAATAAACTATATTTGATAATATCTCCTTTTTCGAATAAACTATATTCGATGACTCTTTTCGATTATCTCTATTTGAATAAATAATATTCGATTTAACTCTACTCCCTAACTCATTCAAATCCCCATTTGAAATTCCTATTTCAAAACCAAATTTTCCTTATAAATGTTTTAATTTATAAAATATTCATTTTAATCCATCATTCATATCGAATGTGAATAATATTTCTTTAATAAATCAATTCAGTTTGATTTCATATTAAAAAATAATATTCCATTTCCAAATTCTATTTATACTTTTATTTATAGAATTATTCATACGAAATCCCCTTTTTATTTCTAACACTTAATTCTCATTTATAATCCCTTTTATAAATGTTATGCTCACTATTTGAAATATCGGTGTCGAAACCGATTTCTGCTTCTCTATATAAATTCACTTATATATTCCATTTATCAAATGATAAATATTTTATTTAATTTATAAATCATATCTATTAAAATAGATTTCTATTTAATTGTACTTTCAAAAAATTCTTTCCATTTATCTGTTAAAAACATGTTTCCATTTAATATTTATTTTCCACTTGTTTTATTTTATAAAATCTATTCATTTTATAAAATACTTCCTTTTATGATTCCTATTTATTTCCCAAATAATTCCTTTTCTATTTGTTTTACAAATATTTTCTTTTCAATTCTATTTGTTTTCCCAAAAATATTCCTTTTATGATTCTATTTATTTTCTAAATAAATATTCCTTTTATAATTCTAATTATTTTACAAATATTTCCTTTTATATAAAATCTATTGATTTTATATAAATATTTTATTTTCAAAATACACTTAGGAAATTTTCTTTTTACATTCCAGTATTGTAACACCCCTGATTTTAAATATTAAAAATTAATGAATTTAAGAATACTTATATTTTAAAGTGAGAATTAAGGGAGACAGTTTACGCCATTTGTTAGTCTCGGAATTCTGCTTGAGATAGAGTCCGAGTTTGCGTGAATTGGACTCCGTATGAAGAAGATATGGCCTTCCGAAGTTTCAGAATTTAAAACAGCTTAGGTTCATAAAATTTGAAATTCAAATTCAAACAGGGAAGCAGGTTGGGCAGGAATTCTCCCGCCCAAGGGCCAGGTCGACCTACCCATATGGGTCAACCAAGGGGTCGACCTGGTGGTCGACCTGCCCTCCCACCCCCCCAACCCCCGGACAGATCTAAAAGATGACGATATTCGGACTCACTGCTGAGTAATAAGGGCTGAGGTGTTATTCTATCTTGGTTGGATGGCCTTGATTGCTTCTAGGTTAATCTGACAGCTCTAAATTAATTAAAATTCTATATAAGCAACCTAACTCTCAACCTAAAATCACACTAATTCATACCAAGAGCCGCCATGCCATAGCCACCGTTCTCTTTCAACTCAAAAGAAAGATAGAAGCAAGAGTCAAAATCAAATCTAAATTAGAATAACAATTAGTCTACATCAAAGGCAAGCAATTCAGTTTCAGAATACAGATCCCAGAAAAATAAGACTGCTCTTTTGTTTGTGAGTATAATTTCTTTCACAAAATAATTAATTAATTTAATTGTGACAAGTTATAATTGGGATTATGAGAATATGACGTTGAATCATGTGATGTTATCGTTGACAGTTTTGTTATTGTGGATTTATTTCATATGTTGAATTGTACATGTTTGACTTGATTCATCTTATGCAAGTTTAGGATGTCAAATCATATGTATATGAATCTTATGCAAGTTTGGATGTTAAATCATAAGCTAGTTTATGAATCTTATGCAAGTCTGTAGGCGGATTATACACAAGTTCATATGTGAATCATGTAGATACATATGCTAGTTTATATTCAAACATGTGACATTAATTTACATGTTTAGATCCATATGCATGTTCACATCTTTGTGTTTAGATCTATATTTAGATCCATGGCAGAACATAGTTATCCAAATTTATGTTCTATATGCCCATTGCCTATGCTAGTTTTGTATGTGAATCATATGCTAGTTTGAATGAAATTCATATGCAAGTTATAGGAAAACCATATCCATATATGCAAGTTCAAGATTACATGTTTAGATCTATATTTGGATCCATGATAGTTTATGCAAATTTGTGTATATCCATTGCCTATGCAAGTTGTTGGCTATGCAAACTTATGTCATGATTCTTAGATCTATTTTATGTGTTATGCAAGATGTGATGTTGCTTTTCTTTTTATAAGTTAGACTATTTGCGAGTCTAACATATGTCATATTAAAACGTACGAATAGCGTGGGGACGATGGAATAATATTAAATATTAATATTGTGAATTGGCATAAAATGGCTTAAAAAGGCTTATAGTTAATTTGAGACATTAATTGGTATAATTTGTATACCTGGAATTTATGGACATAATTTAGGTGACAATTATGGACATAATTAATTTGGAATTTATTGACAAATTTGAATAGGGATATTAATCCAATTTGGGGTTAAATAATTATGTATAACAATTAACTGCCTAAGACACGAGGTTAGACTCGTTTATGGTATAAGTACAGGTGGGCGCGGTTCGGTTTGGTGCGGTTTGAAGCTCAAACCGCTTCCGCACCACATCAAACGGTTAGTCAAAAATACAAACCGTTATACTAACCGTTCAAACGGTTCGGTTTCGGTTCGGTTTTGGTGTAATACGGTCTGGTTTTGTTTTGGTCCGGTTTGAACCCATATTAAATATGAAATAAGAGAATTACTTCAATGAACAATTAATTTACGACTGTATGACGTTGTGTCATCTGAAGGTTAAAACACATAGTGTTATCCTGAATTGAAAGATTGGTTTCTAACTATATGAATACTTCAATTTCACAATTGATGAAAAGCAAAATTGTTTTAATACATTAAGCAAACGCCAACATTAATCAGTGTATAGACATTAAGTAAGATAACTCAAATAAGATTATAATGAGCATTATCCAGAAAAATGATATGGAAACTAATATACTCAAACTATAAAAAATTCCTTTGTGATAACGATCATTATTAATATAGCTACAATATACGTTGAAAATAGAATATATATCGTTCAAATAAAAAGTTATATAAGAATTTGTTAAATTTTTATCATAACATTACCGATGTAGGAATGCGGTTCGGTCCGGTTTAATATGGTTTGGTCAACTGTTCAAACCACAGCCGAACCATATCATTGCGAGTCAGTTCGGTTCGGCCTGTTTGCTTTAGAAAGACAATCCGATGCGGTTTTCCGCACCGTTTTTGCGGTCCGGTCTGGATGGTTTCCACATTGCGATGCGATTTATGCCCACCCCTAGGTATAAGACTGCCCGGACCCGCCCGGCAAATCCAGCAACCACAAATGGTAGTCTAATGTGAGAGGTCAAAGGCACAAATTAAATGCGTAACAATTGTAAAGACACGAGGTTAGGCTCGTTTGCGGTATAAGACTGCCCGGACCTGCCTGGCAAATCCAACAACCGCAAATGGTAGTCTAATGTGGAAGGTCTTTACAAGGTTACGGTTCTAATGAATTAAGTAACACTTAACCAGATAAACATGTGGTGGGACATGGGGGTTAAGTGGGTGGCCTGGGTGGCATGTGAAATACGTTTAGAAACACTTAACCAAGTTGAAAACATGTAAGAAGGCATGAATAAGAAGGGGTTAAGTGGGAAGTTCTAGTGGGGTCCAAGCATAGGTGGAAAGCTTGTGTCAAACATGGGGAACCTTTTCAAACCAGTTACCCATTAAGTATCTTTGCGAGCTCAAGTTAGATCGAGGACGGGACACGCTTACTGGACTTGATTGTAAGAGGTCAAAACGGGTTAGCGGTGGCAACGCAAGTCCAACGAGCTCATGTGCGCGTGTGGGCCTGGGCTGGTAGGTAAGACGTTGTTGCATCATGTACATATAAGCCATGCATCTTTAGTGGTATCGGGTTGCCACTTTGGGGAGTGATACACCCCATTGTGGGACCAGCACGGGTATGTACGAGTTAGGGAGCCGATCGCATGGGGGTAGTGGGTACAAGTAGTAGAGATAGGGGCAGGTGGCACCTATGAAGGCAACTAGGGGTACACGAAACTACCATTATCATTATTATGTTCAGTAGGTGGGATGAGACGGCCCGAACTTCCCCGGTAAGGAAAGCCCAGATAGAATTGAGTACAAGACGAATCAGAACGCAGACGGAAGAACATTTCATTGTTATTACAACAATTCCATCAGATACAAGAATATACAGAGTATAAATGAATAAAATACATTCGAAGAATACCAGAGATTACAATAAATTACATAGCAGCGGAAAATAGTACAAAGCACAACTGAAGGTGATATACGGATACAGAGATTTCCGGATATCATTCCAGCTGTAAACCAGGATCCTATGAATATAAATCTGCAAAACCAAAACTACTAGCTGCCCGTGTAGAAAATAGGGCACCCAGAGTTTAGGTTAAAACAATAAACTTTAGGTCAGTCATGTGACTGGTGTGAGAACTAAAACAGTTATTTAAAACTTAACTTTAAAAGATAGTAATTCAAGGGACCACTCCGTATAACACGGAACGGGTTTCCTCCCAAGAATACTAGTGCATATAACAAAACAGCGCAATGCTTTTTGGAGAAATGAAGCTATTATATGACCCAGGTCCCATCACACAGTGCAATGCAAGCCGGAGGATAGGGTTTTCCCTTATAATAGCAAAACATGCTTGGTACATTTAAAACAAATCATTTGATACTATTATAAGTGTATAGTGTCAAAACAATTTCAATCATAAATATCAATCATAGACGGCATGGGTACCATATATCATGTCGTCATACTAGTTCTACAATTAAAACCGCAATATCACGTATTGGAAATTGGATTTCCATCATGAGTCGAGGCAAGGGGCAAGCTCCTCTCCGTTCGAGACACTCTAGCAAATGTCTCAGGACCCCACTTTGATCCTTGGAATCGGCTGGGCCGGTCCTCTCTTACTTTTGAGGATTGGCAATTCCTGAACACATGTTTCCTGGTCTGTAACTATATCCGAGGCACCTCGCATTTCAACAACCACACAGGTGAAAAGTATATAAATGTCAGGGCTAGTAGGTCACTGACACCACCCTAGCTAGAAAGAAACGTCGTGCTCTCCCAGCGGTCCATCTCCTGTTTTTGACTCATACCGAGGTGTGAGGCTCGCGAATTCACATTATACACAAAGCTACGCCACACAGGCCGTGCTTTGATCATCAACCACAAGAATTTGCTTTTAAACAGAAGCCTTGATCAATTGCCACTTAGGCGTGCAACACAGGCAATTCACTCCATGCGACTGATGTCCATCGATATACAACCTCTGAGCTCGTACGTCTCAGAGAAGAGCGTTAAGCAAGAGAATAAATTCTCCGCCGCCAAACAGATGTATATTTAAAAGAGATCAATCAACACAGAATAAAATCCAATGTCAGACAAACAATCCATTTAGAAGTTCGTCCTGGGTCTGAACGAAACCGGAGGCACTTTCCTCGCATATCCATCCATCTCCAAGTACGTCTAGACGATCACCAACTGTTTCCCTCATCTTGGGTGTACAGCCCAATCGAGATCATCAGTAATCACCCAAACGATGTGAAGACTTCTGGTCTTCAACCACCGTCTTCATCTTCAACATCTCGTCGAATTAGTTATTCAGAATGGGTATAAACCCGGCCTTTCTGAATAACCCACGTATATGAAAAACAAATGTTACACAAACACAACAAACGCCTCATTCCAATTGCAAATATTATTTTGTTCACAAAATCACATTCTTAGGGAATAGGTTCCCATTAATTTTATCAAAGATAAATTCTTCTAGATTTATTCTTCAATCTTTCTTTAGATATCATTTCAAACCATGTTATGGTTTTCCAAACTAGTCGGGATTAGCGAACCACACCGAAGTAATTATTTATTTTATTTCCCAATCCCAACCTATTCATCCCATGAAGCAAAACTGGTAATACTCCATATCTAACACCACGGTGTTATCGGTAAAGTTAATTACCATTTCACGTTCAAATCTAATTAAAGATTTTTACTACCGCTTTGGAGCAAAACTGGTGATACTCCATTCTCGATCACTTTTCAGATTTGATAATTTAAATTATCAATTCGCTTTTCAATCTAATTAAAGATTCACTAAAACTCCACTTAGTTTTAATCTTCTCAAAAATCAATAACCTATCTTTAACTGGGTTAAAGAACCAATGTCATCTAAAACACGATTCACGATAAACCCAAATCACATTTTATATTAAATACAAGGCTCTGAATAGAAAATATACCGACTTATTTTCAATATCAAATTCTGAAACCAACAAATATCGTATTGGAAATAACGATATAAAATACATCTTTCAAATTCCCATAACAATATCTGTATAGTCACGAAATCCAACATCGAAATATTCCGAAGATAATTTCGATTCAACTCCAGTCCAATTCATGTATTAGGAATATTGATTATTTTTAAAATCACTTTCAAATTCAATTTATTTATTTCAAAAATAAATTTATTTTAATTCTAGATCAAAACTAGTTCATTTCGACAAAAATATATTTTTAACCTTTCAAATGTGGAATTTTTCATCCTAGTTCTTTCCAATTCACATATTATGATTTTACACAAATTATTGATATTTTTAATAATTTTATCAAGGCCCGTACAGTCGATTTCCATCAACGGCCATCGAACTGCACTTACAGCGACCTTTTCCAAATTTGATTTGGACATAATTCCAAATCCAATCGTTAGATTTCAAATTTATAATATTCATTGGAAAGATCTTTTCGATACGAACCCAACGGTTCCGGTTTTAGGAGAATCCGACGGTCGGATCTGCCGTAATGTCAATTCGTAGTCAATGGTCGAAATTCACGAACTACCGCGGCGCGTTCTATTCAGGCCATTATATATATATATATATATATATATATATATATATATTATATATTCCATCGATTTCCTTTTTAAAACGTATTTTATAAATCGTTTTAAATTCGTTTTCAAAACCATTTCAACTCTATATTCACTTTCAAATCAAAATTGAATATTTCATATCATTACTATATAAATGATAATATTTTCAAAATGTTATATTTTGAAATCACCACCTTTTCTATATTCATTATAAAAACGAATATAATCGATATAAATATCGTTCACGACAAAATAGCGCAACTCTAATCAACACGGCTTTATATATTTCAATAAATTCGTTATTTTATTCAACAAATGAATGTTTATTCCATTCAACACATGAATCTCTATATTTTTTTTTCAACACACGACTAATCTCAACACATGAGTACCGTCAACACACGACTATATTTGTTATGTAATATATTTTATAAAATTATGGTATCTATCGTTTGATTTTTAATCAGACTCCACCGTGAAGTAGCTTTTAATTTCAAATATGATAAAGATGTAAATTTTATTATTAAAATATTTTACTCAACATATGAATAGTTTCAACACATGAATGTCGTCAACACATGACTATTTTTGTAACACCCCGGATTTTTCCGTTAACAGTAAATTAACAAATTAAAGTATAATTAAATTGTAACAGAAAAATTAAGGGAAACGGACATCACCATTGCGTTCGTCTCGGAATTCTGCTTGAGATAGAGTCCGAGTTTGCGCAAAACGGATAACGTATGAAGAAGATATCTTTAATTTAAATATTACAGCAAAACATGAAAAAAAAGAAGTAAGGAGAGGACAATAATTATTATTATTCTAAGACTTATTAACAAAAGCCTCTGTAGCTCAGTTGGTTAAGGCATTGGATTTGTAGCATGGAGGTCGGGGGTTCGAACCCCGACGGCGACATAATTTTTATCTCTGTTTTAGAGAGGGCCAACTGAGCATGCAAATACATGTACGTATACAAATTCAAATTTTGAAAGGATAAGAACGTACATATAAGGAAATAAAGAAAATATATGTATATATATGAGAATATATATATATATATGCAAAAATATATGTATACAATAGATAAAATTCAAATAGACTAAAACAGCTCAATTTAAAGTTTAATTTTTGAAAATCGAACCCAGTCCCTCCTGGCTGGCCTGGTCTGTGTTTGGTCGAATTTCTGTGGGTTGCTTTGTCATTAGGGCTAGGTGGCAAGTTTTAATTGGTCTCTCTATCTAATGAATGGCTACGATCTAACCTAGCAACATCAAGGGTCCTAATCAATTCCTAACCTCTATATAAACAACCCTAGACTAAACCCTAATCTATTCATTCAAAATAAGATTATAGCCGCCATGTTGCTGAGGAACGACAAAGAATAGCCGCCAACTAAAGAGAGGATTAGGGAGAAAGTTCTAAGGCCTAAAGCAATTCAAGCAACCTAAAGCTAATCAATTCAACAAAGGAATCATATCTCTTAATTAGAGAATTCGCCGCAACCATTGTAAGTAGAGTATTACTTTGGTATGAACAAATGATTGTGTAGATATGTATGCTTGAATTGTGGCAATGAAATTCGTATTTGTGCGATTTATATACTTTTGGATATTCTGAATTATGTCATTCAATTATAAAGAACTACATGCGGTAGTTCTATGCAAATATACGTTTGGAATATTGCGCAAATTATGTAGTCTATGTTGAAGCTACATGTATGTAGTTGATTGAAATTCATGCAAGTTTGGGGCTTTGTTATTATGCCATCATGATATCTATTTTGTGCATAAATCATTTTGCAAGTAATTGAGACAAGTTTGGTTGTTATAGTTCATATGAAACTATGTTGGAATTTTGACACCATAATCCATGTATTAAGTCATGCTTTTGCAAAACTTATGAATATGGCTAGGCTATGAATGATATTGGGCATAATTGAAATTCATGATTAAGTCTATCTTGTTTAAAAGAATTATATGATGACATATGTGAGACATGGCTAAGTTAGACACAAAAATCCCTTTTTTGCAAGTTAAAAGCAAACACCATGATTAGGAATATTTATGCATAAGTATACCATCGTTATGTGATTAAATTTAATTAAGTTGAACTATGCTTTTGTGTTAGTAACAAAGTATCCTCTTTGTAAACATGTAGAAACCTTATGAACATGACTTGTTTATATTTATGCCATGAACAAATTTAACTATACCTATGCCATGCTTATGTTTGACATTATGCCATGTTTATGCTAGAAGTATTTATGCCATGCTTATGTTTGACATTATGCCATGTTTATGCTAGAAGTATTTATGCCATGCTTATGTTTGACATTATGCCATGTTTATGCTAGAAGTATTTATGCCATGCTTATGTTTGACATTATGCCATGTTTATGCTAGACGTATTTATGCCATGCTTATGTTTGACATTATGCCATGTTTATGCTAGAAGTATTTATGTCATGCTTATGTTTGACAATATGTCATGCCTATGCTAGAAGTATTTTATGCCATGCTTATGTTTGACATTATGCCATGTTTATGCTAGAAGTATTTATGCCATGCTTATGTTTGACATTATGCCATGTTTATGCTAGAAGTATTTATGCCATGCTTATGTTTGACATTATGCCATGTTTATGCTAGAAGTATTTATGCCATGCTTATGTTTGACATTATGCCATGTTTATGCTAGAAGTATTTATGTCATGCTTATGTTTGACATTATGCCATGTTTATGCTAGAAGTATTTATGCCATGCTTATGTTTGACAATATGTCATGCCTATGCTAGAAGTATTTTATGCCATGCTTATGTTTGACATTATGCCATGTTTATGCTTGAAGTATTTATGCCATGCTTATGTTTGACATTATGCCATGCTTATGCTAGAAGTATTTGTGCCATGCCTATGTTTGACATTATGCCTAAATAAGAATATAGGTTCATGTTGTAGTTAAACCTATGCAAGTTTACATGCCTTGATTTATGTCACCTATGTTTTATGACCAAAATACATGTCACCACTATGCAAGTACACCAATTTCTATTATGTATTTTCCAACGTCATATGCAAGTTCATGCGCTCACTTTCCCCTCTTCGTGTATACGCCATAAGCCTCCCCTTTTCGCATGGCTAAATTGGGCTTTAAAAGGCTAAGCCCAATATATATGAACGGACTTGTAAAACGGGGGAAGATAACGTTGGGTTAAAAATTAATTAATGAATGAAAATATAAAATAGAAGGGCCCAAGTTCAAGTATGGGTTGGGCCCATGATTGGTGTAACCTTTACACCATTAACTTAATAATGGGCCGCAAATATTTACGTATAAGAAATAAAGAGGAATGACAAAATATGTAAATGTAGAACATACGATGTGTTTAACCCGAGGTTGGATTGAGTTGTGATGTAAACCTGCCCGGAACCGCCCGGCTGTCCAGTAGTCACAACAATACCTATCCAATGTGGGAGGTTAAACATGGAGCCCAGCAAGGACCCGAGGTTAGACTGAGTTGTGGCGTAAGACTGCCCGGAACCAACCGGCAACAGGCAGCCACAACAATACCTGTCTAATGTGAGAGGTCCGGGCCTTAATAAGACAATTAAGGCTGAGTCAGGATTGATAGGATTAAGTGAACTAAAGACTTAATCAAAATGGAACATGCTAAACTAAACGGACTGGTGGGGTTAGGTTAGGAAACACTTAACCAACTTAGCATGTTGGCTAGAGATAGAAAACCTAGTAACGGGGGACCCTTTTCAGCAGTAACCCTAGAAGGTGTATCAGGATACCCTGAAACTAGGCAGGGTGGGGCACGATTACTGGGCTGATTGTAAGAGGTCAAAGCGACGGCGGTGGTGTAGCAGTGTAGGTTCTAACGGTGTGCGGGCGTGCACGCACTCCGGCGCAGAAAAATAAAGCACTGGGCACCAGTAGCATACCTGTGCACTCTAAGGTTGTGTCGGGTTGCCACTATGGGACTTGATACACCCCATGGTGGGACCAACATAGGTAACTACAGACATCGGGGGCCGTAAGACACATGTAACTACGCGAGTAGGAGCCGATCATCATAGAATGGATCACATCACCCTGACTATGGGGTGCCAGTTGGAAACTAGTTTATATGGGTTCAGATATTAACATGGGGTACGATAGTATATTCGACCCTAGACAACTTAACCAAGTTATAGTGTTTGCCCACTTCTTGTTATTACTTATCATACCCAGTTCTTTATTCATAGACAAAGTAGTACTAGACTTACTCAGGCTTATGTCTGACTCTACTTTTCTTTCGTCTTCTTTCTTCCGTTTCCCCCCCAGGTCCTCAGGGAGGGAACACAGCAGCTTGATCAGCTTTGACATCCAGCTTGAAGAAGGAAAATGTATTGCTTGGACTTTCCTGTTTTGAACTATGGCTTTGGACACACTCTATGGGGCTTTTGCAGTTTACTCATGTTTTATTTATGCTTCTTTAAATAATGTACTCAAGACAGATTATGAAAGTATTATGTTATGTTTTTGGAAAGGTTGTTGTTGTAACACATATTTGACTTTATGAAATAAAAAATTTGTTGTTCTTCCGCTGTTTGCAAAATATGTGTTCTTATATCTGTCTTGTATATCTGTGACTTATACTTATAAACCTCCACCAAAATTAGGGCATTCCCTTTGAGAGTGACCCTAACGGAGGTGGGGTGTTTCACTTGGTATCAGAGCATAGGTTTACCAGATAAGATAAAAAGTTTTGAAAAATTATTTTCAAAAAAGAAATTTAAAGAAGCATTTTTAAAAGAAAAATATTATTTTATTTTTAAAAGGCAAAGTCCACTCCCCAAAGCCATAGGAACTATCTCTTATCCTTCGTTTTGAATCTATCCTTTTTGTTTCAGCATGTCCCAAGAACTTAACTTGCCAGAAGGGGTGCCAATACCTGGTTGGTTTAGACGGTTCTTAGAAGCAAGGGCCACTCAGCCAGGTCCTACCGTTCCTCCTCCCCCAGCGGAAGGAAATCATCCAGCTGCAGCAGCACCTTTTCCTCCACCTCCTCCTCGGGGAAACGCGTTTGCTAAGATATGTAAAGATTTTAAAGCCATGGGAGGAAGGGATTTCCATGGAACTGAGTCCTTCGTAGCAGCTAGAAATTGGCTGAAAGAAACGGAGGACCTATTCATCATCTTTGAGGTAGAAGATAGGCAAAAAGTACAGTTGGCAGTGTGGCTATTGAAGGGCGAGGCTTCCTACTGGTGGGAAGTCACTAATGTTGAAAGACCGGTGGAGACATGGGAGGACTTTAGGGCAAGGTTTGAGACTAAATTTCTCTCAGATGCAGAAAGAAGTTTGCAGTTGGAAAAATTCTTATTTCTTAAGCAAGGAGACAAGACTGTCAGAGAATATGTGAATCAGTTTGATGAGCTGGCTAGGTTTGGACTTGACCTAGTCAACACCCCGCACAAGAAGGCTCTCCGTTTCGTCAAAGGGTTAAATGAGCCATTACACAGCTTGGCCATGACCCATATACCCATGGGAGCCACGTATGAAAGACTGGTACAAATGGCATTGCTGAATGAAGAGGATAAGGGCAAGAAGGAGACGAAGGCAGAAAGCTCTCAAGGGAAGAAAGAGGGTTTGCAGCCCAAGAAGACAGACTTTAAGAAGGGCGGAAAAGGCAACAAAGAGAAGAGGAAGTGCAATTTCTGTGGCAAAGTGGGGCACTTAGTAAAGGACTGCCGGAAAAAGAAGGCCAAGGAGAATGGTGGGTGCTTTTCATGCGGTCAGACAGGCCACAGGGCTAAGGACTGCCCAAGGAAACGAGGACAGGGGCAGGGCGCTGGATCCACCCCAGGGGCACAGGTTCATGTGCTAGAAGCGCCACCATTGCAACAGCGAGGTACAAACACTTCTATAGAAAGTGTAGTTTATCTTTATGATCACCCCGTTCGCACTTTATTTGATTCCGGCGCATCACACTCCTTTATCTCGTCTGCTTTAGTAGAATCTCTGCACCTAAAAACTAGTATGGTAGAGGACCCCTTAATTGTTTCAAACCCAATTGGGGGCCCAGCTCATTTGTCTATGATCTGTGTGGGATTTGAAAATTTTCTATTCTAAGTGTAGAATTTGAATGTAGTGCCTTTGTTTTGGGCTTTGCGGGGTATGGTTTGATTTTGGGTATGGATTGGCTATCCAGTAATGGGGCCATCCTTGATTGTGAGAAAAGGGTTGTTAGGCTCCTAACCCAGCTCAGTAATACTTTGGAAATTTCTTGTAATCCCTCGTATGCGGTTATGCTTAGTTATCTTGAGTCGCTAGATGCCTCTGTTGAAAATTTGCAATCAGTTAGAGTGGTCCGGGAATATCCGGATGTCTTCGAAGAGGTGAAGGGCTTGCCTCCGAAGCGGGAAATAGATTTCCGCATATATCTTGTAGATAATGCAAAGCCCGTTGCGTTGCCCGTTAGACACATGGCTCCACGAGAAAGAAAAGAGCTCAGTAAACAGATTAAAGAGCTTCTAGAGAAGGGGTTCATTAGGTGGAGCATTTCAGAATAGGGCACTCCAGGAGTGTTCGCCACTAAGGCTGAAGGTTCATTTCACTTATGCATGAGTTGTAAAGAATCACCTTAGTAAGTACATTTGGCAACATAGTTGGACTTAGGAAGGGACTCCCTTGTGACCTAAAAGGAGTCCATCATGCTTAGTTTCCTAGAATCATATGTGGTGGTTGGGTTGATTAATTCTTTGGGTGTCAGTCTGATGTTGATTTCGGTCTTCGGGGCTGATGCTTAGAGAGTTCTTCTCCTAATCAATATATATGTGGCATAGATTTCCAGTTTTGACATTGCCTAATGGGCACAAAATTTTTACTTGCTTCTATCATTCGACTATACCTTTAGGTAGGACCATTTCCTATCATTGAGAAAATTTGGAAAATGACCTATAGATTAGAGCTACCCGAGAAATTGGCCGGAGTCCACAACGTTTTTCACGTTTCACATCTCCGAAAATGTCTACATGAGTCTGCTGAAGTGGTAGAGCCAAATATCCTCGAAGAGGCCGAAGTGGAACGCGAAGCAACCATAAGAAAAGTTCCAACCCGCATACTAGGAACGGAAGTGAAGAAGCTACGCAACCGCGAAGTCAAACTCGTCAAAGTTCAGTGGTGCGACGCCGAGGGAGACGCGACTTGGGAAACTGAAGCTAGAATACGCACTGCTTACCCTTTTCTTTTCGAGGGTACGTCCTTGATCTTTCTTTTTCCTTAAGTTGCGCTTTTATCTATCTTTTTAGGAATATCTCCTCGGCCTTATCTTTTAGATAAAAACCTTTTGGATGAAAACATGTAATTGAAACATGTTATGTATGATGGTTGCAAGTGGTTGCAAGTGGTTGCAAGTGATTGCTAGTAGTTGCTCGTGGCTGCATATACACACACAATCTAGGTTTTAGATCGGCTCAGTCACTTCATATTGCATATGCATATATGTTTGCACTCGTATATGGTTGAATTGTAATGTGTTGTCATATGGATGTTGCATTTGTATGAAAGATTGTGCACCCATGTAGAATCATGAATAGGAAAAATCTGCATACATAATGGATACATGGCACTTACATGATTCGCATTAAGGAGGTCAACTGAATCAGTAGACCGCCTGATTTTGCATTAGATAAGTTCATGAACACACGCACTTCGCATATGATCATGAAGCATTAGAAGTCTTTTAAGGACAATGGATGCTCGTGTTTGATGGATGAGTAGATGGATGATTGAATGTTAGGATTTACATTCTTCCTAAACTTGAAGATTTCGGGGACGAAATCCTTTTAAGTGGGGGAGAATGTAACACCCCGGATTTTTCCGTTAACAGTAAATTAACAAATTAAAGTATAATTAAATTGTAACAGAAAAATTAAGGGAAATGGACATCACCATTGCGTTCGTCTCGGAATTCTGCTTGAGATAGAGTCCGAGTTTGCGCAAAACGGATAACGTATGAAGAAGATATCTTTAATTTAAATATTACAGCAAAACATGAAAAAAGAGAAGTAAGGAGAGGACAATAATTATTATTATTCTAAGACTTATTAACAAAAGCCTCTGTAGCTCAGTTGGTTAAGGCATTGGATTTGTAGCATGGAGGTCGGGGGTTCGAACCCCGGCGGCGACATAATTTTTATCTCTGTTTTAGAGAGGGCCAACTGAGCATGCAAATACATGTACGTATACAAATTCAAATTTTGAAAGGATAAGAACGTACATATAAGGAAATAAAGAAAATATATGTATATATATGAGAATATATATATATATATATGCAAAAATATATGTATACAATAGATAAAATTCAAATAGACTAAAACAGCTCAATTTAAAGTTTAATTTTTGAAAATCGAACCCAGTCCCTCCTGGCTGGCCTGGTCTGTGTTTGGTCGAATTTCTGTGGGTTGCTTTGTCATTAGGGCTAGGTGGCAAGTTTTAATTGGTCTCTCTATCTAATGAATGGCTACGATCTAACCTAGCAACATCAAGGGTCCTAATCAATTCCTAACCTCTATATAAACAACCCTAGACTAAACCCTAATCTATTCATTCAAAATAAGATTATAGCCGCCATGTTGCTGAGGAACGACAAAGAATAGCCGCCAACTAAAGAGAGGATTAGGGAGAAAGTTCTAAGGCCTAAAGCAATTCAAGCAACCTAAAGCTAATCAATTCAACAAAGGAATCATATCTCTTAATTAGAGAATTCGCCGCAACCATTGTAAGTAGAGTATTACTTTGGTATGAACAAATGATTGTGTAGATATGTATGCTTGAATTGTGGCAATGAAATTCGTATTTGTGCGATTTATATACTTTTGGATATTCTGAATTATGTCATTCAATTATAAAGAACTACATGCGGTAGTTCTATGCAAATATACGTTTGGAATATTGCGCAAATTATGTAGTCTATGTTGAAGCTACATGTATGTAGTTGATTGAAATTCATGCAAGTTTGGGGCTTTGTTATTATGCCATCATGATATCTATTTTGTGCATAAATCATTTTGCAAGTAATTGAGACAAGTTTGGTTGTTATAGTTCATATGAAACTATGTTGGAATTTTGACACCATAATCCATGTATTAAGTCATGCTTTTGCAAAACTTATGAATATGGCTAGGCTATGAATGATATTGGGCATAATTGAAATTCATGATTAAGTCTATCTTGTTTAAAAGAATTATATGATGACATATGTGAGACATGGCTAAGTTAGACACAAAAATCCCTTTTTTGCAAGTTAAAAGCAAACACCATGATTAGGAATATTTATGCATAAGTATACCATCGTTATGTGATTAAATTTAATTAAGTTGAACTATGCTTTTGTGTTAGTAACAAAGTATCCTCTTTGTAAACATGTAGAAACCTTATGAACATGACTTGTTTATATTTATGCCATGAACAAATTTAACTATACCTATGCCATGCTTATGTTTGACATTATGCCATGTTTATGCTAGAAGTATTTATGCCATGCTTATGTTTGACATTATGCCATGTTTATGCTAGAAGTATTTATGCCATGCTTATGTTTGACATTATGCCATGTTTATGCTAGAAGTATTTATGCCATGCTTATGTTTGACATTATGCCATGTTTATGCTAGAAGTATTTATACCATGCTTATGTTTGACATTATGCCATGTTTATGCTAGAAGTATTTATGCCATGCTTATGTTTGACAATATGTCATGCCTATGCTAGAAGTATTTTATGCCATGCTTATGTTTGACATTATGCCATGTTTATGCTAGAAGTATTTATGCCATGCTTATGTTTGACATTATGCCATGTTTATGCTAGAAGTATTTATGCCATGCTTATGTTTGACATTATGCCATGTTTATGCTAGAAGTATTTATGCCATGCTTATGTTTGACATTATGCCATGTTTATGCTAGAAGTATTTATGCCATGCTTATGTTTGACATTATGCCATGTTTATGCTAGAAGTATTTATGCCATGCTTATGTTTGACAATATGTCATGCCTATGCTAGAAGTATTTTATGCCATGCTTATGTTTGACATTATGCCATGTTTATGCTAGAAGTATTTATGCCATGCTTATGTTTGACATTATGCCATGCTTATGCTAGAAGTATTTGTGCCATGCCTATGTTTGACATTATGCCTAAATAAGAATATAGGTTCATGTTGTAGTTAAACCTATGCAAGTTTACATGCCTTGATTTATGTCACCTATGTTTTATGACCAAAATACATGTCACCACTATGCAAGTACACCAATTTCTATTATGTATTTTCCAACGTCATATGCAAGTTCATGCGCTCACTTTCCCCTCTTCGTGTATACGCCATAAGCCTCCCCTTTTCGCATGGCTAAATTGGGCTTTAAAAGGCTAAGCCCAATATATATGAACGGACTTGTAAAACGGGGGAAGATAACGTCGGGTTAAAAATTAATTAATGAATGAAAATATAAAATAGAAGGGCCCAAGTTCAAGTATGGGTTGGGCCCATGATTGGTGTAACCTTTACACCATTAACTTAATAATGGGCCGCAAATATTTACGTATAAGAAATAAAGAGGAATGACAAAATATGTAAATGTAGAACATACGATGTGTTTAACCCGAGGTTGGATTGAGTTGTGATGTAAACCTGCCCGGAACCGCCCGGCTGTCCAGTAGTCACAACAATACCTATCCAATGTGGGAGGTTAAACATGGAGCCCAGCAAGGACCCGAGGTTAGACTGAGTTGTGGCGTAAGACTGCCCGGAACCAACCGGCAACAGGCAGCCACAACAATACCTGTCTAATGTGAGAGGTCCGGGCCTTAATAAGACAATTAAGGCTGAGTCAGGATTGATAGGATTAAGTGAACTAAAGACTTAATCAAAATGGAACATGCTAAACTAAACGGACTGGTGGGGTTAGGTTAGGAAACACTTAACCAACTTAGCATGTTGGCTAGAGATAGAAAACCTAGTAACGGGGGACCCTTTTCAGCAGTAACCCTAGAAGGTGTATCAGGATACCCTGAAACTAGGCAGGGTGGGGCACGATTACTGGGCTGATTGTAAGAGGTCAAAGCGACGGCGGTGGTGTAGCAGTGTAGGTTCTAACGGTGTGCGGGCGTGCACGCACTCCGGCGCAGAAAAATAAAGCACTGGGCACCAGTAGCATACCTGTGCACTCTAAGGTTGTGTCGGGTTGCCACTATGGGACTTGATACACCCCATGGTGGGACCAGCATAGGTAACTACAGACATCGGGGGCCGTAAGACACATGTAACTACGCGAGTAGGAGCCGATCATCATAGAATGGATCACATCACCCTGACTATGGGGTGCCAGTTGGAAACTAGTTTATATGGGTTCAGAGATTAACATGGGGTACGATAGTATATTCGACCCTAGACAACTTAACCAAGTTATAGTGTTTGCCCACTTCTTGTTATTACTTATCATACCCAGTTCTTTATTCATAGACAAAGTAGTACTAGACTTACTCAGGCTTATGTCTGACTCTACTTTTCTTTCGTCTTCTTTCTTCCGTTTCCCCCCCCAGGTCCTCAGGGAGGGAACACAGCAGCTTGATCAGCTTTGACATCCAGCTTGAAGAAGGGAAATGTATTGCTTGGACTTTCCTGTTTTGAACTATGGCTTTGGACACACTCTATGGGGCTTTTGCAGTTTACTCATGTTTTATTTATGCTTCTTTAAATAATGTACTCAAGACAGATTATGAAAGTATTATGTTATGTTTTTGGAAAGGTTGTTGTTGTAACACATATTTGACTTTATGAAATAAAAAATTTGTTGTTCTTCCGCTTTTTGCAAAATATGTGTTCTTATATCTGTCTTGTATATCTGTGACTTATACTTATAAACCTCCACCAAAATTAGGGCATTCCCTTTGAGAGTGACCCTAACGGAGGTGGGGTGTTTCAATTTTTATATTCAACACATGAGTTTTCTTTTATAATATTCATTATTTTCCCAATTGGAATAAGGCCCAATCAATTACCATATAACGTTAACTATATGGGTTCCATACAACACATGTATATAATAGCAACGATAAACAATCAACCATCATCCAAAGTGCACCACACAACTGCATAAGCATCAAATATAAATAATCAACGCTTACACAGTCTGTCGACCAATCGATCGACATACAATTAAATAATTGAGATTAGTGTACTCAAATATCATCCCAACACCCGTGTAGACATCGCTACTATATAGATAAAAATTCTATTTTTACATCGCTATTATATAAATAAAAATTCTATTTTTACATCGCTATTATAAAGAAATTTTATTTTCAATACACTACTTATATAAAAATAGTATTTTTATATCTTCTAGTATATAAAGGTCATATTTTTAATACTCTACACAAGTAAAAATCATATTTTTGATTCACTACATATATAAAGATCGAATCTTAACCACTTCTATAATGTAAAAATCATGTTTTTGTCTTCTACATCATATAAAAATTATAATTATATACTCTACCTCCTAATAAAAATCGAATTTAAAATGAAATTAAAAGAGAGGCTCACAGTTTTTATCGTTTGGAGGAGGAGAGGACTGGTTTGCTTCGAATGGGGGAGGGCCCACTGTCGATCAGAGGCGGAGGGGGTCGGCTTCAGGGTGGCGATGGGGTTTGGGTGGCTCGCGGTGGGGTTCCTTCGGGTCTGGGGTCCTTCGAACGAACAGGGAGGAGAAGGGTTCGGTGGAGAGAGATTGAAGGGAGGGGAGGAAAGAGGGATGGCGGCGCAGAGGGCGGAGGGGGAAGAAGAAGTGGCGGCGGCGGCAGTATAGGGGGGCAACGCGATGGTGTTAGGTTTTTTTTTCTTTTTTTCTTCTTTAATCGAAATCGAAAGTGACGGGGCGGGCTGAAGGCATATAGGAGAAGGGAGATATTTTTTTATTTATTTAATTTCGAAAAGGTGCTTTTATTTTCGAACTCGAAACGGGACCCACCTCCTGTCGTCCATAGCTAATTACCCCCATTCTGAACACAATGGGATATGTATCATAAGCTGATTCGATCGTTTCGATCAGTTTCCATCAAAATCAAAATATAACTCTATATATTGAATTTGAACGCGCATTTCAATTTACCGGGGCCACATACTAACTCGAAAAATTCCAAAGAAATATTTTCTAGCTTCGTATTGTCGATACGGTCCTAACAAAACTAATTTCATCGAATTCTGAGACCGTTGGAAAAATGGTCATTTTCTAGTCGATTAAAATCAACTGAAACTGGTCAAACGCGTTTTCCTTTGCCACGCTCACATATTGATTCGGAAAATTACGAAATTTGAAACCTAGCAATAACTTGACATCACGGTTCCAACAAAAGTGGTTTCGTCGAAATCCGAGGTCGTTTGCAAAATGGCTATTTTTAAGGGCCGAAATTCCATAGCGACTATTCAGAATTTTCAACTGGACATATCTTTTGATTCCCACTATGAAATTTCAATTTTTCGGATTCGTTGGAAAGATATTCACAATTAGATCCTAATATTTTTGGTTTCACTAAAATCCGGTTTATTTTGCACCCGGTACATTCAATTGAAGTTTGAAATCGAATTATCGAACTAACGCGCAGTTTTCAATTCTATTTATAATTATATATAATTATTATATTCTGACGACGACGTATATAAATATATACGTCCTAATTCTATTCAAAATAAATTTCTCGTCGCTATTATTTAAAATAATTCATTTTAAATATTCAAAATCCGCAAAAATTGCCAAAATAAAAATTTTAAACTGGCTCGCATTTCTGGGTTGTTACAATCTCCCCCACTTAAAACTTTTCATCCCCGAAAAGGAACGAAGCCGGAAGTTGTTTAACTAATCAACTCAACTTCCATTATTTTCGTTACGGCTTAAGTTCTTCAACTTTCTAGTTTCTAAGAACTTTTCAATTTTTTCAAAAATTTGACTAACACCCTAAATTTCCGAAAAATTTCTCCATAACCTCCCTTGCACCGGGAGCACCGGGAAAATCCCGAAATTGCCATATAGGCCCTCTGATCTCAAAAGGAAAAAGAAAAGGCCAAGCGGCTAGCCAATCGGCTCATAAAATCATCATCACCCAAACAAAACAGTAAATTATGGTAAACATGTACCTATTTGTCGCGCAAACAAATTTTATTCTTTTGCTCTAGCCTCCTTGCTATGACCTGTTCAATGCAAGTACATGTATATGCAAGCAAATGCGACCAATTTTCAACACAATTCACTATTTGGTGCAATTAGGCATAATGGTTCAAAATTATCAAACAAATAAACAAACAACACAACCATCAATCAATTAGTGGATTAACGTTTCAAATTCATAAATTTTGATATATAGTCAAAAATCCTGTTTTTGATGTCAATTCACAACAATGTAATATAGCTATATTTTAGTTCT
This sequence comes from Allium sativum, assembly GCA_030737875.1. NCBI lineage: Eukaryota > Viridiplantae > Streptophyta > Magnoliopsida > Asparagales > Amaryllidaceae > Allium > Allium sativum. Next base: position 19,980,419 of record CM060918.1, on the reverse strand, counting down.
CACACCAGCCTAATGGAAATATATAGATATCACACCTTCGAAACACGAAAATAAATACTGGTGATGGCGCGCCATCATCAGAATCATGTCCGGGTGACTAGAGTGTGATTCTATATCTATCCAGTATATTAAAACTTCGAATATACGTTCATGACGCGTATATGCAAAAATTTTATCTATTGGATTGTCCAAATTCAAAATAAATAAATATTCAAATACGTATAAATGAATTTAAATTTTAAAACAAAATTGTTTTCATTTGAAAAATATACTCTTCACACTCGTTCTAGGATACAACTGATCCTATCTCTAACGAGTTATTCTAATTGGTTATTACTAATCCAATATCTGATGAATTCTTTCGTATGGTTCTAATGTGTCTTATTCTCGAGCTTTGTAAACCAAAGCTCTGATAACAAACTGAGATGACCCAAACTTCCCCGGTAAGGAAAGCCCGGATAGAATTGAGTACAAGACGAATCAGAATGCAGACGGAAGAACATTTCATTGTTATTACAACAATTCCATCAGATACAAGAATATACAGAGTATAAATAAATAAACTACATTCGAAGAATACCAGAGATTACAATAAATTACATAGCAGTGGAAAATAGTACAAAGCACAACTGAAGGTGATATACGGATACAGAGCTTTCCGGATATCATTCCAGCTGTAAACCAGGATCCTGTGAATATAAATCTGCAAAACCAAAACTACTAGTTTCCCGTGTAGAAAATAGGGGCACCCAGGCTTTAGGTTAAAACAATAATCTCCAGGTCAGTCATGTGACTGGTGTGAGAGCTAAAACAGTTATTTAAAACTTTATTTTAAAAGGTAGTAATTCAAGGGACCACGCCATATAACACGTGTAACAACCCGTAAAATCTGGGCCAGTTTAAAATTTTTATTTTGGCAATATTAGCGAATTTTAATTATTTGAAATGAATTATTTTAAATAATATCGACGTGAAATTTATTTTGAATAGAATTAGAACGTATATATTATATACGTCGTCGTTAGAATATATAATAATTATATATAATTAAAAGGAATTGAAAATGGCGCGGTAGTTCGATAATTCGATTTCAAACTTCAATTGAATGTACCGGGTGCAAAACAATCCGGATTTTAGTGAAACCAAAAATAATGGAATCTAATAGTGAATATCTTTCTAACGAATCCGAAAAATCAAGATTTCATATCAGGAATCAAAAGATATGTCCAGTTGAAAATTCTGAATAGTCGCTATGGAATTCAGGCCCTTAAAAATGGACATTTTGCAAATGACCTCGGATTTCGACGAAACCACTTTTGTTGGGTCCGTGATGTCGAATTATTACTAGGTTTCAAATTTCATAATTTTTCGAATCAATATGTGAGCGTGGCAAAGGAAAACGCGTTTGACCAGTTTCAGTTGATTTCAATCGACTGGAAAATGGCCATTTTTCCAACGGTCTCAGAATTCGACGAAACTAGTTTTGTTAGGACCGTATCGTCAATACGAAGCTAGAAAATATTTTTCTGGAATTTTTCTAGTTAGTATGTGACCCCGGTAATTTGAAATGTACGTTTAAAATTCAATATAGAGATTTAAATGTAAATTTAACGGAAACTGATTGTAACAGCCGAATCAGCTTGCGTGGCATATCCCATTGTGTTCGGAATGGGGGTGAAACGCTATGGACGACAGGCGGTGGGCCTCGTTTAGAGGTCATGTGTGAAAAGTCAACTTCTTCGAAAATAAAATAATTAAATAAAAAAAAAAAAAAAAAAATATAATAACTCCCTCCTTTTGACTCTGGCCCCCCCCTATTTCCCCAAAACCTGATTCATCCATCAGATAAAAAAAAAAAAAAAAAAAAAGAGAAAAACCGCAATCGAACCATCGCCGCCGCCAAAACCCTGGAAGCCGCCCTCCGTTCATCCTCCTCCCACCGAACGACAACCCGAAGCCGCCTCATCCCGAAGCAGCGCCACCCCGTTCGAGCCCCCTGGAAGCCACCGCCCTCCTCCTCCTTCAATTCGCCAGCCCCCCCCCCCCCCTTCGAGACATCACCGACGAAGCCCTCCCCCTCGCTGACGACGATGAAGCCGCCGTCCATACCTCGAAACCCTCCGACGCAGTGAAGACCCCCCCCCTGTTTCTTCGGCAGTAAGTTTTTTTTTTTTTTTTTTTTCTCTTTTCTACTTTACTTTATTTTATTTTTATTTTTCAATTCTGTAATTCTAATTTTGAAAAAGGTTTTTAAAACTGTTTTTTTTTAAAAGAGCAAAACTGCATTTTTTTTAAGAATTTTAAAAACTGTTTCTTTGTTTTAGAATTTAAAAACTGAATTTTTTTACAGTTAGAAAACTGTTTTTATTTTAGTTAGAAAACTGTTTTTAATTTGATTTAAAAAAAAAAAAAAAGAAACAGATTTGATTTTAAAAAAAGTAACAGGTTTGATTTTTTAAAAAGTAACAGATTTGATTTTTAAAAAGGAAAAAGAATTGATTTTTAAAGCATAAAAATAGAATTTTTATATATTGAACTTCGAGTTAAAAATAGAATTTTTATATATTGAACTTCGAGTTAAAAATAGAATTTTTATATATTGAACTTCGAGTTAAAAATAGGATTTTTATATATTGAACTTCGAGAAAAAAAAATAATAATATGATTATTATATATTGAATAGCGAAGTAAAAATTCGATTTTTACATATGTAGTGAAAGCGGACAACGAAAGCGACAAAAAGGCGAGTTGGCGAAGGTTTCCTGCATTAGAAGGGCCGTGGAGCTAGGATAGCTAAAGGTGAGAACTTCTCACTCTTAATTCTCTTTTTCTAGATATATATATATATATACTAGGATGCAGACGGTGCTTATTAGAAGCACCCGACACCCGTCCACATACCATGGACTTGTTTGTTTGGATGTTTGGTGATTGATTGAGATATTGGTTTGAATGTGGTTTGTGGTGTGAAAAATCGAATCGATAAATTGGTTAGGATTAGACGTGCGCCGTTATAAGGCGAAGGAGTAAGACTAGGTTAGATTCTTACCCCAAATTTTGTAGTTTGCATAACGAAAGTGATTTGATTGATGTGTGAATGGCGTGGGCCTTCACTAGACCGGGGATAAGGCTAGGCCTTGTCCCGTTTCTAGTATCGTGCCGTTATGCCGCCGAAATTTTCTAAAATATGTTAGAAAAATAAAAATAACATTTTATTTAAAGAATGAATTGAATAGAAATTCATAGGTTGAAATAAAATGTTTTATCGTTAAAAATATAATTTTTAACGTGAAGTGAATAAAATAAAATATTCATTTATAAACCGGACGGTTTGTTTATGTACACCTATTTGAATGACATTGATTGGGACGATAAATTTTACACATCGCCCAACTGCACAAATAAAATATGCGTTTGATTGTTTGAAACCCCACACGGGTGTTGGGATGAAATTTGAAGTTCACTCATCCTGATTGATTAATATGTCGATCGATCGATTGACAGGCTGTTATAAGCGTTGAATATCTATATTTGATGCTTATACAGTGTAGTGCACTTTGGTTGATGGTTGATTATTTTTCAATGCTATGATATACATGTGTTGTATGAAAATCCATATAATTAACTTTATATGGTAATTGATTGGGCCTCATTCCAATTTGAAAAATAAAGAATATTATAAAATAAAAGTTCATGTGTTGACAGTACTCATTCATTGAGATTGGTCATGTGTTGAACGAAATATTTTAATAATAGAAATATTTGAAATAGAATATTTGAAAATGGAAATATATGAAGCCGTGTTGATTAGATGCGCCATTTTGACGTGAACGATATTTTTATCGATTTTATTCATTTTGAAATGGATATTGAAAAGTAATTTTGAAATCAAATATTTCGAAATGAATTGAATTGAAAATATTTCGAAATGAATTGAATTGAAAACGATTTCGAAATGAATTGAATTGAAAACGATTTCGAAATGAATTGAATTGAAAACGATTTCGAAATGAATTGAATTGAAAACGATTTCGAAATGAATTGAATTGAAAACGATTTCGAAATGAATTGAAAACGATTTCGAAATGAATTGAATTGAAAACGATTTCGAAATGAATTGAATTGAAAATATTTCGAAATGAATTGAATTGAAAACGATTTCGAAATGAATTGAATTGAAAACGATTTCGAAATGAATTGAATTGAAAACGATTTCGAAATGAATTGAATTGAAAACGATTTCGAAATGAATTGAATTGAAAACGATTTCGAAATGAATTGAATTGAAAATATTTCGAAATGAATTGAATTGAAAACGATTTCGAAATGAATTGAATTGAAAACGATTATGAAATGAATTGAAAACGATTTCGAAATGAATTGAATTGAAAACGATTTCGAAATGAATTGAATTGAAAACGAATTCAAATGAAATTGAAAGCGAATTGAAATGAATTCAAATTGAATTGAAATTCGAATTGAATAGAAATGAATTTTAAAACGAATTTATAAAGAAGAATTCAATTTTGCTTTGAATTGAAATAGAAGTTGAAATAGAATTTGAAACGAATTTAAAACTATTTATATAATTCGTTTTAAATAGAAATCGACGAAATATATATTATATATATTATATATATAATATAATGGCCTGAATAGAACGCGCCGCGCCGCGGCAGTTCGCGAATTTCGACCATTTATTTCAAACGGACATTACGGGAGATCCGACCGTCGGATTCTCCTAAAACCGGAACCGTTGGGTTCGTATCGAAAAGAGCTTTCTAATGAAAATTAGAAATTTGAAATCTAACGGCTGGATTTGGAATTATGTCCAAATCAAATTCGAAAAAGGTCGCTGTAAGTGCAGTTCGATGGCCATTGATGGAAATCGACTGTACGGGCCTTGATAAAATTATTAAAAATAGTAATAATTTGTGTAAAATCATAAGAAATGATTTAGAAAGAATTGGGATGAAAAACTCCATATTTGAAAAGATAAAAATAGATTTTTATCGAAATGAACTAATTTTGAACTAGAATTATAATTCTATTTATTTTTAAATAAATAAATTGAATTTGAAATGGTTTTAAAAATAACCAGAATATCCAATGATTGCATTGGAGTGGAATTGAATCGAAATTGTCTTCGGAATATTTCGATGTTGGAATTCGTGATTATACGGATGTTGATATGGAAATTTGAAAGATATATACATATATCGCTATTTCCAATACGACATTTGTTAGTCGTAGAATTCGATATTGAATATAAGCCGATATATTTTCTATTCAGAGCCTTGTATTGAATATCGAATGTGATTTGGGTTTGTCGTGAATGGTGTCTTCACTAACACTGTTCTTGAACCCAGTTGAGAAAAGATTAAATCTTTTTATTCAGATTTAATGAAGTGTACCAATTAAATAACATTTAATTGGAATAGAATTGATATTGATTTTTGGGTTTATCGTGAACAGTGTTTTAAATAACACTTGTTCTTTAACCCGATAATTGATGAATGTGATTTGGGTTTGTCGTGAATGGTGTCTTCATTAACACTGTTCTTGAACCCAGTTGAGAAAGGATTAAATCTTTTTATTTAGATTTAATGAAGTGTACCAATTAAATAATATTTAATTGGAATTGAATTGATATTGATTTTTGGGTTTATCGTGAACAGTGTTTTAAATAACACTTGTTCTTTAACCCGATAATTAATGGAATGTGATTTTGGGTTTATCGTGAATCGTGTTTTAAATGACACTGATTCTTTAACCCAGATAATGATTAAAACTAAGTGGAGTTTTAATGAATCTTTAATTAGATTGAAAAGATCGAGAATGGAGCATCACCAGTTTTGCTCCAGGCGATAGTTAAATCTTTAATTAGATTTGAACGTGAAATTTAGAAACTAACTGTCGGTTAGCCAAGCAGAATGGTTTTCTGGATATTGATCTGATGTTGGTTTCGGCCTTCGGGGTTAATATTTGGGGAATTATTCTCTTGATTAATTTACGGTTAGTGACTAATGAATTGGAATGAGGCGTATGTTGTGTTTGTGTAACACTTATTTAAAATATACGCGAGTTATTCGGAAAGATCGGGTTTATCCCATTCTGAATAACTGATGCGACGATAAGTCGAAGATGAAGACGATGGTCGAAGACCGGAGGTCTTCACGTCGTTTGGGTGATAACTGATGATCTTGATTGGGCTGTACACCCAAGAAGATGGAAACAGTTAGTGATCGTCCAGACGTACTTGGAGATCGATGGATATGCGGGGTACTAGGTGCCTCCGGTTTCGTTCAGGCCCAGAACGGACTTGTAAATGGACTGTGTGTCTGACATTGGATTTCATTCTGTGTGACTGATATCGGTTGCATAGAGTGGTTTGCCTGTGTGGCATGCTAAGATGCAAATGATCAAGGCTTCTGTTGAAAAGCAAAGTCTTGTGGTGATGATCAAAGCACGGCCTTTGTGGCGTAGCTTTGTGTAACGTTTACTTCGCGAGTTTCGCACCCGGTATGAACCAAAAACGGGAGAGGACATCAGGGAGGACTTGCGTTTCTTTCTAGCTAGAAGTGGCGTCAGTGGTTTTACACGCCCTGACGAGTTTGACTTATGTGGTTGTTGCGGTTGCGAGGCGCCTCGGTTATATCGGTTTCGGCCGAATGCATTCTGGTCGGCTGACGGACCAGACTTACACCCCATAGGGTGGGGAGACGTATTGTTCAGGCATAATAATCCACTCCGTGTGGACCGGCCCTGACGATCCAAGGGGCAGTTGCGGCTGTTCCTGAGGGGCGGGCTAGAGCGTCTCGAATCGATGGAGGACTATCTTTTGCCTCGGTTCATAGATGGAAATCCAATTTCCAAATACGCGACTCTGCGGTTTTATTTGTAAACCTATATATGGCGACATAGTGGCATGGGACGCTCATGTCGTCTACGATTGATACTTATGATTTGAAGTTGTTTTATACACTATGCACTTATAGTAGTATCAAATGATTTGTTTTAAACGTATCAAGCATCCTTTGGCTGTTATAAGGGAAAACCCTATCCCCCGGCTTGCGTTGCATTGTGTGATAGGACCTGGGTCTTATAACAGCTTCATTTTTCTTTATTTAGCATTGCGCTGTTTGGTTATGCACTGGTATTCTTGGGAGGAAACCCGTTCCGTGTTATACGGCGTGGTCCCTTGATTTACCGAACTTTAAAGACAAAGATTAATAACTGTTTTAGTTCTCACACCAGTCACATGACTGACCTGGAGTTTATTGTTTTAACCTAAACTCTGGGTGCCCTTATTTTCGACACGGGCAGCTAGTAGTTTTGGTTTTGCAGATTTATATTCACAGGATCCTGGTTTACAGCTGGAACGATATCCGGAAAGCTTTGTATCCGTATATCTCTTCTAGTTGAGCTTTGTATTATTTTCCGCTGCTATGTATTTAATTGTAATTTGAATCTCTGATATTTCTGTGTAATATTCATTTATACTCTGTATATTCTTGTAATCTGATGCACTGTTGTAATATATAGTGAAATGTTCTTCTGTATGCGTTCTGTTGTGGTTTGTTCTCGAACTATCCGTCGCTTTCCTTTACGGGGAAGTTGCGGGTCTTCACAGTTGGTATCAGAGCTTTGGTTTACAAAGCTAGAGAACAAGACACATTAGAACCATACGAAAGAATACATCAGATATTGGATTAGTAAAATCCAACGGGAATGACTCGTTAGAGATGGGATCAGTAGTATCCTAGAACGAGTGTGAAGAGTATATTTTTGAAAGTGAAAACAAATTTTTGTTTTGAAAATTTAAATCAATTATTCGTATTTGATTACCTATTTATATTGATGTGGACAATCCAATATATATAGATTTTGCGTATACGTCTGATCCGCGTGTATTTGAAATTTTAATATATTGGATAGATATAGAGTCACATTCTAGACACCCGGGGATAATTCTGATGATGTGGCCACATCATTAGTATTTATATTCGTGTTTCGAATGTGTGATATCTATATATTTCCATTAGACTGGTGTGAGAACCAAAATTAGATAGGGCCTATTGTTGTGATTTGGTATCAAAAACATGATTTTTGTATATGTATCAAAATTATGAATTTGAAACTCTAATTCACTAATTGATTGATGTTTGTGTTGTTTGTTTAGTTGTTTGCTAATTTTGAACCATTTAGCCTAATTGAATCAAATATTGAATTGTATTGAAGTTTGGTTGCATTTGCTTGCATACATGTATATCTTTTGAACAGGTCATAGCAAGGAGGCTAGAGCCAGAGAATAAAATTTGTTTGCCCGACAAATAGGTACATGTTTACTACATAATTTCCTGTTTTGTTTGGGTGATGATGATTTTGTGAGCCTATTGGCTAGCCGCTTGGCTTTTTCTTTTTTTTTTTTTTTTTTTAAGATCTGAAGGACCGGGGAAGCTATTTGAAATTCCCCGATGCTCCCATTGCAGGGGAGGTTATGGCGAAATTTTTCAAAAATTTCGGGAGTTAGCCAAATTTTTGAAGTTTTGAAAATTCTCAGAAACTAAAGAGTTGGAGAATGGAAGCCAGATCGAGCGTAGAGTTGATTAATCAAACCACTTTCGACTTTGTTCCTTTTCGGGGACGAAAAGTTTTAAGTGGGGGAGATTGTAACAACCCGTAAAATCTGGGCCAGTTTAAAATTTTTATTTTGGCAATATTAGCGAATTTTAATTATTTGAAATGAATTATTTTAAATAATATCGACGTGAAATTTATTTTGAATAGAATTAGAACGTATATATTATATACGTCGTCGTTAGAATATATAATAATTATATATAATTAAAAGGAATTGAAAATGGCGCGGTAGTTCGATAATTCGATTTCAAACTTCAATTGAATGTACCGGGTGCAAAACAATCCGGATTTTAGTGAAACCAAAAATAATGGAATCTAATAGTGAATATCTTTCTAACGAATCCGAAAAATCAAGATTTCATATCAGGAATCAAAAGATATGTCCAGTTGAAAATTCTGAATAGTCGCTATGGAATTCAGGCCCTTAAAAATGGACATTTTGCAAATGACCTCGGATTTCGACGAAACCACTTTTGTTGGGTCCGTGATGTCGAATTATTACTAGGTTTCAAATTTCATAATTTTTCGAATCAATATGTGAGCGTGGCAAAGGAAAACGCGTTTGACCAGTTTCAGTTGATTTCAATCGACTGGAAAATGGCCATTTTTCCAACGGTCTCAGAATTCGACGAAACTAGTTTTGTTAGGACCGTATCGTCAATACGAAGCTAGAAAATATTTTTCTGGAATTTTTCTAGTTAGTATGTGACCCCGGTAATTTGAAATGTACGTTTAAAATTCAATATAGAGATTTAAATGTAAATTTAACGGAAACTGATTGTAACAGCCGAATCAGCTTGCGTGGCATATCCCATTGTGTTCGGAATGGGGGTGAAACGCTATGGACGACAGGCGGTGGGCCTCGTTTAGAGGTCATGTGTGAAAAGTCAACTTCTTCGAAAATAAAATAATTAAATAAAAAAAAAAAAAAAAAAATATAATAACTCCCTCCTTTTGACTCTGGCCCCCCCCTATTTCCCCAAAACCTGATTCATCCATCAGATAAAAAAAAAAAAAAAAAAAAAGAGAAAAACCGCAATCGAACCATCGCCGCCGCCAAAACCCTGGAAGCCGCCCTCCGTTCATCCTCCTCCCACCGAACGACAACCCGAAGCCGCCTCATCCCGAAGCAGCGCCACCCCGTTCGAGCCCCCTGGAAGCCACCGCCCTCCTCCTCCTTCAATTCGCCAGCCCCCCCCCCCCCTTCGAGACATCACCGACGAAGCCCTCCCCCTCGCTGACGACGATGAAGCCGCCGTCCATACCTCGAAACCCTCCGACGCAGTGAAGACCCCCCCCCTGTTTCTTCGGCAGTAAGTTTTTTTTTTTTTTTTTTTTCTCTTTTCTACTTTACTTTATTTTATTTTTATTTTTCAATTCTGTAATTCTAATTTTGAAAAAGGTTTTTAAAACTGTTTTTTTTTAAAAGAGCAAAACTGCATTTTTTTTAAGAATTTTAAAAACTGTTTCTTTGTTTTAGAATTTAAAAACTGAATTTTTTTACAGTTAGAAAACTGTTTTTATTTTAGTTAGAAAACTGTTTTTAATTTGATTTAAAAAAAAAAAAAAAGAAACAGATTTGATTTTAAAAAAAGTAACAGGTTTGATTTTTTAAAAAGTAACAGATTTGATTTTTAAAAAGGAAAAAGAATTGATTTTTAAAGCATAAAAATAGAATTTTTATATATTGAACTTCGAGTTAAAAATAGAATTTTTATATATTGAACTTCGAGTTAAAAATAGAATTTTTATATATTGAACTTCGAGTTAAAAATAGGATTTTTATATATTGAACTTCGAGAAAAAAAAATAATAATATGATTATTATATATTGAATAGCGAAGTAAAAATTCGATTTTTACATATGTAGTGAAAGCGGACAACGAAAGCGACAAAAAGGCGAGTTGGCGAAGGTTTCCTGCATTAGAAGGGCCGTGGAGCTAGGATAGCTAAAGGTGAGAACTTCTCACTCTTAATTCTCTTTTTCTAGATATATATATATATATACTAGGATGCAGACGGTGCTTATTAGAAGCACCCGACACCCGTCCACATACCATGGACTTGTTTGTTTGGATGTTTGGTGATTGATTGAGATATTGGTTTGAATGTGGTTTGTGGTGTGAAAAATCGAATCGATAAATTGGTTAGGATTAGACGTGCGCCGTTATAAGGCGAAGGAGTAAGACTAGGTTAGATTCTTACCCCAAATTTTGTAGTTTGCATAACGAAAGTGATTTGATTGATGTGTGAATGGCGTGGGCCTTCACTAGACCGGGGATAAGGCTAGGCCTTGTCCCGTTTCTAGTATCGTGCCGTTATGCCGCCGAAATTTTCTAAAATATGTTAGAAAAATAAAAATAACATTTTATTTAAAGAATGAATTGAATAGAAATTCATAGGTTGAAATAAAATGTTTTATCGTTAAAAATATAATTTTTAACGTGAAGTGAATAAAATAAAATATTCATTTATAAACCGGACGGTTTGTTTATGTACACCTATTTGAATGACATTGATTGGGACGATAAATTTTACACATCGCCCAACTGCACAAATAAAATATGCGTTTGATTGTTTGAAACCCCACACGGGTGTTGGGATGAAATTTGAAGTTCACTCATCCTGATTGATTAATATGTCGATCGATCGATTGACAGGCTGTTATAAGCGTTGAATATCTATATTTGATGCTTATACAGTGTAGTGCACTTTGGTTGATGGTTGATTATTTTTCAATGCTATGATATACATGTGTTGTATGAAAATCCATATAATTAACTTTATATGGTAATTGATTGGGCCTCATTCCAATTTGAAAAATAAAGAATATTATAAAATAAAAGTTCATGTGTTGACAGTACTCATTCATTGAGATTGGTCATGTGTTGAACGAAATATTTTAATAATAGAAATATTTGAAATAGAATATTTGAAAATGGAAATATATGAAGCCGTGTTGATTAGATGCGCCATTTTGACGTGAACGATATTTTTATCGATTTTATTCATTTTGAAATGGATATTGAAAAGTAATTTTGAAATCAAATATTTCGAAATGAATTGAATTGAAAATATTTCGAAATGAATTGAATTGAAAACGATTTCGAAATGAATTGAATTGAAAACGATTTCGAAATGAATTGAATTGAAAACGATTTCGAAATGAATTGAATTGAAAACGATTTCGAAATGAATTGAATTGAAAACGATTTCGAAATGAATTGAAAACGATTTCGAAATGAATTGAATTGAAAACGATTTCGAAATGAATTGAATTGAAAATATTTCGAAATGAATTGAATTGAAAACGATTTCGAAATGAATTGAATTGAAAACGATTTCGAAATGAATTGAATTGAAAACGATTTCGAAATGAATTGAATTGAAAACGATTTCGAAATGAATTGAATTGAAAACGATTTCGAAATGAATTGAATTGAAAATATTTCGAAATGAATTGAATTGAAAACGATTTCGAAATGAATTGAATTGAAAACGATTATGAAATGAATTGAAAACGATTTCGAAATGAATTGAATTGAAAACGATTTCGAAATGAATTGAATTGAAAACGAATTCAAATGAAATTGAAAGCGAATTGAAATGAATTCAAATTGAATTGAAATTCGAATTGAATAGAAATGAATTTTAAAACGAATTTATAAAGAAGAATTCAATTTTGCTTTGAATTGAAATAGAAGTTGAAATAGAATTTGAAACGAATTTAAAACTATTTATATAATTCGTTTTAAATAGAAATCGACGAAATATATATTATATATATTATATATATAATATAATGGCCTGAATAGAACGCGCCGCGCCGCGGCAGTTCGCGAATTTCGACCATTTATTTCAAACGGACATTACGGGAGATCCGACCGTCGGATTCTCCTAAAACCGGAACCGTTGGGTTCGTATCGAAAAGAGCTTTCTAATGAAAATTAGAAATTTGAAATCTAACGGCTGGATTTGGAATTATGTCCAAATCAAATTCGAAAAAGGTCGCTGTAAGTGCAGTTCGATGGCCATTGATGGAAATCGACTGTACGGGCCTTGATAAAATTATTAAAAATAGTAATAATTTGTGTAAAATCATAAGAAATGATTTAGAAAGAATTGGGATGAAAAACTCCATATTTGAAAAGATAAAAATAGATTTTTATCGAAATGAACTAATTTTGAACTAGAATTATAATTCTATTTATTTTTAAATAAATAAATTGAATTTGAAATGGTTTTAAAAATAACCAGAATATCCAATGATTGCATTGGAGTGGAATTGAATCGAAATTGTCTTCGGAATATTTCGATGTTGGAATTCGTGATTATACGGATGTTGATATGGAAATTTGAAAGATATATACATATATCGCTATTTCCAATACGACATTTGTTAGTCGTAGAATTCGATATTGAATATAAGCCGATATATTTTCTATTCAGAGCCTTGTATTGAATATCGAATGTGATTTGGGTTTGTCGTGAATGGTGTCTTCACTAACACTGTTCTTGAACCCAGTTGAGAAAAGATTAAATCTTTTTATTCAGATTTAATGAAGTGTACCAATTAAATAACATTTAATTGGAATAGAATTGATATTGATTTTTGGGTTTATCGTGAACAGTGTTTTAAATAACACTTGTTCTTTAACCCGATAATTGATGAATGTGATTTGGGTTTGTCGTGAATGGTGTCTTCATTAACACTGTTCTTGAACCCAGTTGAGAAAGGATTAAATCTTTTTATTTAGATTTAATGAAGTGTACCAATTAAATAATATTTAATTGGAATTGAATTGATATTGATTTTTGGGTTTATCGTGAACAGTGTTTTAAATAACACTTGTTCTTTAACCCGATAATTAATGGAATGTGATTTTGGGTTTATCGTGAATCGTGTTTTAAATGACACTGATTCTTTAACCCAGATAATGATTAAAACTAAGTGGAGTTTTAATGAATCTTTAATTAGATTGAAAAGATCGAGAATGGAGCATCACCAGTTTTGCTCCAGGCGATAGTTAAATCTTTAATTAGATTTGAACGTGAAATTTAGAAACTAACTGTCGGTTAGCCAAGCAGAATGGTTTTCTGGATATTGATCTGATGTTGGTTTCGGCCTTCGGGGTTAATATTTGGGGAATTATTCTCTTGATTAATTTACGGTTAGTGACTAATGAATTGGAATGAGGCGTATGTTGTGTTTGTGTAACACTTATTTAAAATATACGCGAGTTATTCGGAAAGATCGGGTTTATCCCATTCTGAATAACTGATGCGACGATAAGTCGAAGATGAAGACGATGGTCGAAGACCGGAGGTCTTCACGTCGTTTGGGTGATAACTGATGATCTTGATTGGGCTGTACACCCAAGAAGATGGAAACAGTTAGTGATCGTCCAGACGTACTTGGAGATCGATGGATATGCGGGGTACTAGGTGCCTCCGGTTTCGTTCAGGCCCAGAACGGACTTGTAAATGGACTGTGTGTCTGACATTGGATTTCATTCTGTGTGACTGATATCGGTTGCATAGAGTGGTTTGCCTGTGTGGCATGCTAAGATGCAAATGATCAAGGCTTCTGTTGAAAAGCAAAGTCTTGTGGTGATGATCAAAGCACGGCCTTTGTGGCGTAGCTTTGTGTAACGTTTACTTCGCGAGTTTCGCACCCGGTATGAACCAAAAACGGGAGAGGACATCAGGGAGGACTTGCGTTTCTTTCTAGCTAGAAGTGGCGTCAGTGGTTTTACACGCCCTGACGAGTTTGACTTATGTGGTTGTTGCGGTTGCGAGGCGCCTCGGTTATATCGGTTTCGGCCGAATGCATTCTGGTCGGCTGACGGACCAGACTTACACCCCATAGGGTGGGGAGACGTATTGTTCAGGCATAATAATCCACTCCGTGTGGACCGGCCCTGACGATCCAAGGGGCAGTTGCGGCTGTTCCTGAGGGGCGGGCTAGAGCGTCTCGAATCGATGGAGGACTATCTTTTGCCTCGGTTCATAGATGGAAATCCAATTTCCAAATACGCGACTCTGCGGTTTTATTTGTAAACCTATATATGGCGACATAGTGGCATGGGACGCTCATGTCGTCTACGATTGATACTTATGATTTGAAGTTGTTTTATACACTATGCACTTATAGTAGTATCAAATGATTTGTTTTAAACGTATCAAGCATCCTTTGGCTGTTATAAGGGAAAACCCTATCCCCCGGCTTGCGTTGCATTGTGTGATAGGACCTGGGTCTTATAACAGCTTCATTTTTCTTTATTTAGCATTGCGCTGTTTGGTTATGCACTGGTATTCTTGGGAGGAAACCCGTTCCGTGTTATACGGCGTGGTCCCTTGATTTACCGAACTTTAAAGACAAAGATTAATAACTGTTTTAGTTCTCACACCAGTCACATGACTGACCTGGAGTTTATTGTTTTAACCTAAACTCTGGGTGCCCTTATTTTCGACACGGGCAGCTAGTAGTTTTGGTTTTGCAGATTTATATTCA
The DNA here is from genome assembly GCA_030737875.1 of Allium sativum. Taxonomy (NCBI): domain Eukaryota; kingdom Viridiplantae; phylum Streptophyta; class Magnoliopsida; order Asparagales; family Amaryllidaceae; genus Allium; species Allium sativum. The sequence goes on along the minus strand of CM060918.1, from coordinate 19,965,262 downwards.
CAGGATCCTGGTTTACAGCTGGAACGATATCCGGAAAGCTTTGTATCCGTATATCTCTTCTAGTTGAGCTTTGTATTATTTTCCGCTGCTATGTATTTAATTGTAATTTGAATCTCTGATATTTCTGTGTAATATTCATTTATACTCTGTATATTCTTGTAATCTGATGCACTGTTGTAATATATAGTGAAATGTTCTTCTGTATGCGTTCTGTTGTGGTTTGTTCTCGAACTATCCGTCGCTTTCCTTTACGGGGAAGTTGCGGGTCTTCACAACACGGAACGGGTATCCTCCCAAGAATACTAGTGCATATAACAAAACAGCGCAATGCTTTTTGGAAAAATGAAGCTATTATATAAGACCCAGGTCCCATCACACAATGCAATGCAAGCCGGAGGATAGGGTTTTCCCTTATAATAGCCAAACATGCTTGGTACTTTTAAAACAAATCATTTGATACTATTATAAGTGTATAGTGTCAAAACAATTTCAATCATAAATATCAATCATAGACGGCATGGGTACCATATATCATGTCGTCATACTAGTTCTACAATTAAAACCGCAATATCACGTATTGGAAATTGGATTTCCGTCATGAGTCGAGGCAAGGGGCAAGCTCCTCTCCGTTCGAGACACTCTAGCAAATGTCTCAGGACCCCAATTTGATCCTTGGAATCGGCTGGGCCGGTCCTCTCTTACTTTTGAGGATTGGCAATTCCTGAACACACGTTTCCTGGTCTGTAACTATATCCGAGGCGACTCGCATTCCAACAACCACACAGGCGAAAAGTATATAAATGTCAGGGCTAGTAGGTCACTGACACCACCCTAGCTAGAAAGAAACGTCGTGCTCTCCCAGCGGTCCATCTCTCTTTTTGACTCATACCGAGGTGTGAGGCTCGCGAATTCACGTTATACACAAAGCAACGCCACACTGGCCGTGCTTTAATCATCAACCACAAGACTTTGCTTTTAAACAGAAGCCTTGATCAATTGCCACTTAGGCGTGCCACACAGGCAATTCACTCCATGCGACCGATGTCCATCGATATACAACCTCTGAGCTTGTACATCTCAGAGAAGGGCGTTAAGCAAGAGAATAAATTCTCCGCCGCCAAACAGATGTATATTTAATAGAGATCAATCAACACAGAATAAAATCCAATGTCAAACACACAATCCATTTAGAAGTTTGTCCTGGGTCTGAACGAAACTGGAGGCACTTTCCTCGCATATCCATCCATCTCCAAGTACGTCTAGACGATCACCAACTGTTTCCCTCATCTTGGGTGTACTGCCCAATCGAGATCATCAGTAATCACCCAAACGATGTGAAGACTTCTGGTCTTCAACCACCGTCTTCATCTTCGACATCTCGTCGAATCGGTATTCAGAATGGGTATAAACCCGGCCTTTCTGAATAACCCACGTATATGATAAACAAATGTTACACAAACACAACAAACGCCTCATTCCAATTCAGAATATTATTTTATTCACAAAATCACATTCTTAGGGAATAGGTTCCCATTAATTTTATCGAAGATAAATTCTTATAGATTTATTCTTTAATCTTTCTTTGGATATCATTTCAAACCATGTTATGGTTTTCCAAACTAGTCGGGATTAGCGAACCACACCGAAGTAATTATTTATTTTATTTCCCAATCCCAACCTATTCATCCCATGAAGTAAAACTAGTAATACTCCATATCTAACACCACGGTGTTATCGGTAAAGTTAATTACCATTTCATGTTCAAATCTAATTAAAGATTTTTACTACCGCTTTGGAGCAAAACTGGTGATACTCCATTCTCAATCACTTTTCTGATTTGATAATTTAAATTATCAATTCGCTTTTCAATCTAATTAAAGATTCATAAAAACTCCACTTAGTTTTAATCTTCTTAAAAATCAATAACCTGTCTTTAACTGGGTTAAAGAACCAATGTCATCTAAAACACGATTCACGATAAACCCAAATCACATTTGATATTAAATACAAGGCTCTGAATAGAAAATATACCGGCTTATTTTCAATATCAAATTCTGAAACCAACAAATATCGTATTGGAAATAACGATATAAAATATATCTTTCAAATTCCCATAACAATATCTGTATAGTCACGAAATCCCACATCGAAATATTCCGAAGATAATTTCGATTCAACTCTAGTCCAATTCACGTATTGGGAATATTGATTATTTTTAAAATCACTTTCAAATTCAATTTATTTATTTCAAAAATAAATTGATTTTAATTCTAGTTCAAAACTAGTTCATTTCGACAAAAATATATTTTTATCCTTTAAAACGTGGAATTTTTCATCCCAGTTCTTTCCAATTCACATATTATGATTTTACACAAATTATTGATATTTTTAATAATTTTATCAAGGCCCGTACAGTCGATTTCCATCAACGGCCATCGAACTGCACTTACAGCGACCTTTTCCAAATTTGATTTGGACATAATTCCAAATCCAACCGTTAGATTTCAAATTTCTAATATTTATTGGAAAGCTCTTTTCGATACGAACCCAACGGTTCCGGTTTTAGGAGAATCTGACGGTCGGATCTCCCGTAATGTCAATTCGAAGTCAATGGTCGAAATTCACGAACTGCCGCGGCGCGTTCTATTCAGGCCATTATATATATATTATATATATTTCATTGATTTCCTTTTTAAAACGTATTTTATAAATCGTTTTAAATTCGTTTTCAAAACCATTTCAACTCTATATTCACTTTCAAATCAAAATTGAATATTTCATATCATTACTATATAAATGATAATATTTTCAAAACACTATATTTTGAAATCACCACCTTTTCTATATTCATTATAAAAACGAATATAATTGATATAAATATCGTTTACGACAAAATAACGCAACTCTAATCAACACGGCTTTATATATTTCAATAAATTCGTTATTTTATTCAACAAATGAATATTTATTCCATTCAACACATGAATCTCTATATATTTTTTTCAACACACGACTAATCTCAACACATGAGTACCATCAACACACGACTATATTTGTTATGTAATATATTTTATAAAATTATGGTATCTATCGTTTGATTTTTAATCAGACTCCACCGTGAAGTAGCTTCTAATTTCAAATATGATAAAGATGTAAATTTTATTATTAAAATATTTTACTCAACACATGAATAGTTTCAACACATGAATGTCGTCAACACATGACTATTTTTATATTCAACACATGAATTTTCTTTTATAATATTCATTATTTTTCCAATTGGAATGAGGCCCAATCAATTACCATACAACGTTAATTATATGGGTTCCATACAACACATGTATATAATAGCAACGATAAACAATCAACCATCATCCAAAGTGCACCACACAACTGCATAAGCATCAAATATAAATAATCAACGCTTACACAGTTTGTCGACCAATCGATCGACATACAATTAAATAATTGGGATTAGTGTACTCAAATATCATCCCAACACCCATGTGGGGTTTCAAATCAACAAACACAGATTTTAATTTGTGCAGTTGGGCGATGTGTAGAATTTATCGTCCCAATCAATATCAGTCAAATCAGTGTATATAAACAAATCGCCGATTTGTTTATAAATATTTATTTATTCACATTCACGGTAAAAATTATATTTTTATCGATAATTGATTTATTCAACCATCTACATTTTATTATCGATTTCGCATCAACATCACAAACAAATTTCACAACACATCAAACAAACATACAAGCCGTCCATGGTCTGTGGACGACGGGTGTCGGGTGCTGCTAAGCACCGTCTGCATCCTAGTATATATATATATATATATATATATATAACTGGAAAAAGAAATTTAAAGTGAGAAGTTCTCACCGATAGCTAATCCAATACCACGACTCTTCTTGTGTAGAAAATCTTGTCGTTCCTGCCTATTTGTCACTTTCGTTGCCCGTAGCCACTACATATATAAAAATCACATTTTTATATTCTTGCTATGTAGATAAAAATTCTATTTTTACATCGCTACTATATAGATAAAAATTCTATTTTTACATCGCTACTATATAGATAAAAATTCTATTTTTACATCGCTACTATATAGATAAAAATTCTATTTTTACATCGCTACTATATAGATAAAAATTCTATTTTTACATCGCTACTATATAGATAAAAAATCTATTTTTACATCGCTATTATATAGAAATTTTATTTTCAATACACTACTTATATAAAAATAGTATTTTTATATCTTCTACTATATAATGGTCATATTTTTAATACTCTACACAAGTAAAAATCATATTTTTGATTCACTACATATATAAAGATCAAATCTTTAACACTTCTATAATGTAAAAATCATGTTTTTGTCTTCTACATCATATAAAAATTATATTTTTATACTCTACCTCCTAATAAAAATCGAATTTAAAATGAAATTAAAAGAGAGGCTCACAGTTTTTATCGTTTGGAGGAGGAGAGGACTGGTTTGCTTCGAATGGAGGAGGGCCCACTGTCGATCAGAGGCGGAGGGGGTCGGCTTCAGGGTGGCGATGGGGTTTGGGTAGCTCGCGGTGGGGTTCCTTCGGGTCTGGGGTCCTTTGAACGAACAGGGAGGAGGAGGGTTCGGTGGAGAGAGATTGAAGGGAGGGGAGGAAAGAGGGATGGCGGCACGGAGGGCGGAGGGGGAAGAAGAAGCGGCGGCGGCAGTATAGGGGGGCGACGCGATGGTGTTAAGGTTTTTTTATTCTTCTTTAATCGAAATCGAAAGTGACCGGGGGGAGGGGGTTGAAGGCATATAGGAGAAGGGAGATATCTTTTTTATTTATTTAATTTCAGAAAGGTGTTTTTATTTTCGAATTCGGAACGGGACCAACCACCTGTCGTCCATAGCTAATTACCCCCATTCCGAACACAATGGGATATGTATCGTAAGCTGATTCGATCGTTTCGATCAGTTTCCATCAAAATCAAAATATAACTCTATATATTGAATTTGAACGCGCATTTCAATTTACCGGGGCCACATACTAACTCGAAAAATTCCAGAGAAATATTTTCTAGCTTCGTATTGACGATACGGTCCTAACAAAACTAATTTCATCGAATTCTGAGACCGTTGGAAAAATGGCCATTTTCCAGTCGATTAAAATCAAATGAAACTGGTCAAACGCGTTTTCCTTTGCCACGCTCACATATTGATTCAGAAAATTACGAAATTTGAAACCTAGCAATAACTTGACATCGCGGTTCCAACAAAAGTGGTTTCGTCGAAATCCGAGGTCGTTTGCAAAATGGCTATTTTTAAGGGCCGAAATTCCATAGCGACTATTCAGAATTTTCAACTGGGCATATCTTTTGATTCCCGCTATGAAATTTCAATTTTTCGGATTCTTTGGAAAGATATTCTCAATTAGATCCTAATATTTTTGGTTTCACTAAAATCCGGTTTATTTTGCACCCGATACATTCAATTGAAGTTTGAAATCGAATTATCGAACTACCACGCCATTTTCAATTCTATTTATAATTATATATAATTATTATATTCTAACGACGACGTATATAAATATATACGTCCTAATTCTATTCAAAATAAATTTCTCGTCGCTATTATTTAAAATAATTCATTTTAAATATTCAAAATCCGCCAAAATTGCCAAAATAAAATTTTTAAACTGGCTCGCATTTTCGGGTTGTTACACGGGATCAACTTTTAGGGTGACTAGTAATGGTGCAGTATAGCAATTATCCTATAGTGATTAGGAACAAGATTAACGCCAGAATATTCCTCTTGTTTGCTTTGTCATGCCCTCTTGTTTCACGGTCATTCCTTGTTTTACCAGTTTATGCCTTATCCTAATTAGTTTAATAATTATATTGTTAAATTTATTATACTCGCCAGACTTTATGTCTGACCCCCTTGTTTTCGCCTCTTCTCTTCCCCCCCCCCCCTCGGGCACCCCCCCAGGTTCTCAGGGTGGGACTAGTACTAGTGGAGCTTGATCTTGGATCTCTCTCTCTCTCTCTTTTGGAAGTGCTTGGATTGCTGAAGGTAAAGTTCAGCTCATCTCTTTTATGTTTACTTGTGTTGGGGTTATGCTTTTTACTTTATGTACTTAGAAAACAATTTGTCAAGATGGTTACTGAGTGTACTTGGTTTTTCTATTGGTTTATGATGTTGTTGTAATCAAACTATTTTTCCACTGCAATAAATGTTGTTTTGAAAAATTTCAAGTACCAATATATGTATCTGTCTTGTTATATTTTGTTCTATTCACCAATAATACTCCATGAAAGTTAATGCATTCCCTTGAGAGTGACATTAATGGACGTGGGGTGTTACACGTGGTATCAGAGCTGAAGGTTAACGGAACAGATAAGAGATTTTTGAAAAACTGTTTTTCAAAAACGTTTTATAAAGAAATACTTTCAAAAGTATGTTTTAAGGAGAGTATTTTCAAGAGAAAAGTTTGTTTAAAAAAAACATAACCCCCAATAGCCATATATCTTTCTTTCGAATTCTCCGTTTTGAATCTCTTCATTTTCTTTTCAGCATGTCTGGGTTACCCGAGATACCCGAGGGAATACCGATACCAACCTGGTTCAGAAGGTATCTAGAGGCTAGGGCCACCGCCATAGGCCCAATAGACATCCCTCCTCCCCCAGCTGCAATTGCACCTCCTCCTCCCCCGCCTCGCGTTGATACTTTTTCAAAGATATGCAAAGATTTTCGGGCAATGGGCGGAAAACCTTTTCACGGATCAGAGACGTTTGTGGAAGCTCGAAATTGGCTTAAGGAGGTGGAAGATCTATTTGGTATTTTCAAGGTAGAAGATGGAAGGAAGGTCCAATTGGTTGCTTGGTTAATGAAGGACGAAGCTTCGTTTTGGTGGGAGGTCTTGAATGGAGAGCGTCCAGTAGAGACATGGATGGATTTCAGACGTAGGTTCGAGATGAAATTTCTCTCACGAGCAGAAGAGAATTTATATATGGAGAGGTTCTTAGTATTGAAGCAAGGAAATTTATCAGTAAAGGAGTACATCAACAAGTTTAATCAGTTGGTGAGATTTGGCTTAGACTTGGTAAACACACCTAAGAAGAAGGCCCTGAGGTTCGTTAAGGGTTTGAATAAGCCGCTACATGGGTTGGCTATGATCCACATTCTGATAGGGGCTACCTTTGAGAGATTAGTTGACATGGTTCTAATAAGGCACCGGAGAAGAAAGGGGATCAAAAGAAAACACAACAGCAAAACAAGAAAGGTGGTAAGGATAACAATAGCAAGGGAAAGAAAAGGTACTTTAATTGTGGGACACCGGGCCATCTGAGCAAGGACTGTAGGAAAAAGAAGAAGACTAGCTGTTTCCACTGTGAAGAGGCAGGACATCTAATTAAAGACTGCCCGAGGAAACATGGGCAAGGGAAAAGAACAGGGTCCACTTCTGGAGGGCAGATTCAGGCTCTCATGGCGCCAAGGAAGGCAAGAGTGCAGATTCAGGCTCTCATGGCACCAGGATAGGAAAGACGTAGAAACATTTCCGTTGAAAGTTTGGTTTTTCTGTTTGATCTTCCTGTTCATACTTTATTTGATTCTTGCGTTTCACACTCGTTTTTGTCTGCTTCGTTAGTTGAAACACTGCACCTAAATACTAATCTAGTTACGGATCCCATAGTAGTCTCAAATCCTATTGGTGGTTCGGCTCATCTTTCAATGATTTGTCAGGATTTGAAGGTGTCTTATTTGAGCGTTGAATTTGAATGCAACGCCTTCGTTCTTGGCTTTACGTGATATGGATTGATTCTAGGCATGGATTGGTTATCCAATAATGGTTCCATCCTCGATTGTGAAAAGAGAGTGGTTAGACTTATGACTCGCCTTGGCAACACTCTCGAAATCTCTTGTAACCCCATACATTCTGTATGCTTAGTTACCTAGAATCTCTTGATGCGTCTGTTGAAAACTTTCAGTCTGTTAGAGTAGTCCGTGAATACTCAGATGTATTTGAAGAGGTAAAGGGCTTACCTCCAAAGCAGGAGATAGACTTCCGCATATACCTTATTGATAATGCAAAACCAGTAGCTCTACCCGTTAGACACGTGGCTCCTAGGGAGAGAAAAGAGCTCAGTAAGCAAGTCAAAGAGCTGCTCGAAAAGGGGTTTATAAGGCGGAGTATATCTGAATGGGGTGCTCCAGTAGTATTCGCAACCAAAGCGGATGGTTCACTTCGCCTATGCGTTGATTATAGGGAGCTAAACAAGCTGACCAAGAAGAATAGGCACCCACTTCCTAGAATAGATGACTTGTTTGATCAGCTTGTAGGTGCGTCTGTTTTCTCCCAACTAGATTTGGCTACCGAGTTCCATTAGCTAAGAGTGGCTGAGGATAGCGTTGATAAGACCGTGTTCAGAACCCCGGATGGTTTCTTCGAATGGCTTGTCATGCCTTTTGGCTTGACAAACGCACCCGCTTACTTTGTTGACTTGATGAGTAGGGTGTTTAGAGAATTCCTTAATAAGTTTGTGGTGGTCTTCGTAGACGACATTTTGATTTTATCGAAGAATGAAGAAGAGCATGCTTTGCATTTAAGGGAAGTCATGAATACTCTTCGTACACATCAGCTGAAGGCCAAATTCTCCAAATTCCATTTCTAGAGAGAAGAGGTGAGGTTTCTTGGACATGCGGTGTCCAAAGAGGGGTTAGCTGTGGACCCCGCAAAAGTAGTTGCGGTGCAAGATTGGAAGGTTCCACGGAATGCAACCGAAGTCCGAAGCTTTCTCGAGCTAGCGGGTTTTTACCGAAAATTCATTAAAGAATTTGCTAAAATCTCAGCCCCACTCACAAGATTAACGAAGAAGAACCTAACTTTCGCTTGGGATTTGGATTGTGATATTGCTTTCCAACGCTTGAAAAGGGCTCTAACAACAGCCCCAGTTCTGACATTGCCGGATGGGAGCAAGATGTTTACTGTATACACGGATGCATGTGGTACGGGACTAGGTGCTGTCTTGATGCAAGAGGGGAAGGTAGTAGCTTATGGAGGCAAACAGTTGAAAGTATACGAGAAAAACTATCCGACCCACTATCTAGAGTTGGCTGCCATCGTCTTTGCGCTTAAGTCTTGGCGCCATTATCTCCTATGTGAGAAGTTTGAATTATATACTGACCATAAATCGTTGAAGTACCTTTTCTCGCAGAAAGATCTTAACTTAAGACAACAAAGGTGGATGGAATTTCTAGCCTCTTATGATTTTGAGATTTCCTATACCCCAGGCAAGGGCAATGTGGTAGCAGATGCCTTAAGTAGGAAGAAGATAACCTTGAGTCCTCTCTTTGTAGAAAGGCAAAGCTTGGAATATATAGCAAAGTTTAATTTTAGACCCTCCTTTGAAATTGTGCCTGACCTGTTAGCATCACTAAAGGTGCGGCCTACTCTTTTGGACTCAATAAGAACCGCGCAACAAGAAGACCCGCAACTAGTTTATGTGAAGGAAAAGCTAGTTAGGGGTGAGACTTCTAGTCACCTCAATAGATACTCCATCGATGATAGGGGTTGGCTGAGATGGGATGGAAGGTTATGTGCCCCACAAGTTAGGGATTTAGTGAAGACGGTTGTCAAAGAGGCGCACCATTCCAAACTGACCATACACCCAGGCGGAGACAAGATGTATAAAGATATAAAAAGAGTTTTCTTTTGGAATGGCATGAAGAGTGATGTAGCTGAGTTCGTCGCTAAGTATTTGATATGCCAACAAGTCAAAGCGGAGTAGAAGAAGCCCTGTGGTCTGCTTCATCCTCTCGAGGTCCTACAGTGGAAGTGGGATAACATTTCGATGGACTTTGTTGATGGGTTGCCTAGGTCAAGAAGGGGCAATACCAGTATTTGGGTAATAGTGGACAGGCTCACTAAAAGCGCTCACTTTATACCTGTTAAAAGTAGAAGGACTGCCTCGTCCCTAGCATCCATTTATCTCAAAGAAATAGTTCGACTCCATGGGATACCCTCCACCATAGTGAGCGATCGAGATCCTATCTTTACGAGCGAGTTTTGGAAGAGTTTGCAAGAGGCGGTAGGCACTTAATTATGCTTAAGAACGGCCTATCACCCCCAAACCGATGGTCAAACGGAAAGGGTGAACAGAGTATTAGAAGACCTCTTGAGATTGTGCATTCTTGACTTTGGAGGGACATGGAAGGATCATCTTCCTTTGGTGGAATTAGCCTACAACAATAGCTACCAAGCCACCATAGGAATGGCGCCCTTCGAAGATTTATATGTAATACCGTGTCAATCACCAAATTGTTAGTGGGAGTCTACAGACAAGCTCGTACTTGGGCCAGACATGATTAGAGATACCTCAGAAAAGGTGGACTTGATAAGAAGACGGATGAAGGCTGCACAAGACAGACAGAAGTCCTGCGCAGACAAAAGAAGGACCGACCTTGAGTTTAAGGTTGGAGATAGGGTGTTCCTTAAAGTATCTCCTTTGAGGAATGTCATTCGCTTTGGCTCCGTAGGAAATCTAGCACCAAGATTTGTAGGTCCATTTCCTATCATTGAAAGGTTTGGGACGATGGCTTACACAGTAGAGCTACCCGAGAGACTGGCTGGAGTTCATAATGTTTTTCATGTTTCTCAACTACGAAAATGCTTACATGAATCTGCGGAAGTGGTGGAGCCAAGTATACTAAAGGAAGTAGAAGTTGAACGAGAAGCGACTGTGAGAAGAGTTCCAACTCGTATCTTGGGTACGGAAGTCAAAAAGCTACGCAACCATGAAGTCAAGCTTGTTAAAGTTCAATGGAGTGATGCTGAGGAAGACACGACTTGGAAAACTGAGAGGAAAATACGTGCAGTCTACCCTTTTCTCTTTAAGGGTACCTCCTTGATCTCTTTTTCCATAAATTTATTCATGCTTATATCTACCTTTTTAAGTATATCTCCTCAGTCCTATTCTTTATCCTTAGGTAGAAACCGATGGATGTAAACAAGTATTCGTAACATGTTATGATTGATGGTTGTGAGTGGTTGCAAGTGGTTTCCCGTGGATGCATGTACACACACATTAGGCACTAGATCGGCTCAACCACCTTCATATTGCATATAAATGTGTGTGCATATTTAAATTAATGGATGTATAATGGTTGTGTTATCATATGGATGTTGCATTCTGATGAATGGTTGTACACACATCTAGAAGTAATATGTATCGTTGGGATTCTTTTGCATGCATAATGGACGCGTGGCACTATCATGATTTGCATTAAGGAGGTCAACTGAATCAGTAGACCGTCTGATTTTGCATTAGATAAGGAATATATACACACACTTTTTGCATATGTTCATACTGCATTACATATCTTGTAAGGACAGTGGATGCCTATGTTTGATGGTTGAGTAGATGGACGATTGGATGTTAGGATATACATTCTCCTTAACTTGGAGATTTCGGGGGTGAAATCCTTTAAGGAGGGGAGAATGTAACACCCCGTGATTTTAAATATTAAAACTTAACGAATTTAAGAATACTTAATTTTTAAAGTGAGAATTAAGGGAAAAGGGTTACGCCATTGCATTCATCTCGGAATTTTGCTTGAGATAGAGTCCGAGTTTGCGTGAATTGGACTCCGTATGAAGAAGATATGGCCTTCCGAAGTTTCAGACTTTAAAATAGCTCAGGTTCAGAAAATTTGAAATTCAGATTCAAATAGGGGAGCAGGTTGGGCGGGAATTCTCCCGCCCAAGGGCCAGGTCAGGGGGTCGGCATATGGGTCGACCTACCCATACAGGTCGACCAGGGGGGTCGACGTGCCCCCTCCCCCCCCCCCCCCCCGGGCAAATCTAAAAGATGAAAATATTTTGACTCGTTGCTGAGTCATTAGGGCTGAGGTGTTATTCTATCTTGACTGGATGGCCTAGATTGCTTCTAGGTTAATCTGATGACTCTAAATTAATTAAAATTCTATATAAGCAACCTAAGTCTCAACCTAAAATCAAACTAATTCATACCAAGAGCCGCCATGCCGTCAATGTGGAACCTAGAGTAGCCGCCGTTCTCTTTCAACTCAAAAGCAAGATAGAAGCAAGAATCAAAATCAAATCTAAATCTAAATTAGAATAAAAATTAGTCTACATCAAAGGCGAGCAATTCAGTTTCAGAATACAGATCCCAGAAAAACAAGACTGTGCTTTTGTTTATGAGTATAATTTCTTTCACAAATTAATTAATTAATTTAATTATGATAAGTTATAATTGGGATTATGAGAATATGACTTTGAATCATGTGATGTTATCGTTGACAGTTTTGTTATTGTGGATCTATTTCATATGTTGAAGTGTACATGTTTGACTTGATTCATCTTATGCAAGTTTGCGATGTTAAATCATATGTATATGAATCTTATGCAAGTTTGGGATGTTAAATCATAAGCTAGTTCATGAATCTTATGCAAGTCTGTAGGTGGATTATACACAAGTTCATATGTGAATCATGTAGATACATATGCTAGTTTATATGCAAACATGTGACATAAATTTACATGTTTAGATCCATATGCAAGTTCACATCTTTGTGTTTAGATCTATATTTAGATCCATGGCAGAACATAGTTATGCAAATTTATGTTCTATATTCCCATTGCATATACTAGTTTTGTATGTGAATCATATGCTAGTTTGAATGAAATACATATGCAAGTTATAGGAAAACCATATCCATATATGCAAGTTCATGATTACATGTTTAGTTCTATATTTAGATCCATGATAGTTTATGCAAATTTGTGTATATCCATTGCCTATGCAAGTTATTGGCTATGCAAACTAATGTCATGAATCTTATCTATTTTATGTTTTATGCAAGATGTGATGTTGCTTTTCTTTTTATAAGTTAGACTATTTGTGAGTCTAACATGTGTCATATTAAAACGTACGAATAGCGTGGGGACGATGGGATAATATTAAATATTAATATTGTGAATTGGTATAAAAAGGCTTATAGTTAATTTGAGACATTAACTGGTATATTGTATACCTGGAATTTATGGACATAATTTAGGTGACAATTATGGACATAAATTAGTTTGGAATTTATTGACAAATTTGAATAGGGATATTAATCCAATTTGGGGTTAAATAATTATGTGTAATAATTAACCGCCTAAGACACGAGGTTAGACTCGTTTGTGGTATAAGACTGCCTGGACCCGCCCGACAAATCCACCAACCACAAACGGTAGTATAATGTGAGAGGTCAAAGGCACAAATTAAATGCGTAACAATTATAAAGACACGAGGTTAGGCTCGTTTGCGGTATAAGATTGCCCGGACCCGCCCGGCAAATCCAACAACCGCAAACGGTAGTCTAATGTGGGAGGTCTTTACAAGGTTACGGTTCTAATGAATTAAGTAACACTTAACCAGATAAACATGTAGTGGGACATGGGGGTTAAGTGGGTGGCCTGGCTGACATGTGAAATACGATTAGAAACACTTAACCAAGTTGAAAACATGTAAGAAGACATGAATAAGAAGGGGTTAAGTGGGAAGTTCTAGTGGGGACCAAGCAAAGGTGGAAAGCTCGTGTCAAACATGGGGACCCTTTTCAAACCAGTAACCCATTAAGTATCTTTGTGAGCTCAAGTTAGATCGAGGACGGGACACGCTTACTGGGTTTGATTGTAAGAGGTCAAAACGGGTTAGCGATGGCAACGCGAGTCCAACGGGGTCATGTGCGTGCGTGGGCCCGGGCTGGTAGCTAAGACGTTGTTGCATCGTGTAGATATAAGCCGTGCATCTTTAGTGGTATCGGGTTGCCACTTTGGGAAGTGATACACACCACTGTGGGACTAGCATGGGTATCTACGAGTTAGGGACCCGATCGCATGGGTTTAGTGGGTATAAGTAGTGGAGATAGGGGCAGGCGGCACCTAGAAGGCAACTAGGGGTACACGAAACTACCATTATCATTTTTATGTTCAGTAGGCAGGGTCAATTTTTAGGGTGACTAGTAATGGTGCAGTATAGCAATTATCTTATAGTGATTAGGAACGAGATTAACGCCATAATATTCCTCTTGCTTGCTTTGTCTTGCCCACTTGTTTCACGGTCATACCATGTTTTACCAGTTTATGCCTTATCCTAATTACTTTAATAATTATATTGTTAAAATTATTATACTTGCCAGACTTTATGTCTGACCCCATTGTTTCTGCCTCTTTTCTTCCTCTCCCCCCCCCCCCCCCAAGTTCTCTGGGTGGACTAGTACTAGTGGGGCTTGATCTTGGATCTCTCTCTCTCTTTTGGAAGTGGTTGGATTGCTGAAAGTAAAGTTCAGCTCATTTCTTTTATAGCTACTTGTGTTGGGGTTATGCTTTTTTACTTTATGTACTCAGAAAACAATTTTTCAAGATGGTTACTAAGTGTACTTGGTTTTTCTGTTGGTTTATGATGTTGTTGTAATCAAACTATTTTTACGCTGCAATAAATGTTGTTTTAAATATTTTCAAGTACCAATATATGTATCTGTCTTGTTATATTCAGTTCTATTCACCAATATTACTCTATGAAAGTTAATGCATTCACTTCCAGAGTGACATTAATGGACGTGGGGTGTTACAAGTATTCCTTATGGTACTTAACATACCATATAAAAATGATCAATATCATCCAAACACACATAATCAACAATAGATTATATATCACATCATATATCACAATATATGAAAATAGTAAAATAAATGTTGAGGAATCCAGTTGGATCCCTTCGACCTGTTTCCCTGCATCCACAGATGTTACACAATATAATTCACATCAATTTCATTTCAATATGTACTCGTCTGATAAACGGAATTAATGCTTGTTTAACGATATGCGTATATATCGTTATCTCTAATTCCAGACAATAAAGCAGCAATTCAACCAAACAATCAACACACAATAATCAATGATCATTTTTAAATTCTAAAAGTACGTTACAAAAATATAAACTGTGCAGGGTTAGTGATTTTTACTCACCTTGGTTGGTTTATCGTTAAATAACGATAACCGTCTTTGATTCCGATCAGGCAGTTTATTTCGCTATAAATTGTAATGAGCTCCAATTCACTCCAAATCAGTTCCGTTTTGTAGCCATCGTCCATATGATTTCAGTGGATCCAAATTTGCGACATTCTGATAATGTACGTACTAAATATTAAAATTACAAGTTGCTATATCAAATTTAATTTTAAACAGAACTTAATTTATTAAATTTATGTGGACTTACCCATTTTATTTGTCGGCCCAATACTGAATCATGCACTAAAATCAACTGACCCGTATGCTACGGGTTCTCCCTTAACACCATCCCTCTGCCATTTTCAAGTATTTGCTCCATCTTTTTGGTTAAGGGGAAAACGCTGCTCCTCCTCGTAAATTTCTTTTTTTTTCCTCTTCTTTTTATATACTGGGCCTTGTCAATTAAAATCAGCCCACCCAACTAATGAAATCCCAGGCCCCTACATCACGCACCCGACTTGCCCACATGGTTCTTCTTCCACGTGTCATCCCCACTCTAGTATAAAATCATGTAAAATAAAATAGCCATAGCCAAAGTTCAAAAATCCATACCCAATTCCACGTGTAAAACCGCACTCCAGCTTTCCAGTCCCTTCTCATGCATTCAAAATTTCCTACCACGCTGCAGACCCTACTACTTCCCATGCGCCTTCACCTCCCCTTCCTTCCAAAATATAAGCAAGCTCCTCCTTCGGCACAAAACAACATGCTCAGGTTCCTTACAAAAAGATCCTCCTACTTCACCCTTTTCATACTGACCTCCTCCCACGTCCATCTTCCTTTCGCGAAACATACTGCTCCAATATTGCAGTGTGTAGAAAACTAGAAATGGCCATTAGCTAAACACTTCCGCTCCCTGAAATACAAAATTGAACCTGTCGTTCGTTGTCTCTTCACAAACACTCCCACTTTGTCCCCGCCATCCTAAAATCGCGCCTCAAAGCCAATCGCGCCTTCACCGTCATCGTGGAACGCGGCTGTACAAGTAATGCCCATCTTTTCCTTCCATTTCGCCAAAAATAGGTGTACACGCCTAAAATAATCCTCCGAATTGAGATCAAAACTCGAAAAGCTGAATCGATGAACAAGTTGCATGGAACATCTGACACTAGGTTTACGGTGTATTTTCCATTCAATGTATCATACTGAGTTCGAACCATACATGATTCATATCGGATTTGAGCAATGATACGAAGAGTGCAACGGATTTTATTTAACTATTTTTAGTGGAGAGTAGATAAAAAGATTGCTGGAAGAATTTAAAATGTAAGGAAGCTCACTTTTTTCCTGAGTTTGTTTAATTGTTTCGAGAAGAAAGGGATGGGAGTTCTACATTGGTGCGTTGCGTATTTTTATAAAGTAGGAGCTTTGGTGCCCAAGGAGTAGCAAGCGATAAATATAGGTTAGGGGTTGACAATCTTCTGAACTGTATGGGCTAAGACATGTGACCCCTCATGCCGCTATACGGTTTCATGTACAAAATAATATAATACATCGGTGTTTGTGTAAAGATGGACTGTGATTTGAAATTACACTACTGTGCGGTAGCTGTGACCTTAGCTGCGCAGAGGGTAGTGTAGCTGTATGGGTGATTAACTTAGTTATAAAGTTCTCTAAATGCTAGAATGAATAGTTAGGTGAAAGCTACCCAATCATCGATGGAAACCGAAAATAATAGTAACAATGTCTACAAAGAACTGGGTATGGAATCTAAGGAAAGTGAACCTTGAGATGCTTGGTACATGTAAAAACGAAGCACTTGTCTAAAAATAGTCATACGCGCTGGAAATTGAACCCAATGGTTAATTACTTTTATTCGCAGTGATATGCAGTCACTTTCAAGGCAAGGTTTACAGTCTTTGATACACATAATTTATTCATTTACGGATCGCTGTGGGAAGAATAAGGAATACCATTGTGTTCAGCAATGTGCGACAAAAATTATAATAAAATAGACAATTTAGTTTATTTTGTGAACCCCAAAATTGTTGATATAGGGTGAAAAATGCTCCAAATAAAAAGTGACTTATTTTTCCCAATTAAAAATTACAGTAAAATTCTAAAAATTAAATTATAACTACGTCTCAAAAATCTCGTTCAAATTCGAAACCAATATTTTATTAAAATTAAATATATCGTTATGGTTTACAAATAATTCCACAGCGATTATTTAAAAATTTGATTTGATCATAACTCAAAATCTACACAGCGAAATCTCGATTTTTCTCTTCCATTAAAAGAATATACTTCACCAGCTCCGAACGTTTCTTGTTTCTTAGAAATCCGATTTAAAACGGATTCTGTATATTCCTTTAAAGTTCGAATTTCCAAATTACGAACTACCGCGCCATTTCGAGCTCGATTACAATTATAATATAAATTATACATTCAACTGACATTTATAAATAAATTCATTAATATAATTCAATTCTAATCTGAATTATATATTTTAAATTGTCCAATTCACACAATATTGTCAATTCACTATTTCCGACTATTTCGGAATTAAATATATTACTCTATTATATTAATTAAATATTCAATATTATTTAATTAACAACCATTTAAATCTCTAAATCACTATTTAAATAATTAAATTAATTAATTATTATACCATAAAAATACGGGATGTAACATTTCATGTCTCATATAAATCGATCGTTAATCAATTAGTCAATTTAATTAAAGGGAAGGAAATGTAAAGTTTTCTATCTCCAATTAATATCATTTGCAATCCTTGTCAGTTTGAAATAAGTTAAGTGAATAAAACAAAAAATTTCATTCCTTAAATAAAATTGTGCTCCTTTATTAGTTGAATAAGTTAAGATAAAGGAAAGGAAAGGTTTCCTTCTCTGAATAAATTTAATAAGTAATCACCTTGCACAAATATGTATATAAGAGTATATTTGATACAATCTAATTTATATACACATTAAACTATATTAAAAAATTATTTGTGAAACCAAATGCAATATTTTTATTTAAACGAAACTGAGAAAAGTTCTAAATGAATCTAGATTAATTAAAAATTATATCGATATATGTTATGTTATTTTAATCTGTTTTGGATAACGTAAGTAACGTATATAAGATAAAATTTGAAACTAATATGATTTAATAAAATAAATAGATTAACGGTTAAATAATTTGAATCATTATATCAAACCTTTTAGACTTTTTTGTTGAATATTTATTTATGTATTTAATATTTGCATGTGCTTGATTAGTTAGAATAATTATTCCTAATTTGTAACAATACATGTAATTTTTTTAATATATTGTCATTTGTATGTAGTTTCAAATAATTTAAAACCCTACAATAAAATAATATTTTTAATCAATTTTATAGCATTACAAAGTTGGAATAATTTAAGATTAGTGGGAATAATTCATGGTCAGACCAAAGGTTAGAATAATTAAATGACCTTGATAAATATGGGCAACTTGGGTATTTTACGGTCGAACCAATTAGTAATCATTAAAGATTAGTGGGAATTATAATATAACCAGTATTTTTTGCCCGCTTTGCAGGGCATTAAAATTTATGTTATTAAAAAAAATTAATGATTAAATATCAAAAATAAAAGAAAAATAAAGTATTGTAATTAATATTAAATAGTTATGTATATATGGCATTCTAAACGATGTATGAGTAGTTGTTACTCAATGTATGATTCGTTATTAAGTTTTAAATAGATTTTTTATGTATAAGAGGCATTCTAACTTTAAAAAAATAATCATTACAACATAAAAATAAACATCCATATCAGAAAAATACATTAATCAATACTAGTTTTCAGAGAAAAATAAATATAAGATCATGAGTAGTTTTCATTCCAAACAAAAAAAAAATGAAAATCAGAGCAAAATAAATATAAGATCATGAGTAGAAGTATCTAAAATCTCCTACTAATATCAAAACGATTATGCACATAAAATACTTAGAACCGGAAGAACGTAACATTGAGATATCACATTATTTAGATGTCTTACAGACTATAAAAAACTTCTTCGTACACCACATTATCAGTAATTGTTGCAGTTCCTCCTTCTTCTTTCTCAATGAAAATAACTAAACCAGCAGGAGATGTTACCCGACTGATAGCAACATACAATTGGCCATGACAAAATATA
Source organism: Allium sativum (assembly GCA_030737875.1). NCBI lineage: Eukaryota > Viridiplantae > Streptophyta > Magnoliopsida > Asparagales > Amaryllidaceae > Allium > Allium sativum. The sequence continues at coordinate 19,946,052 of CM060918.1, read as the reverse complement.
GGCTTGGGCAAATACAAACCTACACGCTCTAGAGATGGACCTTGTGCTTTGTTGACGGTCATAGCAAAACAAAGCTGCAACGAGAACTGAACTCAGACCAATTCAAATGGTAAATTTGAATCACTTGGAGACATTTCAATTCTAGGTATCAAGTGTGTTGTGTGTGCGTGGCTGCCACTATTAATTTCACATGTGACTGTGTGTTTTAAACACCTCCTAACAACCAAGAGAGTACCATTACACAATCTAATAGCCTGGCTCAAATTGCGCAACAACATTACAACAACACCCTCTTTCAAAACAAGCTTATGGGGAGGAATACCAGAAACTTTAATGGAATTTAGATATTCAACGGGAAAAGAGGCACTGAGTTGATCATCATCACCAGCACGACATTTAACTGAATCAGAATTCAAATATGTGAATGCCTCACCATTATTTTATTAAGAATCGGGTTTTTAACATGATCAACTACCTTATTTATGGGAGTCAATATTGATCTTTCACGTAAATATTCATCATTGGTGTATGATGTCTCCAAGTTTGGAAAAATAGTATTTATAAATTCATCAATGTTATTTGACTCTGACTGAATACAAAATTCTGGTGGAATATCAATTGAACAATCATTTTGAACCACGGGAACTTTACCCTCACCAATATCTAGTATCCATTTACTAAATGCTTCTAAGTGACATCTTTCACCATCATTATTTCCTTCATTTAGCCTCATATTGTGTGCTAATTTAAAAACCCGACATATGGACCAAAGTTGAGATCTAAAAATACATTCGCTAACAATGTCACTTCTATTACCTTTATAAATTATAGGCAAAATCTATCTGAAGTCACCCCCCAACACCACAGTTATCCCACCGAAAGGTTTATCAAAATTTTCACTACTAACTGACTTCATAATATTGCATAATGAACGGTCTATAGCTTCAAATGCAAACCTGTGTTGAATTGGAGCTTCATCCTAAATAATAAGCTTTGTTTGCCTAAGGAGTTCTGCAATATCAGAATTCATAGAGATTGAACATGTAGAAGAATCATCTATCTTTAGTGGGATTTTGAATCTCAAGTGCGCGGTTTTACCTCCCGGCAACAAAGTAGCAGCAATTTCGGATGAAGCCACAGGTAGAACAATTAGAGACTCTGATCTTAGGCGGGAAATTAAAGTCCTCCAAAGAAAAGTCTTTCCACAACCTCCACTTCCATTCACAAAGAAGATACCTCCATTATTGTTATAAACAGAATTCATGACTACATTGTAAACACACTTTTGTTCAACATTTAACTTTGAAAACAAATCCTTTTGTTCATTATACATTTGATTTGTGTCATAACTCCTTTCTTCTAAAATCAATATGTTATTGAACTTATCCAAATAGAGGCTGGATGGCATTGGAATAGTGGGAAAATCCTTCGGTGATTTACCAATTGTCTTCAATATTATCTTAATTTCTGTACAGAAAAAATATTATGTTTTAGTTAAGATTGTAACATCAGGATACAATATTTGAATTAGTAAATTATGTAAGAATGTAATGGTAACTCAATAAACAATATTAAAACTTAATAATGAAATATACATAATATATTGGATAAAACATAACATATCATCCAGAGCATAATTTTGTAATTGTTCATCACTCAGCTTTAAATTAGGATTTCTAGTAAGCACCTTCTGTTTATGTAAGATATCATCTGCCATGCATTCCCAATGAGAAATTCACAACTTATAAACATCGGTCACTTAACAGTTTGTGATAATATGGACAAACAATGAGCGCAATTGCCATGGGAATGCAGTTGACTTATTTTTCGCAAAAGCTTCATGCCACTCATTATCATCATTCAATAATCCTAGTGCATCACAAGTTTCATGATAGGTATTGTAGATGGTATCTCCAACCCGACGTAAATCTTCAAAACATGTAGGTCCAGTTATCCTTGTGAGTAGCATACGTAAGTACCATACTTCTCCGATGGCATAATGTGATGAATGCAATCTACCTACCATCCGTCCTCTTTTTCTATGTCTCCATTTATAAATGTCAGAATCCCAAACAAAATGTTCTACTACTTCTTGGTAAGTGTATTTCTCGCATCAACATTTTCCTGATAAAGTTTAAATAATGCTTCCAACTTGGAACTTTTTCCAGCTGTTTGTTTAATAACATGATCTAAGTTGTCTGTTGATTTAAAATTAACATACTTCTCGTTTTACAAATGGAAAGGTAGTCTCTCTATAGACATACTACGATGGTGCACATCAAATCCAAAGATTCTATGAGCAGCTTCTGGTCCACATACATACCTACATTTAGGTTAACATATATTTTAATAGCATTTTATCTGTAACAAATATGCAAAATAAAAAATTAAAATACAACTCTTTTAGTATAAATTACCTCCCATCTAAGTATATTTTAATCTCATTTACTGTTTTCTTCTCCACAGATTATTAATCTTTTCTTTTTTCGGATTGTACTAACACAGTGGCACGGTCATGACCCTTCAGACAATATTTGAAAAGATATTTCGTGCAACGCCCGTGATTGCAGATCTCAACATTAATGTGACACTGGTATCGAACCAAAAGATCCCTATTATAAGGAACCACCCACTGGTTATCTAAATCTGTATTTCTAACTCTGACAGTATGTTTGGTTTTTCTTCTTCTGTAAATTGGAAATCCGCAATCATCAAACATTGTACTTGAACAATACCTGAAACAGAAAAAGAAAAAGAAAAATTAGAGTTAAATACAAAAAAAATTAATTTATATTTTAGATTTGAATAAAGTTTTTGATCATACTTTTTTGTGAATTTCCTTGTACATTTAAAACCCTTCATGCAAGGTGATTGAAATCCAGGTCCGCAAGGACCATGTATCATAAATTGTTTAACAACCGCATATCCATATGGATCTTTCTGTTCATCAGGGATCTCTGCACATACATACTTATCAATTTACTCTTCAAATCCTTCTTACCACTTTCTTCCAACCATATTAACATATGCGCATGGGGGAGTCCTCTTTTTTGATACTCAACAACAAACATAACTGAAAAATAAAATTTTGCCAAAACATTATTAATATGAATTGAAAGGAAATAATAGCCAGCATGATAAATAATTTTAAATTATGAAATATGTGATAATATATTTAGGGGAGAAAACAAACTTGCTGCACATGGTCCTTTTTTTTTTGATATCATCATATAATTGATCAAGTTTCAACTTAAAAACTCCGGCAATTATATCTGGGCAATCCGCTGGAGTTGTTGCCGACAAAAGTGACATCATTTGTAGGACTTCATCACACATAGGGTTAAAAGTCATGGTTAAAAATATATCTGGATAACCAATCTTTTGACATAAAGACAATGAATCCAAAAAAATTTGTTGCATATATCTTGCAGATCCAACAAAAGAAGCTGGAAGAATATATCCTTTACCGGCGTTTGAAGGATCTACAGAGTCAGAACTTAAAAGCATGTCACATAAATTATGATATAGTTCATTTCGAAGAAGTTGTTGGTGACGACGAAACCACCACAATCTCGATTGTTCAATGGTGGAGAATGCATCCACAATGTATTGCTGATATAATTTTCCTCCAAGCCTCTTTGTATCATCTTTTACATAGAAAATAAAAAAAGAGTATATTAGAGTATTTTCAAGGAATGTAGAGTGTGCGTGTGGGTGTAAGTAATAAACTTCTAAATAAAAATAGAAAGGGAAAAAAACAATATGCTCCAACCTTGATTAGTTCTAACTTGATTCTGATATGAATAAAATTCCTTCATTGAAATCTTATCCCTTTTCTTTTTTATCTCATTATCTGAATTGACAAAATATAACTTTTCATGAAATCCAGCTCACACTGTTCAACAACTTAAGAGGTAAAAAAGATATTGTAATTAAAATTCAAGCAATTAATTATGATAAAGTAGTTGTAAAGAATATATAGTATATGTATTTATATAAAGAACATTTAAATACTCAAAAACAATGGAAAAGAATACTATTACTTAAGCTTGGTCTGTCCTGTTATGATTTTTGTGCGCAGCGGAAGCTTGACAAAATGCCAAGAAAAATTGGATCTTTATCACCCAATCACTTGAAGATGAATTTGATTGAAAAATAAACAGCAACACAAAAAAATGTCGGAAATATGAGCATACGATATTCCACCCAACCACCCACTGTATTGATTCACCAATAAAAATTGTTTACAATCGATCTCAACTATTGTTACAAACAATTACAACTTGAATCAATAACCTTATTGAGAAATAGGTAGAGAATATTAAATGCTAAACAATTTGAGGAGAAAGATAATGAAGAACAATGGCAAATTTTTCCACACCTAATGAAGAGATTAGCTAGCCCTTTTTATAGTGAGAATTGCTTCATGCCCAAGAAAAACTTGGCTCCCAAAATATCTTCGTATGTGTTAAAAAACTATTTTGTTAAGCACCAAATATCCTTGCAATAAACGTCCACAAATATAGCAACCAATATCTCTCCATAAAATCTAGCACCAAATCACTTCATCAAATCTAGCACCAAATCTCTTCATCAAATCTAACACCAAATCTATTCATCAAATCTAGCACCAAATCTCTCCATAAAATTTAACAACAAATCTCTCCACAAAATATGTAATATTATTTATTGCCCAAAATTGTGATTTGTATATCACCAATTTCAACATGTCCCAGCTTGATTCAGATGCCTTTTATTTGTATTCCCATTATCTGAATTGACAAAGTACATTTCATTATGAAAGCCATCTTCACCGTTTGGGAATAAAAGAGGATACTGCAATGCCATCAGTTTTGGATGCATGAATGTAATCCTTTGCAGATCTCCACTTTTGCTTGTAATGAGGATGTCACGTTGTCCACATATATATCCCTCATCTCCCACAATTAGTGCAACAACTTGATCATCTAAATTTGTGACATGATTCTCACGACCATTTTGAGCTCTTGACTCTTTGAACAGGATCTTCATAGCAGCAATATTATCATTCTTAAAACGATCACGTGCCTTGCGAAAATATTTAACCAAGGGATTAATTTCATCCAACATTTTCACTTGACCTTCTAAAATCACCGGATCAATCTGATTAGAATTTTTGGCATTAATAACTTTCATATGGTTAGAAATTTCATCTTCTGTGTCATATATGTATAGTTGACAAAATTTTCGTATTTCGCCCTCAGGCAGAAATAGACTTCCAATCTCATGATGATTAAGTCCACATAACCTATAAATAGATGGACTCCTTGACTTATTGATAGAATGATCAACCTTTCCACCAGTAGATGTCATGGATAAGGCATAATTATATGATCGTTGTGATTTGCGGAATGTAGTTCCTTTCTCTTTGTCAAAATACACACGATGTAGATAATCAGGAGTAGGTGGATTTCAAGCTTGATTTTTCCTTTGGCACAACAAATTGAAAATATTGGCTCCTCTTTCATATTATTCTTATTTACCCTTTCTTCATTCCACATAGTTGCTCCACAATATTTACATGTTTTTGATGGAAACCCAAGAGATTTGTACCCGGGACAAAGTGGTATATTCTTCTTACCTGCATGTTCAACTTGAGTAGAAGAAATATTTTGCATTCCATAAACCACATCGTCAAAGATCATGTTTTCATTTGGATCATAATCAGAAATGTCATCTTCTGAGCTCGAGATATAAGTTCCCACACTCTCTGTAGAATGTATTAAATATTGTTAAGATTTTAAAATAAAGAAAGATGAAACGAAACAACATTACTTGAAAAAATATATTTAAAATACAGTACCATTATTCTCAAACTCCTCTAACTGGTGAGACTTATTTGATAAGTAACCATTGTAGGTGTAGGCATTAGAACTACTTTCTGGAGAAAAGCAGGAGATGAATTACAAAGCACTCCAAAAATTATAAAAATAAAACTAGTTTCTTGAGATAAACCAAATACCTCCATCAAATTGAGCTTGTAATCTCATTGGCTTCACATTTCTTTCCAGCTTCACATTTCTTAATATGTTACCTGTAAAATATGAAAGTCATACAATATGATACCAAAAATCAAATAATAATATACTAAAATATTAGATAATAAACCCATTTTAATGTGTTATACGCACTAAATATAACATATCTAAATTGGATGCATGTTATAAAAATTAAAATACAGAGGATTTTAACTTATTTCGCATATGGATAAAGAAATTACAGTAAATATAATTAACTAAAATATAGAGGAAACATATAATATGAGAACTTTGTTAAATTAATTAACAAAAGCATATGGATAAAGAAATTATAGTAAATATAATACATACTCATAACACATGTAGGGAATTGAGATTGGAAACTCGTGTTCTTAATATACCTGGACTGGTACTAATATCAGCAAGAGGTTGTTTTGTTTTTGTATTTACATTATTTTTATAAACACAACCACTACTCCATTCTGGGATGCTAGATCTCCTGGTTTGATCCCAAGAATAAGTTCCTACAAAGACATATCCCATGAGAATTTTATTAAAATAGCAAAATAAAAACACGAAAAACAATTATGGTAAAAATAATACACTCGTAATACCTGGAGTATACTCAGATTGGGAATTGATATCACCAATGATTCTTAATACATTGCCTATAAGATAAGTAAATTGATTGTATATTTTAAAAATAACACCCATAATATTTTGAAATATCTTAAATGTAGTATACCTGGAGTGTTAGTAATATCACCAAGAGGTTGTTTTGATTTTGCATTTGTACCATTCTTTTCAACACAACCACTACACCATTTTGATATATTAAATCTCTTGGGGTGATCTGTGGAAGAACTTCATGTAATGGGCATGTCCGTTATCTATGATGTTATATTAAACAATATATGTACTCAATACCTATTTGATATATTAAAGCAAATTAAGATCTAAGTTTTGTAATATGATTATCAAAGTTGGTGACACTTTCATTTCTTATTTTACTACGTGAATGGTAGCAAATTGAGATCTAAGTTTTGTAACATGATGATCAAAGTTCGTGACACTTTCATTTCTTATTTTACTACGTGAAAGGTAGCAAATTGAGATCTAAGTTTTGTAACATGATGATTAAAGTTGGCGACACTTTCATTTCTTATTTTACTACGTGAAAGGTAGCAAATTGATCCTATAATGGCCATCTCACACGCTGCGCTGGACGTCAGGTGACATTTGTATATTTTCTCTATTAATTATGTCCTGAACAGTATTAGGAATAATGTTCTATCCAAAAGCTCTTCCACTTCATTTCTTACAAACTGATACATGAGTATGTAAATTAACAATTTTAAGTGAATGTAAAGAACCAAAATGCTACACAATATGATGTCGTTATATATGGACCAAGTACCAGATACTAAATTTACTTTTAATTTTGGTGGTCTTCCACGTTTTCCACTTCGAAACGGACCAGAATTTTCACCTTTAAAGCAACAAACAAAATTTTGTATAAGTAATTAGCAACCAGAATATAACTTCAAAACCACTTTTGAAGTTCAAAATTTTATGTTGTACTATGTAACAAATAATAATATAACAATACAAATTTATTCAATACACACACACACACATATTTAAACATATTTTTCAATACTTATAACAAATTTGACAACGGAAATAAGAAAACAAACCTGTATAATAAGTATTTTCTTCAACTTCAGCAGTATATTGTTTTTCAACCATAGATGATTGCAAGTTGATTGAATATACTTTCATAATAGCAGCAGGAACATTTTCAATTTGTTCAATCTCTGTTCTTGGGTTTCTTTCTTGTTGATAAGTATGAGATTCATGGGCTGTAATATTTGGTTGTGCTTCTAAAGATACATTTTGAGATCTTTCCCTTCTTTGTTGATATATTTCATGACGCCGAGCTAGGTAACTTTCTTGTTGTTCTTGACTCATACCTCTTCTTCTTTCTCTATCCCTCATACGGCGCATTTCTCTTTGTTCATCATTTAAAATGTTAGAACTTCTATTTTGTCTCCTTTGATTATTCATCTTTGGTGCATTGCCGTCTGAAAAATAAGTATCGTTTGATTATTAATATTATATTATAACTATAAATCATTTAACTACAATAATAGCCAAGTTAAGCAATAAATAAGCAAGCAACAGATCACCATAGTTCAGTGTAGGCTCCATCATACTTGGTACAAATGTCCACCGATTATATTCAAACACCCTTAAAGTCAAGCTGGTATTAGGTTCGTATCTCAGGGGGAGCTGAAAAAGAAAAGAAAAGAGAAAACTACAAACGCATCTTGTCTACTCAAAATCCATAAATTAAATTCAAGATTAGTAATTAAATCCATAAATTAAATCAATAAGCTGATGAGGCATAATAAAGAAAAAGTAATTAATTACATAACTATCTGTATCTATCAATGCATTTAATATTTATTTCCTTCTAAAAGGCAGATAATAAGACACATCAAGATTAGTAGCATGAAAGTTGGCAAAATCATTGAAGAAAAGATATAGTTTATTATTATTCCCAAAAAGGATTATGTAACATAATCAATGTATAAAACAACCACATTTAAATTTGAGTTTCAAAAGTTGAAGTACAGGGAAAAAATGGAGTAAGAATGCAATAATTATAATAGAAAATTTTCAAATTTCTTTTAAGGAAAGAAACAGAAGATACCCAAATTAAATTTAAGTAAAGAAATAGAAGGTACCCGCTAAAACTATTTGCCTTAAAATCTCTTACAATTAGCCTTTTCAAAGTACAAAAAAATTATGCATATCTTAGGGTATTTTATCATTACATTTTAGGCAATATAATTAATAACCATATAAAATCCACTATAATATTTAAAAACAATATCAATGACACAACATTAAACACTTGAGAATTTGAAGCTACAAATCTTGTAGTGGTGAGTAGTGACCTTTGTTTTTGTATCCAACATAATAAAATTAGGTAGATGTTCACATGTCGGATTGAAAACAATAAATATTCAATAAATACGGAATTAAAAAAAGCGCCTGCCATCAATCATCAAAACACACAAATAGTTAAAGCATTATCCCAATATAAAATACGAAAAATAAAAATTTCTCTTACAAAAAAGCCGCACGTTTGGCATTTAATTTTATAATTAAAGCATGACTGAAACAAAGTAAAACAAAGATACTTGAATTTAGAAACAGAAAATCTTGAGATGTCCATTATTAGGATTGCAAAACTGGACAGAAATGAAGCAGTTGAGTGGAATATCTTCACGTCAGAATGCAAGTAAATAGTTAGTAGGAACAGAACAACTTAGCAACATTAGCCAATAGTCTAAGCTCGGTTTGCATATAATATTCTTTAACTTACCGTAAACAAACTACCACAAATCCAAACTCTGCGATCTATTTGTTGCCTTCATCTAAATCTTCCAAGTGATTTAGGCCAAGAAGGCTAGAGTAGCAGTGTTATCAGATGTTGCTGGCAAAAAAAAAAATGTAAGATCAACGATCATGTTGTAAGTCTTAGTAGATCCAAAAATATCAGATAGAAACAATGAAGATAGAAACAAAATTTGCATTATCTTTCGACCTTAAAAATGACCCACAAAAGAAGACCGGGACATTTATTTTCTGTAGTAGATCTAATCCAGCCATCAAAGAAAGAAATAGTGAGAAGAGAAAACTAATTTGAATTTATTATCTAAGAAAGCATCAAATTGGGTATTTAATAATTAACAAAATAAGTAAAAGGGCTAGATTACCTCACCATGCTGTTCAAGGATAAAACCCTTGATTATGTTTGTATTATCAATGCACTGGCTAATGGCGATTACAGTTTCGAATCTTAAAAAGGATTTAATGTGCCTAGATAATCTTACCAGACGTGATGAATATTCACAAAGAATTAAAAAGGAAAACAATCACAAAATAAATAAGAGATCCGTATAATCATGTCATTAAAATGTTAAAAGTATGCAACATGAATAATAGTTAATTGCAATTTACAACATCAGTGAATGAAATAAAACATTTACATATATAAAACAACCACATTTAAATTTGAGTTCCAAAAGTTGAAGTATAGGGGAAAATGGAGTAAGAATGCAAAAATTGTCAATTAAATTTCCAAAATTCTTTTAAGGAAAGAAACAGAAGATATCCAAATTACATTTAAGTAAAGAAATAGAGGGTACCCGCTAAAACTACTTGCCTTAAAATCTCTTACAATTAGCCTTTTCAAAGGACATAAAAATTATGCATGTTAGGGTATTTTATCATTACATTTTAGGCAGTAGTTCAATAAAATCAGATAATACATTTATCATACATAATAATATGTGTATATATATATATTTATGCGTGTGTGTGTGTAATACAATGATATATTTATGTGTATATATATATATATATGTGTGTGTGTGTGTGTGTGTGTGTGTGTGTGTGTATGTGTGTGTGTGTGCGTGCGCGCGCGCGTGCGTGTAATACAATGATAGTACACAATATGAACATCTACATGTTGGTCCACTAATATAGAATTAAATCTGGTTGATTTAATTGACAATTTAATATGAACATCTACATGTTGGTCCACTAATATGAACATCTACATGTTGGTCTACTAATAAACATGAATAATACATTTAACAGAGAGAGAATTTAGAAACGTACAAAGGTTAGTTGACAATTTATCATACATAAAATTTAATTGACAATTATCATACATAAAATTATCACTAAATTATCATACATAAATTACCACTAATTATCATACATAAAATTATCACTAAATTGACAATTTATCACTAAATTATCACACATAAAATTTAATTGACAATTTGGAAAGGTTAATTGACAATTTAATAGGGAGAGAATTAGGAAAGGTTGATTGACAATTTAGAAACGTAGAAAGGATAGCGTAAGTAACGTATATAAGATAAAATATGAAACTAATATGATTTATTTAAATAAATAGATTAACGGACATTTCATGTCTTATATAAATCGATCGTTAATCAATTAGTCAATTTAATTAAAGGGAAGGAAATGTAAAGTTTTCTATCTCCAATTATTAATATCATTTGTCATCCTTGTCAGTTTGAAATAAGTTAAGTGAAGAAAACGAAAATTTTCATTTCTTAAATTTATATACACATTAAACCATAATAAAAAAATATTTGTGAAACTATAATAAAAATTGTCAATTAAACTATAATAAAAATTTATTTGTGAAACTAAACAAAATATTGCTTTTATTTAAATGAAACTTAGAAAAGTTCTAAATGAATCTAGATTAATTAATAATTATATCAATATATGTTATGTTATTTTAATTTGTTTAGGATAACGTAAGTAACGTATATAAGATAAAATTTGAAACTAATATGATTTAATTAAATAAATAGATTAACGGTTAAATAATTTGAATCATTATATCAAACCTTTTAGACTTTTTTGTTGAATATTTATTTATGTATTTAATATTTGCATGTGCTTGATTAGTTAGAATAATTATTCCTAATTTGTAACAATATATGTAACTTTTTTAATATATTGTCATTCGTATGTAGTTTCAAATAATTTAAAAAAATACAATAAAAGAATATTTTTAATCAATTTTATAGCATTACAAAGTTGGAATAATTTAAGATTAGTGGAAATAATTCAAGGTCGGACCAAAGGTTAGAATAATTAAATGACCTTGATAAATATGGGCAATTTGGGTATTTTATGGTCGGACCAATTAGTAATCATTAAAGATTAGTGGGAATTATAATATAAATAGATAAATAGATGGAAATAACCGTTATGTGGTCTAGCTATAGCACTGATCAATGATAAAACTAAAATGAACAAGTTAAAGTTGTATTACATTTCTCAATAGTCATATTTTCTAAAATACCATATATATGCCTAAGGTCTAATCAATAACTGAGGAAAAGTATATAATCATAGAACCAAGAATTTACATTCTTTAATTTGAATGATTCGAAAAACTTGCAGATCTATACATTAAAAAATTTACATGTCTTAGATTCAAATTATTGCACAACTTTAAAGAATTAAGATTATTCCAAAAAAAAATAGAATTTTATTTTCATTATACAATCCATGTGGTCTTTTAAATTATTATTTTTTACATCAAAATTACATCTTACCATTATAGAAACTGTAGGTTCTAAGTTTTCCATTTTATAACAAAAATTGCTTTTGCATTCACTTCAGGTGTACTGAATAAAGATCGGTATTGGATCTTAACTTAATATGATCTTTAAGATGCATACTTTCTTTATAAAAGTTTTCCTAAGAAACAATAAAATATTTCTTCTAAAAATATGATATGTTCTAAAATTGCTATAGTAAAACTTCAGGTTTTATTATAATTTACATATTATTATAGTTTTTAAATTGAAGCAATTTCTGTAGAAAGAGTTTTTATTCACATAGAGTCATTTTACTATTTTTCTTCAAGAAAATAGTATTTATTATAAGTATAATGATCGCTTCCAACAATAAATTTCTGTAAGACATTATGTAAAACATAAAATTGGAATATAAGTCTTTTACCTTTTATTGAAACTTTTTTTTCATTGACTTTTCAAATCCTTTCCTATTATTGAATTATATGTCCTTTGCTATAAGCAAATAGTAAGTACACTTACATGCTTTGAGGCTTTATTTTAGTATTTAAAAGCACATTTGAAGGCTTTATTTTAGCATGTAGACTTCAGGTTCCTTATTTGAAAGAAGTTGTTTGTATAGTAAGTTTTTCAATTTCACTTCGAGCGATAATCAATATTGCTATTGAATTTGAATGCTACACCTTTATATTTTATACCCATACTATTGTTGGGTATACATTTAAAAATAAATAAATCAATACTTCAATTTCATTTCCAGTGATAAATCAAGAGATATTCTGTCTTCAGTCCTTCCAAAAGAATTACATATGAAAAGTAATGGTAGATCTAGAAAGATAAAACTAGACCCACCTCTATATCACCAATAATGAAAACAATACATATATAATCAAAGCTTCATCAAATTGGATTTGGAAAATTCAAAATTAGATCCGCAAAGAATTGAAAGAATAAATCTAGACACATATCTAGGGCCAATAAAAATAATTAGATCTAAAAAAATAGATTCATTAAAAACCAATCTAGATCTAGAATTTTTTTTATAGAAACACAATTTAGAAGTTTGAATCAAATCTAGAAGAATAGAAGATATAACAAATTCATAGATCCATTAACCAAAGATTCTCAAACAAACAAAAATAATTATAAAACAAATCTATAAATCCATGAATTAAGAATACTCAAATAAAAATTACTTACCTGACAAACCCATAGACGTAGATCTAGAAGATTTCGAAAAATAGCTCTAATAGAATCTCGTGTTGATAATGTATTGTAAAATTAAACAAAACAGATAAAAAAGGAGAAGCCATTAGAGAGAATATATGATAGTGTGATGCTAAGGGCACTCCAATTTCCTCTTCCTATTACGACAACTAAAAAAATACCACAAAAATTACCCTTCCACTCTTCCTAATACCTCACATTAAAAAATAGGGGTTACCATAGTTTATAACCATCTCTCTCTCTCTCTCTCTCTCTCTCTCTCTACTTCAATTCGTTTGTTCTATCTCTTTCGAAAAACCTACATTTAACTCTGATCATCGTGAAATCGTTCGACGCCGCTAATGCCGAGGATGAAGAACGTTGCGGATGCATCGTCGTCTCAACCCCAATCAACTCAATCAAATAAGTTTCAAACACTAATTTCGGTTTGGTGTAAGATTCCATCGAGTGTTAATTGACGTGAATGACATTGATTGAACAACGCTTTCTTGCCGCGAGCAGTGTTTTCGAATAATGGTTAAACATAGTAAGTATGTTGTTTTGGTGGTGGTGGATCACTGTTCGTTCGTTTTCAATGTGGTATTAGGAAGTATAAAGAATTTAATGTGTTCTAATTTTTTAGTTGCGGTAATAGAAAGAGGAAATTAAGGTGTCCTTAGCACCACACTATAAGGTATTAGAGAGAGACCTTTTATTTCTATTGATTCAGATGTACAAACAATGTAAACAATCTCTCTATTTATATAGTCTACATGCCATATCAATTGTAGTAAAGTCCCTTAGCATATTAGCATATTCATCCTTATTACTTTTACATATTACAACAGTAGCTTATAAAAATGTATTTTACAGTATCATTATATGAGAACATTATGCAAATCTGATACTAAAAATAGTGTCATTCTCATCAAATTTTTGTCCTACTATATTTCGTTGAAAAGATTATCTTTCTCACCAAAAAACTAAAAGCATGTCCTTAAGACTTAAAAATGGATGAATTTTGTCCTTCATGTTATTTTCTTATATTCTAATATTCAAACTTAACTAAATATCCAGCACTAAAAGTTTGGATTGGGGACCAGCACCTTGTCCAAACTAGTTAAGACACTTGGACATGGTGCAAAAGATCATGGGTTCGACTCTCATCTTTTGCGGTCAAACCCATTTGTTATGTAGTATGGTTAAATACTACTTAAAAATTTGTAAACAACGTACCAATTTCAAAAGGGAAAGTTTCAAGTTTGTACATTATCCAAAGGCGACACAAACATAAAAGGTGAAATTGGTAGCTACAATGTAACACCAAAAGGACAAGCACCACTGTCTAAGTAGTTAAGATATTTCGACTTGGTGTGAGATATTATGAGTTCAAATCCCACCTTGCAGGATTCATCACATCTTCCATGTAGTATGTTATATACTATCTAGATTTGTATATAAGTATCCTATTTCCAAAAAAAAAATGTAACACACAAAATATCTTAGTTTTTTATTCAATCTTTGAACATGATGATGTTTTGCAGAAGTAAGGTTTTCAGCTTTTAACGGAAGTTTCAAAGAGAAAATCATTTTAATAGGAAAGAAACCGTGGAATAGAGACATGGAATGAGTAAGAAAATGGACTGTGAAGACAAAAGAAATGGATCGGGTAGTCTTGATTTTAAAAAGGAGAGATGCCCATATATAAAATGGAGAAAAGTGAGATTCTTTACTGAGAAAGCTTAAGTGCAAAGAGCAAAAAATACAATAAATAGATAATAATAAAATGAAAGGTCATGGTTTTCCATCTACAAAATACACATGGCAGTGCTCTACAAAAAAAAATAGAAGACTTAGAGGTGAAGGAAACCATAATATCTTTGATATTATAGTACAGATTTTGAATGTTGATCCAATTTCTAGGTCACCATTATCCAGATAAGGAGAAAGATTAATGTGCAAGTCTTAGAGACCGTTTGGATGGCAGTATGTTACTTTTGCTTATAAAAGGCAAAAGTTAAAATGGACAAATAAAATATACCAACTTTTAAAAGACACTTTTCAATTCATTTCAAAAATAACTTTTTTTTTTTTAAAACTCCAAAAATTTGAATTTCAAATTTTCAAGATATAAAAAAACAAACTCAAAATTTCAAAATTTCTTACTTCATGTTCTAAAATTTCAGGTTTTCCAAATGTTAAACTTAAAATTTCAAAATTTTCAAATTTCAAATATCCAAAATTTCAACTTTTTAATTTTTAATTCTCAATTTTTTTTATTTTCCAAATTTCACATTTCAAAATTTTATATTTCAAATTCTCAAATTTCAAAATTTTAAATTTTCATTTTTCAAATTTCAAAACTTTATATTTCAAATTTCGTTTTTCAAATTTCAAAAATTCAAAAGTTCAAAATCGCAAATTGCAAAATACAAAATTCAAATTTAAATTTCAAAATTTTAAGTTACTTTAATATTTCAAATTTTTAAATTTTCAAATTTGAAATTTTAAACCTTTTATTTTTTCAATTTTGACTTGTGAGTCAAAAATTTTACAAATATACCTTTTCATTTTTTTTATTTTCTAAAAGCAAAAGGATTTTTGAAATAAACAAAAAAACCTTTTGCTTTTGCTTGCGAAACGGGCCCTTAGAGTCCAATTATCTTAAGGGGGTTCTTTAATCACGTATCGATGATTAGTAGCGAGCGACTACTAGTGACAACGCTAAGTGTGTCGTCAAATATGGTTGACCCAACCTTTGCCAGCTTACCAACGAGCAGTTGTTAGTAACACGAATAAGTCTGTGTGGTATTTCCATTAGACCAGCGGGAGCCTTCTTATCCCTAAAGCCATTTGAGATACCATATGAGTTTTGAGTGATGATTTCTTTGGTGGTCTTAGTTGATGATAGGTATTATTGAGTCTAATACCTTGACACCTTAATATATGCTAAGACAGGATAACATACACACTAATTTTGCGTTTGTTGTTTATGTGTTACCTTGATTTCGCACATGATGTTTCTATGTGCTTTCTTGTTGGATGTAGGAGCAAATAAAGTATAACTTTCATATACCATTCTACCATTGTTTACGATATATCGAACGAGAGAGAGAAAGATTACGTGCGAAATTTTATCGAGAGAGAGATATTTTGGGAAAATCAATGTCACTCAAATATTCAGTGGTTTATTTTGAGTAAGTAATGCACATATATTATAAATATGTACAGATTTTAAGTTCACTTATAAAAGGGAATCCGGGCAGCTTGTTAAAAAAAGTCAAACCGAAAAAAGGGCAGTGGGGGGGGGGGGGGGGGGGGTTGTTGGAAATCTTAGTTCAACCTAATTAATCTTGCGTCCACTACACTATGTTTATTAAACCCCCTTTGAATAACTGAATCTTGGAAAGTGCATTTAAGAATATTTTGAAATAAATTCAGCCTAATCCAATTTCCCAACCAGAGAGTACATTTGAGAACCTTCAGCCATTGTAAAACCCTTGGTGTTTAAAATTGAATTTGATCCCACCTTGGTGCAACACTGAACTCCCATAATAGATTCTGATCGAAAGAAACCTGGTTTTCAAAGTGGTAAAAAAGTTAAACTAATTATGCAAAACCCAATAATGTTTACCAAAATTGGAGGAAAACCTTTTATCCTAGAAGGAATATTGCATGTGTAGTGAAATTTAAATTTAACAATGATCATGGTTGTCAAAAGAATTTTCAATAAAATTCATAAACAGAATTCCCTTTTAGGCACTCTATACACTCGCAGACTTCACTGACTTGAATATTTGAAAGGAGAGAAAATACATATATATACAATTTCTTTAGAGAAGTTTTGCTGTTACTCTGAAGTTCCCCCATGTAAGCAAACAATGACTCAACTTGGCTGATGGACTCTGGTATAATGTACATAAGATTCAATTCCTTTGCTTTCTTCCTGCAGCTGTTATAAAACATTAAAGTGAGTGAATATACTACAGTGCGTGTGCACACATGCATTTTTTAACCTATTTTGTAAACAAGTTTGCCAACTGTCCACACTTATTTTAACCTATGTTGCAAATTAGAGCTTTTATGCCAATACCAATACCAAACAACGCTACCGGTAGGGTAAGGGTTGAATTTTATTATTAACGGTAAGTATGAAGGTAAAGAAATGTCAAAAACTGGTAATAATAGATTTACCAGTCATATTAATACTATTTTCTTCGCTATTTTAATTAATCGTAACCACAAAAACTTTCAAATGTGTATCTTATTTTAAGCAAATGCTTGTAGTATTTGATTATGATTGTATTTCTTTTGGCTTTATTAACTTCAAAGTTCAAGACTGGTAAAAAAAATTGTTTGTGTTGTTGTAAATAATTTTATGAAGAATCAAGAAAATACCCTCCATGAACTAAAATGAGTCAATTTTTTTTACATAACCGTTAACGTGGTTGGAATAAGCAACATTTTTTTTTTTTTTTAATTATCATCAAAATTTTAATGTCTTTATGTATTGGTAAATTTACAATAACAGTCCATGTTTTACTACTTTATCGGTATATCAACAAACATTTTAGCAGCAGTAACAGTAAAATATGAATGGTCTCTTGACTTACCAAGTTACTAGTGGTATTGGTACAGTAACAGTTTTCTCGTATCGTTTGTGGTTACAGCCCTAATACAAATTACACTATTATTTATACAAAAATGTAGTATGGTAATTAGTTTCGTAACAGTCCACAATTAGAAGGAGGGGGGTGGGGGTTGTTAACAGCCAGTTAATAATATTCTTAAAAGAGTAAAGGGAATATGTACCGATGTTTATAATTTCTTTTCAATGTTTTTACTTTATTTACTTTAATGTTACTATTTAATATTTAACATTGAACACTGATTCACTGAATGATAATACCTAGCTATGTGCAGTAAAAAGTATACCAGTTAAAAGTACATCAAGTTGTTGCGCTGATAGTACAATGTTTATTTCTTCTTAGAAACTCACATTAACGTTCAAGTTTGCATCTTCAGAAAACAAATCCAGACTGAATGTTGAGGTTAATGTTCGGTTTGAGATTCAGAATTCTGAATTGGACTAATCGCTTATTAGACGCTTGAATGCCCTCATTTAACAAGCACATCACATCAGCCACCTATTCTATTAAATGCCTAACGTGAGGTGCTTATTAAATAAACGCTCACTTGTTGGAAATTTTATCAAAACTCATCCATTAATGTCATTTATGTGAATATTCATTATTACTTACTCCATTGGAGATGCTCTAATAATGAATGATTAGCAGATAAGAATGACTTACCAGTAACTTTATACCAAGGTTTGAGGTTCCGGCCAGCACCTCAAATTTCCGGCCTTTTCGGTCCGGTTCCGGTGGTGGACGGACCAGAATCTGGTCAGAATTTCGTTTCGGTGTTTGTTGACGTAAAAAAGAGCAAAAACAGAAAGAAAAATTGTTCATGATTTACCTGGTAGTATCAAGCAAAACAAAGTGTCGAAGAAGAGCAGCAGCACAAAATCCAAATTAATATAAACTAAGATATTATTTAGGAGCAAGAGAAACCAAGAAGAAATCGATGAGAGGGAGAAACATACAGCTGCTGATGGAGACAAGATTTGTTTGAAACAACGGGCTTTTAGGGTTTAATAATGAAAATATTTTGGGACTGCTGCTGAACTTTGCCATGGCGTTTGGCATGAGTGCTGAATAATTATTCAGTGGGCTAGTTAATTGGGCTTTTTTGCTACTGGGGAAATATTCAAGGTAAACTATAAGGTATTGCTTTCTTAGATTCATTAAAATTTTGGTTTTTCTAAGTAGGCTTAGTTACACTAACATTTGTTGCAATCATGGTTCGAGATTCCGACCGAGACATTGGAGTTCCGCCCATTTCAGTCTGGTTTCGGCGCTGATCGGACCCGAATCCACCCATGTTTATTTGCGTATTTGTTAAAAAAAAAAAAGGAAAAAAAAAAGGTATCGGAATTGATGTTACCGAAATTCTTACTATTGCATATATATATTTGTGTATTTGTAAAAAAGAAGCACCGAAATTGGCAAACCGGAATTTTAAATTTCTACATGACCGGAACGGAAATGAAACCGGGTTTCAAACCTTGCTCTGTACTATAAATTGTATAATATTAGGATGAGAAGATGTTAATGCTCTAATAGTGCGACATCTGAGCTATAAATTATTACTACAAATACGGTGGTATTATCCATTATTCAAAAGAAAACATAAATATAATAGTATAGTTATCATGATAGAAGGTAACTTAAAGGTAATATTATTATTTAATTTTAAACTTCTAATACTGAATAGCAACATCACGCTATTTGTAATTAATAGTACAGCTAAATTTTTGTAATATTAGTAAGGAAACATTATTTTCTTCGTATAAATAGCACAGGATTTAATTAATAGTTCTACAGTATTTAGTCATATCAATAGTACAGTTTCTTAATATTCAACGTACTCTGTAGCAAAAACACTCCAGCAATTGCTGATCTGTTGTACTAGTACAAAGATGTTGCTGTTTTTTTTTAAATCTGATTACTACAATTAGTATAATGTTATTCAGTGGTTAAGAATAAATATCAAACAATAATACTATACTTCGTAAAAGTATATAAAAGAATATGTATAATTAGTACAGATTACTTTTTCCTCTTAAAATTGTAGACTTCGTTGCATCATTTTCTAAAAACAATATCCATTGTCAATACTCAAACTTTTGCATCATATATATCATTTAAGAAAACAGAATAACAGAACTAACAACTTTGTTATACTATGTACAGCAAATAGTATCATCTTATTGAATATTGTCCAAACTAATATTTAATACTACTATTTAGTTGTTCCCTCTTAAAATAAAAGAAACAAGAATCGGTAATATTAACACAGATTTGCAGACAAGCAACACTGTCCCAGTGGTTAAGACACTTCGACATGGTGAGAGATCACCCTCTTGCAGGATTTACCCCACTTGTCATGTAGTATGTTATACACTACATAGACTTGTAAATAAAGACTCAATTTTCCAAAAAAAAAAAAAAAACACAGATTTGCATTTGTATAATACTGAATAATTATATCATATCATCGTGGTTAAAATCCCCTTTAAGTCGTTGACCTATTAGCACAAAGATTCCTAAATAATGAATATGATATAAGTTTGTGTATGGACACCGGATGTTATCTTTAAAGATTGATGCAGAAATGTATATAGTGACGAGCGTTCTGCTGACTGACACAACTATATAGTATTAAAACGAAAAAAAAAAGACAAAACAAATAAACAACCAATAAATTCTAATATTATATGTAAAGAAAATAATTCTTCAGAGATTACAAGAAAAACCTAGTCTCTTGATTTTCAAGAAAAGGAAAAAGGAGGAAGAATAATATCTTGTACCAAGTGGTAAGGCAATCATTTAGCAAGGTTGTAAAAAGTCGCTAGGCGGGTGATAGCCACCACGTATGGACTAGAGTAATCATTCAAACGGAGATAAATCAAAGCCAGGCGTTTTTAATAACTCGTGAATTTTGGACAAAATGTTAGTATTAAATGATCCAAAGTGAACTATAGAGTTTTGAATGTGCCTAGAAGTAGCCAAGGAGACTTAAACTAGCATAAACATGCTTACAAATGATATCAAGTCTTAGATAATACCTAACTAGCGCTTGAATACCCGATTAGATAAGCCCTGCCTAGGCAGCACTAGGTGGATGGCTAGGCAGTCAGCATCACAAGTGTTTAGGCAAACCTAGACAGAGGCCTCGAAGGATTTTTACAATAGAGCTATTTGGTACAAGTAGCACTTATTATTTAATACAAAAAAGTTCAATATCAAATAATAATATTATGCAATTCATAGCAAAAAAAAAAGACTGCAAAAGAATACCATCTTTTTAGTTGTTAACAGAGTAAAAAAATATGGTCCAATAGTACGTATTCTTTTCAATGTTATTATTTAGTATTGAACTTTTCAACACCGAACAAAACATCCTATTATTCGTAATACATAGTTCAGCTAAGTTAATTGTTTTGAGAAAAAGGACTCGACACCCTCATTTCTCTATCTTAACTATGTTGCATCTACGATTGAACAAATTTGCCTTTGCTATCCCCTTAAATTAATATTTGACCAGGGTATTTTGATACCAAATTACACATGATACAGACATTTAGCTGCACTACAGGTGAATACTCAGTATTGCTGAATTGTTGTACTATCGATGCAGACGTTACTATAAATTTGGTTGTAATATAACAAATTATATATAAGTTCAAGCTTAAGCTACTGAGTAAGATCCAAATTTTATAATAAGGACTCATGTTGCCAATCTTCCCTCCAAATATAGTTAAACTATCAATAATTTGTTGCTAAACTTGAGCATGCTAGATCAATCCATAAGTTAAGTTGGATTAGTGTCTGTTGATAAGCAAACATATGAAAGAAATATAAGACTTTATTACCTCTTAAGAACCACACTTTACGTCGAATGTTTCGTTCATGCTTTCGAAGAAGCTCGTCGACCTTATGAGAATTAGTCAACAGTGGCCCAGAAAACTCGATTCTTTCTCCTTGATCTCGGTACATCTAACCATTTTAATGAAAACTGTTAGAATATAGAAACTACTACAAAGCAGCTTCAGTTGATTTTTCTACAAATAAAGCAATTTATATGGACCTAACAAGCATTACCAGATCAGTTCGATTGGAGTATGCCATATCTTCTTTAGAAAAATCCTGGGAACGATAAGTTTCAGAATTATTAAATGAATCAGGACGCTCCAGATGGTTCCATTTCTTCATCATGGCCTTCCTAGTGATCTCATACTGCTCGTTGACTTTCGAAATAGTATTGGATATATCTCCGTTGCTCCTCACTTTCGTATCCATAGCATTCAAAGGATCTACTGTGGTAGAATGGTTTCTTCTAATAATGGGTTGATCGTTTTTGGTTTTTTTCACCCATGCAAACCCGCTTGAGGTGTTTACGTTCATAGGACCAGAGAAAGGAAGATCTTCTTGAGTCTTAGCTCTTGTAGGCTGATTATTATCATCCTGTTTTGACTCCTGAGAGCATTTGAAAATTTGGCTTCTGCTTATGCATGATGAAGAAAAACAATGTATTTACGCCATATATCCATACCTCTTGGCGAGAAGACAATTTATTTTCTCCATTTGATTCATGAGGATTTTTAATCGATTTTGATGATCTTCTAGCAGCTTCTAAGCCGTTCACTTTATTAGTAACTCTTGAGGTCTTTTTCCTGGATGCGACACTGAAAATCATTGAAAAAGGGCAAAATAACGTAGGTCCACAGTAACATTGGTTTAGGTCATTGTTTAATTTTTACCCCCTTTTTAAGATAAGGCAAATACTTTTAGTTTAACTCGTAAATTACTATATTTTATATCAATTTATCATCGATCTCTACCCAGTGCAACCCTCATTACTGTAAAGGCTGTTTCTAAAACTCGGTCATTAAAATCAAACATCCACGAAATCCGAATTTAACAATGCATGAGTAAAACTCATGATAGAGTTATATATTTAAGGCAAATATATTGGTGTATGACATGCCTTTTATTAACTGCTCATAAACTTGAGAGTCTTATTTTACATAAAATGGTCAACATTAACATATACACCTTCTAGTCAGGTCTTTCAGGAATTTATTCAATCATTTAGGCCACTATCAAAACATATTAAAACTGAAGCAACATGAAAACTATTTACAAAAACAAGTCATTTTCTGCTTATTTGTCAAAAAGTGAAATTTTACTGGAATTATTTCATATAGTGTCAGCATAATTCTTTCGTAGAAATGAAATTTCAAAAGTAGTTCAAATGTATAATTTGTTATAAAAAGCGACTTAAATGGGTCAAATTTCGGTTTTTCATATATTCGTTTTAGGGCTGAATCTATATGACAATAAATGCAGTAATAATTATTAAACCTGTATAAGAGATAATAAAAACTATTTTCAGATTAACAGCACCTTTAAATTATGAAAATAACAGTTCCTGGTGTTGAAAATATTACAAAACCTAATAAGAATAATAAGATGTAACCTATAATTTACAAGATATTTGAACAGAACACATTTTTTACTGGACAATATCAGATGATCAACAAATATGCACATATAGGTAGGTAGCACTGGGAGTTGTTGAATTTAGTAGCTTTCTCCAAACATGTGCTTTGCCAGATCCGTTGGATACCCAGGCATCTAATGTTATGTATAATAAAGGTTGATTAGATAATTTATCGAACTAACCTTTTAGAGTCCTCGCGACATTTTGCATCAATCTCCTTGTTAGGTGGGTACTTGGGCAAGCTTGATGGTTCACATGCACATGGATTTGCTTTGAAATACTGTGAAAGAAAGATAAAAATGTCATTCTTTTTTATTATGAACTTTATACAGGTTCGATTTAGTGCAGTGTAAGCGTAAAAGCTACACATATCCCTACCATGAGATTTCCAAGACATTCCTTTCCTTCTTTTATCAATTTTGAAGCACTCAAATTTTCACAAAAAAATATTAGATGTGAATATAAACAACTAGCAAAGTGAGTGGCAGGGCCTTTGGAGCACAGGCCCCGAGGGTTTGGGTTTGAGCCCCTTGGACACCAGTTTTCAACATGTGCGTGTGTGCATGTATGTGTGTATATGCACACAAACATTATACGCACACGGGTCACCGAGCATGGTGTAAATTTTATATTTTATGCCAATGAGGTCTGACCAATTTTTTTTTGCCTACCCCTCCCTAATCCAAAAGTGGATTCCCTTTTAACAGTGGCCAAAATAAAGGGCTATGTGCTCCTCCATACATAACACACCAGTGAATGACATACAGGATATGCAAACATGAAAAAGGTTAAGAAAAATTGAAATGTTGGTAACAGAACTCTGATCGCAGCTGAAATGGGGGCGCATGGTACGATCAATTTATTCTATCAGAATGTGTGTGTACACGCACAAATTTTTTGAATATATGTGTGTTACACACACACACACACACACTCTATCTATCTATCTATCTATCTATCTATATATATATATATATATATATATATGTATATGTATATGTATGTATGTATACACACACACACACACACACACACACACATATATATATATATATATATATATATATAGTTGTACCAACATGTATTCTTTCAATTATATTTTTGGTTCATCCTTTTTTTTTGGCAAATTCTATTCATACACCGAAAATTACCTAACCTACACCACTATTTTGCTAAAAATATATATTACTAAATTACCCTTCTTTTATATTGCATTTTTTACTTTTTAATTATAACCCATCAAACTAAAATATTACAATTAACGATATTGACCAAACCTATGTAAAAAAGAATTGAAGAACTTAATATGTTTTTTAACATAAAACCTAAAATTCGAATTACGGAAACTTCTTTAAAAATGTGTTCAAATTTAAAATCATTTATAGGTTTTTTTTTTTTTTTGCTGAATTAAGAATTTTTTGTAGCATAATAAATTGGTTACCGTATATTCAAAAAATTGAAATTCATTTTACTAAACTTAAACTTTTTTTAGTGCTACAAATTTCTTATTTTCTGTAAACAAGTTTTAAGTTTTAAAAAAGGAAGATGATGAAGAATAAAGCAAGGCTAATATTCTAAAAGAGACGGTGTATGTAAAGTAATTTTTGATGTATGATAGTTTATTTAACTTTATGGTGTATGTTAAGAGATTGTTGATGTATGAATAGAATTAGCCTTTTTTTTTTTCTTTATACTTCCCACTGAAACCGCCATGAAATACACTTGCTACATTTCTTTCGATTTGCGATGCAAACAGAATGTGTACTAAGACCTTTTTACTTCTTTAACACCATTATTCAAAGCAATTAGCAAATGTCAGTTGCAGCAGGTATGAACTCACGGAAGTATTCTGCTTAACTGAGAACTCAAGATAATATCATGGAGTGAAGTTTTGTAAACGGTTTGTCATTTAGGAACCAAGATGACTGCCTTAACATGCCATTATAAGAACATGGGTATATATAGTTTTAATTTCAAACTCAAATCGCACCCAAAGAACATTCAATGGGAATAAACTATACAAAACACAAGTAGCAGATATAAAGGAACATAATTATAATATAATAATGCGATACTTACATCAGACTCAAGAGCAGTCGTAGCTGTACCGCGTTTATAAGGTTCTACAGAGAGTAAAGTCTGCAATAAACTATAAGTGCTAGATGGCAATGTTTTGAATGTCTCATGAAGGCAGCTGTCATATGGCCGATGAGGCTTAAATATTGTAGCATGTGGGAGCTTAGACTTTTTCCAATATTCTTCTGCAGGGGATCCACAAAGCTTGAATATCTTATGCAATTGTTCAACCTGTGGATATTTTGGAAACCAAAGAAAATGATGAACAAGCTAATAACACAATTGTATATCTACGCAAATATTTTGGAAAATTATATTCATTAGTACGCTGAAAATCATATATCCAAGGGCCAAATTTTTTGAAGTTTATCAAGTTGCAAGATATTACGAGGGAATCTGCTTTAACTATTTAAGTGATATGCATCACCAAAAGCATTTAAGACTTCCAAATAGAAAACATAACTGACACAGCAACATGAGGTTGGTACACTGCATGTAGTAAATGCACTTTCAACTCAACTTCGTACATGTACACACAAAAATATGCATGTTATATATATATATATATATATATATATATATATATATATATATATATATGCATATGTACGTGTATGAATGTGTGTGTATACATATGTATGTGTGTGTATATATATATGTATGTACGTGTATATGTGTGTATATATCTATATCTGTGTATAGACACACAAACACATAGAGGTGGGTGGCTATTTGTATACGTGCATGTGCAGGCGCACGCTTTGATGATGGTTCTTCAAGTTCAAATTTTTACATTTGAAACTATTATTTATTCTAGGTTGGCAACAAAAAATTAAGTGAGTGAGTATAAGTGAAAATTTTGGATGTAGAAATCCAACCTCGTATAAATAATTATAAAATAATAACTACCTCGGTTCTTCCTTGTAAGATGGGTTTCTTAAAGTATAATTCTGCAAATACACATCCAACGCTCCATAAATCAACACTTGCTTCATAATCAGTTGAACCTAAGAGAAGTTCAGGTGGACGATACCATAGGGTTACAACACGGCTGGTGAGTGGTTGTTTGTTATTAGGACTACAATAGTTTGCCAAACCAAAATCAGCAATTTTCAATATGCCTTCATTGTTAAGAAGAAGATTTGCCCCTTTTATATCACGGTGAATTACTCCACGAGAATGGCAATGTCCAACCCCAGAAAGTAATTGATGCATATAGCATTTTATCTGTTTTAAGTACTATGTTAGTTCAAACAGGTTTTTTAAATGACATTAAAACGAACAATGATATTTCAATATCAAATGTAATAATATCACAGTGGCATGCCAAAATGTATTGGAATACAAATTGACAAGTAATAAGGCATGTTTGTATCATGATGCTCAGTTATCAAAGTTAAAAGTGTGTCTGTGATCTTTTTTCTAGGGTGATTTAGGTTTCTTTTTCATTTTTAGAAAGGCCAAAAAAACAGCAGCAACATGTTTGTTGTTGTGTTTCTCGGAATCCATCTTAAGAAAAAAAAAAGATAAAATTCAGATGTTCTCTGTTTATTCGGTTTACGTACTTTAAAAAGCAATCTAGAATCCAAAAAATAATTTGTTTAGTTTAAAGTAAAAATCTATAAATTAATATAAATCAAAAGCAATTCCGCAAGGTTCTAAATTAATCATTATTTCCGAATTTCATTGTTAAAAAACAAGTTTTCTACGAAACTAAACTAAACACCATATGTATACCACGTACAGAAGTTGATTAGATTAACAAACTTTAACCAAAATAATTTCTCAAAAAAAAAAAAAAAAAGCCTCAATGCTTCTGAAAAGCGTTGGTCATGAACCTCATCAAGATTATTAAAATTCAAATTACATACCCCTACCCAACTGATTTGTTTTCTTTGATCAAAGAAAAAAGAATCAAATGTTTATTATACTGTGTTTCTACTAGAATTTTCATGCACACATAAGCTGCACTAAAGAGCACTGTTTGGCATGGCACTATTTTATAACAACTATGGCGTACCACTTTAAAAGATTTAAACATGCTACTTCAAGACCAAAATTATTGTAACATTTGAGTATTGGTATGAAAACAAGTAGATGATAGAACCTGCGGCTCGCTGAAGGTTATATCAGGGCAAGATGATAATCCAGCTAGATCATGTTCCATATATTCAAACACCAGATATAAACTACATGAAGATCGTGATGTAATTAAGCCCTCCAATTTCATCACATTTGGATGATCAAGGCGACGAAGTATGTTGATCTCCCTTGCCATAAATCTAACACTTTCACGATCATAATTATCAAAACGAACCTTCTTTAATGCAACCACCTTTCCAGTATCCAAATCATTTGCTCTAAATACACTGCTATATGTGCCTTGCCCTATCTTTAAACACAGCGGATAAATAACTGATATATACATTGTTACTATTCAGAAAAATAAGATACCAAAATGGTGAATTAACAAAACGGCAGCAATATCGGTAAATCGTACGAAGCAAATCCGGAAGAGAATTATACCTATGGGTTTCGGTTTGGTATATTAGACTGGGTAACAATAAAAAATATGCATTCTGAACTGACTCTACAGTCTTAATTGTCAATCAAGCTAATGATTGGAAAATCCAATCTCTGGCAAAGGAACGAAGCTATATATCTCAATGCAGTAACATAGTCAACCATATATTCAAAACTATATAGCAAGACTATCAAAAATGGATTGAAATCCTAAATCGTAAAATTCAAAATTTTAATTAAAATGAGATTTAAATCTTAAATCATTGACTCAAAAGTATTTATTTTAAGGTTTGTACACACTTTAAAATTGATTTTGATATTTGAAATTTTACATTTAAACTTAAAAGTAGTTTTTATTTCTCTTATTTCATTTTTATTTCATTTAGAAAACACTAGAATTGAAATTGTGGAGTCAAACAAGCAGACTGAATGTATAAATATGTATCGAATGATTTTTCTCAACTACGGTTCTAAATGAGTTTGAATCGGAATGTAGATCAAATGCGAACAGGAAGGATTTGATCAGAAACGGGATTTAAATCGTAAAATTTTAAGATTTTTGATAACAATGAATATAGTTCTAGATTAACATCATAAAGCTAATGCTACAGACAGGCAAACACGTGCATGTGAACGTGCACAGACCCTTTTAAATTAAGGTGCACTCTAAAAATTATTATTATCCATTACAAATCAATAAAATGAAACTAATATAAAGTTAGTAATTCTTGCTATAATAAATGGCCAACAGAGTTCGTATGAATGAATCATAAATTTATTTAAAACAAAAATGATATTATATACGTACATATACAAATAAATTTTATTTTCCACAAAGGTTTATTGAGTGTTAATGTCTAATGTGCAGTGTTATGAAACAAGGTAAAGAATACGAATCGGAACAGCGGGATAAATCCTTCAGATTTAAACAAATATAAGTTAGAAGAGCCCTGAGAACCTCCCTTTGGATATAAAAAAGAATTGTTGCTATAACATCAGTTACTTTTGCAAATTAAGTACGTTTAGTTCAACATACAAATTGATAACTATATCTTTTATATTTAGCAATGTATCCATGATAAAAACAATAAATTACATATGACCACTCAGAAAATTGCTCCATATGACAATTGTCTTTTTCCATAATAAAAATTGATGCATGTTTTCAGCTTTCAGGAGAGAGAATAAGGCAATAAATATTTTCTGTTACTGAAGCCTCGAAATAAAGAATTAATCAGTAATAATAGGAATAAATCTACTTTCAAAATAGACAGATTTTAAACAAAGGTTTATTAGATTCTTACAAAAAAGGAAGAAGACACGACTTTACAACATGCCAAATGCACATGTGTGTGTTATTTGCAACTTTGGATGTGTACTTCTATACATCACTGCCTTGCAACAGGGTTAATAGAATCCACTATCTCAAAACAAATCCTTTCAATTAAAGCACACTCCATAAAAACTAAGGCAAATTCTATTTAGACTCAGAAACTTGCTGAGTTCACCCATATTTTCATTAAAAAAATTATGACAAAACTGCCCCTATTCGACAATTTTTTTTAAATTTCTCAGCGCACCTCATAGAGCAACTATGTGGTGCCTTTAGGGGACCACGTAGGACCACTACGTGGTACCTTGAAGGCACCATGTACTAAACTACTCTATTTAATGAAGGAATGCAATATACATACTAAATATGGATCATGTATAATCTTCCCAATGCTATCGTGAAAGAACTTTATGCATGATCTCAAAATTCAGAAAGTTAGTACAACTAACAAATTAGATTGCAAAGCAGTGCAGCCTACAGAAGAAGAAGAAAAATGCTTTCAATCAACTACATAACCAAAATTAAACAAGCACAATTTAAAAAATCCGGAACACATTACCTTCTCCAGCTTCTCAAAAGATTCAGCTTTTAGAGGGACCCAGCCCTGAAGTGCTTCTCCAGCCACAGCACATAGCCAAGAAGGCCAGCCAGCAGCTACTTGCTCTCCTTCGATATACTTGTGCAAATTCCCCAATCTAACACTAAGTGAACTCTCACTCTTCAAGCTCGATTTGCCTGACCCACATCTGCTACTTTCCTCCTCTTCATTCCTCAGCCTCGATCCAATCCTACGCCTTGAAGTAGCAGAAGATACTGTATCTGATCCACTGGCTTCCCTTAAGATTCCCGAGGAATCTAATGCTGGAGTTACTAGTACTGCTTTTTTCGAATTAGCACACCCCATCACAAATTATTCTTTTCAATCATACGGCCAAATTGGAAGAAAAATAGGATAAGGAAAGTCAAAATACTACCATCAATAAACAAATCTAAGACGAACCTAGGTTAAACAAATTGCTGACCAATAAATGGAACAAAAAAGAGTAAACTTTGATTTGCTGAAATGATAATTATCAAGTTAAAGAGCAAAAGAAAAGGTGAGAAGAAAGAAAAAGCTAGTGCAAAAAGAAAAGCAGGATCTTTAGATCTTTTTAGTCTAATTTTCTTTTCCGATAAACACTTTATACATAGATCTCGAGCGAGATTGGCGCATACATTTTGATCTTTTTGATGATATTAAAAAGTGGGGTCGTCCAGGAAGAAAAAAATGAGTAGAACAAAAAAGGAAGAAGGTGCAATTAAAACACGGCCAGCGCTAACTTGGACCGTCCGTTTAGATGAGGTTCTATTAAAAAGGCTATGAGAGTCTTGAGAGAATCTCTCCCGCGCGAGATCATGACAAATATCTAGGGAAGTATGTTTTCGAAAAAATGATTTGCATGAATATTTAATTATCTTTTTATGTTGAAATCATGTATAATTTGTTTGAAATTCTTTTTGTTCTAAATAAAATGTAACAGACACAAACAACGCATTTTTTAGATATAAACACAATTAAGAGCTGAAAGACACTCCTATTTATATCAATTATTTTGTTTTTAATGGAATTTTTTCAGTTATATACTGAATTACAAGAAATTCAAATGAATTTGAACGAATAAGGACCCAACGGGTTTTTTCCTCATAAATTTTTTGTTATCCCGACATATGTCCTAAATGAAAATCAGACGTTTTGACCACGAATGTAGACGGACATCAGATACTCATGTAAAATTAGCAGTCCAAGCACAAGGTCTAGGCTTAGGTACATTTATGTTTTTATTATTGCATGCACAAGTATCACGAGTAGGACCACTCGTCCATTGTAACTGATATCTTATACTTGTTTTCTTTTCTCCATGGTCGAACTAAACTTTTTTGTTTTTGTTTTACACTAACACAACGAGATCACTACCATATGATCAATGAATTGTTGAACTTTCTCGTATGCATAATGTTTTATCTATTTTCAATTTCATATCTTTCAAACTTTAAATTCATTTCATACCTATAACAATTTTTTTTTAAAAAAAAAAAGTGAATATTAGGCTTAGGTCTTTAAAATTAAACTTAATACACAACTTTTTAGAGAAAGAATGTAAACTGAGTCCCTATAATTTTTAGTGGTAAGATCTCTAGTCGCCAGTTATGTTAACTTTCTGGTCTACTTCAATCACATATCATAGTAATATGTAGGAAAACGAGAAGTTACACATACATGCAAAACTTATTGTACCAGACCTTTTTTTGGCATTGGGTAAAATTCCGTGAGAAAAATGTTTGGATCTTAGTTAGGTGCGTATAAGCTATTAATTAGCATTATAACTAATATACATTTAAGTACAGTGTCATTTTGCTTTAAATTGTTTATGTTCATTTGTCTATATCAAGTTTGTTTTGGATATGCAATACACTCCTCCGTAATATAATTGATATAGAGGGTGCATAATAATACGTACATGTAACAGTTATGCTACACATCCGACACTCGAACGGTACACTCCAACGTTGTCCTACCGATAAGGAGCGATCATCAATGTTGTAAAGTAAATAGACAACGCATAACATGTCATATATCCCACGGTGCATTAAATAAAGTATAATAAAACACATCACTGATGTAAAATATGTGAGATAATGAATAACAGAAACTGATCACATCATTAGAGAATGAATCCAAATAACGCAGTGCAAATAATAGAGTTATATGTTGATCTCGCGGACTGGGTTAGGTGCACTAGGGGGAGTTTTACGGTAGTGTCAGTTTCTATTCTGAAAAAATTCAAAAAAAAAATAGAGTTATACGTCCTCAAATAACTCATAAACAGCTGCCTCTCAATATAAAAGCACTCGTAAACCTCATAGTGTTGTGCACCGGAATAACAAATATAAATAAATATAATAATACAAAAAATAGCTTCTTGCTTTCCGCCAATACAACTCCATGTACTAATCAATTTAATTTCTCTGATCTACTCATTTAATATACATAAAGAATAAGAAGCAAAATATAAAACTCTAGGTTAGACAATAGTTTTGTTTAAGCAATGGAAATCTCAAATACTATAAGTTAAAACACTACGACAAATGGTATGCAAAATTGTATCTAACATATCCTCTACATCAAAAGAGTTAACACATATAAAATATACTACTCTATAATATTCATCATAGGTGTGATATACGACTAAACATTGATAAGTAATAAGGAATCAAGCACTCATATTGTAACATCCCATAAATTTTGATCATTTGCATACTACATTAAATTTAATTATTGAACTAAAAATTGTATTAAAACCAAATTGATGATGTCATTAATTTATGATTCCAAAATTTATTTTTACTAAACAATAATTTACATTGAGATGAATTGTGATCGGTAATAATGGAAATTATTAAATTATTTATACATTTGGACTAGCTCATTTTCAACTATTGTTGATTAAAAAAAATTAGCAGTTGAATCCTTGATTTTTTTTAAAGGTTCAATATACGAATCATTCGATAATTGATAATAAATTAATGAACGTTTCCGGTTTAATTTTGTATAGGAAGAATTATAACAAAATAGAGTATCAGCGATATATAACGTACGTTTTAACTATCATAGTTAATGAAAATTAATGCTAACATTAATAATCAAATAAATTATATGTGTTCATTTTTAAATATTAGTATAATTTTATAAAGAGAATAAATCTAAATCTTGAAACAATATTTTACAGTCAATGAATAATAGTTGTAAACGATATAGAAATGATTTTGACATTAAACTCAAAAACTTTAATTTTGAATAAGAAATAAATGTTGATTAGACCGACACCTAGTGCTTAGTTAGCCAATTTTATTTCTTTGTAACCTACCATATGCAAAGAAATCCCGATGAGAAATAAATCACATCTTTCTCTAATTTTTTCGTTATTCTTTTCTTATATTAGATCTTCTTCCTCCTCTAAAAAACCCTAAACTTAGAATCCTAATCTGTTTTTTCCTTTAATCTTGTCTCTTCTCATTTCTCATCCTCTTTCTTACAGTTAGCTGCAGCCTCCATCTTTCTTCCTCTCAAATTTCAAAAAATCCCAAACTTAAATTTCTTTCTATCTTCATCTCCTCTCCTCTTTCCACCTTTAGTAACCACCACTAGACCTGCCGTATATACTAGCCTCGACCGAAACCTCCTAGCCCCAAACGTGAGCTTAAACCTAGAAACTCTAACCCTAACACCCTAAAAATCCATATTTTATTTTCTGTGTTTTACCATTTTTTACCTCTAATTCCTGTGACCATAACTTCCTATACAATGCTCCAATTTAACTGTTTTTTTTTAGATTCGGTAAAATCAAGTTGGCTATATTTTTTATTTTGTTCATTTTTTCAAATTTCAAGTTTTTCTTTGTCAAAATGCAAATCATCCATAACCATTTTCAGGCTTAGGTTTTTAGGTCTAAAAATATTTCGGTGTTTCATTGTAACAACCCGCATTCTACGCATCAGAGGATCGTAGAATATTTATTTCTTTCCCATATGAAGTCGTATGGTCATGTAACTTTGGGAAACAACCATTAGACTCATTTCCCATGTTCATGATTTTTGTTGATTTTTAAATGACCGTTTTGCCCCTAGCTGATCTTGTTTTGGCCATAACTTTTGATTGGAAAGGAATTTTGACCAGAAACCACTTCCTTTAGATTCGTTTGATAGTTTACCTTCCCGTAGAGTGGTCACATGTGAAAAACGGACTTACCGTTTGGGAGATATGGCTGAAATAATGTTTGAAAGGTGAAAAACTGCTTAACCGGGCCAAATAGGGTGATTAGCGAATGAGCCCATAACCCATTTCGGGATTAGGGTTATGAGGAGGCTGAAAGGAGTTAGAGAATCATTCCATTTCAGTTTTCTAGCCTCCACTTATCTCCAAGAAACCCTAAAAATGGCCTCCAACCTCTAAATCACCTCCAAATCATCTTCTAATCAAGGATTAAGCGTAGCAACATCAAATCAAGGGAGATCTACACCAAATCAACATTGGAGCTGCTGTTTAGCATTGGGATTCACATCAAATTAGAGATTTATTTCAGATCTTAGTTTTGTTTGTGTCTAAGGTGAGTGATTTGCATAGTTCCTCACTAATTATGGCTAATTAAGGGTAATTAGTGTTAATTAGCGAATTTAAACATGATAAAATTCTTGAAAATTACTTATAAAATTCGAAATGATGTTTTAGACCTCTGATATGAATTTGGGTTAATTTGGTTAATTTTTGATAATCCTATCATTAGTTTCACCTAAACATGCTTAAGGGGAAATATGGGGTTTTGGGTATGTTTGATCCATTTTGACCTATCATATTGATGTTTTGATGTTGGTGGTTGACTATGCATGTTGCTATGACTGTATGGTATGCTTTGTGATTGATTTCAATAGTTAGAATGGTCGAAAACGTCGTCGAATGGCGTAAAATACTCGTTGGAAAGGTTGCAGGAAAAGTGCAGGTTCTGGACCGGATCGGATCGGATATGGGGGCTCGGATTGGAATAGTGACCGGGCAAGGACATCCGAACTGGATCGGAATTTGACACTTGAGAGGCTTGGCAAAAAGGAAGGCCATGTTGGTTAAGCTGGGGATCGGATCGACTTAAGGACGAGGGGCTCGGACCGGAGTATGGTGAAGGGATCGGATCGGATTAGGATAGGGAACGGGACCAGACGAGGCAACAGGAGCTGGAGTACGAACTGAATGGGAGATGGCAACCCGAACCGAACCGAAGTAGGATGCCCAACCCGAACCGATGCAACGTTGAGAACCCGAACCGAACCGTTACCAGAGGAAGACCACGAACCGAACCAATTCAAAGTAGAGGACCCGACCCGAACCGATGGCTAGTATTGACCAACAACCCGAGATGCAAAGGTAGTCCAAATGGAAGTTAGAGCTCAGGATCCAATGGGGAACCAATGAGTTCACTTCATGGTTGGACTTTGCTGCGGGACGTGTGCTAAGGAGTTGTCGACGTTCATAACTTCGATTCACCACTGAAAATGGATGATTGGCTACTTATCAGTGCAGTAGAGTCATTATGACTCGAGGGGCAAAGTGATGGTAGCAAGACTACGTTATCAGTGCAGTAGAGTCATTATGACTCAAGGGGCAAAGTGATGCGTAGTAAGACTATGAGCCAGTGCAGTGGGGTCATTGTGACTCCATGGGGGCAGAGTGGACATAGTAAAGGATTAGTAAGGCTATGAGCCAGTGCAGTGGGGTCATTGCGACTCCATGGGGCAAAGTGGACATAGCAAAGGATTAGTAGCTACGTTATCAGTGCAGTGAATCCATTTATGACTTCATGGGGGCAAAGTGATCGTAGCATGGTATGTTGGGTGATCGAAGTGGTGAATATCGTATGCTTTATGCACTGAGTGAGAGATGTGAGGATGGTTGCTATGTTTGATTGTTTGCCATCACTATGACATGCACACCCCCACCCCCGTTACTTTACACCATTTGAAATGGCACCTTAGTGTGTTGTGTAGTATGTAGTACTAACTCTTTGGTTGCAGGTCCAGGTTCAGGTATGTTTTAGTCTACCTGTTATTGTTCTGTTTAGATGATTATCGCTCATACCAGGCTTTATGTCTGACCCAGAGTTTTATGTCTCCTCTTATTACTCTGGGTGCTCACACGAGCAGACTAGAGACAGGTTAGCTGGTGATGCGCGAGTAGCTGATTCGGAGGTGGGCAGGAGGCTTCCACGTATAATATATAGATATTCTCCCTGTGTCGTTGCTGGTCGCTACTTGGGCATTAGTAGCGTACCTCCTTTATCTTGCTTTTGTTTTTGAGACAGTTTGAAACGTTGTAATAATGTTTAACTTTGGATCATAAGCTGTACTTGGATTTTCTGCTGCTACGTTAGTTGTTTCAGCTTATGCACTGTCTCACCTGTTTTATGTCAAGTATGTTACTATTTGTGACGGCCCGCCCGCACCAACCGACATTTATTCCAAAAGTGCGCTGTACACATGTCCAGTTAGCACGGAACGGGTCGCCAGAAGGAAAAAGGAAGAAGGAAATGAACATACAAAGAACCTGTAGAATGTCTCACAGCGCATCGAACAAAATATAATAATAACATACTTGACATAAAACAGGAGAGACAGTGCATAAGCTGAAAATCAGAACTAAACATCATAGCAGCGGAAATTCAGAATACAGCTTATTACAACTTTCAAACTGTCTCAAAACAAAACAAGATAAAGGAGGTACACTACTAATGCCCAAGTAGCGACCACCAACGACACAGGGAGAATGTGTATATATATAATATGTGGAAGCCTCCTGCCGCCTCCGGATCAGCTACTCGCACATCACCAGCTAACCTGTCTCTAGTCTGCTCGTGTGAGCACCCAGAGTAATAAGAGGAGACATAAAACTCTGGGTCAGACATAAAGCCTGGTATGAGCGATAAGCATCTAAAGTGAACAATAACAGGTAGACTAAAACATACCTGAACCTGGACCTGCAACCAAAGAGTTAGCACTACATACTGTACAACACTCTAAGGTATCATATCAAACAGTGTAAAGATACGGAGGTGGGGGAGGTGTGCATGTCATAATGATGGAAAACAATCAAGCATAGCATCCATCCTCACATCTCTCACTCAGTGCATAAAGCATACGATATTCACCACTTCGACCACCCAACATTCCTTGCTACGATCACTTTGCCCCCATGAAGTCATAAATGGCTTCACTGCACTGATAACGTAGCCACTAATTCCTCGCTATGTCCACTTGCCCCATGGAGTTATTCACCCCATCTGCGCTGGCTCATAGCCTTACCAATCCTTACTATGTCCACTTGCCCCATGGAGTTATTCACCCCATCTGCGCTGGCTCATAGTCTTACTACGCATCACCTTGCCCCTCAGGTCATAATGACCCTACTGCACTGATAACGTAGTCTTGCTACCATCACTTTGCCACTCAGGTCATAATGACCCTACTGCACTGATAAGTAGTCCATCATTCCTTTTTAGTGGTGAATCGAAGTTATGAACGTCGACAACTCCTTAGCACACGTCCCGCAGCAAAGTCCAACTCATGAAGTGAACTCATTGGTTCCCCACTGGTTCCGGGATCCTGAGCTCTAACTTCCCCTATTGGACTACCTTTGCCTCTCGGGTTATTGGTCATCACCAGATCGGATCGGGCCGCCTTCAGCATTCTTCATCAGATCGGGTCGCGCCTCCTACGTCGAATCGGGTCGTGGTCCTCCAGGTGATCAGGTCGCACTCCCCCATCGTCTCGTGAATCCAGTCTCCATCGGATCGGGTCTCCACTTCTAATCGGATCGTGAATACCCCATACGGATCGGATCGCGCTCCTCCATCGTCTCGTTGTACATCAGATCGTGGATGCTGTCTTCCTCTAGTCGGATCGTGATATGAAGCACGAGTGGATCGGATCGGGTCGTAATGCTCATTGGCGATCCGGGTCAGAGTACTTCAATTTGGGCACGGCGCTGCGTCGATTCATCTCGTGGGCCTTGCGCAGATGGTTCGGTTTGGAGGAGATGACTCGACTCATGGTGATGTCCCACGATCCCATAGGGCGATCCGATCGTCCCTCAACCCCCTATGCGATCCGAACCCCTGCACCTTATCCAGCGAGCTGTTTACGCCCCTCGACGGCGTTTTCGACCATTCCAACTATTCTAAACAGTCACATAACATTTCATACAGTCATAGCAACATGCATAATCAACCACAAACATCAAAACATCAATATGATAGGTAAAAAGGGATCAAACATACCCAAAATCCCAAATTTCCCCTTAAGCATGTTTAGGTGAAACGAATGATAGGGTTAGCAAATCTTAACCAAATTAACCCAAATTCATATCAGAGGTCTAATACATCATTCCGAATTTTATAAACATTTTTCCAGAATTTTTATCACGTTTAAATTCGCTAATTAACACTAATCACCCCTAATTAGCCATAATTAATGCAAAACTAAGCAAATCACTCACCTTAGCCACAAAATAAACTAAGATCTGAAATAATCCTCTGATTTGATGCGAATTTCAATACCAACCAGCAGCTCCTTTGTTGATTTGGTGAAGATCCTTCTTGATTAGGGGTTGCTAAGCCAAATCCTTAACCAAAGGATGATTTGGAGGTGATTTAGAGGTTGGAGGCCATTTTTAGGGATCCTTGGTGATAAGTGGAGGCTAGAAAACTGAAATGGAATGATTCTCCATCTCATTTCAGCCCTCCCATAACCCTAATCCCAAAATGGGTTATGGGCCTACTCACTAATCACCCGCTTTGGCCCTATTAAGCAGTTTTTCACACTCCAAACCTTGTTTCAGCCATATCTCCCAAACGGTAAGTCCGTTTGGCCATTATGACCACTCTACGGAAAGATAAACTATCAAACGAATCCAATGGAAGTGGTTTCAAGTCAAAATTCCTTTCCAATCAAAAGTTATGGCCAAAACAGTACCAACTAGGGGCAAAATGGTCATTTAAAAATCGACAAAAATCATAAACATGGGAAATGACTCTAATAGATGTTTCCCAAAGTTACATGATCATACGACTTCACATGGGAAAGAAATAAATATTCTACGATCCTATGACGTATAGAATACGGGTCATTACACTCTCCCCCCCTTAAGAAATTTCGCCCCCGAAATTCCCTAATCCCAACACGCACAAAGGTTCCTGCATGCCTATCAACCATAAAACAACCATCAAACATGCAAAACAAGTAAAATAAGTCTATCCTAGCATGCGGAATAACTAAATCGCAAAGTAAATCTTACCAGGCAAAGAGTTCTGGATCTGCCTTCCTAATGCTCTCCTCTGTCTCCCAAGTACAATCATTCTCGTTCTCGCCCCACTGAACCTTGACTAGCTTCACCGCCTTCCATCGAAGTTGCTTCGTATCATGCCCCACAATACGAATCGGCTTGCGGTTCCCAACCGCCTCGGGTTCTACTTCGAAGTCCTCTAACTGATCAGGTGAAATAGTCACATCTGAATCGTGAACGAACTTCCTTAATTGGGAAACATGAAATACATTATGAACTCCCTTCATTTTCTCTGGTAAGCCAACTCTATATGCCAAATTCCCGACTAGTTCAAGAACAGGGAATGGGCCAACAAATCTTGGTGCTAACTTGCCTCTCCTGCCAAATCGTATCACGCTCTTCAACGGAGAGATCCTGACAAACACCAAGTCACCAACGGAGAATTTCAAGTCCCTTCTCCTCTTATCAGCATAGCTTTTCTGCCTATCTTGAGCAGCTTTCATTCGTTGTTGAATGATCTTGATCTTGTCCGACGTTTCTCTCACCACATCTGGTCCAAGCACAAACTTCTCGCCAGTCTCTATCCAACATGATGGTGAGTTGCACGGTCTTCCGTACAAAGCTTCATATGGAGCCATACTGATACTGGATTGGTAGCTATTATATGCAAACTCTACTAGATGCAAATGGTCATCCCATGATCCACCAAAATCCAATATACAAGCTCTCAAGAGATCTTCCAATATACGATTCACCCTCTCCGTTTGACCGTCGGTCTGAGGATGATATGCGGTACTGAGACATAATCTTGACCCTAGGGCCTCTTGTAAGCTCTTCCAAAACCCACTAGTGAACAACGGGTCTCGGTCACTCACAATGCTTTTGGGTACTCCATGAAATCTCACTACCCACTTCATATACAATTCTGCCAACTTGGCTGCCGTCCTGATCGACTTGACTGGTATAAATCTGGCACTTTTAGTCAATCGATCCACAATTACCCAAATGCTATCATACCCTGATCTAGTCCTTGGTAAACCATCGATGAAATCCATCGAGACTTGCTCCCATTTCCATTCGGGAATTCCTAATGGTTGCAACAACCCACTCGGCTTCTTTTGCTCGGCTTTAACTAGCTGGCAATTCATGCATTTGGATATAAACTTCCCAACGTCTCTTTTCATTCCTTCCCAGTAGTAGGTTCGCTTCATATCTCGATACATCTTATTACCACCGGGATGTATAGTCGGTTTTGAGTGATGACATTCCCTAAGCACTTCATATCTCAAACCATTTACGTTGGGCACAACTAGTCTTCCATCATTCTGAAGCCATCCATCTCGATCAAGCCCATACACATTCATCTCCTCATCAATACCCATCTCTAACTTGGAGATGATTTCTAATAGATTAGGATCGTCCCTCTGGCTAGAACCAATCCGCTCTAACAAAGTGGGTCTGATCGTCAAACTAGCTAGCATAACTGGATCCAATTCGCACCTTGGTCTAAAATCAAACCCCGCGATATACTCCAGTTGCTTCCATTCAAGAAACATTGCCCCTAAGCTGGCATGTCTCCTACTCAAGGCATCGGCTACCGCATTACCCTTCCCAAGTGTGTATGCGATATCAAAATCATACGAAGCCAAGAACTCTAACCATCTCTGCTGACGGAGATTCAGATCTTTCTAAGAGAAGAGATACTTTAACGATTTATGATCGGTAAACAACTCAAATCTTTCTCCCAAGAGATAGTGTCTCCACATCTTCAGCGCAAATACAATCGCTGCCAATTCCAAATCATGGGTAGGATACTTCTTCTCATGCGGCTTTAGCTGTCGACTAGCATAAGCTACAACCCTACCTCCTTGCATCAATACTGCACCCAGTCCGGTACCACAAGCATCCGTGTATACCGTCATCTCTTCATTCCCTTTGGGAATGACTAACACTGGCGCACGCGTCAACCTCTCTTTTAGACTCTTGAAGGCATCCTCACACACTCCGTCCCAGACGAAGGACTGATTCTTCTTAGTCAACTGAGTCAACGGTGCTGCTATCTTGGAGAAGTCCTGGATAAACTTACGATAATATCCAGCTAATCCCAAGAAACTTCTTACATCTGTAACATTCTTGGGCGTTGGCCAATCCTGTACCATAGCCACCTTCGCAGGGTCCACGGCAATACCACTCTCTGAAACAACATGGCCCAAGAATCTCACTTCCCTTCTCCAAAAATGACATTTAGAGAATTTCTCTTTCAATTGGTGTTTCCTCATCACCTCCATCACTATCCTCAAGTGTCACTTGTGTTCCTCCTTTGTCCTTGAGTAAACAAGGATATCATCCACGAACACAAGAACAAACTTATTCAACTGATCTCTGAATACTCGATTCATAAGATCCACAAAATAGGCTGGTGCGTTGGTCAACCCAAATGGCATAACCAACCACTCATAAAATCCAGACGGCGTCCTAAATGCCGTTTCGGAACACTCTCATCTGCTACTCGAAGCTGATGAAATCCTGTCGCGAGGTCCAACTGGGAGAACACTCTAGCTCCTTCCAGTTGATCAAACAAATCATCTATCCGCGGTAGAGGATACTTATTCTTCCTCGTCACCTTATTCAACTCGCGATAGTCCACACACAAACGAAGGGAACCATCTGCCTTAGTGGCAAACACAACTGGTGCTCCCCACTCGGAGACACTCCTTCTAATAAATCCCTTCTTCAAAAGATTGCTGACTTGCACCCCGAGCTCTCGCTGCTCTCTTGGTGCCATACGACGAAGTGGCATCACTATAGGTCTGACATCTTTCACTAAATCAATACGGAACTCAATCTCTCGGTGTGGTGGAAGCCCGGTCACCTCCTCGAAGACGTCCAGATACTGGCCAACCACGGGCACATCTGACAACTCATCCTGCGGGATGTCGAGGGAATTTACAAAACTAGCCATAACCCCATCACTAGGTAGGCTACCAAACACTACCCTCCGCCCATCATCCGCCCTCACTGTCACCAAAAAGCCCTCACAGTCTACCACCACCCCGTATCTTTGGAGCCAATCGACTTCCAATATAATACCCAGTAAAGCCCAAAACAAAGCAATCACATACAAACATACATCCATGACTCGATAAGACCAAATTCCTGCAAATCATACTAAGGCTAGTCGAACCACCAATCGGGTTCGTCATTATCAATGGTCTATCGACTATCTCGGGTTCCAGTCCCAACCTATCTACCAGGTCACTAGATATGAAGGAACGGGAAGCCCCAGTATCAAACAAAACTCGAACTGGTATATCATAAATAGAAAGCATACCTTGAATAACAACATTCTTTCCTTTCTCCGCCGCAGTTGGGGCATTCGACGAAGAAGGAACAACATCAATAGCATATGCTTTCACAATCTGCTTCTCCTTAAGAGGTTGCGGACACTTATCCTTGAAATGTCCCACTTGACCACAGTTGAATCACTTCTTATCCGCTGGCTTGGCCCGACAATCTTTAGCATAATGGCCCTTCTTTCCACAGCTGAAGCACTCAACATCCTTCTTGCTCTTTTTCTGGCCACCTTTTGATTGGTCCTGCTTCCTCTTATTCTGAGAGTTATTCTTGCCTCCCCCGCCTGCTTGCGGCTTTGGCCCTTCTGTAGATGCAACCTCGGTCTTTGACTTAGGGTAAAGACTCTCTGATCTCAAAGCTTTCCCCACGATCGATTCAAAAGTCTCATCGATGTGGTTAATAAGCCTCTCCCCCAAGTACCCATCCAAACCAATAATGAACTTCTCATTCTTCTTCTCAGGAGTATCAATGAGAGACAGTCCATACTTCGACAAAGTGTCGAACTCAGCAATATAATCAGAAACTGCCCTTCCGTTCTGCTTGAGTTCCAAGAACCTCTTAAACAATACTGACTTCTGGGCAGCTGGGATAAACTTCTCGCTAAAGCGAGCCTTGAACTGATCCCAAGTAACTTGATCCTCTGGAATAGCTGTTCTAATAGCATTCCACCAATTCATCGCTCGCCCTTGCAGCTGACAAGACGCTAGCCTTCTCTTCATCGCATCCTCGAGACCCAAGTCATCAAAGATACGGTCACAGCTATCCATCCAGTCCTGAACATCCGTGGCCGACTCCGTTCCGTGGAACGGCTTCCCACCAAGGTTAGTGTAATCTTTGCACAACTTGGTGAAATCGACCCTAGGCGCCTGCACTACTGGGCCAACACTAACTCCGGGATTGGGAACTGCCCCTTGCACTTCTCTAAGCATGTCTCTCATGAGGTTAGTAAACATTGCCCTCATGTCAGCGGCATTCCCTTGGTTGGTCCCTCTACCAGCACCCCTCGTGTCTCGGCTCATCGTTA
Source organism: Allium sativum (assembly GCA_030737875.1). NCBI lineage: Eukaryota > Viridiplantae > Streptophyta > Magnoliopsida > Asparagales > Amaryllidaceae > Allium > Allium sativum. The sequence continues at coordinate 19,902,365 of CM060918.1, read as the reverse complement.
ATCTGTAAAAAGGGAAACGATTAACGACCCCATAGTGGTGCTAGTGCAGTGCGACTTCATTCTTATACTACTAATAGTATATACATACATAGCTTTTGAAAACCAAAGTAATCACAAATACGCGCTCTCATATACGTACTATCTCTCCCTGGTGTCTTTCCCTAGGTTAACTACGCAACCTAGCTCTGATACCAAGTGTGACGGCCCGCCCGCACCAACCGACATTTATTCCAAAAGTGCGCTGTACACATGTCCAGTTAGCACGGAACGGGTCGCCAGAAGGAAAAAGGAAGAAGGAAATGAACATACAAAGAACCTGTAGAATGTCTCACAGCGCATCGAACAAAATATAATAATAACATACTTGACATAAAACAGGAGAGACAGTGCATAAGCTGAAAATCAGAACTAAACATCATAGCAGCGGAAATTCAGAATATAGCTTATTACAACTTTCAAACTGTCTCAAAACAAAACAAGATAAAGGAGGTACACTACTAATGCCCAAGTAGCGACCACCAACGACACAGGGAGAATGTGTATATGTATAATATGTGGAAGCCTTCTGCCGCCTCCGGATCAGCTACTCACACATCACCAGCTAACCTGTCTCTAGTCTGCTCGTGTGAGCACCCAGAGTAATAAGAGGAGACATAAAACTCTGGGTCAGACATAAAGCCTGGTATGAGCGATAAGCATCTAAAGTGAACAATAACAGGTAGACTAAAACATACCTGAACCTGGACCTGCAACCAAAGAGTTAGCACTACATACTGTACAACACTCTAAGGTATCATATCAAACAGTGTAAAGATACGGAGGTGGGGGAGGTGTGCATGTCATAATGATGGAAAACAATCAAGCATAGCATCCATCCTCACATCTCTCACTCAGTTCATAATGCATACGATATTCACCACTTCGACCACCCAACATTCCTTGCTACGATCACTTTGCCCCATGAAGTCATAAATGGCTTCACTGCACTGATAACGTAGCCATTAATTCCTCGCTATGTCCACTTGCCCCATGGAGTTATTCACCCCATCTGCGCTGGCTCATAGCCTTACCAATCCTTACTATGTCCACTTGCCCCATGGAGTTATTCACCCCATCTGCGTTGGCTCATAGTCTTACTACGCATCACCTTGCCCCTCAGGTCATAATGACCCTACTGCACTGATAACGTAGTCTTGCTACCATCACTTTTCCCCTCAGGTCATAATGACCCTACTGCACTGATAAGTAGCCCATCATTCCTTTTTAGTGGTGAATCGAAGTTATGAACGTCGACAACTCCTTAGCACACGTCCCGCAGCAAAGTCCAACTCATGAAGTGAACTCATTGGTTCCCCACTGGTTCCGGGATCCTGAGCTCTAACTTCCCCTATTGGACTACCTTTGCCTCTCGGGTTATTGGTCATCACCAGATCGGATCGGGCCGCCTTCAGCATTCTTCATCAGATCGGGTCGCGCCTCCTACGTCGAATCGGGTCGTGGTCCTCCAGGTGACCAGGTCGCACTCCCCCATCGTCTCGTGAATCCAGTCTCCATCGGATCGGGTCTCCACTTCTGATCGGATCGCGAATACCCCATACGGATCGGATCGCGCTCCTCCATCGTCTCGTTGTACATCGGATCATGGATGCTGTCTTCCTCTAGTCGGATCGTGATATGAAGCACGAGTGGATCGGATCGGGTCGTAATGCTCATTGGCGATCCGGGTCGGAGTACTTCATTTTGGGCACGGTGCTGCGTCGATTCGTCTCGTGGGCCTTGCGCAGATGGTTCGGTTCGGAGGAGATGACTCGACTCGTGGTGATGTCACACGATCCCAAAGGGCGATCCGATCGTCCCTCAACCCCCTATGCGATCCGAACCCCTGCACCTTATCCAGCGAGCTGTTTACGCCCCTCGACGGCGTTTTCGACCATTCCAACTATTCTAAACAGTCACATAGCATTTCATACAGTCATAGCAACATGCATAATCAACCACAAACATCAAAACATCAATATGATAGGTAAAAAGGGATCAAACATACCCAAAATCCCAAATTTCCCCTTAAGCATGTTTAGGTGAAACGAATGATAGGGTTAGCAAATCTTAACCAAATTAACCCAAATTCATATCAGAGGTCTAATACATCATTCCGAATTTTATAAACATTTTTCCAGAATTTTTATCACGTTTAAATTCGCTAATTAACACTAATCACCCCTAATTAGCCATAATTAGTGCAAAACTAAGCAAATCACTCACCTTAGCCACAAAATAAACTAAGATCTGAAATAATCCTCTGATTTGATGCGAATATCAATACCAACCAGCAGCTCCTTTGTTAATTTGGTGAAGATCCTTCTTGATTAGGGGTTGCTAAGCCAAATCCTTAACCAAAGGATGATTTGGAGGTGATTTAGAGGTTGGAGGCCATTTTTAGGATCCTTGGTGATAAGTGGAGGCTAGAAAACTGAAATGGAATGATTCTCCATCTCATTTCAGCCCTCCCATAACCCTAATCCCGAAATGGGTTATGGGCCTACTCACTAATCACCCGTTTTGGCCCTATTAAGCAGTTTTTCACACTCCAAACCTTGTTTCAGCCATATCTCCCAAACGGTAAGTCCGTTTGGCCATTATGACCACTCTACGGAAAGATAAACTATCAAACGAATCCAATGGAAGTGGTTTCAGGTCAAAATTCCTTTCCAATCAAAAGTTATGGCCAAAACAGTACCAACTAAGGGCAAAATGGTCATTTAAAAATCGACAAAAATTATAAACATGGGAAATGACTCTAATAGATGTTTCCCAAAGTTACATGATCATACGACTTCACATGGGAAAGAAATAAATATTCTACGATCCTATGACGTATAAAATATGGGTCATTACATTATTATATTTTGTTCTATGCGCTGTGAGACATTTTACAGGTTCCTTGTTAGTTCTTTCCTTCTTCCCTTTCCTTCTGACAACCCGTCCCGTGCTAACTGGACATGTATACAGTGCACTTTTGGAGTAAATGTTCGGTTGGTGCGGGGCGGGCCGTCACATTTGGTATCAGAGCTCTAGGTTGCGTAGTTAACCTAGGGAAAGACACTAGGGAGAGATAGTACGTATATGAGAGCGCGTATTTTTGATTACTTTGTGTTTTCAAAAGTTATATGTATATACTATTGGTAGTATAAGAATGAAGTCGTATTGCACTAGCACCACTATTGGGTCGTTAATCGTTTCCCCTTTTACAGATTGACGATGAGTCGATATGCTAGAGGTGCTGGTAGGGGAGCCAATAATGGGAATGCTGCTGACATGAGGACGATGTTTACTGACCTCATGAGAGATATGCTTAGGGAGGTGCAAGGGGCAGTTCCCAATCCCGGAATTGGTGGTGGCCCAGTAGTGCAGGCGCCTAGGGTCGATTTCGCCAAGTTGTGCAAGGATTACACTAACCTTGGTGGGAAGCCATTCCACGGAACGGAGTCAACCACAGATGTTCAAGATTGGATGGATAGCTGTGATCGTATCTTTGACGACTTGGGTCTTGAGGATGCGATGAAGAGAAGGCTAGCGTCTCGTCAGCTGCAAGGGCGAGCGATGAATTGGTGGAATGGTATTAGAACAGCTACTCAAGAAGATCAGGTTACTTGGGATCAGTTCAAGGCTCGTTTTAGTGAGAAGTTCATTCCAGCTGCCCAGAAGTCAGTGTTGTTTAAGAGATTCTTGGAACTCAAGCAGAATGGTCGGGCAATCTCGGACTATATTGCTGAGTTCGACACTTTGTCGAAGTATGGACTATCTCTTATCGATAGTCCTGAGAAGAAGAATGAGAAGTTCATTATTGGCTTGGATGGATACTCGGGGGAAAGACTTATCAACCACATTGATGAGACCTTTGAATCGATTGTGGCGAAAGCTTTGAGATCAGAGAGTCTTTACCCTAAGTCAAAAGCAGGCAGTGGAGGCAAGAATAACTCTCAGAATAAGAGGAAGCATGACCAATCTAAGGGTGGCCAGAAAAAGAACAAGAAAGATGTTGAATGCTTCAGCTGTGGTAAGAAGGGCCATTATGCTAAAGAATGTCGGGCCAAGCCAGCGGAAAGGAAGTGCTACAACTGTGGCCAAGTGGGACATCATACGGATAAGTGTTCGCAACCTCTTAAGGAGAAGCAGATTGTGAAAGCATATGCTATTGATGTTGTTCCTTCTTCGTCGAATGCCCCAACTGCGGCGGAGAAAGGAAAGAATGTCGTTATTCAAGGTATGCTTTCTATTTATGATGTACCAATTCGAGTTTTGTTTGATACTGGGGCTTCCCGTTCCTTCATATCTAGTGACCTGGTAGATAGGTTGGGACTGGAACCCGAGATAGTCGATAGACCATTGGTTGTGACAAACCCGATTGGTAGGGGTGAGCGTTTGGTTGGTTCGGTTTATCCGATAATGAAAATTGTCAAACCAAACTAAAACCGATAAAAGTGAAAACCAAACCAAACCAACCAAATTAAGTTTGGTTGGTTCGGTTGGTTATCCGATTTAACCGAGCTAAAAATATTTTAGACCTTTTATGATTGTAATATTAACTATAATATGAAATAAATCATAAGTATATATTAGAATATTATTATTTTTGATTCTTATGCTTTCTAAAATTAATTTTGACGCATGCACGATGATTAAAATTTACTTGGAGAACTAATATTACTTAAAAAAATATATTATAATATTGATAATTTTTAAAATATAATAAAAGTTCGGTTAATTTGGTTAAACCAATAACCAAACTAAATATTTTTCCAAACCGATTATAAACCGATTTAATTTCAAAACCAAACCAAACCGACCAAAATAAATTGGTTCGGTTGGTTTATTTGGTTTAACCAAATAATGCTCACCCCTACCGATTGGTGGTTCGACTAGCCTTAGTATGATTTGCCGAAATGTGGTCTTATCGAGTCATGGATGTATGTTTGTTTGTGATTGCTCTGCTTTGGGCTTTACTGGGTATGGCATTATATTGGGAGTCGATTAGCTCCAAAGATACGGGGTGGTGGTAGACTGTGAGGGCTTTTTGGTGACAGTTAGGGCGGATGATGGGCGGAGGGTAGTGTTTGGTAGTCTACCTAGTGATGGGGTAATGGCTAGTTTTATAAATTCCCTCGACATCCCGCAGGATGAGCTGTCAGATGTGCCCGTGGTTGGCCAGTATCCGGACGTCTTCGAGGAGGTGACCGGGCTTCCACCACACCGAGAGATTGATTTCCGTATTGATTTAGTGAAAGATGCTAGACCTATAGTGATGCCACTTCGTCGTATGGCACCAAGGGAGCAGCGAGAGCTCGGGGTGCAAGTCAGCAATCTTTTGAAGAAGGGATTTATTAGAAGAAGTGTCTCCGAGTGGGGAGCACCAGTTGTGTTTGCCACCAAGGCAGATGGTTCCCTTCGTTTGTGTGTGGACTATCGCGAGTTGAATAAGGTAACGAGGAAGAATAAGTATCCTCTACCGCGGATAGATGATTTGTTTGATTAACTGGAAGGAGCAAGAGTGTTCTCCTAGTTGGACCTCGCGACAGGATTTCATCAGCTCAGAGTAGCAGATGAGAGTGTTCCGAAAACGGCATTTAAGACGCAGTCTGGGTTCTATGAGTGGTTGGTCATGTCATTTGGGTTGACCAATGCACCAGCCTACTTTGTGGACCTTATGAATCGAGTATTCAGAGATCAGTTGAATAAGATTGTTCTTGTGTTCGTAGACGATATCCTTGTTTACTCGAGGACAGAGGAGGAACACAAGGGACACTTGAGGATAGTGATGGAGGTGTTGAGGAAACACCAATTGAAAGCGAAATTCTCTAAGTGTCACTTTTGGAGAAGGGAAGTGAGATTCTTGGGCCATGTTGTTTCAGAGAATGGTATTGCCGTGGACCCTGCGAAGGTGGCAATGGTACAGGATTGGCCTACGCCCAAGAATGTAACAGATGTAAGAATTTTCTTGGGGTTAGCTGGATATTATCGTAAGTTTATCCAGGACTTCTCCAAGATAGCAACACCGTTGACTCAGTTGACTAAGAAGAATCAGTCCTTCGTCTGGGACGGAGTGTGTGAGAATGCATTCAAGAGTCTAAAGGTAAAGTTGACGCGTGCGCCAATATTAGTCATTCCTAGAGGGAATGAAGAGATGACGGTATACACGGATGCTTGTGGTACCGGACTAGGTGCTGTATTGATGCAAGGAGGTAGGGTTGTAGCTTATGCTAGTCGGCAACTAAAGCCGCATGAGAAGAAGTATCCTACCCATGATTTGGAACTGGCAGCGATCGTGTTCGCATTAAAGATGTGGAGACACTATCTCTTGGGAGAAAGATTTGAGTTATTTACCGACCATAAATCGTTAAAGTATCTCTTCTCCCGGAAGGATCTGAATCTCCGTTAGCAGAGATGGTTAGAGTTCTTGGCTTCATATGATTTTGATATCGCATACACACCTGGGAAAGGTAATGCGGTAGCCGATGCCTTGAGTAGGAGACATGCCAGTTTAGGGGCTTCTTGAATGGAAGCAACTGGAGTATATCGCGGGGTTTGATTTCAGGCCAAAGTGCGAATTGGATCCAGAAATGCTAGCTAGTTTGGCGATCAGACCCACTTTGATAGAGCGGATTGGTTCCAACCAGAGGGACGATCCTAATCTATTAGAAATCATCTCCAAATTAGAGATGGACATCGACGGTGAGGAGATGAACTTGTATGGGCTTGATCGAGATGGATGGCTTAGAAAAAATGGAAGACTAGTTGTACCCAACGTGAATGGTTTGAGGGATGAAGTGCTTAGAGAATGTCATCACTCAAAACTGACTATACATCCCCGTTGTAATAAGAGGTATCGAGACATGAAGCAGACTTATTACTGGGAAGGGATGAAAAGAGACGTTGGGAAGTTTATATCCAAATGCATGAATTGCCAGCTAGTTAAAGCCGAGCAAAAGAAGCCTAGTGGGTTGTTGCAACCATTAGAAATTCCCGAATGGAAATGGGAGCAAGTCTCGATGGATTTCATCGATGGTTTACCAAGGACTAGATCGGGACATGATAGCATTTGGGTAATTGTGGATCGATTGACTAAGAGCGCAAGATTTATACCAGTCAAATCGACCAGAACGGCAGCCAAGTTGGCAGAATTGCATATGAAATGGGTAGTGAGATTTCATGGAGTACTTAAAAGCATTGTGAGTGACCGAGACTGTAACAACCCGTATTTCAATAACATGAGTAAGACAAGAATCGAGGCAGAATTTAATTTTAAATTCTGAATAAAGTTAAACGGGCTGTGCCATTGCGTTCGTCTCGGAAAAATACGCGAAATAGAGTCCGAGTTTTCGAAAATCGGAGTCCGTATGACCCGATTAAGGCCCAACGAAGTTTTCAGAAAATTTCTAAGTAAAAACAGATTTCAAATTCAAACTTGAATTTTGAAAATTGGGCCAGATGGGCCAGGCGGGAAAAGTTCCCGCCACAGTACCCAAGTCGACAGCCCTGTCGACTTGGTCTGACCAAGTCGACAGCCCTATCGACTGGGCTGTCGACCTGGCTCAGACGAGTAGTTTTGCCTGGTGCACCTGTTTCTATCTTGGCTAGGTTTCTGGGCCTGGTTTGAAATCTGACGGTTCAGATTGGTCCTAGGGTTAATCTAAGGGTCCTAACTAGCCTAATCTTCTATAAATAAGCCCCTAACCCTCCCCTAAACCCTCATTATTCACTCATGTAACTAAACTATGGCAAAATTTCTACTCTCATGGCCTCCACTCAACTATCCTAGCCTCCACTTCATTCCTATGAGAGGTTCCATGATTATGAGAGTATTAGAGAGTCCCTATGTTAGTATGAGAGCTTCTCAAGTTAATTTCAAGGCAAAAGCTTTGATCTTTGTTCTTAAAGATGGTGTTTTTAGTGGTTTGGAGCATCCATCTTTGGGTTTTTGGGTGATGGCATGCATAGGCTTCATCACAAGCTTTAGTTTAATCGATTTAGGCCTTCATAGCAATGTAAGCCCTTCCCTACTCTTAGATATTAACTATGAAGTTAAATGTTCATGTTGAAAGTTTGGGTTTGATTAATTAGAATGATGCATGCTATCATGTTATGCAAGTTTATGAAGTCATTATCTTGATCTTATGAGCTAAAAGCCACAACCTTTATGTTGAAATGTTGCATTATGCAACATGAGGATCTTCATAATCATTATGTCAACTTGCATATGAAGTCATAATCCGTATATGATGATATATGCGAGTTTCTAGCCATCATTCCATGTCTTTTGTCACCATGATTCGCTTATGTGTCAAGTTTGGGTATATGCATGTTTTTGAGGCTTAAGAATGTAACATGCAAGCTAATGAACACATTTGTGCCTCATTTGCCACCATGATTAACTTGTGGCTTAATACCCATTTTTGTCATTCCTTTGCCAAGTCTCTTCTTTTAATCCATTACGTTGTTGCGAACGTATATGCGAGTTTAAAAGCATTGGGTTATGTTATGGGTAATTTCTAATGACATGAAAATACAACTTGAAAACATGGCTTGAAATATAACATGGAAGATGACATGTAAGTATGCATAAAAACATAAGCTTGGGAATTTACCTATTAAGTTAGGTCTACCCTTTGGGAATTTACCTATTAAGTTAGGTCTACCCAAATGCTTGAAGAACTTGCAACATGTTTTGGAAACATGATGAACATGACACTTAGATAATATAAGTGTGGCCAACTCGAGGTTGGGTTGAGTTTGCAACGTAAAACTACCCGGAACCGACCGGCCTAACTAGTAGTTGCAAACAATAGGACCCAATGTGAGAAGTTGGTCATGTTGTGCTTGAACCCGAGGTTAGACCAAGTTGTGGTGTAAAGCTACCCGGAACCGACCGGCTTAACTAGTAACCACAACAAAGTCTAATGTGAGAGGTTGGGGTGCATTGAGTAATTAATGTCACATGATAGGGTTAAGTTAATTTGATTAATGACTCTTAACCAAATATGACATGGATAAAGGGGTTAAGTAAATTGATTAGGCTAATGATACTCAACAAAACATGACAAGGTTGGGTAGGTTAAGTGATTTGATTTGCCTAATGACACTTAACCATTTTTATACGACTAGTGGACGGGGATTAAGTTAACCAATACTTAATCAATCCAACATGATAACTTGATAAGGTTAAGTGGGATCGGGTTTGATTTCTTAATGACACTTAACCATGCAAGATGATTAGGGGATGGGGTTAAGTAATTTACACTTAACTAATCCGACTTGGTAATTAGATGGGGTTAAGTAATTAAGGCTTAACTAATCTAACCACGATAATTAGATGGGGTTAAGTAATCCACACTTAACTAATCTAAACACGGTAATTCGATGGGGTTAAGTTAAACACTTAACCAATTTAAACTTGGTAATTCAATAAGGTTAAGTAACCAATACTTAACCAACTTAACGTGATAATTTAATGGGGTTAAGCAACTTATACTTAACCAATTATACATGATGACTTGATGGGGTTAAGTAACCTACACTTAACCAATCTAATACGCGGACCTGATAAGGTTAAGTCACAAGACCTTTTTAGAATATACTTAACCATTGTAGTACGATTAGAGGATGGGGTTAAGCCAACCTATACTTAACCAATCCGACTCGATAATTTGATGGGATTAAGATAATCTATGCTTAATCGATCTAGCAAGATAATCCGATAGGATTAAGGTAAGCTAGTACTTGACCAATTTGACTTGATAGAGTTAAGTCATGAGCCTCTGGGTACACTTAACCAACTTGTGGGACTAAGTCTTGAACTTAAATACTTAGCCAATCTTTGACGTGATTCGTGGGCGGGTTAAGTCATGGACTTGAATGATAACACTTAACCCAATAGACAAACCCTAGCTAGAAGAACTAGGTAGAAAACCGTGGTTAATCAAGGATAACGGGAAAGGAAGCTAAGTGGTAAAACTTAGTTAAGGGTAACTAAGTAATAATTCTTAGCTAAGGACATAGGACTAATTCTCAAAACGATGAGTAACCTGATACGGTAGGTCATCGCTTAGTATACGAGGGGGAGCAAGTTATCTGACTTGGATAAAAGCTCCAGCGCACTGGGTGCCGAAGTGGAAGCTTCGGAGGACGTGAGGATATTCTTGGGATCCCTCTGTGGGCTGCCAGGTAATTATACTAGGCCCATGAGAGGTTAAGGTCTGCGTTAGAAGGACCAAGAGTATGCCTTGGTTGCTATGCGAGCAACCTAAAGACTGGGATGGATTAGCGTGGAGTCGACGATTCTTGTTTTTGCCCTGGATAGCGCATCGCCGACTACCTACCATCTTTAGTCAATCGTGTACGTGCGGAAAGGCAGGGAACCCCCAACAGACCATGTGCTTGCTATCGAGTCATGGGTGAGGTTGGCCCATAGGAAAGTGGGCTATAGTGGGGCCGTGGAGTGGTTCTTATACATGATTTTTCTTGGATTGCCTTTCAGTAGTTGAGGGAGGGGTCACGTGGGACCATAGCCACGGGTACAAAAACAGACCTTGATATCTGCATCGGCAGACGATTTAAAGCTCCCGACCGAGTTCCGTATTTCTTGATTTGCCCTGGCACGGAACTCGGATGGCACATTGGGGAACATGTGCATCTAGACATGGAAAACGATTCACAATACATATGTGGGATCAAGGGCGCGGTTGACGGGTGGCGTAATCCCTAGTGGTCCTAGGTGGCCAAAACCCAAACTGAGACACGGAAACGTTCATTAGGTAGCATAATCCCTAGCGGTCCTAGGTGGCATAAATCCTAAGTGGACGTGCGATAGTTCATGGTAAGGAAACACAACTAGATCAAGGGTTGCAGTCCAAAACAACTTCAAGGATAAACCGTTTACATGGGAAAGCCCGTACAGCCTACGGCAAAGAACTGAACTTATACATGGAAAGAAACATATGAGTTGAGTAACCTATATATGCGGCATATTAGGTTGACAGGGACCATTACACGACTTTTGAGTAAGGGTCATTCACGGATAACACGTAATACAGTTGGGATACTAGTACGGTAGGTGCAGAGCAGATATACAGGATAGATACCATGGGACGTTATACGCGATAGATATCTTGGGATATTATACTTGATAGAAACCTGACAATGTGATACCTTGTTTTATCTTGACATCGTAGTTTATCACGACACCCTAGTTTATCTGAGTTCAGTAGTTCATCCTGTTATTTTGATTTAGCTTATCTATCTTGTTATCATGCTTATGTTCATCTCAGTTTCTCATGTCAGTTAACTTTACTAGTTTTTATACTAATAGTAGATAGGGCTTACTCAGTCTTTTTGACTGACCCGTTTTGTTTCGCATCTTTTCTTCCGTTCCCCCCCAGGTTACAGGGAGGAAATACTATTGTTTAGTTCGGACTTCTTCTGCTTGAAGGTCATCATGGATGGCTTGGACTTTTCTTGGCTAATGGCTACTTTACTGTTTTTACTTGGGGAATAGTTTATGAAAATGTCTTTATGCTTCTTTACTATTGCAAGGCAGGTTTCGATGTACCCTGATGTAAAAGGCTTTAGACCTTATTTATTCATGTTATGAAAGTTTGATTTTACTTCCGCTATTTTATATATGTTCTGTCTTGTAATATTTCTGTGCATGTTTACCAATAATACTCCTCCAAACCTAGTGCATTCCCTTTGTGAGTGTCCCTAGTGGAGGTGGGGTGTTACATTTGGTATCAGAGCAGAAGGTTACCAGATTGGGCAAAAGTTTTTAAAGACCTTCTGAAAACTATTTGAAAATCGTTTATAAAGAAGCATTTTTCAAGAAAGTTTTCTTTTAAAAAGAAAAGGCTATTCCCCAAAGGCCATTAGCATTATCCTTGTTTCCTTAATTAAATCTCTTTTCCTTTCTTTCCTCCATCTGTAGTCACAGTGGTTTTAACTGCGACTAGTCTTTTCTATCTACGAAAGTACTTTCCATGCGATGGAGGTGGTTCTTGAGAGACCAATGGCCGCGTTATAAGAAAGGATAGTGAGAAAGAGGATGAAGGATGCGAGTTTAAGGATGAACAACTTGTTGGTATGGCTCAACCCAGAATGAGAGAGAAAGATGAACAATGCAACCCATGACGAGAGAGTACCTTTGGCATGGTGGAACGGGACGGATAGTTAAGTATCATGGGACAAGGACAAGATCATCGGGAGGGCAGTAGTATGCTCTCACTTCTAGGGTACCTCGGAAGGAGGGTAACGATCTTGTTAAAGGTTTAGCTTTTCTTCTCTATCATCCCGTTAGGACTTTGGTTTGATCATCGTATCATTTAAGTCTGCTTCGATAGTTGAGTCTCTGCACCTTAAGTACTAGCGTAATAGAGAATCCCATTTTTGTCTCAAGTCCTGTGGAGAATCGGTCCATTTATTCATGACTTGTTTTGGATTTGAGAATGACATGCCTCGGTTATGGATGGATTCTAGGGATGGAGTGGTTATCCAGTAAGGGGTGCCACTCTCGGTTTTGATAGGAGGGTAGTTAGACTCTTGACTAGCCTTGGTAATACCCTCGAAGTCTCGTGGAACCTTTTGGGTTCGGTCATGATTAGTTACCTAGAATCCCTTGATACCTTTATTGGAAATTGGAAGCCCGATCGAGTGGTGTTCGCCGATAAGACGGATGGTTTATTTCACTTATGCATGGGTTATGGAAATCACCCTAGTAAGTGCACTTGATAACCCGGTTGGCATCTGTTTACTTTCAAGAGAAAGTTCTACTACGTGGAATACCTTATGGTACGAGGTCCGAGATTCACTAGTGAATTTTGGAAAGCTTGCATGAGATCATGAGTACGCAGTCATGTTTGCGCTAAGTGTGCGAGTGGAACGAGAGGCGACGAAGAAATGAGTTCCAGCTCATGTTATGGAAACAGGAAATAAGAAGCTACGAAATCGCGAAGTTAAAGGACGGTCAAGGCACAATGGAATTGAGCTCAAGGAAGTACGACTTTGATGGTCAAAGACTAGATACGCGCATGATATCTCTTTTTGGGAGTATATCCTTGATCCCTGTTTTCTGTAGAGCCTACTTGTAGGCTATCTTTGTTGGACACCCTCTCGGTCCTATTTTCTGTTACAAACCCCGTAAGGAGTTTGTCTTGTTTATCTTCTCGACCCTGTTTCAGGGAATCCTATGTAGAACCCTATGGATGTAAACATGTATTTGAAACATGTTATGATTGATATGGTTGCAAGTGGTAGCAAGTGGTTGCAAGTGGTTGCTCGTGGATGCGCGAATACACATTAGATACTAGCTCGACTCGGTCACGTTTCATATTGCATATGCACGAGTGTTTATACTTGTTTATGGATGAAATTGAATGTGTTATCATGCGGTTGTTGCATATGAATGAATGATTGTGCACGCATATAGTATCTATATGACTAGGACTATTTGCATACATGTTGGATTCATGGCACTATACATATTTTTGCATTAGAAAGATTATTCAGGCCTGATCATTAGCATTAGCTAAGGAACATGTACACACACGTTCTGCATATATTCATATAACGTTAGAAATCATCTAAGGACAATGATTGCTTGTGGATGATGTTTTGAGTAGATGGATGATGGATGGTAGGATAGGTTCTTCCTAACTTGGAGATTTCGGGGACGAAATCCTAAAAGGTGGGGAGAATGTAACAACCCGTATTTCGATAACATGAGTACGACAAGAATCGAGGCAGAATTTAATTTTAAATTCTGAATCAAGTTAAACGGGCTGTGCCATTGCGTTCGTCTCGGAAAAATACGCGAAATAGAGTCCGAGTTTTCGAAAATCGGAGTCCGTATGACCCAATTAAGGCCCAACGAAGTTTTCAGAAAATTTCTAAGTAAAAACAGATTTCAAATTCAAACTTGAATTTGGAAAATTGGGCCAGATGGGCCAGGCGGGAAAAGTTCCCGCCACAGTACCCAAGTCGACAGCCCTGTCGACTTGGTCTAACAAAGTCGACAGCCCTGTCGACTGGGCTGTCGACCTGGCTCAGACGAGTAGTTTTGCCTGGTGCACCTGTTTCTATCTTGGCTAGGTTTCTGGGCCTGGTTTGAAATCTGACGGTTCAGATTGGTCCTAGGGTTAATCTAAGGGTCCTAACTAGCCTAATCTTCTATAAATAAGCCCCTAACCCACCCCTAAACCCTCATTATTCACTCATGTAACTAAACTATGGCAAAATTTCTACTCTCATGGCCTCCACTCAACTATCCTAGCCTCCACTTCATTCCTATGAGAGGTTCCATGATCATGAGAGTATTAGAGAGTCCCTATGTTAGTATGAGAGCTTCTCAAGTTAATTTCAAGGCAAAAGCTTTGATCTTTGTTCTTAAAGATGGTGTTTTTAGTGGTTCGGAGCATCCATCTTTGGGTTTTTGGGTGATGGCATGCATAGGCTTCATCACAAGCTTTAGTTTAATCGATTTAGGCCTTCATAGCAATGTAAGCCCTTCCCTACTCTTAGATATTAACTATGAAGTTAAATGTTCATGTTGAAAGTTTGGGTTTGATTAATTAGAATGATGCATGCTATCATGTTATGCAAGTTTATGAAGTCATTATCTTGATCTTATGAGCTAAAAGCCACAACCTTTATGTTGAAATGTTGCATTATGCAACATGAGGATCTTCATAATCATTATGTCAACTTGCATATGAAGTCATAATCCGTATATGATGATATATGCGAGTTTCTAGCCATCATTCCATGTCTTTTGTCACCATGATTCGCTTATGTGTCAAGTTTGGGTTTATGCATGTTTTTGAGGCTTAAGAATGTAACATGCAAGCTAATGAACACATTTGTGCCTCATTTGCCACCATGATTAACTTGTGGCTTAATACCCATTTTTGTCATTCCTTTGCCAAGTCTCTTCTTTTAATCCATTACGTTGTTGCGAACGTATATGCGAGTTTAAAAGCATTGGGTTATGTTATGGGTAATTTCTAATGACATGAAAATACAACTTGAAAACATGGCTTGAAATATAACATGGAAGATGACATGTAAGTATGCATAAAAACATAAGCTTGGGAATTTACCTATTAAGTTAGGTCTACCCTTTGGGAATTTACCTATTAAGTTAGGTCTACCCAAATGCTTGAAGAACTTGTAACATGTTTTGGAAACATGATGAACATGACACTTAGATAATATAAGTGTGGCCAACTCGAGGTTGGGTTGAGTTTGCAACGTAAAACTACCCGGAACCGACCGGCCTAACTAGTAGTTGCAAACAATAGGACCCAATGTGAGAAGTTGGTCATGTTGTGCTTGAACCCGAGGTTAGACCAAGTTGTGGTGTAAAGCTACCCGGAACCGACCGGCTTAACTAGTAACCACAACAAAGTGTAATGTGAGAGGTTGGGGTGCATTGAGTAATTAATGTCACATGATAGGGTTAAGTTAATTTGATTAATGACTCTTAACCAAATATGACATGGATAAAGGGGTTAAGTAAATTGATTAGGCTAATGATACTCAACAAAACATGACAAGGTTGGGTAGGTTAAGTGATTTGATTTGCCTAATGACACTTAACCATTTTTATACGACTAGTGGACGGGGATTAAGTTAACCAATACTTAATCAATCCAACATGATAACTTGATAAGGTTAAGTGGGATCGGGTTTGATTTCTTAATGACACTTAACCATGCAAGATGATTAGGGGATGGGGTTAAGTAATTTACACTTAACTAATCCGACTTGGTAATTAGATGGGGTTAAGTAATTAAGGCTTAACTAATCTAACCACGATAATTAGATGGGGTTAAGTAATCCACACTTAACTAATCTAAGCACGGTAATTCGATGGGGTTAAGTTAAACACTTAACCAATTTAAACTTGGTAATTCAATAAGGTTAAGTAACCAATACTTAACCAACTTAACGTGATAATTTAATGGGGTTAAGCAACTTATACTTAACCAATTATACATGATGACTTGATGGGGTTAAGTAACCTACACTTAACCAATCTAATACGCGGACCTGATAAGGTTAAGTCACAAGACCTTTTTAGAATATACTTAACCATTGTAGTACGATTAGAGGATGGGGTTAAGCCAACCTATACTTAACCGATCCGACTCGATAATTTGATGGGATTAAGATAATCTATGCTTAATCGATCTAGCAAGATAATCCGATAGGATTAAGGTAAGCTAGTACTTGACCAATTTGACTTGATAGAGTTAAGTCATGAGCCTCTGGGTACACTTAACCAACTTGTGGGACTAAGTCTTGAACTTAAATACTTAGCCAATCTTTGACGTGATTCGTGGGCGGGTTAAGTCATGGACTTGAATGATAACACTTAACCCAATAGACAAACCCTAGCTAGAAGAACTAGGTAGAAAACCGTGGTTAATCAAGGATAATGGGAAAGGAAGCTAAGTGGTAAACCTTAGTTAAGGGTAACTAAGTAATAATTCTTAGCTAAGGACATAGGACTAATTCTCAAAACGATGAGTAACCTGATACGGTAGGTCATCGCTTAGTATACGAGGGGGAGCAAGTTATCTGACTTGGATAAAAGCTCCAGCGCACTGGGTGCCGAAGTGGAAGCTTCGGGGGACGTGAGGATATTCTTGGGATCCCTCTGTGGGCTGCCAGGTAATTATACTAGGCCCATGAGAGGTTAAGGTCTGCGTTAGAAGGACCAAGAGTATGCCTTGGTTGCTATGCGAGCAACCTAAAGACTGGGATGGATTAGCGTGGAGTCGACGATTCTTGTTTTTGCCCTGGATAGCGCATCGCCGACTACCTACCATCTTTAGTCAATCGTGTACGTGCGGAAAGGCAGGGAACCCCCAACAGACCATGTGCTTGCTATCGAGTCATGGGTGAGGTTGGCCCGTAGGAAAGTGGGCTATAGTGGGGCCGTGGAGTGGTTCTTATACATGATTTTTCTTGGATTGCCTTTCAGTAGTTGAGGGAGGGGTCACGTGGGACCATAGCCACGGGTACAAAAACAGACCTTGATATCTGCATCGGCAGACGATTTAAAGCTCCCGACCGAGTTCCGTATTTCTTGATTTGCCCTGGCACGGAACTCGGATGGCACATTGGGGAACATGTGCATCTAGACATGGAAAACGATTCACGATACATACATGGGATCAAGGGCGCGGTTGACGGGTGGCGTAATCCCTAGTGGTCCTAGGTGGCCAAAACCCAAACCGAGACACGGAAACGTTCATTAGGTAGCATAATCCCTAGCGGTCCTAGGTGGCATAAATCCTAAGTGGACGCGCGATAGTTCATGGTAAGGAAACACAACTAGATCAAGGGTTGCAGTCCAAAACAACTTCAAGGATAAACCGTTTACATGGGAAAGCCCGTACAGCCTACGGCAAAGAACTGAACTTATACATGGAAAGAAACATATGAGTTGAGTAACCTATATATGCGGCATATTAGGTTGACAGGGACCATTACACGACTTTTGAGTAAGGGTCATTCACGGATAACACGTAATACAGTTGGGATACTAGTACGGTAGGTGCAGAGCAGATATACAGGATAGATACCATGGGACGTTATACGCGATAGATATCTTGGGATATTATACTTGATAGAAACCTGACAATGTGATACCTTGTTTTATCTTGACATCGTAGTTTATCACGACACCCTAGTTTATCTGAGTTCAGTAGTTCATCCTGTTATTTTGATTTAGCTTATCTATCTTGTTATCATGCTTATGTTCATCTCAGTTTCTCATGTCAGTTAACTTTACTAGTTTTTATACTAATAGTAGATAGGGCTTACTCAGTCTTTTTGACTGACCCGTTTTGTTTTGCCTCTTTTCTTCCGTTCCCCCACAGGTTACAGGGAGGAAATACTATTGTTTAGTTCGGACTTCTTCTGCTTGAAGGTCATCATGGATGGCTTGGACTTTTCTTGGCTAATGGCTACTTTACTGTTTTTACTTGGGGAATAATTTATGAAAATGTCTTTATGCTTCTTTACTATTGCAAGGCAGGTTTCGATGTACTCTGATGTAAAAGGCTTTAGACCTTATTTATTCATGTTATGAAAGTTTGATTTTACTTCCGCTATTTTATATATGTTCTGTCTTGTAATATTTCTGTGCATGTTTACCAATAATACTCCTCCAAACCTAGTGCATTCCCTTTGTAAGTGTCCCTAGCGGAGGTGGGGTGTTACAGAGACCCGTTGGTTACTAATGAGTTTTGGAAGAGCTTACAAGAGGCTCTAGGGTCAGAATTACATCTCAGTACCGCATATCATCCTCAGACCGACGGTCAGACGGAGAGGGTGAATCGTATATTGGAAGATCTCTTGAGAGCTTGTATATTGGATTTTGGTGGATCATGGGATGACAATTTGCATCTAGTAGAGTTTGCATATAATAATAGCTACCAATCCAGTATCGGTATGGCTCCATATGAAGCTTTGTACGGAAGACCGTGCAACTCACCATCATGTTGGATAGAGACCGGCGAGAAGTTTATGCTTGGACCAGATGTAGTGAGGGAAACTTCAGATAAGATTAAGATCATTCAGCAACGAATGAAGACTGCCCAAGATAGGCAGAAGAGTTATGCTGATAAGAGGAGAAGAGACTTAAAATTCTTCGTTGGTGACTTGGTGTTTGTCAAGATTTCTCCGTTGAAGAGCGTGATACGATTTGGCAGGAGAGGCAAATTGGCACCAAGATTTGTTAGCCCATTCCCTGTTCTTGAACTAGTCGGGAATTTAGCATATACAGTTGGCTTACCAGAGAAGATGGCGGGAGTTCACAACGTATTTCATGTTTCCCAACTAAGAAAGTTCGTTCACGACCCAGATATGACTATTGCACCTGATCAGTTAGAGGACTTCGAAGTGGAACCCGAGGCGGTTGGGACTTCGAAGTGGGACCCTTTTGTGTGTTTTGGTTAGGAAATTTCGGGGGCGAAATTTCTTAAGGAGGGGGGGGGGGGAATGTAACAACCCGCATTCTACGCATCGGAGGATCGTAGAATATTTATTTCTTTCCCATATGAAGTCGTATGGTCATGTAACTTTGGGAAACAACCATTAGACTCATTTCCCATGTTCATGATTTTTGTTGATTTTTAAATGACCGTTTTGCCCCTAGCTGATCTTGTTTTGGCCATAACTTTTGATTCGAAAGGAATTTTGACCAGAAACCACTTCCTTTAGATTCGTTTGATAGTTTACCTTCCCGTAGAGTGGTCACATGTGAAAAACGGACTTACCGTTTGGGAGATATGGTTGAAATAAGGTTTGAAAGGTGAAAAACTGCTTAACCGGGCCAAATTGGGTGATTAGCGAATGGGCCCATAACCCATTTCAGGATTAGGGTTATGGGGAGGTTGAAAGGAGTTAGAGAATCATTCCATTTCAGTTTTCTAGCCTCCACTTATCTCCAAGAAACCCTAAAAATGGCCTCCAACCTCTAAATCACCTCCAAATCATCTTCTAATCAAGGATTAAGCGTAGCAACATCAAATCAAGGGAGATCTACACCAAATCAACATTGGAACTGCTGTTTAGCATTGGGATTCGCATCAAATCAGAGATTTATTTCAGATCTTAGTTTTGTTTGTGGCTAAGGTGAGTGATTTGCGTAGTTCCTCACTAATTATGGCTAATTAAGGGTAATTAGTGTTAGTTAGCGAATTTAAACATGATAAAATTCTGGAAAAATACTTATAAAATTCGAAATGATGTTTTAGACCTCTGATATGAATTTGGGTTAATTTGGTTAAGTTTTGCTAATCCTATCATTAGTTTCACCTAAACATGCTTAAGGGGAAATATGGGGTTTTGGGTATGTTTGATCCATTTTGACCTATCATATTGATGTTTTGATGTTGGTGGTTGACTATGCATGTTGCTATGACTATATGGTATGCTTTGTGATTGATTTCAATAGTTAGAATGGTCGAAAAAGTCGTCGAATGGCGTAAAATACTCGCTGGAAAGGTTACAGGAAAAGTGCAGGTTCTGGACCGGATCGGATCGGATATGCGGGCTCGGATCGGAATAGTGACCGGGCAAGGACATCCGAACTGGATCGGAATTTGACACTTGAGAGGCTTGGCAAAAAGGAAGGCCATGTTGGTTAAGCTGGGGATCAGATCGACTTAAGGACGAGGGGCTCAGACCGGAGTATGGTGAAGGGATCGGATCGGATTAGGATAGGGAACGGGACCAGACGAGGCAACAGGAGCTGGAGCACGAACTGAATGGGAGATGGCAACCCGAACCGAACCGAAGTGGGACGCCCTACCCGAACCGATGTAACGTTGAGAACTCGAACCGAACCGTTACCAGAGGAAGACCACGAACCGAACCAATTCAAAGTAGAGGACCCGACCCGAACCGATGGCTAGAAGAGGAACCCGACCCGATCCAGTATTGACCAACAACCCAAGATGCAAAGGTAGTCCAAATGGAAGTTAGAGCTCAGGATCCAATGGGGAACCAACGAGTTCACTTCATGGTTAGGCTTTGCTGCGGGACGTGTGCTAAGGAGTTGTCGACGTTCATAACTTCGATTCACCACTGAAAATGGATGATGGGCTACTTATCAGTGCAGTAGAATCATTATGACTCGAGGGGCAAAGTGATGGTAGCAAGACTATGTTATCAGTGCAGTAGAGTCATTATGACTCGAGGGGCAAAGTGATGCGTAGTAAGACTATGAGCCAGTGCAGTGGGGTCATTGTGACTCCATGGGGGCAGAGTGGACATAGTAAAGGATTAGTAAGGATATGATCCAGTGCAGTGGGGTCATTGCGACTCCATGGGGCAAAGTGGACATAACAAAGGATTAGTGGCTACGTTATCAGTGCAGTGAAGCCATTTATGACTTCATGGGGCAAAGTGATCGTAGCAAGGTATGTTGGGTGATCGAAGTGGTGAATATCGTATACTTTATGCACTGAGTGAGAGATGTGAGGATGGTTGCTATGTTTGATTGTTTGCCATCACTATGACATGCACACCCCCACCTCCGTTATCTTTACACCATTTGAAATGGCACCTTAGAGTGTTGTACAGTATGTAGCACTAACTCTTTGGTTGCAGGTCCCGGTTCAGGTATGTTTTAGTCTACCTGTTATTGTTTTGTTTAGATGCTTATCGCTCATACTAGGCTTTATGTATGACCCAGAGTTTTATGTCTCCTCTTATTACTCTGGGTGCTCACACGAGCAGACTAGAGACAGGTGAGCTGGTGATGCACGAGTAGCTGATTCGGAGGCGGGCAGGAGGCTTCCACGTATGATATATAGATATTCTCCCTGTGTCGTTGGTGGTCGCTACTTGGGCATTAGTAGTGTACCTCATTTATCTTGCTTTTGTTTTTGAGACAGTTTGAAAAGTTGTAATAATGTTTAACTTTGGATCATAAGCTGTACTTGGATTTTCTGCTGCTACGTTAGTTGTTTCAGCTTATGCACTGTCTCACCTGTTTTATGTCAAGTATGTTATTATTATATTTTGTTCTATGCGCTGTGAGACATTTTACATGTTCCTTGTTAGTTCTTTCCTTCTTCCCTTTCCTTCTGACGACCCGTCCCGTGCTAACTGGACATGTGTACAGCGCACTTTTGGAGTAAATATTCGGTTGGTGCGGGGCGGGCCGTCACATTCATCCATATCTCTCTCAATTATAATCGAAATCTAGTTTTTCTTTTTTCATTTTGTAGAGAACAAAATTTTCAAGAACATTTATTTTGATTGCTTTTTCAAATTCGATGAATAACATATCCGAAAATTAGTTTCAAAATGACCAATTTTTGTACTGTTTTGATAAATTCTATGAAAATAAAAACTTATCCTCCCTGGCCGAAATCCTATTGCCCTTGTCCCTTCTCTTTTCTAGAAAAAACACATATAGAAAACTTGTTTGTTGTTGAAGGTTTGCTGATGCCCTGTAACAACCCGTATTTTAATAGCGTGTTATAACTATAAATCAATGCAGAATTAAATTTTAAAATAAGAATCAAGGGAAACGGGCTACTCCATTACGTTCGTCTCGAAATTCTACTTCAAAACGAGTCCGAGTTTGCGAAGATCGGAGTCCGTATGACCAAGATATGGCTCTCCAAAGTTTCAGAACATCCCAGAGTTCAAAACAGTTCGAATTTCAAGTTCAAAATTTCGAATTTCAAATCCAGACAGCTGCGCGGGAAAAATCCCGCCAGCACCCAGGTCGACTGGGCAGTCGACCCCCCCCCGACCAAGTCGATTGGGCAGTCGACTTGGGTGTCGACCTGGTCACCTAGCCTGTTTTTGAGCCAGATGTATCTGGTCTCGTTGCTTGTCCAGATTCACTCTCTAAACACTATATAAACAACCCCTGACCCTAGACTTTCTATCACATTCTTGTCCGGCCATATGCTGCTGAAGTTCTGACTGGAAGATAGAGAACAAGGAGGCTATTCAGGACTTTGTTAGTGCTGCGTTGGTTTGGGGATTTGCTAGAGATTCTGCTTCTACTCTTTTTGCTTTCTCATTCTCTAGACCACGATCTGTAAGCCCTTTGTCACTCTTAGATTTAAACTGTAAAATTAACCTGAACATGATGTAAACTGAAATTATGCCTAAACATGATAACTAAGTTGTATCTACTCTTGTATATCTTGGATCTATGACTATCACTTTTAAATATGTTATTTTGAATCTAGTTTGGTACACCCCAGATTTATTCATCTTAAATGTTGACTTGTGGAATATCAGTATGAACTTGATTTGGATATATTCATGTTTAATCTAAAACCCCTTTTCGATCTTTATCTTGCCATGCCTGTGATGTTGAAACTATTATTGGGGTACTATTTTATATCAATCCTTTACCATGTCTATCACCATGTCTTGTCAAGTTGATGTTGAGACCCTATTTCATATGCCTGTAATGTTATAATCATCATACTTAACTTATGAACACCTTTGCCATTCTATGACTATCCTGTTTGTGTTATTCCCTACTTTGACACGCTATATTAATGCGAATTCACGTACGTTGGGGATACGTTTTGGGTAGATTAGGCAAACTTGAAAATTGGCTATGGAATTGACATGATATGACATGAAAATATGACATGAAAACTTGACATGAGAATAAGCTTGAAAACATGAATTTGGGACATGATAATTAGATAACTTGAAAATGGCCAACTCGAGGTTGGGTTGAATTTGCAACATAAATCTGCCCGGAACCGCCCGGCAAATCCAGTAGTTGCAAATAGTAGGACCCAATGTGGGTAGTTGGTCATATAGTACTTTAAACCCGAGGTTAGACTAGGTTATGGTGTAAAGCTGCCCGGACCCGCCCGACACATCCAGTAACCATAACCACGTCTAATGTGAGAGGTTGGGGTGCGTTAAGTAAATTAATGCCACATGGTAGGGTTAAGTCATGGACCACTTGAATACACTTAACCAATTTGATACATGTTTGGATAGGGGTTAAGTCATGACCTTTTTAATGACAAGACTTAACCCATTAGAAATCCTAGCCACGTGGTCCCTTTCAGCAGTAACCCACTTAAAAGTATCACGATACCCTGGGGACTAGGCAGGGTGGGGCACGATTACTGGGCTGATTGTAAGCGACCCAGAATAACGGCTGAGTAAGGTGCTCCAGTGTAGGTTCAGGCGGACTAGGGTCGTGCACTTAGTCCGGAGTTGAAAAAGCAGGCATGGGCACCCTTAGTACTACATTGTGCGTGCTTGATTTGTGTCAGTGGTTGACACCCTAGGACCTAATACACCCTAGGGTGGACCTAGCACATGTGACTACATTCCGCGATTGGGACGTACAACACCGACACACGACGAGAAAAGCCGATCGATTAGGATGGACTGTTGGACCCCGTATTGGGTCATTTCATGTTATTGGGTTTAGGGATCATTTCTGGATTTATACTTGACATGGATTTGGACACTAGTATAGTTAGTGCAGTAAACCTTGTATATGCGATGCCACTCTTATCTTGTTACCTTTTATTATCATGCCAGCCCAGTTATCATCTTTATGTTTAATCTCAGTTTCTCATGTCTAGTTAACTTTATTAGTTTTTATGCTGATAGTCACTAGAGCTTACCAGTCTTTTTGACTGACCCGTTTTCTTCCACCTCGTTTTCTTTCGTTCCCCCCCAGGTTCTCAGGGAGGAAACTCTAGCTCTTAGCTTGGACTTTGCTTGCTTTCTGACAGCTCATGTACGGTTTGGTCTTGAGCTATGCTATGGCTTCACTCATGCTCTTTTTGGGGAATAATATTGGACTTATGTTGTTTTAAGTACTTTGCTTCTTTAGAACTTGATGTAATGAAATAATGACTTGGTTTTTTGATGTAAGAGGTTTTGACTCTATTTTCCACGTAACGAGATTTGGTTAAATTTATATCCGCTCCTTTATATACCCTGTTTAATTTATGTTCTGTCTTGTGTTATCTCTGTGCCTGTTTACTAGATAATACCCCTCCAAAACTAGTGCATTCCCTTTGTGAGTGACCCTAGCAGAGGTGGGGTGTTACATTTGGTATCAGAGTCGAAGATTACCAGACTGGGCAAAAGTTTTAAAAACTTTCTGAAAATTATTTTCAAAACCATTTATAAAGAAGCATTTTTCAAGAAAAGTTCTATTTTTAAGAAAAGGCTATTCCCCAAAAGCCATTAGCACTTTCCTTGTTTCCTCGTTTGAATCTTTTTCTTTTCGTTTTTCAGCATGGCCGATCTTAACCTTCCCGAGGGAGTACCCATACCCGGATGGTTCCGAAGGTACTTGGAAGCTAGGGCCAACGATGTGGGCCCAGCAGACATCCCTCCTCCTCCTCCTCCTCCAGTAGCCGCGGTTCCTCCTCCCACTCCCGGCATCGCCTTCGCCAAAATATGCAAAGACTGTATAGGAATGGGCAGCAAGAGCTTCCTTGGAACTGATACCTTCGCTGAGGCACGAAACTGGCTAAAAGAGACTGAAGACTTGTTTGTTATTTTTGATATGGAGGATCATAGGAAAGTACAGTTGGCAGCATGGTTGTTGAAAGAGGAAGCTGCATTTTGGTGGGAAGTCACCAACGCTACCTGGCTAATTGAGACTTGGGAAGATTTTAGAGAGAGGTTTGGGCTTAAGTTTTTATCATCCGCAGAAGCGAGCCTTCAGATGGAGAGGTTCCTGGCACTCAAGCAAGGGGACATGTTAGTTAGGGAATACGTGAATAAGTTTAATCAGCTTGCTCGGTTTGGTTTGGACTTAGTCAACACGGCTGAGAAGAAGGCTCTACGATTTGCTCGAGGATTGGGCGAGCCACTCCACACTATGGCCATGACTCATGTGCCCATGGGGGCGACCTTTGAAAGCTTGGTGAATATGGCCCTACTTCATGAGGAAGAAAAGGGTGACAAAAAGGAGGTTAAGTCTATTGAGACTCAGAACATGAAGGTTGACTTCAAGAAGGGAGGCAACAAGAATAACAAGGGCAACAACAACAATGCTAACAAGCCACGTGAGACGAGGAAGTGCAACTTTTGTGGTATCACGGGACATATAGCTAAAGACTGTAGGAGGAAGAAAAGAAAGTTGGGTGAATGCTTTCACTGCGGGGATACTGGACACATCAGTAAGGATTGCCCTAAGAAGCAAGGACAGGGGCTAGGGCAGACACAGCGAATATGACCTTCTGGAGGGCAGTTGCAGGCTCTCAACGCCACTCCAGCTCTTGACCGAGGTAGTAATATTTCTGTAGAAAGCCTTGTTTACATTTCTGAATTTCCTGTTCGAACCTTATTTGACTCTGGCGCATCGCATACTTTTATCTCTTCTGATATTGTTGAAAATCTGCACTTAAGTACTAGTCTAGTTGATGATCCCGTTAGTGTTTCAAATCCGATTGGGGGCTCCGCCCATTTATCTATGATTTGTGTTGATTTGAGGATTTCCATCTTAAGCGTAGAATTCACGTATAATGCTTATGTTCTCGGATTCATGGGATATGGTTTAATTCTGGGCATGGATTGGTTGTCCAATTATGGTGCTATCCTTGATTGTGAACGAAGGGTAGTGAGGCTCATGACATGCCTTGGTAATACCCTTGAACTTTCTTGTAACCCGAAGGGTCCGGTCATGTTATGTTATCTTGAATCTCTCGACTCGTCCATCGACAATCTTCAATCTGTGAGGGTGGTCCGAGAATATCCTGACGTCTTTGATGAGGTGAAGGGGTTACCCCTTAAACGCGAGATAGACTTCCGTATTTATCTTGTTGATAATGCCAAGCCTGTTTCATTGCCCGTTAGGCATATGGCCCCGCGAGAAAGAAGAGAGCTCAATAAACAAATCAAGGAGTTGCTCGAGAAAAATTTCATAAGGCGAAGCATTTCTGAATGGGGTGCTCCGGTGGTATTCCCTACTAAGGCGGATGGTTCGCTTCGTCTGTGCGTAGATTATCATGAGTTAAACAAGCTGACAAAGAAGAATAGGCACCCACTACCAAGAATCGATGATCTTTTTGACCAGCTTGTGGGAGCATCTATTTTCTCTCAACTCGATCTAGCCACAGGATTCCATCAACTTAGAGTGGCTGAGGATAGCATTGACAAAACCGCGTTTAGGACTCCAGATGGGTTCTTCGAATGGCTCGTCATGCCGTTTGGGTTAACGAATGCACCCACGTACTTTGTAGACCTGATGAGTAGGGTGTTTCGGGAGTTCCTTAACAAGTTCGTGGTGGTTTTTGTGGACGATATTCTAATCTTTTCAAAGGATGAAGAAGAGCATGCTAGACACCTCAAGGAAGTCCTGGATACGCTTAGAGAACACAAGTTAAAGGCTAAGTTCTCCAAATGCCATTTTTGGAGGGAGGAAGTTCGGTTTCTTGGGCACGTAGTTTCTAAGCAAGGTTTAGCCGTGGACCCCGCAAAGGTAGTTGCGGTGCAAGACTGGGAAATTCCTAAGAATGCAATAGAGGTTAGAAGCTTTCTCGGTTTGGCGGGCTTTTATAGGAAGTTCATTAAGGACTTCGCTAAGATTTCAGCCCCTCTTAATTACTAAGTTAACAAAGAAAAACCTAGCGTTTGCATGGGACATAGAATGTGAGACTGCTTTCCAGAAACTCAAGAGATCCCTCACCACAGCTCCAGTTTTAGCATTACCCGATGGAGGAAAAATGTTTACGGTGTACACAGATGCGTGCGGCACGGGATTAGGCGTTGTCCTAATGCAAGAAGGAAGAGTGATATGCTATGGGAGTAGACAACTTAAAGTTCATGAGAAGAATATCCCACACATGACTTGGAGTTAGCCGCGATAGTTTTTGCACTTAAAGCTTGGCGCCATTATCTCCTAGGGGAGAGATTCGAGCTGTACACCGACCACAAATCGCTTAAGTATCTCTTTTCGCAAAAAGATTTGAATCTGAGACAGCAGCGGTGGATGGAATTCTTGGTCTCATATGACTTCGATATAACTTATACCCCTGGCAAGGGTAACGTGGTGGCGGATGCACTATGTAGAAAAAGGTTGACTTTGAGCCCCTTATTTGTTGAAAGAAAAAGTCTAGAGTTTATCGCGACCTTTGATTTTACGCATGCTGTTGAGTCATTGACTGGTACGTTAGCATCTCTTGAGCTTAGACCTACACTTCTTGATCAAGCTGGGACTTCACGGAGGGAAGACCCGCAGATAGTCGAGATCATGGACAAGTTTATTCGTGGTGAGACGTCAAGTCACCTCGCTAGATATACTATTGATGACAAGGGGTGGCTAAGGCATGATGGAAGACTATGTGTCCCACAAGTGGGAGACTTAGTAAATAAAGTTCTTGAGGAGGCGCATCACTCGAGGATGACCATACATCCCGGAGGGGATAAGATGTACCGGGATATGAAGCGCATTTTCTTTTGGGATGGGATGAAAAAGGATGTAGCAGAGTTTGTTTCTAGATGCATTGTTTGCCAACAAGTAAAGGCCGAGTCGAAGAAGCCCGGTGGGCTACTGCATCCAAGGTCCCGCAATGGAAGTGGGAAAGTATCTCTATGGATTTTGTGGATGGATTGCCGAGATCAAGGAAGGGGAATACTAGCATATGGGTCATAGTGGATAGACTCACGAAGAGCGCTCATTTCATTCCAGTGAAGAGCAAGAGGACCGCATCATGGCTAGCATCTGTTTATCTTCGAGAGATAGTGCAATTGCATGGAGTTCCTTCTAGCATAGTGAGTGATCATGACCCAATTTTCACTAGTCAGTTTTGGAATAGTCTGCAAGAAGCAATGGGTACATAATTAATTTAAGTACAGCCTATCACCCTCAGGCGGATGGACATACCGAAAGGGTAAACAGAGTACTAGAGGATCTTTTGAGGCTATGCATTCTTGATTTTGGTGGTACTTGGGAAGACCATCTCCCTCTCGTGGAGTTTGCTTATAATAATAGCTACCAAGCTAGCATAGGGATGGCACCGTTCGAAGCCCTGCATGGAAGACCGTGCAAGTCACCAACTTGTTGGTGGGAGACGACTGACAGACTTATACTTGGGCCCGACATGATACGAGACACTTCTGAGAAGGTGGAGTTGATACAAAGACGAATGAAAGTGGCCCAAGATAGACAGAAATCTTATGCGGACAAGAGAAGGACAGACTTAGAGTTCGAAGTCGGAGATATGGTTTTCATAAAAGTCTCTCCTTTGCGCAATGTGGTTCGTTTTGGAGCAATTGGAAAGCTAGCACTGAGAGGATTGGGCAGATGGCCTATAAGATAGAGTTACCTGAGAGGCTGGCCGGAGTACACAATGTCTTTCACGTCTTGCATCTCCGAAAGTGCCTACATGAATCAACTGAGATGGTTGAGCCAAGCATCCTCGAAGGCGTAGAAGTGGAGAAAGAAGCAACGCTGAGACGAGTTCCTATTCGTATCTTAGGGACGGATATCAAGAAGCTAAGGAATCGCGAAGACAAGCTAGTCAAAGTACAGTGGAGTGAAGCCCAAGAAGACACAACTTGGGAAACCGAGGAGAAGATACGCGCGCTTTACCCATTTCTTTTTGAGGGTACTTTCTCGATCTCTTTTTCCTTTGAGCTTGCAAACCTTTTGTATCATGCTACCTATATTTGTTTTGTTAATCTTGTCTTGAGAACCTTAGAACCCTCTTTGGATGTAAACATGTATTTGAAACATGTTATGGTTGATGTTTGCAAATGGTTGCAAGTGTTTGCAAGTGATTTCTAGTGGATGCATGACACACATTAGGCACTAGATCGGCTCAGACACCTTTTCATGTTGCATTTGCATGAGTGCTTATACTTGTACATGGATGAACTTGTTATCCTATCACATGGATGTTGCATATGGATGATGTTTGTACACTCACGTAGAAAGTTTAAGTTATGTTAGGAATTTGCATACATGTTGGACTCATTACACTAACATATCTTGCATTAAGGAGGTTTACTGAATCAGTAACCGCCAGATCTTTTGCATTAGATAAGTACATATACACACATACTGCATATGTTCATACATCATTAGAAATCTTTTTAAGGACAATGGTTACTCGTGAATGATGTTGTGAGTAGATGGATGTGGATGGTAGGATGCGTTCTTCCTAACTTAGAGATTTCGGGGACGAAATCCTTTAAGGAGGGAAGAATGTAACAACCCGTATTTTAATAGCGTGTTATAACTATAAATCAAGGCAGAATTAAATTTTAAAATAAGAATCAAGGGAAGCGGGATACGCCATTACGTTCGTCTCGAAATTTTGCTTGAAAACGAGTCCGAGTTTGCGAAGATCGGAGTCCGTATGACCAAGATATGGCTCTCCAAAGTTTCATAATATCCCAGAGTACAAAACAGTTCAAATTTCAAGTTCAAAATTTCGAATTTCAAATCCAGACAGCTGGGCGGGAAAAATCACGCCAGCACCCAGGACGACTGGGGAGTCGACCCCCCCAGACCAAGTCGACTGGGCAGTCGACTTGGGTGTCGACCTGGTCACCTAGCCTGTTTTTGAGCCAGATGTATCTGGTCTCATTGCTTGCCCAGATTCACTCTCTAAACACTATATAAACAACCCCTGACCCTAGACTTTCTATCACATTCTTGTCCGGCCATATGCTGCTGAAGTTCTGACTGGAAGATAGAGAACAAGTGTAACACCCCACGTCCATTAATGTCACTCACAAAGGGAATGCATTAACTTCCATGGAGGTTATAAGTGAATATAGAACAGAAAAAATACAACAAGACAGATAATAAATAGTACTTGGAAATATAAAACTTCATTTTATTGCAGCGGAAATTAAACATGTTTGTTACATCATAAAACCATATATCATAACCAAGTACAATATCCATCTTCATAAAAACAAAATACATAATCCCATTACATAAATAGCCATTAAAAAGATAACAAGCTGGACTTTACTTCAACGGTCCAAGCTTTCCAAAGAGAGATGAAGCAATTCAATCAAACTCCACTAGAGCTGGGCCCAACATGAGGACCTGGAGGGGGAAAAAGGATAGAAACAGAGGGGGTCAGACATAAAGTCTGGCGAGTATGATAATTCTAACAATACTATTATCAAAATAACTAGACTAAGGCATAAGCTGGAAGACAAGTAAATGTCTATGAACCCTTAGGAAGAAAAAGATAGCGTTTAAGATAACGTTAAAGATAATGGTAAAGGCACACCTAATTACTAACGAATGATTACTACACTGCACCGCACATTACTACACTGCACCACACCAGTCACCCTATTGTTAGATCCCACTTGCTTCACACAGAAACTTTATTAATAGCCTTACGTACCCCTAGCTGACTACATAGGTGCCATCTACCCCTATCTCCACTAGGTGTACCCCACTACCCACTTTCGATCGGCTCCCTACTCGTAGATACCCGTGCTGGCCCCACAGTGGGGTGTATCACTCCCCTAAAGTGGCAACCCGATACAACTTGAGAATGCACGGCTTATACCTACACGATGCAACAACGTCTTACCTACCAGCCCGGGTCCACACACGCATATGAAACCCATTGGACTTGCGTGGCCACCGCACCCCGTTTTGGCCTCTTACAGTCGAACCCAGCATGCGTGTCCCGTCCTCGACTTGGGTCGAGCCCACAAAGATACGTTTGGGATACTGGTCGAAATGGGCCCCCACAAGCTACCCACCTAAGCTTGCCACTAGTATATCCCACTTAACCCTCTTAGTCATGTTCATTTACATGTGTGTTTGGTTAAGTCTTACTAATCGTATTTCACATGCCACTAAGGGCACCCCCTAGATTCCTCATGCCACCTAAGGCACCTACTTAACCCCGATGTCCCACCTTACATGTTTATCTGGTTAAGTATTTCTTAATTCATTCAGGCCATAACCTCATAAAGACCTCTCACATTAGACTGGCATTTATGGCAGCTGGATTTGCCGGGCGGGTCCGGGCAGTCTTACACCATAAAAGAGTCTAACCTCGTGTCTTTACAACCGTTATGCTTTAGTTTAGGCCTAGGACCTCTCACATTGGGCTGACATTTGTGACCATTGGATTTGTCGGGCGGGTCCGGGCAGGTTTACGTCACAAACGAGTCCAACCTTGTGTACTAAGCATTGATTAACACTTAAAATCTTTTACCCCAGTTTTAACAATTCCCTATTCAAATTATTAATTAAGTCAACTTTTAATGATGTCCATAATTGACTCAATTATGGCCATCCACTTATGGCATGCAAAATCATATCAATTGCACCCCAACTTTTTAATATTAAATCCTTAATATTACCCCTACCCCACGTTTATATGTTCGCTTATTCAACGCATAATATAGGCTAGACTTGTATAGTCTAACACCTAGCACAAAGATAAATTATCACAATATATAGACAATTAAAATAAATCTAATCATAATAGGGGTGAAACTTGCATAAACTACACATGTTAAGGATCAAAAGGTGTCAACTTGTTAAATGTCTCAATTTACATGATATGATCATAGCCTAAGTCTATACATAAACTTGCATATGGGGTTTATAGGCAACATAATGATGGTGTGAACTAGCATAGGATATCACATATGTCATAGCATAATTCTAGATGTCATAATAGATGTCTTGGTATATGTTCATAACTTTTCTAATCAATCTAACTTGCATATGTGACTTGTCATATAGATCAACATAACCCAAACATGATGATTTAATTAATATGAACTAGCTAGCATAGATGGCAACATCATGGCCTTTTTAACATGTATGATTTATCACAACTTAGCATAGAAACTTTCAACATACATAACATCATCATAGCATGATTTACAACATATAAGATATCATCATCACATAACATTGGATTTACAATATACATGATAAAAAAGGGGTTTACAATAACATATATAATAATTCACATCATCTACTCATAATCCACTCATAACTCAACCTAATTAAAATGATAATAATCTTGTTAAGATCATCATACTCACAATTTAGAGAAGAAAAGAGAGAGTTTTGCTTTGCTTTAGGGTTGAGAGAATTAGAATTGAATTTGCTTTTCTTCTTTCTTAGTTGGCGGCGGCTCCATTGATTTCCATGACGACGGTAACTATATCATTTTAATTAGGTTTAGGGTTAGTATTAGGATGTATTTATAGGTGTAGGAAGTTATTTAGGACCATTAGATTAACCTTGAACCATGAGAACCAATCAAATGCAAAATCTGCATTTGAGCGAATCGGCCCACGGGTTGACAACCAAACACCCTGGATTAACCCCTAGTCGACCCAGCGTGGCTCGGGTCGACCTCAAAAATGGGCCAGTTCGGTTATTCCCCCTCCCAATTCGCTGTTTTGAACTTTTTTGCATATTTATTTATTTAATTTTTAATTTATATATATATTAATATATATATATATTTCTCTGCGCAACCCATTTCACTTAATTCTTTTCTAAAAATTAAGTATACTTTAATTTGTGAATTTTAATGTTATAAAATTACGGGTTGTTACATTCTCCCCTCCTTAAAGGATTTCGTCCCCGAAATCTCCAAGTTAAGAAGAATGTATATCCTACCATCTAATCGTCGATCTACTCAACCATCAAACACCAGCATCCATTGTCCTTAAAAGACTTCTAATGCTTTAATGTTTATATGCACAGTGTGTGTATATATCCATATCTAATGCAAAATTAGGCGGTCTACTGATTCAGTCGACCTCCTTGGTGCAATTCATGATAGTGCCATGCGTCCAATATGTATGCAAAAGATTCCTAATGATACATATTAATTCTATATGCGTGCACAACCATCCACCCGAATGCAGCAACTATACGATAATACAACTATTATATATCCATTTTACTAAATACATCCATATATATGCAATATGCAATATGAAGTGACTGAGCCAATCTGGTGCCTAATAGTGTGTGTGTATGCATCCACTTTGCATCCGCCATACATAACATGTCTCAAACACATGTTTCAACCATAGGATTATCCTAACTAAAGGTCAAAGATACTAGCGAGAGGATATACTAAAGATAAGATAAGTACAAGCTAAGCGATAAAGGAGAAATTAAAAGACATACCCTAAAAAAGATAAGGGTATCGTGAACGCATCTTCTCTTCTGTCTCCCAAGTAGCGTTGCTCTCATCATCTCCCAATTGCACTTTGACTAATCTGACCTCTCGATTCCTCAACCTCTTGATCTCCGACCCAAGAATGCGCGTAGGAGCTCGTCGAATTGTCGCATCACGCACTATCTCCACCTCTCTAAGAAAGCTCGGCTCTACCACTTCCGCGGTCTCGTGCAAGCACTTCCTCAAATGTGACACATGAAATACGTCGTGTACACCACTAAGTCTCTCGGGCAACTCCACTCTATACGCCATCTATCCAATTTTCTCCTTAATAGGAAACGCCCCTACAAACCTTGGTGCTAATTTCCCAATGGACCCAAAGCGAAAAACGTTCCGTAATGGAGACACTTTGACAAAGACCATGTCCCTGCCTTCAAACTCGAGATCTGTCCTCCTCTTATCCGCATAAGATTTCTGCCTATTCTGTGCTGCTTTCATCCTCCTTCTTCTCGGGTGCCTTATCAGCTTTAGTGCTTTTCTCCTCATGCATAAGCGCCATTTCTACTAACTTCTCAAAGGTGGCCCCATCGGGATGTGGGTCATTGCCAACCCTTGCAATGGTTCATTCAAGCCATTCACGAACCTTAGAGCCTTCTTCTCCGGCGTGTTTACTAAGTCCAAGCCAAACCTTGCTAACTGATTAAATTTATTGACATATTCTTTCACTGATGAGCTTCCTTGCTTCAATGTCAAGAACCTTTCCATATATAGATTTTCTTCCGTCCTTGAGAGAAACTTCGCCTCGAACCTACGTCTGAAATCCGCCCAAGAGTCAACAGGACGCTCCCCATTAGTGACCTCCCACCAAAACGAGGCCTCTCCCTTCATCAACCAAGCTGCTAAACGAACTTTCCTCCCTTCTTCTACTTCAAAGATTTCTAGCAATTCTTCCACCTCCTTAAGCCAATCTCTAGCTTCCACAAACGTTTCTGACCCTTGAAAAGGTTTTCCCCAATAGCCTTGAATTCCTTGCACGTCTTTGCAAAAGTATCTACGCGAGGAGGAGGAGGAACGGGTGCAACTGGTGGTGGAGGAACATTGGCTGGACCTGCAGAGGCCCCAGCCTCCAATAACCTCCTATACCATCCTGGTATCGTTACACCATCGGGTAGATTAAGATCTTCAGCCATGCTGAAACGAAAAAGGAAAGATTCAAAATGGAGAATTTGAAAGATAAAGATATGTGGCTATTGGGAATTATGTTTTTCTTAAAAACTTTTCTCTTTAAATTTCTTATTAAAACATGTTTCTGAAAACACTTCTTCCAAAAATAACTATTTTTCTAAAGTATTTTATCTGTTCTGGTAACCTTAAGCTCTGATACCACGTGTAACACCCCACGTCCATTAATGTCACTCACAAAGGGAATGCATTAACTTCCATGGAGGTTATAAGTGAATATAGAACAGAAAAATTACAACAAGATAGATAATAAATAGTACTTGGAAATCTAAAACTTCATTTTATTGCAGCGGAAATTAAACATGTTTGTTACATCATAAAACCATAGATCATAACCAAGTACAATATCCATCTTCATAAAAACCAAATACATAATCCCATTACATAAATAGCCATTAAAAAGATAACAAGCTGGACTTTACTTCAACGGTCCAAGCTTTCCAAAGAGAGATGAAGCAATTCAATCAAACTCCACTAGAGCTGGGCCCAACCTGAGGACCTGGAAGGGGAAAAAGGATAGAAATAGAGGGGGTCAGACATAAAGTCTAGCGAGTATGATAATTCTAACAATACTATTATCAAAATAACTAGACTAAGGCATAAGCTGGAAGACAAGTAAATGTCTATGAACTCTTAGGAAGATAAAGATAGCGTTTAAGATAACGTTAAAGATAACGGTAAAGGCACACCAAATTACTAACGAATGATTACTACACTACACCACACCAGTCACCCTATTGTTTGATCCCACTTGCTTCACATAGAAACTTTATAAATAGCCTTACGTACCCCTAGCTGACTACATTGGTGCTGTCTGCCCCTATCTCCACTAGGTGTACCCCACTACCCACTTTCGATCGGCTCCTTACTCGTAGATACCCGTGCTGGCCCCACAGTGGGGTGTATCACTCCCCTAAAGTGGCAACCCGATACAACTTGAGAATGCACGGCTTATACCTACACGATGCAACAACGTCTTACCTACCAGCCCGGGTCCACACACGCATACGAAACCCGTTGGACTTGCGTTGCCACCGCTCCCCGTTTTGGCCTCTTACAGTTGAACCCAGCATGCATGTCCCGTCCTCGACTTGGGTCGAGCCCACAAAGATACGTTTGGGATACTGGTCGAAATGGTTCCCCACAAGCTACCCACCTAAGCTTGTCACTAGTATATCCCACTTAACCCTCTTAGTCATGTTCATTTACATGTGTGTTTGGTTAAGTCTTACTAATCGTATTTCACATGCCACTAAGGGCACCCCCTAGATTCCTCATGCCACCCAAGGCACCTACTTAAACCCCATGTCCCACCTTACATGTTTATCTGGTTAAGTATTTCTTAATTCATTCAGGCCATAACCTCATAAAGTCCTCTCACATTAGACTGGCATTTATGGCAGCTGGATTTGCCGGGCGGGTCCGGGCAGTCTTACACCATAAAAGAGTCTATCCTCGTGTCTTTACAACCGTTATGCTTTAGTTTAGGCCTAGGACCTCTCATATTGGGCTGACATTTGTGACCACTGGATTTGCCGGGCGGGTCCGGGCAGGTTTACGTCACAAATGAGTCCAACCTCGTGTCCTAAGCATTGATTAACACTTAAAATCTTTTACCCCAGTTTTAATAATTCCCTATTCAAATTATTAATTAAGTCAACTTTTAATGATGTCCATAATTGACTCAATTATGGCCATTCACTTATGGCATGCAAAATCATATCAATTGCACCCCAACTTTTTAATATTAAATCCTTAATATTACCCCTACCCCACGTTTATACGTTCGCTTATTCAACGCATAATATAGGCTAGACTTGTATAGTCTAACACCTAGCACAACGATAAATTATCATAACATATAGACAATTAAAATAAATCTAATCACAATAGGGGTGAAACTTGATAAACTACACATGTTAAGGATCAAAAGGCGTCAACTTGTTAAATGTCTCAATTTATATGATATGATCATAGCCTAAATCTATACATAAACTTGCATATGGGGTTTTTAGGCAACATAATGATGGTGTGAACTAGCATAGATATCACATATGTCGTAGCATAATTCTAGATGTCATAATAGATGTCTTGGTATATGTTCATAACTTTTCTAATCAATCTAACTTGCATATGTGACTTGTCATATAGATCAACATAACCCAAACATGATGACTTAATTAATATGAACTAACTAGCATAGATGGTAACATCATGGCCTTTTTAACATGTATGATTCATCACAACTTAGCATAGAAACTTTCAACATACATAACATCATCATAGCATGATTTACAACATATAAGATATCATCATCACATAACATTGGATTTACAATATACATGATAGAAAAAGGGGTTTACAACAACATATATGATAATTCACGTCATCTACTCATAATCCACTCATAACTCAACCTAATTAAAATGATAATAATCTTGTTAAGATCATCATACTCACAATTTAGAGAAGAAAAGAGAGAGTTTTGCTTTGCTTTAGGGTTGAGAGAATTAGAATTGAATTTGCTTTTCTTCTTTCTTAGTTGGCGGCGGCTCCATTGATTTCCATGGCGACGGTAACTATATCATTTTAATTAGGTTTAGTGTTAGCATTAGGATGTATTTATAGGTGTAGGAAGTTATTTAGGACCATTAGATTAACCCTGAACCATGAGAACCAATCAAATGCAAAATCTGCATTTGAGCGAATCGGCCCACGGGTTGACAGCCAAACACCCTGGATTAACCCCTAGTCGACCCAGCGTAGCTCGGGTCGACCTCAAAAATGGGCCGGTTTAGTTATTCCCCCTCCCAATTCGCTGTTTTGAACTTTTTCACATATTTATTTATTTAATTTTTAATATATATATATATATATATATCAATATATATATTTCTCTGCACAACCCATTTCACTTAATTCTTTTCTAAAAATTAAGTATACTTTAATTTGTGAATTTTAATGTTATAAAATTACGGGGTGTTACAACAAGGAGGCTATTCAGGACTTTGTTAGTGCTACGTTGGTTTGGGGATTTGCTAGAGATTCTGCTTCTACTCTTTTTGCTTTCTCATTCTCTAGACTACGATCTGTAAGCCCATTGTCACTCTTAGATTTAAACTGTAAAATTAACCTGAACATGATGTAAACTGAAATTATGCCTAAACATGATAACTAAGTTGGATCTACTCTTTTATATCTTGGATCTATGAATATCACTTTTAAATCTGTTATTTTGAATCTAGTTTTGTACACCCCAGATTTATTCATCTTAAATGTTGACTTGTGGAATATCAGTATGAACTTAATTTGGATATATTCATGTTTAATCTAAAACCCCTTTTCGATCTTTATCTTTCCATGCCTGTGATGTTGAAACTATTATTGGGGTACTATTTTATGTCAATCCTTTACCATGTCTATCACCATGTCTTGTCAAGTTGATGTTGAGACCCTATTTCATATGCCTGTAATGTTATAATCACCATACTTAACTTGTGAACACCTGTTTGTGTTATTCCCTACTTTGACATGTTGTATTAATGCGAATTCACGTACGTTGGGGATACGTTTTGGGTAGATTAGGCAAACTTGAAAATTGGCTATGGAATTGACATGATATGACATGAAAACCTGACATGAGAATAAGCTTGTAAACATGAATTTGGGACATGACAATTAGATAACTTGAAAATGGCCAACTCGAGGTTGGGTTGAATTTGCAACATAAATTTGCCCGGAACCGCCCGACAAATCCAGTAGTTGCAAATAATAGGACCCAATGTGGGTAGTTGGTCATATAGCACTTTAAACCCGAGGTTAGACTAGGTTATGGTGTAAAGCTGCCCGGACCCGCCCGGCACATCCAGTAACCATAACCAAGTCTAATGTGAGAGGTTGGGGTGCGTTAAGTAAATTAATTCCACATGGTAGGGTTAAGTCATGGACCACTTGAATACACTTAACCAATTTGATACATGTTTGGATAGGGGTTAAGTCATGACCTTTTTAATGACAACACTTAACCCATTAGAAATCCTAGCCACGTGGTCCCTTTCAGCAGTGACCCACTTAGAAGTATCACGATACCCTAGGGACTAGGCAGGGTAGGGCACGATTACTGGGCTGATTGTAAGCGACCAAGAATAACGGCTGAGTAAGGTGCGCCAGTGTAGGTTCAGGTGGACTAGGGTCGTGCACTTAGTCCGGAGTTGAAAAAGCAGGCATGGGCACCCGTAGTACTACATTGTGCGTGATTGATTTGTGTCAGTGGTTGACACCCTAGGACCTGATACACCCTAGGGTGGACCTAGCACATGTGACTACATTCCGCGATTGGGACGTACAACACCGACACACGACGAGAAAAGCCGATCGATTAGGATGGACTGTTGGACCCCGTATTGGGTCATTTCATGTTATTGGGTTTAGGGATCATTTCTGGATTTATACTTGACATGGATTTGGACGCTAGTACAGTTAGTGAAGTAAACCTTGTATATGCGATGCCGCTTTTATCTTGTTACCTTTTATTATCATGCCAGCCCAGTTATTATCTTTATGTCTAATCTCAGTTTCTCATGTCCAGTTAACTTTATTAGTTTTTATGCTGATAGTCACTAGGGATTACCAGTCTTTTTGACTGACCCGTTTTCTTCCACCTCTTTTTCTTTTGTCCCCCCCGGTTCTCAGGGAGGAAACTCTAGCTTTTAGCTTGGACTTTGCTTGCTTTCTGACATCTCATGTACGGTTTGGTCTTGAGCTATGCTATGGCTTCACCCATGCTCTTTTTGGGGAATAATATTGGACTTATGTTGTTTTAAGTACATTGCTTCTTTAGAACTTGATGTAATGAAATAATGACTTGGTATTTTGATGTAAGAGGTTTTGACTCTATTTTCCACGTAATGAGATTTGGTTAAATTTATATCCGCTGCTTTATATACTTTGTTTAATTTATGTTCTGTCTTGTGTTATCTCTATGCCTGTTTACTAGATAATACCCCTCCAAAACTAGTGCATTCCCTTTGTGAGTAACCCTAGCAGAGGTGGGGTGTTACATGCGCTATGTGTTTGTATCCATTTACTTGTCATTTCCGTCTTCTCTTTATCACAAAAGGTAAGAATACATGTTTGTTGTTGAAGGTTTGTCGCTGCCCTCTATGTTTGCATCCATTCACTTGTTGTTCTCGTGTTCACTTTATCACAAAAGGGGAGAATCTCACTCACGACTAATATTTGATTTCAAGTTAGTTGATTATCACATGAAATGTTTTAATTGTTAGTCTCGTCCCACATTGAGAAATTTGAATTCTATATCCTATATATATATTATGAGACCATTGTTTCTATTACCAATTAGTTTTAGGAACACTTGTTTGATTCTCTAGTATCATACAGTGATGATAATACCATGGTATAAAAATTGGATTGTTACTTGTTTATTACATGATGCTAAATAAATTATTGCAAATACGGTTAGTTGTCATTCACATGATTTGTTGGCAGTAAATTTCATGGAACATTTAGTTGTTAGTTTATGAAATGACAACATTAATTTACATGTTGTAATAGTTGTAAATCAACTGAAATAATAAGTTGTTGATTCATGTAATTATTTTTTATTGTTATTCCTTATGTTATGTCTGTTTATATGTGTGTTATTTAGATTGTCCATTCATTTGACACCATTCTAGTTATCACATTGCAAGTTCTCGACCATATACTGTATATGAAACCATTGTGAAATTGAATTGTGATATGTGTTGAAACTGATAAAACTTAATAATTCAAATTAGATTGTTAATTTAACTTAACTAAAGTAATAATTATATTAAACCAATGAACTGAATAGGTTTATGAAAATTGTTTACAATTGGATTTTAACTATATGTTTTAAATTTGAACAGTTTAAGCTTTATGTTGATTTGAAATTGAAATTCCAAAACCGAATTGATGTTATGTCGAATATTGGATATTTGGATTGGATTATAGATTATTTTAGTGTAGTATTATTTTATATTAACTATTTCATTTAAAGTAATTTCTCATTTACAACTTATTTTCATACTATTATTTATATTTTGTAACTATTTCACTAAAGTTATTTTTATATTAAATTTAACTATTTATATTTCATAACTATACATTAAGATAAATTTTTATATAGAAATTGGAAAAATATATATTAAAATTTGTGTTTTGAAAATAAACTATCTAAAAATATGAGAATTTGAACTTCTGAATCCAATAATTGAAGTTGAGTCTGCATATGTATTTGACTTTGCGTATTGAATTGATTTGGAAAAATGATAAGGAAAATTAGGGTTTGAACTGAACTAATTTATGACATTAAATACGATGTTCACTTACTTTTATATTATCCTTGAACATTTCACTTGAGTTGATTTATTTGCATAAGAATGTTTGTCCTGATCCGAGCGTTTTGTTTTTGCATTATTGCTTGGGTCAAACTAAGTTTTCTAGCATTTTGAAGACCTTTACTCTCTAAGATGAAGACGGAGTTGAAGACTATACATACTATTTATTTCCACTAAATTATTGGTTTGTCATGTTAAAATGTAAACTGAAATCAAGCGAATATTATTTGATAATTTTATGAACTAAATATGTTATTATTATATTTTATCATTCCATTGTGAGATTCTGTGTATTATTTAGTTTCTTTTCATCTTATTTTCTCTTCTTGTATTAAAACCCAATAAAAATCCATCATTTTGGAATGGTTTGAGTTAGACATGAGAGATTTATTGTTAACTTCAATCATCCCAAAAATGTGGGTTATTACACCTCGTATCAGATCTTTGGTCTAGCGATTAACTTAGCCTGTGGGATAAAATCATTAGAGATAGGGTTAGTAGTGCCCTAGAATGAGAATGAGTTGACTGTATTAAGAGAGGATACTTGTATTTTGTAAATATATTTTTTGAAATCTTAAATAATTATTACAATTCGAAGATTTGAATTAAATTAAAGCAATTGTATAATTATTATTAGTTAAGTATAATAAGCTTATTGTCATAATTTAAAGCTTAAAGGAAATTGTTGTTAATTTAACCATATCCAAGTAATGAACCTACGGATTTAGAAAGCAAAATTTTCTAAAATATTAAATTTGTGTTTGTGATTATTGAGAATATAATTAAGGTTAATAAATTAAAATGAGAAAATTTAATGAAGTGTATATGAATTAAAATCTTATTTAATAAATAGTTGTGCATTAAAATTTGATCAAGTTGTAACTTAAAATGTTATTTAACTAAATCTGAGAATTATATTCCGAAATTTTGAAATTAATTTCTATCATTTTGGAAAATGATATTTGTGTTATACAAAAGCATTCTCGAGTATAAATGTTTGAAAATTATTTTGCCCCGGATTGTTTCCAAAAGAATTGAGAGTGGGGAACTCGCTTCTGGCATTGGAAAATAATCTCAGTGATGATGGCAACATCATCGAAATTTATTTTCAAGAGTCAAAGTAGGGGAGACTACTAAAGTAACAGTTCTACTTGTTTATTTTAATGAAATGAATTTGCTTTAATCTCTGAAGTGTGATTTGATATATAAGATGTATATATATATATACATACATTTCAGGTGATAGAAATAAAAATTCTAAAACTGATTATAGAATTTAGTTGAATAATATTATTCAGTGAATTAGGATAATTTGTTTATTTCATCTCAAAGAGATGTTTGATTACATACTACAATTTAGCAAATAGAAATTTGATTTTTCGACTATTTTGGATAACCTAACACTTTCAAATAAGAGTTAAAATTTTAAGCTAAGTGCAAGTTTAACAAGTCTAAAGCTATTAAATATCTGAAATGTGAAATGAATACATCATATAAGTATAAAATTTGTTTTAAATGTATTTTTATTTTAGGATATATTTTGAGCAAAATAACGATTTGGAAGAAATATTGATCTTATATAAATATGTCTTTGATATAAATTTCATAGACTATTAATTTGAAACTTCAAAAGAGTTGAATTTAGATAATATCCTATTTTAGTAAATGATTTTCGAAGTCATATGTGAATTTGAAATTGAACTGATATTGA
This sequence comes from Allium sativum, assembly GCA_030737875.1. NCBI lineage: Eukaryota > Viridiplantae > Streptophyta > Magnoliopsida > Asparagales > Amaryllidaceae > Allium > Allium sativum. The sequence continues at coordinate 19,859,364 of CM060918.1, read as the reverse complement.
AATGGATAATCTCGAGAACCTTTGATTCTATAAATATTTTGATAATAAGTTCGAATTTTTTTATATAAATGATTTGCATAAGAATGAACTTAATTCGAAAAATATTGACTTGAAAGATAATCAATATGAAATGATAATTTTATATATAATGGAATTTATACAAGAACGACACATTGAAATATAATTTGAGAACTCTTATGTAAATGAATTGATATAGTATGATATGTGCGGAGTGAAGGAATACTACATATAGTATTATATGATTTCAAATCGAAAATATGGGAAGTACCTTTCATTGAAAATTGATGTCTTAATCGGTAGGAACTCTTGTCGATATTTCTTTGATTGTTGTTGTCCGGACGTAATACGTATGAGTTTCCTTTGAACTCGGCTGCATAGAGAAATTCACATGGCCGCAAAGGCCTACACTGACGGATGTTTCCTGGGGAAACCAGGCATAACCATTGTGTTTGTTGCGATCTATGGTCGTTCTACGATGGCAAAATCCTCAGGGCTGTGAAGGCTTATAGGTACAGATTTTTCTTAAGGGATCTAGCGCAACCATTATGTATCTGCATTCCACATGGCATAATTCGTAGGGAGGTAATTGCCTAAAAGATGTAACAACCAGTGTTACTAGACATAAGCTGTAATCCATGCGGTTTTTTTGAGGTATTAATGCATAAAACAATGATTGTCTAGCCACATATGGTCGTGACACTTTGTCATCTCGGCTTGGTGATAGAGCGACCCTAGAGGCTATGCTCCATGATGTTCTCAGGTTATTCTATTCTTCTTTAGACGCAGTCCGTTGATTTGTTCATGACGAAATTCACAGTAAAGTAATTTCCTACGGGTACAGATGTTTCCTAGGGGATCCTAGCGTAACCATTATGTATCTATGATTCATGGATAGTTTCATAGGTTGGCATCGATTGGTACTTCACTTATCTACTTTTAACGATTTTCAAGTATTTTCATTGGATGTTGAAACGAGTTTACTTAGTACTTCGAGATTTCTAGTTTCATGCTTGATCAATGTATTGTCATATTCTTGAAGAACGATGATAAACTTGTGGAAATATCGAGTTATCAGAAACTATTTTTGATATAAAGTGTTTTTGATATAAAAGAAATTTATCATTGAATTTTCTTATAAACTCTAAAATTTGTATATAAATCAAAGATACTTAAATTAAATACATTGGTATAACTAAAAAACTAATGAACTATTATGCGTGAGTGTGTGAAAACCATTCTATTCGAGCAACAATTTTGATTTTGTTTGAATGTACGATTTTGATTCCAGATTGAATTATTCAATCGATTCTTAACGACGAACACTGATAAGAATTTTTTTATATGAATATGAAATTCTCTATCATGGTTTATTGTTATTGCTAGGGATTGAGATATGGTGATAATGATTTTGATGACAACAACCTTGTTTAAACTATTATTGTTATAAAATATACACTAACATTATTCTCTAGAGAGTGTGTGTGTGTATATATATGTGTGTGTGTGTGTACACAAAATATATGCAGGTATTGATTATTGGGGACTGTATAGTTTAAAGATATATGCAAGTATTGATTATTGAAGACTATATTGTTTAAAGATTCAAGATTTCAAAGAAGAAGAGTTCTAGATAGAAGACTCGTGAGTAAAAAGAGTTCAAAAATTCAAGAGTTCAAGAAATAAAGAGTAACAGAGTTTAGATTTCTTGTTGAAACTCTGAAATAGAATGAATCCTTATTTCCTTCTTTCTCACTATTTGAAATTTCTTATTTTGTTTTCAAACTGATTTCAAAATTACTTCCTTATTTCAGATCTATATTTCTTAGTTTTTAAACTTATTTTAACTTATGATTTCAAATATATCTTTTAAAATATAGTTTGACTCATAATTGAAATATTTTATACTTCCTTATTTATATGATTGATATTAATTTTGTGTTAAGTATTATTTAACCATCTAAGTCTTTAAATCCTTTACTTATATTTATATCTTAAAGTTTCAAAGTATTTCTTATATTTATATTTATAGTTTTATATCATTTTTATATAGTTTTTAATCATTCTTATATATGATTTTGAATTGATTTTATATATGTTTTTAATATATATGCTTACATAAAATACTCTATTTTAATATATATATATATATATATATATATAGGAAAATAATTTTTTTTACTAAAGATTCAACAAAATTTATTTAAATAAGATATGTTTTGATTTGAAAATTTTATTTTTTAAAATTTCTTAAGGCATTTCGACATAGGGTAACCCCCAATGTCTACATAGTGCCGTTGGATTTCAAATACAAATTTTGAAAAGTTGTGTCTTTTGATTTCAAAACTATTCTGAAAGGATTTTAATTGCTCGGTGACTATAAATAGGCTTCCGGAATGAATTTTAATATCATTTTTCATCCTCTTTCTCCTCCTCTATCTTCTCTCCATTAAAGTTTGTAAATTCTATACTTATAACCTGTCAAATTTCAAAGAGAGAATCACATCAAACTTCTTATATTTTGATTCTCTACCACATTCTCTCAAAAATTCAAGTGCTACTCAAGAGTTATAGGCTTTTTTTTGTAATCAGAGATTGGAAGCTTAAGTTCTATCAAGTCTATTTATTAAAACTGATACTGAAAAAGGTGTGGTTGTAGCCCGTTCAAATTAACTGGGTGTGATTATAGCCTGTAAATAAATTAGATGATCCTATAGCCTGGTTAAATCGAGAGAGCACCCTGTGCTCAGAAGGAAGTGGTGGTGGACCTCGTGATCATTGAAATTGAGGATTGTAATTAAAGATTATTATTGAAAAGAAATCCACATCAATCCAGAGTTATGTGGGAATGGATGTAACGTAACTATGAACTAGTGTAAAATTACAATGTGTTCTTTCTTTTAATGCTTTTTATTTATTATTTGTTGACATCAAAAGTTGGTCACTTGTGACAATCAACCCCTAATCATGCGTAGAACACATGAATAACAATCACAAAGTATGGAAAAGAAAGTAAAAACGGGGACACACATAGAATTTTTATAATGGTTCGGCAAAATCAGTGCCTACGTCCACTTTCTATGTATTGATTTGCTTTTGAGTACAAGTACAATCCTATTTCTTTTTGAAGAAACTGGAAGATGAGAAATATGAACAAAAAATCCTTGTGTTTGAGTGGGATGAGAGTTGGCTATTTCTAGAGTTAGCCGTCAACTCCTCCCGGAAGATCCAAAATCCCCCTTTTCCACTTTGGGGAAGGAGGCATTTATAGTTGAATGAGTAAGACGAACTGCGGGACACATGTCTTTCCTCTTTTTCATAGCTTGGACACGTGGAGCTCGATCCATTGGAATAGTTGCGGTGGCGGGACTCGGTCTATCGCTGAGCAATAGTTCTATCGATAGTTGGGCTTGCATGGCACTTGAACTATGGTGTATCAAAAGTAGAGCTTTGGTTGGAAGCGTTGACCACCTTTAATTCCTTAAGAATCAGTCTAAGCAATGAATGACTTATTTGGATATTTCTAGGTAGATTTCAAGGATATCCGATCAATCCGAATTTAAGGAGAGATGGACTCGATCAGCTAGAGAGAGTGATTATGCGGGGAAAGACATGCCGTTGTTGGAACGAAATTAAATCGATTCGAGCCTTGTTTGGACTTCCTGGAGTCGTTCGATGGGATCGGTCGATGCTTTATGGAAAATCTTTTAACGCTGATCTCTGATCCATCGAGCCTTGACAACTTTTGCCAAAAAGTTGGTCAACACTTTGCCCCCCCTAGAATACATCTTTCTTGGTAGAGGGAGATGTGTTCTGCATCTTCTGAAGAATGTTGCATCAAAACTCGATGTTCATATTAGCTATGGTTGCGTTGAACCATACTAAGGCCAGAAATCCGACGATCCCGATGATTATATTAAGGCTGGGAAACAGACGATCGGTATAGATTGTATTAAGGCCAGAGAACTGACAACCACCGAAGACCATATTAAGGTCGATAATTTTATGGGGTTAGCCGATGACAGATTTCGTCGTAATACCTGCATAGATAGTATAAGCCGTTCTCGGTTTAGAGATGGCTATAAACTTGGTTGAGAGGTGGTGGTGAGTATTAGTCATACTCGGCTTTGAGGAGGGGCGAGTATCAGCTATACTTGGCTTATGGAAATGGCGAGTGTTAGTCATACTCGGCTTATGGAATGTTAACCGTACTCGGCTTGTGGAATCGGTTCAGATATGGTGGCGAGTATCAATCATACTTGGATTATGGAATATGGGCCATACTCATCTCGTGGAGTTGGCTTAGATATGGAAGCAGGCATCAACCGTAGCTTAGAGACGATGGCTAGCACTAACCATATTTGGATCGACGAGCGTTAATCGTGCTCGGCTTGAATCGTTTAAACATAATCAGTGGAAAAGAAAGATTAATGCTGCTAAAGAGCTATTACAGGGAAATGAAAATCAACTCTAAGGAAGTGATAGTTGAATCCAGAGCATGCCTAGTAGTTAATTCCGTACGTGTGTACATTAACATATCAACATTATCGAAAGAAAATACTAAAAGTACATTTCTTACAACTTAAGAAATGGGAAAAAGCTAAGTTCTATTAATTGATGACGATGCCGCGATTGCTGAGCTCAGGGTCCTTTTCGTTTTTAGAAGCTCGAGGACTCGGACTGAGGAGCTTTGGTAAAGGATTGTGGCGGCACGGCCTGTGTAGGTTTCTTGACGTACTCGGGTAGTTCTCCTTGCCTAAGCCTATCCTCGATAAGATCCTGCAAGTACCCGCATTCACTGGTGTTATGGCCTGCCATGTTGTAGTACATATAGTGCTTTCCAGAGTCGAGTTCCTTTTGGGTCGACTCCCTGCAAGAAGGCTATGAGAAAAGCGGATTTGCTCATACATCAAGGTGGATGTCGAGTAAGGAGGAATTAAGCTTGGTGTATTGATCATACTTGTTCTCTCTCTGAGGTCATACATTGCGATCGTTTTTGCCCGAGACTTTTCCTTTGCCTTTGTTCTGGCGATTGGTGGTGGATGGATCTCTGTTCTGGGTGGCAAGCACCTCGAGGCTTTCCATCTCGATGTTGGCATCCTCTTGTCGGAGGAATCAGTCTGCTTCGGCATAGAAGTCATCAATGTCCTTGGGAGGATACCTGGTTAAAGAGATCCTGAATTCTGATCAGTTTTGGACACTTGCAACAGCGGCCATCAGCACCATCGACAGCTCAGTCAATCGACAAATGCTACGGGAATCTTTCTAGGAAGGACCGGAGGGTCTCGCCGGGTTGCTGTTTAATGGTGGCGAGAAACATGATGCTCTTTGGTCGGGAGATGTGGACTCTGGACCGCTCGATGAATCGAGTGACCAACATATTCCAACTATTGATCGACTCAGTTGTTACCTGCCAGAACCACATTCCAGCTATGTCAACGGAGAGGAGAGGGAAGCACTCGGCCATGACGTTTGTCGATGCAGAAATCACTTCCATGTGTCATATGTATCACATTAGATGAATGGTTGGGTCTATCCAACCAATGTAGGGCTCTATGGCCGGATCTTGAAGTCTGGAGAATTTCGGGATTTTCTAATTTCCCTGGTGACTGGGCTGCGGTAGATATCATCTATATCCTACTGGGAAGATGTTCCTCGGGTGAAGCGTTTGATGATACTTGCCAGCTGGCTTCCATCCCCGAGGATTCGTTGCCACGAATCCAATTCTGCACGGGGGGCGTTGGTGAGAGTCCTAGGACTAGGATCCGCCGAAAGCATGCTAGGAAGGGGAACAACTAGTTGGGCTTGACCTCCGAGAGTTGAGTGAAGGTAAGAGCGAGGGTGTATCCTAGCCTTAGGACCTGGTTCGGTCTCTGCTTGAGTCGTCCGATCGTTATTGGACTGGACTATACATATCCCGATAGGGTTAGTCCAAGTTTGGTTAGCATTGGATTGATCAGCATAGCATGTGATGTTCGGGGCTCTGCATTGCCCCTGCCCGAGATGATATTACAATGATATTCGGTAGCGTTCCCCTTCGACCTACCCTGAGCTGGCCTGATAGAGTGGTCTCGCTAGTTCGAAGGGTTGGTTCCCCCAACTTGGTTTGGATTGACAAGATGGGGTGGTTGTGGGAGATGCGACATAAGACAAGTCTGCTGTAAGATGCTGGGTTGTATTGGAAATGGCAATGTTCCTGGTTCTAGTCGATCCAATGGTTGCTTGGTGGGTCCAGGGAATTGAGTCGATCCTTGGACCTGAGGAGAAATAGTCAAACGACCTAGATCTTGATCACCGCCAACCTGAGAATCTACTGCAGCTGTAGCACCGGGGGCGGCCGAGAGTGGCAACCTAATTATTGGCCGATCAGGAAGTGAATTTGAGCCAGACGAAGCGAAGGTATGGCCGGATCTGGGGATTGGATTTCTGCAGACCTGTAACACCCCAAGTCCGTTAGTGTCACTCACAAAGGGAATGCACTAAGTTCTGTGGAGCATTTTGGGTAAAAGATGCAGATAAATTACAAGACAGACAAATTATTAAACAGTGGAAAATAGAACTTTGCTTTATTGATAAAATAGTCTGTACAAGATTCTTTTACAATATCAGAGTATCATCTGTCTTTATAAAATAAAGAAGCATGAAAATACATTTATATATTCCCCAATGTAGCAAGAGCCAGCCATAGCATTTGGAAGAGAATCCAAAGACAACTTCGTCAAATCTTCAAGCTGGGAAAGAGCAACGGTCCAGTCTAATCCTGAGTTATACTATTCCCTCCTCAACTACCTGGGGGGGGGGGGAAACGGAAGAAAAGAAGACGAAAGAAAAACAGAGTCAGACATAAAGCCTGAGTAAGTTCAGTAACTTCTAGCATGTGAACATGGAAAAACAAAACGACATGAATTAACTGAATACAAGATTACACCATGACGATAAGGTCAACAAGATTAGACAAGGTAGTCACAAGGTATGCTAAGATGACTGGATACGCTCTAATACTTTCGCAGCTTCGCTATTTCCTTGTTATACTGGTTTCTATATCTCTGCACCACCTAACTAGTGTTCAACTAGTAACGATAACGTGATCCCAACCCCTGTAGTTTCCATTGTCTTCAGGCATACATTTATTATTTATTACCTAGATCTAGTCTAGGGTTTTCTATCAAGTGCTTCTTAGATTTAACTATAGTTTTACGCTATCTGCTGAACGCTTTTCGAGTTCAGGGTTTATGCCACCTAGTCTAACTAGGGATTACGCTACCTGTCGAACAATGCCCCCAAGTCTAGGACACACTACCTAGAGTGGTATATGCTCCTAGGCTTCCCCACGCATGTATCACGAATCGTTATTGCTTGTCTAGATGCACATGTCCTATAATGTGCGATCCGAGTCCTGTGACAGGGCAAATCAAGGAATACAGAACTCGGTCGGGAGCTTTCAGATATCTGCCGATGCAGATGCTAAGGTCTGTTTTTATTCCAGTGGCTATGGTCCCACTTGACCCCTCCCTCAGCTAATGAAAGGCACACCTTGTAAAATGAGAACTATACGCCGGCCCCCGGTGCCCCACTATCCTATGGCCATCCGCAACCATAACTAGATAGCAAGTATATGGTCTTTTGGAGTTCTCTGCCTTTCCGCTTCACGTATCTCGATTGACTCAAGATGGATGGTAGACGACGAGTTGCTATCACAGGGCTACCGTCTTCTCGCCGAATCACGCTGGTCCATCCTAGTCTTTAGGTTGCCACATATATATTGCAACCAAGGCATACCCTCGGTTCTTCTAACGCAGACCTTAACCTCTGTGAGCCCAGGATGATCATCTGCAGCCTCACAGAGGGATACCAAGAGTACCCTCACGTCCCCTCGAAGCCTCGGGTTTCGTATCCCAATTCGTTGGAGTCTTCTTTAAAATCAGATGGACGTCCGCTCCTTCGTGTTATACTAAGAATTACTACTTAGTTCTACTAAGTTTTACCACTTAGTTTCCAGGATCATTGTCTTCTTAACTAAGTTTTACTACTTAGTTCTCTTTCCCATTAAGTTGGATTGGTTAAGTGTCTTTATTCGATTCAAGCTAACTTAACCCTCTTCCCTTATCCTGTTAAACTGGTTAAGTGTTGTCAGTATTCATGTTGACTTAACCCCACCACAAACCAAGTCATACTGGTTAAGTATTTCTTAACCCTACTCATTCATCCTATATTGGTTAAGTGTTCCCTTTTTAACTTAACCTTTCCCACCGGTTTTAACTAAACCTGTTATTAATGGTTAAGTATCATCTCTTCGTGTCTTAGACTTAACCTTATTCATTTATCATATTCTGATGGTTAAGTGTTCAAGTTTACTTAACCCTACGGTCCAACCCAGCTAACATATTAAATTGGCTAAGTGTATTACTTAACCCCAACCTCTAATCTAATTAACATGTTAAATTGGCTAAGTGTATTAACTTTACTTAACCCCACCTTCTAGTCTAGTCAACATGTTAATTTGGCTAAGTATTCCCATGGACTTAACCCTCCCATTCTAGCTTTAACTGTGTTAAGTTGGTTAAGTGTTTCTATGGACTTAACCCTCCCCTTCTTGTTCTAGCTTTAATTAATAAATTAAAGCCGCAACCTCTCACATTAGACAGATATTGCTACGGTTACTGGATGTGCCGGTTGGTTCCGGGCAGGTTTACACCGCAACTCAGTCTAACCTCGGGTTAGGCATATTCATGTTTTCTAAGTTCAAAGGGTTTTCTGATTAATTTCCAAAGCTGGTTTTGAAAGCAACCATCCCGTTCGTCGGATCAGTTAGGGATAGCCAGGGAGGGCAGGAAACTTGTATTTTCCAAACCCAAGCCTAGACACTATCCTCTCTGTCACCCTAGAACCTTCTGGTCTATGTGTTATAAAAAGGGATGTTATCAAAATACTTTTCTTTTGTTTATAAATTGTTAACAATTTATTCCAAAAGCCCATTTCCCCTTTTTAGACAAATTTGGCCTATATTTATTTGTCAAGCCTACTAGTATACTTATATTCTAGGCCCAAGTCCTAACCCAACATGCAGTTTAGGCCATTTCCTATTTCATTGCCGAAACTAGATTAAATATCCTAGTTTATAATTTATGGCCAAAACTTAACCAAGTTACATATTTTGTGGTAAATGAACAATTTAACATTTATGACGAATTCTATAAGTAAATTACTCCTAATTTACTTATTTCATTACTACTCTTTTAATGTACATTGTCACATTTATTATTATGGTCCATTCTCTCTTATTTATCATATTTATATTTTTTGGTATGTAAATTATACCAAATTTAGTGTCGCTAACCATAATTTATTCTAAACATGACAATTGCTCACAATTATGAATAAATTCCAAATTGTGCTAATATACTTATTCCAAATCAACCTTAATTAACCCAATCTTGGTTTAACATCCTAATTCACAATTTATGGCAAAACTAGAATTATTTTTCTAGTTGACATTTTATGTCTAAAATTTAGCTTACTTACTAACGCTAAATTTAATATGTCAAAATCACATATTCCCTAATCCATGTCAAATTTCCCCGTTTTCATTTTAATATGCATGTCATAATACATATTCCAAATTATGCCAATTTCCAAGTTTACAATTACGTTCATATTCATTTCCATGTTTTTCCCCAAATTGCATTCCCACCGTTCGAATAATCGTGATTCAACCTAGATTATAAATAAATCTAGATTCGTAGATAAAAAGGGAATGAATCAAAATGACAAGAAGGAATAATTGGCATAAAAAGGTTTGGATAACAATGCAGGTTCAAGAAGATGGGTAGACCTAACTAAATAGGTAAATTCCCACTGTCTTAAAACCAAAGAATGGGCAAAATAGGTTCAAGAACGTGGGTAGACCTAACTTAATAGGTAAATTCCCACTGTCTTAAAACCAAAGAAAAACCAAGGAACAGGTAGAATAAAAAATTGGGTTTAGACCCAACTTCTCAATCACAAAACTAAAGCAATATTTTCCTAATCATAAATCATGGGTGTCAAAATCACGGTTGTCCTCATTATGTCATAAGTAATAATTTATGTCCAAATCAAAGGTATAGGCCTAGTCAAGGAAATAATCATTGTAGTCACAGTCACAGTCATAGGAAATGTCCATAGTCATATGCGATGTTCATGGTCCAAAAGGGAAAATAATTCCCATAGTCATAAGTCATTGTCATAGGCAATGTTTATATGTCCCAAAATCAAAGGCTTATGTCATAGTCCAAAGGCATATGCTTTCAAAGGCCACAGTTCTATAGTCATAGTCACGGTTACAGTCTTATTTGTCCTTGAATCATAACAGTTCTTAATTCAGTCCAAGAGTATAAACACAGATTCGAAGAGAGAGAGAGAGAGAGATTTGGCATATTCCTTTATTCCTTTAATTTCATGTCACAAATAAAACAAAATATTCAGATCTAGAAATAACCAACTTACAGAAAATAGATCTAGAAAAGAAGGAAAGCGTGGCTATGATTCGTGCGTCGTTGCTTGAAACTTGTTTGAGCTAGCCTTTGAATTCTTCACTTGAAACTTTGATTTGAATCCCTCCTTAAAAGTCTTTTAGCAGCATCTCCTCGTCTTGAATCATATTTTATTTTATTTATTAATTTAATTAAAGAGGAGAGGAAGAGGCCATGAATCTAAACAGCATAAGGATAGAAGAGAGAGGTGCAAAGAGGAATGGAGACTAGGGCTGTTTATATAGCTGCTCAAGACCTTATCGTACACGCAGCGCTGAGTCAGCATTGAACCCAGTTAAGAAAATAGTCCAGGTACGTAGATGAACCTAGCCAAACTTTATCATACACGCAGCGCTGAGTCAGCATTGGGTCCCACAAGCTATTTTGGCGTAGAAATTTGAATTTCGAATGAATTGTTTTGGCGTAGAAGTTTGATTTTCGAACTTTTGAATTTCTGGAATTTATTTAACTGTTTTATTCACATGAAATATTCTTATATGTATACAATTCCTCTAACGACCATTTTACGCGTATATATACGCACAACTTTCATTTTATTTTCAAAATTCAAATGATGTTGCCATATTTCATTGACTGTAGCCTTATCTTGAATTTTATCTTTCGTATACATATATTTTTGTATATATATATTTATATTTCTCATATGTATATATATATATATATATTTTCTTTATTTCCTTATACGTACGTTCTTATCCTTTCAAATTTTGAATTTGTATACGTACATATATTTGCATGTTTAGTTGGCCCTCTCTAAAACAATGATAAAAAATTATGCCGCCGCCGGGGTTCGAACCCCCGACCTCCATGCTACCAATCCAATGCCTTAACCAACTGAGCTACAGAGGCTTTTGTTAATAAGTCTTAGAACAATAATAATTATTGTTCTCTCCTTACCTCTTTTTTTTCATGTTAGTTACAATACTTAAATTAAACAACTGCATCGATCTTTTTCTTTTTCTTTTTCTTTTAAAAATTAATTATACTTTAATTTGAGAATCTTAATGTCGCAGAATTACGGGGTGTTACATTCTCCCCCACTTAAAAGGATTTCGTCCCCGAAATCTTCAAGTTAGGAAGAATGTGTCCTACCATCCAATCACCCATCTACTCAACCATTCAATCACAGGCATTCATTGTCCTTAAAAGATTTCTAATGCTTTCATGTTCATATGCATAGTGTGTGTATATGTCTCTATCTAATGCAAAATTGTAACAACCCGTAAAATCTGGGCCAGTTTAAAATTTTTATTTTGGCCATTTTAGCGAATTTAGATTATTTAAAATGAATTATTTTAAATAATATCGACGTGAAATTTATTTTGAATATAATTCGAACGTATATATTATATACGTCGTCGTTAGAATATATAATAATTATATATAATTATAAAAGGAATAGAAAATGGCGCGGTAGTTCGAAAATTCGATTTCTAATTTCAAATGAATATACAGAATTCAATATAAGTCAGAATTGAACGAAACAAGAAATATTTGAATCTGTATAACTATATCTTTGGAACGAAGTTAACAAACTGAAATTTCATTTTAGAAATGATAAGATATGTCCAGTTGAAAATTAGAAATAGTCGCTGTGGAATTTATATATATTTTTATATATATAAGGCCCTTAAAAATGGCAATTTTGCAAACGACCTCGGATTTCGACGAAACCAGTTTTGTTGGGTCCGTGATGTCAAATTATTGCTAGGTTTCAAATTTCATAATTTTTCGAATCAATATGTGAGCGTGGCAAAGGAAAACGCGTTTGACCAGTTTCAGTTGATTTTAATCGACTGGAAATTGGCCATTTTTCAAACGGTCTCAGAATTCGACGAAACTAGTTTTGTTAGGACCGTATCGTCAATACGAAGCTAGAAATTATTTTTCTGGAATTTTTCTAGTTAGTATGTGGCCCCGGTAATTTGAAATGTGCGTTTAAAATTCAATATAGAGATTTAAATGAAAATTCAAAAGGAAACTGATTGTAACAATCGAATCAGCTTGCGATACATATCCCATTGTGTTCGGAATGGGGGTGAAAAGCTATGGACGACAGGCGGTGGGCCTCGTTTCGAGGTCGTGGATAAAAGTCAACCTTTTTGCGAAATTTAATAATTAAATAAAAAAAAAATATATAAAAATATCCTCCCTCCCTCTATTCTTCTTCCTGGCCCCCCCGAATTCATATACCAGAAATAAAAAAAAAAATATATTAAAAAACGGGGGAACCCTAGAAATTCCCGTCCGCCCTCCTCAATGCGGTAGGCGCCGCCGCCGCTCAAGGCCACCCCGACGGGCGGTGGTTCTCCTCCTCCTCCTCCTATCCTCCAAAACTGCCTTCCCTGACCCTCGAGACCCGCCTAAAATCGACGCCACCGTAGGCCGCACCTATCGGAGATCCCAGCGCCGCCAAGCCTCGTCAGCCCCTTCGCCAGAGCCTCCTGAGCCGCAGCCAACCCTCTCCGACTCCTCCTCCGACACTGCGAGCTCTCCTTCTGCCGAGAAACAGCAGCCGTGAGGTTTTTTTTTTTTTTTTTTTTTTTTTTTTTTTTTTTTTTTTTTTTTTTTTTTCCTTTTCATTGATTTTCCAGTGATTCTAAAACTGATTTTTATTCTCTTTTCTAAAATAAAACCGATTTTATTTTATATTTTAAAACTGAAAATTTATTTTCATTTTAAAATTGAAATAAATGTTTTAAGAGAATAAAGAAAAAGATCGAATTTTTATAAAGAAAAAAAAAGATTAAAACTGAATTTTTAAAAGTATTCAAAACTGATTTTAAAAGCAAAGGTAAAAATCATATTTTTATATGTTGAAAGCAAAGGTAAAAATCATATTTTTATATGTCGAAAGCAAAAGTAAAAATCATATTTTTATATAGTGAATAGCGAAGTAAAAATTCGATTTTTACATGTGTAGAGAATACGGGCGAAAGCGACGGAAGGCGAAGATTTCTATAAGTGAAGTGCCGTGGAGCTAGGATAGCTATTGGTGAGAACTTCTCACTCAAAATTCTTTTTCTAGTTATATATATATACTAGGATGCAGACGGTGCTTAGTAGCACCCGACACAATCGTCCACAGACCATGGACTTGTTTGTTTGGCTGTTTGGTTGTTGATTGTGATATTGGTTTGAAAGTGGTTTGTGGTGTGAAAAATCGAATCGATAAATTGGTTAGGATTAGACGTGCGCCGTTATAAGGCGAAGGAGTAAGGCTAGGTTAGATTCTTACTCCAAATTTTGTGGTTTGCATAACGAATTGATTTGATTGATGTGTGAATGGCGTGGGCCTTCACTAGACCGGGGATAAGGCTAGGCCTCGTCCCGTTTCTAGTATCGTGCCATTATGCCGCCGAAATTTTCTAAAATAAGTTAGAAAAATAAAAATAGCATTTTATTTAACGAATGAACTGAATAGAAATTCATATGTTAAAATAAAATGTGTTATCGTTAAAAATATAATTTTTAACGTGAATGTGAATAAATAAATATTCATTTACAAACCAGACGGTTTGTTTATGTACACCTATTTGAATGACGTTGATTGGGTCGATAAATTTTACACATCGCCTAACTGCACAAATAAAATATGTGTTTGATTGTTTGAAACCCCACACGGGTGTTAGGATGAAATTTGAAGTTCACTCATCCTGATTGATTAAATATGTCGATCGATTGATTGACAGGCTGTTATAAGCGTTGAATATCTATATTTGATGCTTATACAGTGTAGTGCACTTTGGTTGATGGTTGATTATTTTCAATGCTATTATATACTTGTGTTGTATGAAAATCCATATAATTAATTTTATATGGTAATTGATTGGGCCTCATTCCAGTTTTGAAAAAGAAATATTTGAAATAGAATATTTGAAAATAAAGGAATATATGAAGCCGTGTTGATTAGATTGACGCCATTTTGACGTGAACGATATTTATATCGATTTTGAAAACAATTTCGAAATGAATTGAATTGAAAACGAATTCAAAATGAATTGAAAACGATTTCGAAATGAATTGAATTGAAAACGAATTCAAAATGAATTGAAAACGATTTCGAAATGAATTGAATTGAAAACGAATTCAAAATGGATTGAAAACGATTTCGAAATGAATTGAATTGAAAACGAATTCAAATGGAATTGAAAGCGAATTGAAATGAATTCAAATTGAATTGAAATGAATTCAAATTGAATTGAAATTCGAATCGAATAGAAATGAATTTTAAAACGAATTTATAAAGAAGAATTCAATTTTGGCTTTGAATTGAAATAGAAGTTGAAATAGGTTTTGAAACGATTTTAAAACTATTTATATAATTCGTTTTGAATAGAAATCGACGAAATATATATTATATATATTATATATATATAATATAATGGCCTGAATAGAACGCGCCGCGCCGCGGCAGTTCGCGAATTTCGACCATTGACTTCGAATGGACATTACGGGAGATCCGACCGTCGGATTCTCCTAAAACCGGAACCGTTGGGTTCGTATCGAAAAGAGCTTTCTAATGAAAATTAGAAATTTGAAATCTAACGGTTGGATTTGGAGTTACGTCCAAATCAAATTCGAAAAAGGTCGCTGTAAGTGCAGTTCGATGGCCATTGATGGAAATCGACTGTACGGGCCTTGATAAAATTATTAAAAATAGTAATAATTTGTGTAAAATCATGAGAAATGATTTGTGAAAGTTTGGGATGAAAAACTCCATATTTGAAAAGATAAAAATAGATCTTTATCGAAATGAACTAGTTTTGAACTAGAATTATAATTCTATTTATTTTTAAATAAATAAATTGAATTTGAAATGGTTTTGAAAATAACCAAAATTTCCAATGATTGCATTGGAGTGGATTTGAATCGAAATTGTCTTCGGAATATTTCGATGTTGGAATTCGTGATTATACAGGTGTTGTTATGGAAATTTGAAAGATATATATTTATATCGTTATTTCCAATACGACATTTGTTAGTCGTAGAATTCGATATTGAATATAAGCCGATATATTTTCTATTCAGAGCCTTGTATTGAATATCGAATGTGATTTGGGTTTGTCGTGAATGGTGTCTTCACTAACACTGTTCTTGAACCCAGTTGAGAAAAGATTAAATCTTTTTATTTAGATTTAATGAAGTGTACCAATTAAATGATATTTAATTGGAATTGAATTGGTATTGATTTTTGGGTTTATCGTGAACAGTGTTTTAAATAACACTTGTTCTTTAACCCGATAATTAATCGAATGTGATTTGGGTTAGTCGTGAATGGTGTCTTCACTAACACTGTTCTTGAACCCAGTTGAGAAAAGATTAAATCTTTTTATTAAGATTTAATGAAGTGTACCAATTAAATGATATTTAATTGGAATTGAATTGGTATTGATTTTTGGGTTTATCGTGAACAGTGTTTTAAATAACACTTGTTCTTTAACCCGATAATTAATGGAATGTGATTTTGGGTTTATCGTGAATCGTGTTTTAAATGACACTGATTCTTTAACCCAGATAAGGATTAAAACTAAGTGGAGTTTTAATGAATCTTTAATTAGATTGAAAAGATCGAGAATGGAGTATCACCAGTTTTGCTCCAGGCGATAGTTAAATCTTTAATTAGATTTGAACGTGAAATTTAGAAACTAACTGTCGGTTAGCCAAGCAGAATGGTTTTCTGGATATTGATCTGATGTTGGTTTCGGCCTTCGGGGTTAATATTTGGGGAATTATTCTCTTGATTAATTTACGGTTAGTGACTAATGAATTGGAATGAGGCGTATGTTGTGTTTGTGTAACACTTATTTAAAATATACGCGGGTTATTCGGAAAGACCGGGTTCATCCCATTCTGAATAACTGATACGACGATAAGTCGAAGATGAAGACGATGGTCGAAGACCGGAGGTCTTCACGTCGTTTGGGTGATAACTGATGATCTTGATTGGGCTGTACACCCAAGAAGATGGAAACAGTTGGTGATCGTCCAGACGTACTTGGAGATCGATGGATATGCGGGGTACTAGGTGCCTCCGGTTTCGTTCAGGCCCAGAACGGACTTGTAAATGGACTGTGTGTCTGACATTGGATTTCATTCTGTGTGACTGATATCGGTTGCATAGAGTGGTTTGCCTGTGTGGCATGCTAAGATGCAAATGATCAAGGCTTCTGTTGAAAAGCAAAGTCTTGTGGTGATGATCAAAGCACGGCCTTTGTGGCGTAGCTTTGTGTAACGTTTACTTCGCGAGTTTCACACCCGGTATGAACCAAAAACGGGAGAGGACATCAGGGGGGACTTGCGTTTCTTTCTAGCTAGAAGTGGCGTCAGTGGTTTTACACGCCCTGACGAGTTTGACTTATGTGGTTGTTGCGGTTGCGAGGCGCCTCGGTTATATCGGTTTCGGCCGAATGCATTCTGGTCGGCTGACGGACCAGACTTACACCCCATAGGGTGGGGAGACGTATTGTTCAGGCATTATAATCCACTTCGTGTGGACCGGCCCTGACGATCCAAGGTACGGTTGCGGCTGTGCCTGAGACACGGGCTAGAGCGTCTCGAATCGGTTGAGGACTATCTTTTGCCTCGGTTCATAGATGGAAATCCAATTTCCAAATACGTGACACTTGCGATTTTGATTGTATAACTTATATCTGGCGACATAGTGGTATGGGGCATTCATGCCGCCTATGATTGATACTTATGATTTGAAGTTGTTTTATACACTATGCACTTATAATAGTATCAAATGATTTGTTTTAAACGTATCAAGCATGCTTTGGCTGTTATAAGGTAAAAACCCTATCCTCCGGCTTGCGTTGCATTGTGTGATGGGACCTGGGTCTTATAACAGCTTCATTTTTCTTTATTTAGC
This sequence comes from Allium sativum, assembly GCA_030737875.1. NCBI lineage: Eukaryota > Viridiplantae > Streptophyta > Magnoliopsida > Asparagales > Amaryllidaceae > Allium > Allium sativum. The sequence continues at coordinate 19,841,940 of CM060918.1, read as the reverse complement.
ATTGCGCTGTTTGTTTTATGCACTGGTATTCTTGGGAGGAAACCCGTTCCGTGTTATACGGCGTGGTCCCTTGTTTTACCTAATGATTTAAAATAAAGATTAATAACTGTTTTAGTTCTCACACCAGTCCCATGACTGACCTGGAGTTTATTGTTTTAACCTAAACTCTGGGTGCCCTTATTTTGACACGGGCAGCTAGTAGTTTCGGTTTTGCAGATTTATATTCACAGGATCCTGGTTTACAGCTGGAACGATATCCGGAAAGCTTTGTATCCGTATATCTACTTCTAGTCGTGTATTGTATTATTTTCCGCTGCTATGTATTTAAATGTAATTTAAAGCTCTGATATTTCTGTGTAATATTGTTTCATACTCTGTATATTCTTGTAATCTGATGCATTGTTGTAATATACAATGAAATGTTCTTCTGTATGCGTTCTGTTGTGGTTTGTTCTCGAACTATCCGACGCTTTCCTTTACGGGGAAGTTGCGGGTTTTTACACGTGGTATCAGAGCTTTGGTTTACAAAGCTCAGAGAACAAGACACATTAGAAACATACGAAAGAATTCATCAGATATTGGATTAGTAATATCCAATGGAATGACTCGTTAGAGATGGGATCAGTAGTATCCTAGAACGAGTGTGAAGAGTATATTTTTAAAATGAAAACAAAGTTTTGTTTTGAAAATTTAAATCAATTATTCGTATTTGATTATTTATATTGAATGTGGACAATCCAGTATATATAGATTTTGCGTATACGTCTGATCCGCGTGTATTCGAAATTTTAATATACTGGATAGATATAGAATCACACTCTAGTCGCCCGGAGATGATTCAGATGATGAGGCATCATCATCAGTGTTTATATTCGAGCGACGAAAGTGAGATTTCTATATATTTCCTATTGGCTGGTGTGAGAACCAAAACTAATATAGTTGGAATACATTGTTGTGATTTGGCATCAAAACATAAATTTTTGTATATGTATCAAAATTATGAATTTGAGACTCTAATTCACTAATTGATTGATGTTTGTGTTGTTTGTTTATTTGGTTGATAATTGTGAACCATTTAGCCTAGTTGAACCAAATATTGAATTATATTGAAAATTAGTCGCATTTGCTTGCATACATGTATATCTTTTGAACAGGTCATAGTAAGGAGGCTAGAGCCAGAGAATAAAATTTGTTTGCCCGACAAATAGGTACATGTTTACTACATAATTTCCTGTTTTGTTTGGGTGATGATGATTTTGTGAGCCTATTGGCTAGCCGCTTGGCTTTTTCTTTTTCTTTTTGAGATCTGAAGGACCGGGGAAGCTATTTGAAATTCCCCGATGCTCCCGGTGCAGGGGAGGTTATGGCGAAATTTTTCAAAAATTTAGGGTGTTAGCCAAATTTTTGAAATTTTGAAAATTCTCAGAAACTAAAGAGTTGGAGAATGGAAGCCAGATCGAACGTAGAGCTGAATAATCAAACCACTTTCGACTTTGTTCCTTTTCGGGGACGAAAAGTTTTAAGTGGGGGAGATTGTAACAACCCGTAAAATCTGGGCCAGTTTAAAATTTTTATTTTGGCCATTTTAGCGAATTTAGATTATTTAAAATGAATTATTTTAAATAATATCGACGTGAAATTTATTTTGAATATAATTCGAACGTATATATTATATACGTCGTCGTTAGAATATATAATAATTATATATAATTATAAAAGGAATAGAAAATGGCGCGGTAGTTCGAAAATTCGATTTCTAATTTCAAATGAATATACAGAATTCAATATAAGTCAGAATTGAACGAAACAAGAAATATTTGAATCTGTATAACTATATCTTTGGAACGAAGTTAACAAACTGAAATTTCATTTTAGAAATGATAAGATATGTCCAGTTGAAAATTAGAAATAGTCGCTGTGGAATTTATATATATTTTTATATATATAAGGCCCTTAAAAATGGCAATTTTGCAAACGACCTCGGATTTCGACGAAACCAGTTTTGTTGGGTCCGTGATGTCAAATTATTGCTAGGTTTCAAATTTCATAATTTTTCGAATCAATATGTGAGCGTGGCAAAGGAAAACGCGTTTGACCAGTTTCAGTTGATTTTAATCGACTGGAAATTGGCCATTTTTCAAACGGTCTCAGAATTCGACGAAACTAGTTTTGTTAGGACCGTATCGTCAATACGAAGCTAGAAATTATTTTTCTGGAATTTTTCTAGTTAGTATGTGGCCCCGGTAATTTGAAATGTGCGTTTAAAATTCAATATAGAGATTTAAATGAAAATTCAAAAGGAAACTGATTGTAACAATCGAATCAGCTTGCGATACATATCCCATTGTGTTCGGAATGGGGGTGAAAAGCTATGGACGACAGGCGGTGGGCCTCGTTTCGAGGTCGTGGATAAAAGTCAACCTTTTTGCGAAATTTAATAATTAAATAAAAAAAAAATATATAAAAATATCCTCCCTCCCTCTATTCTTCTTCCTGGCCCCCCCGAATTCATATACCAGAAATAAAAAAAAAAAAATATTAAAAAACGGGGGAACCCTAGAAATTCCCGTCCGCCCTCCTCAATGCGGTAGGCGCCGCCGCCGCTCAAGGCCACCCCGACGGGCGGTGGTTCTCCTCCTCCTCCTCCTATCCTCCAAAACTGCCTTCCCTGACCCTCGAGACCCGCCTAAAATCGACGCCACCGTAGGCCGCACCTATCGGAGATCCCAGCGCCGCCAAGCCTCGTCAGCCCCTTCGCCAGAGCCTCCTGAGCCGCAGCCAACCCTCTCCGACTCCTCCTCCGACACTGCGAGCTCTCCTTCTGCCGAGAAACAGCAGCCGTGAGGTTTTTTTTTTTTTTTTTTTTTTTTTTTTTTTTTTTTTTTTTTTTTTTTCCTTTTCATTGATTTTCCAGTGATTCTAAAACTGATTTTTATTCTCTTTTCTAAAATAAAACCGATTTTATTTTATATTTTAAAACTGAAAATTTATTTTCATTTTAAAATTGAAATAAATGTTTTAAGAGAATAAAGAAAAAGATCGAATTTTTATAAAGAAAAAAAAAGATTAAAACTGAATTTTTAAAAGTATTCAAAACTGATTTTAAAAGCAAAGGTAAAAATCATATTTTTATATGTTGAAAGCAAAGGTAAAAATCATATTTTTATATGTCGAAAGCAAAAGTAAAAATCATATTTTTATATAGTGAATAGCGAAGTAAAAATTCGATTTTTACATGTGTAGAGAATACGGGCGAAAGCGACGGAAGGCGAAGATTTCTATAAGTGAAGTGCCGTGGAGCTAGGATAGCTATTGGTGAGAACTTCTCACTCAAAATTCTTTTTCTAGTTATATATATATACTAGGATGCAGACGGTGCTTAGTAGCACCCGACACAATCGTCCACAGACCATGGACTTGTTTGTTTGGCTGTTTGGTTGTTGATTGTGATATTGGTTTGAAAGTGGTTTGTGGTGTGAAAAATCGAATCGATAAATTGGTTAGGATTAGACGTGCGCCGTTATAAGGCGAAGGAGTAAGGCTAGGTTAGATTCTTACTCCAAATTTTGTGGTTTGCATAACGAATTGATTTGATTGATGTGTGAATGGCGTGGGCCTTCACTAGACCGGGGATAAGGCTAGGCCTCGTCCCGTTTCTAGTATCGTGCCATTATGCCGCCGAAATTTTCTAAAATAAGTTAGAAAAATAAAAATAGCATTTTATTTAACGAATGAACTGAATAGAAATTCATATGTTAAAATAAAATGTGTTATCGTTAAAAATATAATTTTTAACGTGAATGTGAATAAATAAATATTCATTTACAAACCAGACGGTTTGTTTATGTACACCTATTTGAATGACGTTGATTGGGTCGATAAATTTTACACATCGCCTAACTGCACAAATAAAATATGTGTTTGATTGTTTGAAACCCCACACGGGTGTTAGGATGAAATTTGAAGTTCACTCATCCTGATTGATTAAATATGTCGATCGATTGATTGACAGGCTGTTATAAGCGTTGAATATCTATATTTGATGCTTATACAGTGTAGTGCACTTTGGTTGATGGTTGATTATTTTCAATGCTATTATATACTTGTGTTGTATGAAAATCCATATAATTAATTTTATATGGTAATTGATTGGGCCTCATTCCAGTTTTGAAAAAGAAATATTTGAAATAGAATATTTGAAAATAAAGGAATATATGAAGCCGTGTTGATTAGATTGACGCCATTTTGACGTGAACGATATTTATATCGATTTTGAAAACAATTTCGAAATGAATTGAATTGAAAACGAATTCAAAATGAATTGAAAACGATTTCGAAATGAATTGAATTGAAAACGAATTCAAAATGAATTGAAAACGATTTCGAAATGAATTGAATTGAAAACGAATTCAAAATGGATTGAAAACGATTTCGAAATGAATTGAATTGAAAACGAATTCAAATGGAATTGAAAGCGAATTGAAATGAATTCAAATTGAATTGAAATGAATTCAAATTGAATTGAAATTCGAATCGAATAGAAATGAATTTTAAAACGAATTTATAAAGAAGAATTCAATTTTGGCTTTGAATTGAAATAGAAGTTGAAATAGGTTTTGAAACGATTTTAAAACTATTTATATAATTCGTTTTGAATAGAAATCGACGAAATATATATTATATATATTATATATATATAATATAATGGCCTGAATAGAACGCGCCGCGCCGCGGCAGTTCGCGAATTTCGACCATTGACTTCGAATGGACATTACGGGAGATCCGACCGTCGGATTCTCCTAAAACCGGAACCGTTGGGTTCGTATCGAAAAGAGCTTTCTAATGAAAATTAGAAATTTGAAATCTAACGGTTGGATTTGGAGTTACGTCCAAATCAAATTCGAAAAAGGTCGCTGTAAGTGCAGTTCGATGGCCATTGATGGAAATCGACTGTACGGGCCTTGATAAAATTATTAAAAATAGTAATAATTTGTGTAAAATCATGAGAAATGATTTGTGAAAGTTTGGGATGAAAAACTCCATATTTGAAAAGATAAAAATAGATCTTTATCGAAATGAACTAGTTTTGAACTAGAATTATAATTCTATTTATTTTTAAATAAATAAATTGAATTTGAAATGGTTTTGAAAATAACCAAAATTTCCAATGATTGCATTGGAGTGGATTTGAATCGAAATTGTCTTCGGAATATTTCGATGTTGGAATTCGTGATTATACAGGTGTTGTTATGGAAATTTGAAAGATATATATTTATATCGTTATTTCCAATACGACATTTGTTAGTCGTAGAATTCGATATTGAATATAAGCCGATATATTTTCTATTCAGAGCCTTGTATTGAATATCGAATGTGATTTGGGTTTGTCGTGAATGGTGTCTTCACTAACACTGTTCTTGAACCCAGTTGAGAAAAGATTAAATCTTTTTATTTAGATTTAATGAAGTGTACCAATTAAATGATATTTAATTGGAATTGAATTGGTATTGATTTTTGGGTTTATCGTGAACAGTGTTTTAAATAACACTTGTTCTTTAACCCGATAATTAATCGAATGTGATTTGGGTTAGTCGTGAATGGTGTCTTCACTAACACTGTTCTTGAACCCAGTTGAGAAAAGATTAAATCTTTTTATTAAGATTTAATGAAGTGTACCAATTAAATGATATTTAATTGGAATTGAATTGGTATTGATTTTTGGGTTTATCGTGAACAGTGTTTTAAATAACACTTGTTCTTTAACCCGATAATTAATGGAATGTGATTTTGGGTTTATCGTGAATCGTGTTTTAAATGACACTGATTCTTTAACCCAGATAAGGATTAAAACTAAGTGGAGTTTTAATGAATCTTTAATTAGATTGAAAAGATCGAGAATGGAGTATCACCAGTTTTGCTCCAGGCGATAGTTAAATCTTTAATTAGATTTGAACGTGAAATTTAGAAACTAACTGTCGGTTAGCCAAGCAGAATGGTTTTCTGGATATTGATCTGATGTTGGTTTCGGCCTTCGGGGTTAATATTTGGGGAATTATTCTCTTGATTAATTTACGGTTAGTGACTAATGAATTGGAATGAGGCGTATGTTGTGTTTGTGTAACACTTATTTAAAATATACGCGGGTTATTCGGAAAGACCGGGTTCATCCCATTCTGAATAACTGATACGACGATAAGTCGAAGATGAAGACGATGGTCGAAGACCGGAGGTCTTCACGTCGTTTGGGTGATAACTGATGATCTTGATTGGGCTGTACACCCAAGAAGATGGAAACAGTTGGTGATCGTCCAGACGTACTTGGAGATCGATGGATATGCGGGGTACTAGGTGCCTCCGGTTTCGTTCAGGCCCAGAACGGACTTGTAAATGGACTGTGTGTCTGACATTGGATTTCATTCTGTGTGACTGATATCGGTTGCATAGAGTGGTTTGCCTGTGTGGCATGCTAAGATGCAAATGATCAAGGCTTCTGTTGAAAAGCAAAGTCTTGTGGTGATGATCAAAGCACGGCCTTTGTGGCGTAGCTTTGTGTAACGTTTACTTCGCGAGTTTCACACCCGGTATGAACCAAAAACGGGAGAGGACATCAGGGGGGACTTGCGTTTCTTTCTAGCTAGAAGTGGCGTCAGTGGTTTTACACGCCCTGACGAGTTTGACTTATGTGGTTGTTGCGGTTGCGAGGCGCCTCGGTTATATCGGTTTCGGCCGAATGCATTCTGGTCGGCTGACGGACCAGACTTACACCCCATAGGGTGGGGAGACGTATTGTTCAGGCATTATAATCCACTTCGTGTGGACCGGCCCTGACGATCCAAGGTACGGTTGCGGCTGTGCCTGAGACACGGGCTAGAGCGTCTCGAATCGGTTGAGGACTATCTTTTGCCTCGGTTCATAGATGGAAATCCAATTTCCAAATACGTGACACTTGCGATTTTGATTGTATAACTTATATCTGGCGACATAGTGGTATGGGGCATTCATGCCGCCTATGATTGATACTTATGATTTGAAGTTGTTTTATACACTATGCACTTATAATAGTATCAAATGATTTGTTTTAAACGTATCAAGCATGCTTTGGCTGTTATAAGGTAAAAACCCTATCCTCCGGCTTGCGTTGCATTGTGTGATGGGACCTGGGTCTTATAACAGCTTCATTTTTCTTTATTTAGCATTGCGCTGTTTGTTTTATGCACTGGTATTCTTGGGAGGAAACCCGTTCCGTGTTATACGGCGTGGTCCCTTGTTTTACCTAATGATTTAAAATAAAGATTAATAACTGTTTTAGTTCTCACACCAGTCCCATGACTGACCTGGAGTTTATTGTTTTAACCTAAACTCTGGGTGCCCTTATTTTGACACGGGCAGCTAGTAGTTTCGGTTTTGCAGATTTATATTCACAGGATCCTGGTTTACAGCTGGAACGATATCCGGAAAGCTTTGTATCCGTATATCTACTTCTAGTCGTGTATTGTATTATTTTCCGCTGCTATGTATTTAAATGTAATTTAAAGCTCTGATATTTCTGTGTAATATTGTTTCATACTCTGTATATTCTTGTAATCTGATGCATTGTTGTAATATACAATGAAATGTTCTTCTGTATGCGTTCTGTTGTGGTTTGTTCTCGAACTATCCGACGCTTTCCTTTACGGGGAAGTTGCGGGTTTTTACAAAAATCAGGCGGTCTACTGATTCAGTTGACCTCCTTAATGCAAATCATGTTAGTGCCATGCGTCCAATCATGCATGCAAACATCCCTAGTCATGTAAATACTACATGCGTGCACAGCCATTCAACCATATGCAACGCCCATATGATATCATATCAAGTTCAACTTATAAACAAATGCATATATGTAAATGCAATATGAGAGCGTCCGAACTTGATCTAGTGCCTAATACATATGCATATGCATCCACGAGCAACCATTTGCAACCACTTGCAACCACTCAACCATAACATGTTTCAAATACATGTTTACATCCATTGGCTTCTACCTAAGGATCGCAGATACGACCTAGAGGATATACTTTGGAAAGAGAGAAACAACTACGCGTAAAGCTCCTAAACAGAGAAATCAAGGATGCACCCTTAAGGAAAAAGGGCATGTTGCTAGTATCTAGCCTTCTTGAGCTTTACTCCACTGTATCTTAACCAATTTATTTTCACGATTGTGAAGTTCCTAATCTCCATTTCCAAAATAAACAGATGTCAATCACGGCGCCAAGTATATGTACTAAGATGATTAGAGGCCTCCCTCTTAGCTTATCCATCACGCCATAACTATGAGAGTCAAAAGATCACTCCGTACTTTTTAGAGTACCTACCACAACTATTCATCTTTCACGCAAACCATCCAAACCGAACTCGACATTCCTCAAGTACAAGCCCCAAAGGCCTAAACCAATATCAGACAAGCATCCAAGGAATATCTTCTCCGAATTTAGACGATCTACGTGAGATGATATAAGCAAACTCGATAGCTATCCTCAAATCCCTACTAACCAAAAACTGGTCGGACCACCAATTGGATTTGAGACTCTAGTGGGATCTTTCTACTATACACGTACTATGGTGCAGAGACTCAACTATGGAAGTGGGTATGAACAATTAAGAAGCGCTGGAACCTAAGGAAATGGTACGAACAGAAAACTAGACTCTTCCAACCGGACCACCTTTCTCCTAGGTGCGCTTGGTGGCGAAAGCATGTACTTGTCCTTCTGAAAATCTCGTCCTTTGTTCTTGCCCTCGTCCTTAATTATATGCCCTATCATACCCGAGTAAAGATACTTCCTCTTGTCTTAGGTTTTATAATCCCTTCCTCCTTTGTGAGCCAAGTCTACATCCATGATTTTCCTCATCCTTGGGTTGTGCTCTTTTGCCAAACTCCTCATCCTTTTCCGTGTGTAACCACATTGGCAAATCTCTCGAAAGCCACCTCCATCGCACGCAAAACCCTATAACCTTGAAAGAAGACTGGCCGTAAGTGAAACAACTACGGCTATAGACGGAAGTCGGGCACTACTTCGCCCTTCGATGAGGTTACCTCCCAGAAAGCTAGGAGCCCCAGAGACTCAAGAAAGAAGGAGACAAGAATTCAAACAGAGGAAGAGGAGACAATGCGTATGGCTTTGGGTAATATGCCTTTAAAACAAATCCTTTCTTTTAAAAATGCTTCTTTAAAAACCTTTTGAAAATAATTTTTCAAATCTTTTATCTGATCCGGTAACCTTCAGCTCTGATACCACGTGTAACACCCCAAGTCCGTTAGTGTCACTCACAAAGGGAATGCACTAAGTTCTGTGGAGCATTTTGGGTAAAAGATGCAGATAAATTACAAGACAGACAAATTATTAAACAGTGGAAAATAGAACTTTGCTTTATTGATAAAATAGTCTGTACAAGATTCTTTTACAATATCAGAGTATCATCTGTCTTTATAAAATAAAGAAGCATGTATATACATTTATATATTCCCCAATGTAGCAAGAGCCAGCCATAGCATCTGGAAGAGAATCCAAAGACAACTTCGTCAAATATTCAAGTTGGGAAAGAGCAACGGTCCAGTCTAATCCTGAGTTATACTATTCCCTCCTCAACTACCTGGGGGGGGGGGGGGGAAACGGAAGAAAAGAAGACGAAAGAAAAACAGAGTCAGACATAAAGCCTGAGTAAGTTCAGTAACTTCTAGCATGTGAACATGGAAAAACAAAACGACATGAATTAACTGAATACAAGATTACACCATGACGATAAGGTCAACAAGATTAGACAAGGTAGTCACAAGGTATGCTAAGATGATTGGATACGCTCTAATACTTTCGCAGCTTCGCTATTTCCTTGTTATACTGGTTTCTATATCTCTGCACCACCAAACTAGTGTTCAACTAGTAACGATAACGTGATCCCAACCCCTGTAGTTTCCATTGTCTTCAGGCATACATTTATTATTTATTACCTAGATCTAGTCTAGGGTTTTCTATCAAGTGCTTCTTAGATTTAACTATAGTTTTACGCTATCTGCTGAACGCTTTTCGAGTTCAGGGTTTATGCCACCTAGTCTAACTAGGGATTACGCTACCTGTCGAACAATGCCCCCAAGTCTAGGACACACTACCTAGAGTGGTATATGCTCCTAGGCTTCCCCACGCATGTATCACGAATCGTCATTGCTTGTCTAGATGCACATGTCCTATAATGTGCGATCCGAGTCCTGTGACAGGGCAAATCAAGGAATACAGAACTCGGTCGGGAGCTTTCAGATATCTGCCGATGCAGATGCTAAGGTCTGTTTTTATTCCAGTGGCTATGGTCCCACTTGACCCCTCCCTCAGCTAATGAAAGGCACACCTTGTAAAATGAGAACTATACGCCGGCCCCCGGTGCCCCACTATCCTATGGCCATCCGCAACCATAACTAGATAGCAAGTATATGGTCTTGTGGAGTTCTCTGCCTTTCCGCTTCACGTATCTCGATTGACTCAAGATGGATGGTAGACGACGAGTTGCTATCACAGGGCTACCGTCTTCTCGCCGAATCACGCTGGTCCATCCTAGTCTTTAGGTTGCCACATATATATTGCAACCAAGGCATACCCTCGGTTCTTCTAACGCAGACCTTAACCTCTGTGAGCCCAGGATGATCATCTGCAGCCTCACAGAGGGATACCAAGAGTACCCTCACGTCCCCTCGAAGCCTCGGGCTTCGTATCCCAATTCGTTGGAGTCTTCTTTAAAATCAGATGGACGTCCGCTCCTTCGTGTTATACTAAGAATTACTACTTAGTTCTACTAAGTTTTACCACTTAGTTTCCAGGATCATTGTCTTCTTAACTAAGTTTTACTACTTAGTTCTCTTTCCCATTAAGTTGGATTGGTTAAGTGTCTTTATTCGATTCAAGCTAACTTAACCCTCTTCCCTTATCCTGTTAAACTGGTTAAGTGTTGTCAGTATTCATGTTGACTTAACCCCACCACAAACCAAGTCATACTGGTTAAGTATTTCTTAACCCTACCCATTCATCCTATATTGGTTAAGTGTTCCCTTTTTAACTTAACCTTTCCCACCGGTTTTAACTAAACCTGTTATTAATGGTTAAGTATCATCTCTTCGTGTCTTAGACTTAACCCTATTCATTTATCATATTCTGATGGTTAAGTGTTCAAGTTTACTTAACCGTACGGTCCAACCCAGCTAACATATTAAATTGGCTAAGTGTATTACTTAACCCCAACCTCTAATCTAATTAACATGTTAAATTGGCTAAGTGTATTAACTTCACTTAACCCCACCTTCTAGTCTAGTCAACATGTTAATTTGGCTAAGTATTCCCATGGACTTAACCCTCCCATTCTAGCTTTAACCGTGTTAAGTTGGTTAAGTGTTTCTATGGACTTAACCCTCCCCTTCTTGTTCTAGCTTTAATTAATAAATTAAAGCCGCAACCTCTCACATTAGACAGATATTGCTACGGTTACTGGATGTGCCGGTTGGTTCCGGGCAGGTTTACACCGCAACTCAGTCTAACCTCGGGTTAGGCATATTCATGTTTTCTAAGTTCAAAGGGTTTTCTGATTAATTTCCAAAGCTGGTTTTGAAAGCAACCATCCCGTTCGTCGGATCAGTTAGGGATAGCCAGGGAGGGCAGGAAACTTGTATTTTCCAAACCCAAGCCTAGACACTATCCTCTCTGTCACCCTAGAACCTTCTGGTCTATGTGTTATAAAAAGGGATGTTATCAAAATACTTTTCTTTTGTTTATAAATTGTTAACAATTTATTCCAAAAGCCCATTTCCCCTTTTTAGACAAATTTGGCCTATATTTATTTGTCAAGCCTACTAGTATACTTATATTCTAGGCCCAAGTCCTAACCCAACATGCAGTTTAGGCCATTTCCTATTTCATTGCCGAAACTAGATTAAATATCCTAGTTTATAATTTATGGCCAAAACTTAACCAAGTTACATATTTTGTGGTAAATGAACAATTTAACATTTATGACGAATTCTATAAGTAAATTACTCCTAATTTACTTATTTCATTACTACTCTTTTAATGTACATTGTCACATTTATTATTATGGTCCATTCTCTCTTATTTATCATATTTATATTTTTTGGTATGTAAATTATACCAAATTTAGTGTCGCTAACCATAATTTATTCTAAACATGACAATTGCTCACAATTATGAATAAATTCAAAATTGTGCTAATATACTTATTCCAAATCAACCTTAATTAACCCAATCTTGGTTTAACATCCTAATTCACAATTTATGGCAAAACTAGAATTATTTTTCTAGTTTACATTTTATGCCTAAAATTTAGCTTACTTACTAACGCTAAATTTAATATGTCAAAATCACATATTCCCTAATCCATGTCAAATTTCCCCGTTTTCATTTTAATATGCATGTCATAATACATATTCCAAATTATGCCAATTTCCAAGTTTACAATTACGTTCATATTCATTTCCATGTTTTTCCCCAAATTGCATTCCCACCGTTCGAATAATCGTGATTCAACCTAGATTATAAATAAATCTAGATTCGTAGATAAAAAGGGAATGAATCAAAATGACAAGAAGGAATAATTGGCATAAAAAGGTTTGGATAACAATGCAGGTTCAAGAAGATGGGTAGACCTAACTAAATAGGTAAATTCCCACTGTCTTAAAACCAAAGAATGGGCAAAATAGGTTCAAGAACGTGGGTAGACCTAACTTAATAGGTAAATTCCCACTGTCTTAAAACCAAAGAAAAACCAAGGAACAGGTAGAATAAAAAATTGGGTTTAGACCCAACTTCTCAATCACAAAACTAAAGCAATATTTTCCTAATCATAAATCATGGGTGTCAAAATCACGGTTGTCCTCATTATGTCATAAGTAATAATTTATGTCCAAATCAAAGGTATAGGCCTAGTCAAGGAAATAATCATTGTAGTCACAGTCACAGTCATAGGAAATGTCCATAGTCATATGCGATGTTCATGGTCCAAAAGGGAAAATAATTCCCATAGTCATAAGTCATTGTCATAGGCAATGTTTATATGTCCCAAAATCAAAGGCTTATGTCATAGTCCAAAGGCATATGCTTTCAAAGGCCACAGTTCTATAGTCATAGTCACGGTTACAGTCTTATTTGTCCTTGAATCATAACAGTTCTTAATTCAGTCCAAGAGTATAAACACAGATTCGAAGAGAGAGAGAGAGAGAGATTTGGCATATTCCTTTATTCCTTTAATTTCATGTCACAAATAAAACAAAATATTCAGATCTAGAAATAACCAACTTACAGAAAATAGATCTAGAAAAGAAGGAAAGCGTGGCTATGATTCGTGCGTCGTTGCTTGAAACTTGTTTGAGCTAGCCTTTGAATTCTTCACTTGAAACTTTGATTTGAATCCCTCCTTAAAAGTCTTTTAGCAGCATCTCCTCGTCTTGAATCATATTTTATTTTATTTATTAATTTAATTAAAGAGGAGAGGAAGAGGCCATGAATCTAAACAGCATAAGGATAGAAGAGAGAGGTGCAAAGAGGAATGGAGACTAGGGCTGTTTATATAGCTGCTCAAGACCTTATCGTACACGCAGCGCTGAGTCAGCATTGAACCCAGTTAAGAAAATAGTCCAGGTACGTAGATGAATCTAGCCAAACCTTATCATACACGCAGCGCTGAGTCAGCATTGGGTCCCACAAGCTATTTTGGCGTAGAAATTTGAATTTCGAATGAATTGTTTTGGCGTAGAAGTTTGATTTTCGAACTTTTGAATTTCTGGAATTTATTTAACTGTTTTATTCACATGAAATATTCTTATATGTATACAATTCCTCTAACGACCATTTTACGCGTATATATATACGCACAACTTTCATTTTATTTTCAAAATTCAAATGATGTTGCCATATTTCATTGACTGTAGCCTTATCTTGAATTTTATCTTTCGTATACATATATTTTTGTATATATATATATATATATATATATTTCTCATATGTATATATATATATATTTTCTTTATTTCCTTATACGTACGTTCTTATCCTTTCAAATTTTGAATTTGTATACGTACATATATTTGCATGTTTAGTTGGCCCTCTCTAAAACAATGATAAAAAATTATGCCGCCGCCGGGGTTCGAACCCCCGACCTCCATGCTACCAATCCAATGCCTTAACCAACTGAGCTACAGAGGCTTTTGTTAATAAGTCTTAGAACAATAATAATTATTGTTCTCTCCTTACCTCTTTTTTTTTTCATGTTAGTTACAATACTTAAATTAAACAACTGCATGGATCTTTTTCTTTTAATTTTTCTTTTAAAAATTAATTATACTTTAATTTGAGAATCTTAATGTCGCAGAATTACGGGGTGTTACAAGACCGAAGGTCAGTTGTTGCCCCAGCCTCGCTCAGTGTAGGAAATAATATCAGAATGTTGGGTCCTTTGTCCATTCGAGCGAGGAGGCCGTTCATTGCTTCCTGCTGATGTTTGAAGAGTTCACCCTGAGATGTCCTCTGATTTCCGAACTCAGACAAGATTTTATCCATGTCGTCCCTAGTGAGGTATTGGGACGTGTCTTCGTGGGAGGAAGCCTCATGGATTTCCCCCGTTGCTGTTGTTCCTGCTGCGTCGGTAGGTAAAGGTTGGGAAGATGAAGCATCTTTCTTCCGCTTCATTGCCATAGTTCGGTTTAGAAATTGTTGAAGGCTTTCGAAGATCATAGGGTATGTCTGTTGTTCCCCTACCTGGCGCGCCTAAGTGAAGATGTCAAAAGTTGGTCACTTGTGACAGTCAACCACTAATCGTGTGTAGAACACACGAATAACAATCACAAAGTACGGAAAAGAAAGTAAAAACAGGGAACACACATAGAATTTTAATAGTGGTTCAGAAAAATCGGTGCATACGTCCACTTTATATATATTGATTTACTTTTGATTACAAGTTTAATCTGTTTTCTTTTTAAAGAAATTGGGAGATGAGAAATATGAACACAAAATCCTTGCGTTTGAGTGGGATGAGAGTTGGCTATTTCTAGAGTTAGCCGTCAGCTCCTCCCTAAAGATCCAGAATCCCCCTTACCCACTTTGGGGAAGGAGGTATTTATTGTTGAATGAGTAGGATGAACTGCGGGACACATGGTTTTCCTCTTTTTTGGAGCTTGGACCCGTGGAGCTCGATCGATTGGAATAGTTGCGGTGGTGGTACACGGTCTACCGTTGAGCAATAGTTCTCTCGATATTTGCGGCGTGCGTGGCACTTGAACTATGGTGCATCAAAAGTAGAGCTTTGGCTGGAAGCGTTGACCACCTTTAATGCCTTGAGAATCGAGCTAAGCGGTGAATGACTTGTCTAGATATTTCAAGGCATATTTCAAGGATATCCGATCAATCCGAATTTTAAGAAGAGATGGACTCGGTAGGCTGGAGAGAGCGATTATGCAGGGAAAAGACGTGCCACTGCTGGAAGGAAATTAAGTCGAGCTGAACCTTTTTTGGACTTTATGGAGTCGTTCGATGGGATCGGTCGATGTTGTATGGCGGTTCTTTTAACATTGGGCTCTGATCCGTCTAGCCTTGACAAGTTTTGCCAAAAAGTTAGTCAACATTATTATCTACAACTGTGTTTGATTCTATGATTATCTCTTATCTATGATTTGCATTTCATTCTGAATTATACAAAAATATTTCAAGAAAGTTATAAGATCCATAAAACACTACTTACTCCTCTCTAGTGTTAGTTTAACTTAAGATCCTTAATCCGCATTCTTAACAGTTATGCATGGAGAATAGAAGTTTCTAATCAAGAAGTCGAATTGGAAGTCTGCACTAGAGTGATCGAGTTACCATTACTAATTAGAAGAAAATTTTTGTATTTGAACAAGCAATTGAAGTTGATATGCATTTGAATGGTATATCATTTAATTACTACTTCCTTATTTTGTTCCTTTTCGAGAATGAAAAGTTCTGAGTAGGGAAGATTGTAACATCCTAGAAATTCTGACCATTTACATATAGAATTAAATTAAATTATTGAATTAAAAATGGTATTAAAACAAAATTTATGATCCAAAAATTATTTTTGATAAACAATTATTTATATTAAGATGAACAGTGATTGATAATAACGGAAACTTTTAAATTGTTTGTACATTTGGACTAGTTCACTTTGTACTATTGTTGATTAAAAAAATTAGCAGTTGAATCCTTGATTTTGTTTTAAAGATTCAGTATACGAATCAATTTGACAATTGATAATAAATTAATGAACGTTTCCAGTTTATTTTTTTATAGGAAAAATTATAATGAAATAGAGTGTCAATGTAACACCCCGCCTCCGCTAGGGTCACTCGCAAAGGAATGCACTAGCTTTAGAGGGGCATTATTGGTAAACATGCATAGAAATATCACAAGACAGAACATATAAAATAGCGAAGTAAAATCGAACTTTCATAAACATGAATACATAAGGTCTAAAGCCTTTTACATCAGAGTACATCAAAACCTGTCTTGCAATAGTAAAGAAGCATAAAGGCTTTTTCATAAATTATTCCCCAAATAAAAACAGTAAAGTAGCCATAGCCAGGAAAAGTCCAAGCCATCCATGATGACCTTCAAGCAGAAGAAGTCCGAACTAAACAGCAGTGTTTCCTCCCTGTAACCTGGGGGGGGGGGGGAAACGGAAGAAAAGAGGCGAAACAAAACGGGTCAGTCAAAAAGACTGAGTAAGCCCTATCTACTATTAGTATAAAAACTAGTAAAGTTAACTGACATGAGAAACTGAGATGAACATAAGCATGATAACAAGATAGGTAAGCTAAATCAAAATAACAGGATGAACTACTGAACTCAGATAAACTAAGATGTCATGATAAATTACGATGTCAAGACAAAACAAGGTATCACATCGTCAGGTTCCTATCAAGTATAATATTCCAAGATATCTATCACGTATAACGTCCCATGGTATCTATCCTGTATATCTGATCTGCACCTACCGTACTAGTATCCCAACTGTATTACGTGTTATCCGTGAATGACCCTTACTCAGAAGTCGTGTAATGGTCCCTGTCAACCTAATATGTCGCATATATAGGTTACTCAACTCATATGTTTCTTTCCATGTATAAGTTCAGTTCTTTGCCGTAGGCTGTACGGGCTTTCCCATGTAAACGGTTTATCCTTGAAGTTGTTTTGGACTGCAGCCCTTGATCTAGTTGTGTTTCCTTACCATGAACTATCGCGCGTCCACTTAGGATTTATGCCACCTAGGACCGCTAGGGATTATGCTACCTAATGAACGTTTCCGTGTCTCGGTTTGGGTTTTGGCCACCTAGGACCACTAGGGATTACGCCACCCGTCAACCGCGCCCTTGATCCCACGTATGTATCGTGAATCGTTTTCCATGTCTAGATGCACATGTTCCCCAATGTGCCATCCGAGTTCCGTGCCAGGGCAAATCAAGAAATACGGAACTCGGTCGGGAGCTTTAAATCGTCTGCCGATGCAGATATCAAGGTCTGTTTTTGTACCCATGGCTATGGTCCCACGTGACCCCTCCCTCAACTACTGAAAGGCAATCCAAGAAAAATCATGTATAAGAACCACTCCACGGCCCCACTATAGCCCACTTTCCTACGGGCCAACCTCACCCATGACTCGATAGCAAGCACATGGTCTGTTGGGGGTTCCCTGCCTTTCCGCACGTACACGATTGACTAAAGATGGTAGGTAGTCGGCGATGTGCTATCCAGGGCAAAAACAAGAATCGTCGACTCCACGCTAATCCATCCCAGTCTTTAGGTTGCTCGCATAGCAACCAAGGCATACTCTTGGTCCTTCTAACGCAGACCTTAACCTCTCATGGGCCTAGTATAATTACCTGGCAGCCCACAGAGGGATCCCAAGAATATCCTCACGTCCCCCGAAGCTTCCACTTCGGCACCCAGTGCGCTGGAGCTTTTATCCAAGTCAGATAACTTGCTCCCCCTCGTATACTAAGCGATGACCTACCGTATCAGGTTACTCATCGTTTTGAGAATTAGTCCTATGTCCTTAGCTAAGAATTATTACTTAGTTACCCTTAACTAAGGTTTACCACTTAGCTTCCTTTCCCGTTATCCTTGATTAACCACGGTTTTCTACCTAGTTCTTCTAGCTAGGGTTTGTCTGTTGGGTTAAGTGTTATCATTCAAGTCCATGACTTAACCCGCCCACGAATCACGTCAAAGATTGGCTAAGTATTTAAGTTCAAGACTTAGTCCCACAAGTTGGTTAAGTGTACCCAGAGGCTCATGACTTAACCCTATCATGTCAAAT
This sequence comes from Allium sativum, assembly GCA_030737875.1. Classification (NCBI taxonomy): domain Eukaryota; kingdom Viridiplantae; phylum Streptophyta; class Magnoliopsida; order Asparagales; family Amaryllidaceae; genus Allium; species Allium sativum. Next base: position 19,823,586 of record CM060918.1, on the reverse strand, counting down.
TGGTCAAGTACTAGCTTACCTTAATCCTATCGGATTATCTTGCTAGATCGATTAAGCATAGATTATCTTAATCCCATCAAATTATCGAGTCGGATTGGTTAAGTATAGGTTGGCTTAACCCCATCCTCTAATCGTACTACAATGGTTAAGTATATTCTAAAAAGGTCTTGTGACTTAACCTTATCAGGTCCGCGTATTAGATTGGTTAAGTGTAAGTTACTTAACCCCATCAAATCATCATGTATAATTGGTTAAGTATAAGTTGCTTAACCCCATTAAATTATCACGTTAAGTTGGTTAAGTATTGGTTACTTAACCTCATTGAATTACCGAGTTTAAATTGGTTAAGTGTTTAACTTAACCCCATCGAATTACCGTGTTTAGATTAGTTAAGTGTGGATTACTTAACCCCATCTACTTACCGTGTCGGATTAGTTATGTGCAAATTACTTAACCCCATCCCCTAATCATCTTGTATGGTTAAGTGTCATTAAGAAAACTTACTGAACCTTGCCAAATTATCATGTTGGATTGATTAAGTGTTGGTTAACTTAATCCCCGTCCACTAGTCGTATAAAAATGGTTAAGCGTCATTAGGCAAATCAAATCACTTAACCTACCCAACCTTGTCATGTTTTGTTAAGTATCATTAGCCTAACCAATTTACTTAACCCATTTACCCATGTCATATTTGGTTAAGAGTCATTAATCAAATTAACTTAACCCTATCATGTGGCATTAATTACTTAATGCACCCCAACCTCTCACATTAGACTTTGTTGTGGTTACTAGTTAAGCCGGTCGGTTCCGGGTAGCTTTACACCACAACTTGGTCTAACCTCGGGTTCAAGCACAACATGACCAACTTCTCACATTGGGTCCTATTGTTTGCAACTACTAGTTAGGCCGGTCGGTTCCGGGTAGTTTTACGTTGCAAACTCAACCCAACCTCGAGTTGGCCACTTTCATGTTTAGTCTAGTGTCATGTTCATAGTCAAGTTTTCAAGCAATTGGGTAGACCTAACTTAATAGGTAAATTCCCAATGGGTAGACCTAACTTAATAGGTAAATTCCCAAGCTTATGTTTTTATGCATACTTACATGTCAACTTCCATGTTATACTTCAAGTCATGTTTTCAAGTATAAACACAGGTCATATTTAACGTTACATGTTGTCATGTTTATACCCATTTACCCAAGTCATATTCATGTCATTATGTTTCCCCATAATGTGACCCCAACGCTTTTTAAACTAGCATATACGTTCACAACAACGTGATGGATTAAAAGAAGAGACTTGGCAAAGGAATGACAAAAATGGGTATTAAGCCACAAGTTAATCATGGTGGCAAATGAGGCACAAATGTGTTCATTAGCTTGCATGTTACATTCTTAAGCCTCAAAAACATGCATCAACCCAAACTTGGTACATAAGCGAATCATGGTGACAAAAGACATGGAATGATGGCTAGAAACTCGCATATATCATCATATAAGGATTATGACTTCATATGCAAGTTGACATAATGATTATGAAGATTCTCATGTTGCATAATGCAACATTTCAACATAAAGGTTGTGGCTTTTAACTCATAAGATCAAGATAATGACTTCATAAACTTGCATAACATGATAGCATGCATCATTCTAATTAATCAAACCCAAACTTTCAACATGAACATTTAACTTCATAGTTAATATCTAAGAGTAGGGAAGGGCTTACATTGCTATGAAGGCCTAAATCGATTAAACTAAAGCTTATGATGAAGCCTATGCATGCCATCACCCAAAAACCCAAAGATGGATGCTCCAAATCACTAAAAACACCATCTTTATGAACAAAGATCAAAGCTTTTGTCTTGAAATCAACTTGAGGGGCTCTCATACTAACATAGGGACTCTCTAATACTCTCATGTTCATGAAACCTCTCATAGAAATGAAGTGGAGGCTAGGATAGTTGAGTGGAGGCCATGAGAGTAGAAATTTTGCCATAGTTTAGTTACATGAGTGAATAATGAGGGTTTAGGGGAGGGTTAGGGGCTTATTTATAGAAGATTAGGCTAGTTAGGACCCTTAGATTAACCCTAGGATAGATCCCAACCCTCAAAAATCGTCACAAGCCTCCAAAACAAGACCAAGGGCCAAAACAGGTGCACCAGGCCAGCCAGGGTCAAGCCAGAAGGCTGTGCAGGTTTCTGGCTCGACACGGGCGCACTTCCCAAGTGCGCCAGTGTATTTTTGTGCTGGCGCACTTCACAAGTGCGCCAGTGCATTCTGGCTTGTTTTCGGTTTTTCTGCCTAACTTCGTTCGTCCATATCTTCTTCATACGGACTCCGATTTACGAAATTTCGGACTCTATTTCGCGTATTTTTCCGAGACGAACGCAATGGCGCAACCCGTTTATCCTGATTCAGATTTTATAATTTAATTCTGCCTTGATTCTTGTCTTAACACATTGCTAAAAATTCGGGTTGTTACATCCTTCCCAACTTAAAGGATTTCATCCCCGAAATCTCCAAGTTAGGAAGAACGTATCCTACCATCCATCATTCATCTACTCACAACATCATCCACAAGCAACCATTGTCCTTAGATGATTTCTAATGCTGTATGAATATATGCAAAACGTTTGTGTACGTGTTCCTTAGCTAATGCTAATGATCAGGCCTGAATAATCTTTCTAATGCAAAATATGTATAGTGCCATGAATCCAACATGTATGCAAATAGTCCTAGTCATATAGATACTATATGCGTGCACAATCATTCATTCATATGCAACAACCGCATGATAATACATTCGATTTCATCCATAAACAAGTATAAATACTCGTGCATATGCAATATGAAATGTGACCGAGTCGAGCTAGAATCTAATGTGTATTCGCGCATCCACGAGCAACCACTTGCAACCATATCAATCATAACATGTTTCAAATACATGTTTACATCCATAGGGTTCTACCTAGGATTCCCTGAAACATGGTCGAGAAGATAAACAAGACAAACTCCTTACGGGGTTTGTAACAGAAAATAGGACCGAGAGGATGTCCAGAAAAGATAGCCTACAAGTAAGCTCTACCGAAAACAGGGATCAAGAATATACTCCCAAAAAGAGATATCATGCGTGTATCTAGTCTTTGACCATCAAAGTCGTATTTCCTTGGGCTTAATCCCATTGTGCCTTGACCGTCTTTTAACTTCGTGATTTCGTAGCTTCTTATTTCTTGTTTGCATAACATGAGCTAGAACTCGTTTCTTCGTCGCCTCTCGTTCCACTTGCACTTATCCTTTTTCTAGAATACTTGGCGCAAACATGCCTGCGTACTCATGATCTTATGCAAGCTTTCCAAAATTCACTAATGAATCTTGGATCTTGTTTATATACTATAAGGTATTCCATGTAGAAGAACTTCTTCTTGAAAGTAAACAGATGTCAACCAGGTTACCAAGCGCACTTACTAGGGTGATTTCCATAACCCATGCATAAGTGAAATAAACCATCCATCTTATCGGCGAACACCACTCGATCGGGCTTCAAATTTCCAATAAAGGCATCACGGGATTCTAAGTAACTAATCATGACCGAACCCAAAAGGTTACACGAGACTCCGAGGGTATTACCAAGGCTAGTCAAGAGTCTAACTACCCTCCTATCAAAACCGAGAGTGGCACCCCTTACTGGATAACCACTTCATCCTTAGAATCCATCCATAGCTTATAAACATAAGCATTATTTCCAAGCTCAACACTTGACATAGACATTCTCAAATCCAAACAAGCCATGAATAAATGGACTGATTCTCCAATAGGACTTTGAGACAAAAATGGGATTCTCTATTACGTTAGTACTTAAGGTGCAGAGACTCAACTATCGAAGCAGACTTAAATGATACGATGATCAAAACAAAGTCCTAACGGGATGATAGAGAAGAAAAGCTAAACCTTTAACAAGATCGTTACCCTCCTTCCGAGGTACCCTAGAAATAAGAGCATACTATTACCCTCCCAATGATCTTGTCCTTGTCCCATAATACTTAACTATCCACCCCGTTTTACCATGCCAAAGGTACTCTCTCGTCATGGGTTTCATTGTTCATCTTTCTCCCTCCTTTGAGGACTAATCCATACCAACCAGTTGCTCATCCTTAAGCTCGTATCCTTTATCCTCTTTCTTACTATCCTTTCTTATAACGCGGCCACTGGTCTCTCGAGAACCACCTCCATCGCATGGAAAGCACTTTCGTAGATAGAAAAGACTAGTCATAGTTAAAACCACTGTGACTACAGATGGAGGAAAGAAAGGAAAAGAGATTCAACTAAGGAAACAAGGATAGTGCTAATGGCCTTTGGGGAATAGCCTTTTTCTTTTAAAAGAAAATTTTCTTGAAAAATGCTTCTTTATAAACGATTTTCAAATAGTTTTCAGAAGGTCTTTAAAAACTTTTGCCCAGTCTGGTAACCTTCTGCTCTGATACCAAATGTAACACCCCGCCTCCGCTAGGGTCACTCGCAAAGGAATGCACTAGCTTTAAAGGGGCATTATTGGTAAACATGCACAGAAATATCACAAGACAGAACATATAAAATAGCGGAAGTAAAATCGAACTTTCATAAACATGAATACATAAGGTCTAAAGCCTTTTACATCAGAGTACATCAAAACCTGTCTTGCAATAGTAAAGAAGCATAAAGGTTTTTTCATAAATTATTCCCCAAATAAAAACAGTAAAGTAGCCATAGCCAGGAAAAGTCCAAGCCATCCATGATGACCTTCAAGCAGAAGAAGTCCGAACTAAACAACAGTGTTTCCTCCCTGTAACCTGGGGGGGGGGGGGGGAACGGAAGAAAAGAGGCGAAACAAAACGGGTCAGTCAAAAAGACTGAGTAAGCCCTATCTACTATTAGTATAAAAACTAGTAAAGTTAACTGACATGAGAAACTGAGATGAACATAAGCATGATAACAAGATAGGTAAGCTAAATCAAAATAACAGGATGAACTACTGAACTCAGATAAACTAAGATGTCATGATAAATTACGATGTCAAGACAAAACAAGGTATCACATCGTCAGGTTCCTATCAAGTATAATATTCCAAGATATCTATCACGTATAACGTCCCATGGTATCTATCCTGTATATCTGCTCTGCACCTACCGTACTAGTATCCCAACTGTATTACGTGTTATCCGTGAATGACCCTTACTCAGAAGTCGTGTAATGGTCCCTGTCAACCTAATATGCCGCATATATAGGTTACTCAACTCATATGTTTCTTTCCATGTATAAGTTCAGCTCTTTGCCGTAGGCTGTACGGGCTTTCCCATGTAAACGGTTTATCCTTGAAGTTGTTTTGGACTGCAACCCTTGATCTAGTTGTGTTTCCTTACCATGAACTATCGCGCGTCCACTTAGGATTTATGCCACCTAGGACCGCTAGGGATTATGCTACCTAATGAACGTTTCCGTGTCTCGGTTTGGGTTTTGGCCACCTAGGACCACTAGGGATTACGCCACCCGTCAACCGCGCCCTTGATCCCACGTATGTATCGTGAATCGTTTTCCATGTCTAGATGCACATGTTCCCCAATGTGCCATTCGAGTTCCGTGCCAGGGCAAATCAAGAAATACGAAACTCGGTCGGGAGCTTTAAATCGTCTGCCGATGCAGATATCAAGGTCTGTTTTTGTACCCGTGGCTATGGTCCCACGTGGCCCCTCCCTCAACTACTGAAAGGCAATCCAAGAAAAATCATGTATAAGAACCACTCCACGGCCCCACTATAGCCCACTTTCCTACGGGCCAACCTCACCCATGACTCGATAGCAAGCACATGGTCTGTTGGGGGTTCCCTGCCTTTCCGCACGTATACGATTGACTAAAGATGGTAGGTAGTCGGCGATGTGCTATCCAGGGCAAAAACAAGAATCGTTGACTCCACGCTAATCCATCCCAGTCTTTAGGTTGCTCGCATAGCAACCAAGGCATACTCTTGGTCCTTCTAACGCAGACCTTAACCTCTCATGGGCCTAGTATAATTACCTGGCAGCCCACAGAGGGATCCCAAGAATATCCTCACGTCCCCCGAAGCTTCCACTTCGGCACCCAGTGCGCTGGAGCTTTTATCCAAGTCAGATAACTTACTCCCCCTCGTATACTAAGCGATGACCTACCGTATCAGGTTACTCATCGTTTTGAGAATTAGTCCTATGTACTTAGCTAAGAATTATTACTTAGTTACCCTTAACTAAGGTTTACCACTTAGCTTCCTTTCCCGTTATCCTTGATTAACCACGGTTTTCTACCTAGTTCTTCTAGCTAGGGTTTGTCTGTTGGGTTAAGTGTTATCATTCAAGTCCATGACTTAACCCGCCCATGAATCACGTCAAAGATTGGCTAAGTATTTAAGTTCAAGACTTAGTCCCACAAGTTGGTTAAGTGTACCCAGAGGCTCATGACTTAACCCTATCATGTCAAATTGGTCAAGTACTAGCTTACCTTAATCCTATCGGATTATCTTGCTAGATCGATTAAGCATAGATTATCTTAATCCCATCAAATTATCGAGTCGGATTGGTTAAGTATAGGTTGGCTTAACCCCATCCTCTAATCGTACTACAATGGTTAAGTATATTCTAAAAAGGTCTTGTGACTTAACCTTATCAGGTCCGCGTATTAGATTGGTTAAGTGTAAGTTACTTAACCCCACCAAATCATCATGTATAATTGGTTAAGTATAAGTTGCTTAACCCCATTAAATTATCACGTTAAGTTGGTTAAGTATTGGTTACTTAACCTCATTGAATTACCGAGTTTAAATTGGTTAAGTGTTTAACTTAACCCCATCGAATTACCGTGTTTAGATTAGTTAAGTGTGGATTACTTAACCCCATCTAATTACCGTGTCGGATTAGTTAGGTGCAAATTACTTAACCCCATCCCCTAATCATCTTGTATGGTTAAGTGTCATTAAGATAACTTACTGAACCTTGCCAAATTATCATGTTGGATTGATTAAGTGTTGGTTAACTTAATCCCCGTCCACTAGTCGTATAAAAATGGTTAAGCGTCATTAGGCAAATCAAATCACTTAACCTACCCAACCTTGTCATGTTTTGTTAAGTATCATTAGCCTAACCAATTTACTTAACCCATTTACCCATGTCATATTTGGTTAAGAGTCATTAATCAAATTAACTTAACCCTATCATGTGGCATTAATTACTTAATGCACCCCAACCTCTCACATTAGACTTTGTTGTGGTTACTAGTTAAGCCGGTCGGTTCCGGGTAGCTTTACACCACAACTTGGTCTAACCTCGGGTTCAAGCACAACATGACCAACTTCTCACATTGGGTCCTATTGTTTGCAACTACTAGTTAGGCCGGTCGGTTCCGAGTAGTTTTACGTTGCAAACTCAACCCAACCTCGAGTTGGCCACTTTCATGTTTAGTCTAGTGTCATGTTCATAGTCAAGTTTTCAAGCAATTGGGTAGACCTAACTTAATAGGTAAATTCCCAATGGGTAGACCTAACTTAATAGGTAAATTCCCAAGCTTATGTTTTTATGCATACTTACATGTCAACTTCCATGTTATACTTCAAGTCATGTTTTCAAGTATAAACACAGGTCATATTTAACGTTACATGTTGTCATGTTTATACCCATTTACCCAAGTCATATTCATGTCATTATGTTTCCCCATAATGTGACCCCAACGCTTTTTAAACTAGCATATACGTTCGCAACAACGTGATGGATTAAAAGAAGAGACTTGGCAAAGGAATGACAAAAATGGGTATTAAGCCACAAGTTAATCATGGTGGCAAATGAGGCACAAATGTGTTCATTAGCTTGCATGTTACATTCTTAAGCCTCAAAAACATGCATCAACCCAAACTTGGTACATAAGCGAATCATGGTGACAAAAGACATGGAATGATGGCTAGAAACTCGCATATATCATCATATAAGGATTATGACTTCATATGCAAGTTGACATAATGATTATGAAGATTCTCATGTTGCATAATGCAACATTTCAACATAAAGGTTGTGGCTTTTAACTCATAAGATCAAGATAATGACTTCATAAACTTGCATAACATGATAGCATGCATCATTCTAATTAATCAAACCCAAACTTTCAACATGAACATTTAACTTCATAGTTAATATCTAAGAGTAGGGAAGGGCTTACATTGCTATGAAGGCCTAAATCGATTAAACTAAAGCTTATGATGAAGCCTATGCATGCCATCACCCAAAAACCCAAAGATGGATGCTCCAAATCACTAAAAACACCATCTTTATGAACAAAGATCAAAGCTTTTGTCTTGAAATCAACTTGAGGGGCTCTCATACTAACATAGGGACTCTCTAATACTCTCATGTTCATGAAACCTCTCATAGAAATGAAGTGGAGGCTAGGATAGTTGAGTGGAGGCCATGAGAGTAGAAATTTTGCCATAGTTTAGTTACATGAGTGAATAATGAGGGTTTAGGGGAGGGTTAGGGGCTTATTTATAGAAGATTAGGCTAGTTAGGACCCTTAGATTAACCCTAGGATAGATCCCAGCCCTCAAAAATCGTCACAAGCCTCCAAAACAAGACCAAGGGCCAAAACAGGTGCACCAGGCCAGCCAGGGTCAAGCCAGAAGGCTGTGCAGGTTTCTGGCTCGACACGGGCGCACTTCCCAAGTGCGACAGTGTATTTTTGTGCTGGCGCACTTCACAAGTGCGCCAGTGCATTCTGGCTTGTTTTCGGTTTTTCTGCCTAACTTCGTTCGTCCATATCTTCTTCATACGGACTCCGATTTACGAAATTTCGGACTCTATTTCGCGTATTTTTCCGAGACGAACGCAATGGCGCAACCCGTTTATCCTGATTCAGATTTTATAATTTAATTCTGCCTTGATTCTTGTCTTAACACGTTGCTAAAAATTCAGGTTGTTACAGTCAATGATGTATAACGTATGCTTTAACTATCGCAGTTAATGAAAACTAATGTTAACATTAATAATAAATTAAATTATGTGTGTTCATTTTTAAATATAAGTATAATTTTATAAAATTAAATCTAAATCTTGAAACAATATTTTATCTTCATTAAATAATAGATGTAAATGTTATTGAAACGATTTTTACGTTAAACTTAAAAACTTTAATTTTGAGTAAGAAATAAATGTTGGTTACACCGACACTTCGTGCCTAGTCCGCCATTTTATTACCTTCATAACCTACCATATGCGAAGAGACCCCAGTGAGAAATAAATCACGTACCTTTCTCAATTTCCTTCCTCATTCTTTTCTCTTCTCTGTAATAATCCTGTCAACTATTATATCTTCTTCCTCATCTCCAAGAAAAGCCCAAAACCTAGAACCCTAATCTATTTTCTCGTTTAATCTTGTCTCTTGTCATTTCTTATCCTTTTTCTCAGAATTAGCTACAACCTCCATTTTCTACCTCTCAAATTCAAAAAATCCTAAACCTAAATTCCTTTCTACCTTCATCTCCTCTTCTTTCCCCCCCCTTTAATAGCCACCACTAGACCTGTGACATATACTAGTCTCGACCAAGACCTCCTAGCCCCAAACCTAAGCTTAAACCTAGAAACCCTAACTCTTATACCTCAAAAATCCATGTTTTAGTTTCTATGTTTTAATGATTTTTTCCTTTAATTCCTGTGACTATAACTTCCTATAAAATGCTCCAATTTAACCTTTTCTTTTTTTCAGATTCAGTAAGATTTAGTTGGCTATATTTTTTGTTTTGATCATTTTTTCAAATTTTGAGTTTTTCTTTGTCAAAAATGCAAATCATTCAGAACCATTTTCAGTCCCAGGTTTTTAGGTCTAAAAATGCTCTTCTGTGTTTCATCCATATCACTGTCGACTATATTAAAAGTCGAATTTTCTTTTTTTATTTGGTAGATAATATAATTTTCAAAAACTTTTATTTTGATTGCTTTTTCGAACTCAGTGAATAACATATCCGAAAATTAGTTTCAAAATGACCCCTTTTTTGTGGTGTTTTTGGTAAATTCTATGAAAATCAAAACTTATCTTCCCTAGCCTAAATCCTATTGCGCTCTTCTCTTTTCTAAAAAAACATATAAAGGAAACTTGTTTGCTGCTGAAGGTTTGCCGCTTCCCTGTGTGTTTGCATCCATCCACTTGTCGTTTTCGTTTTCTCTTTACCACGAAAGGTTAGTATCTCACTCACGGCTAATATTTGATTTCATTTTAGTTGATTATCACATGAATGTTGCAATGAGATTATTATGGTTAAAAAAATTGGGTTGTTAGTTGTTTATTACATGGCGTTAAATAAATTATTACATGTACGGTTAGTTGTCATTCACATAATTTGTTGGCAGTAAATTACACAAAATATTAGTTGTTGTTTACAAGAAATATGGGTTGTTAGCTCATGAAACGACAGTGTTAGTTTACATGAAATAATATTTGTAATTCAACTAAAATAATAAATGGTTGATTCATATATTTATTTTTTATTGTTAATCCTTATGTTATGTTTATATATATGTGTGTTATTTAGATTGTCCATTCATTTGACACCATTCTACTTATCACATTGCAAGTTCTCGACCATATACTGTATATGAAACCATTGTGAAATTGAATTGGGATATGTGTTGAAACTAATAAAACTTGATAATTTAAATTAGATTGTTAATTCAACTTAACTAAAGTGAATAATTATATTAAACCGATAAACTAAATAAGTTTATGAAAATCGTTTAGAATTGGAATATAACCGTATGTTTGAAATTTGACCAGTTTAAGTTTTGAGTTGATTTGAAATTGAAATTCCAAAACCAAATTGATGTTATGTCGAAAATTGGATATTTGGATTGGATTGAACTATAAAATATTTAAATTTTGTATTATTTTATGTTAACTATTTCATTAATGTAATTTCTCTTTTACTATTTATTTTCATACTACTATTTATATGTTGTAACAATTTCACTTAAGTTATTTTTATATTAAATTTAACTATTTATATTTCATAACTTCGCATTAAGATAAATTGTGATATGGAAATTAGGAAAAAAATATTAAAATTTGAGTTTTGAAAGTAAACTATCCTTAGATACGAGAATTTGAACATTTGAATCCAATAATTGAAGTTGAATCTGGATTTGTATTTAACTTTGCATATTGAATTGATTTGGAAAAAATGATAACAAAAATCAATGTTTGAATTGAACCAATTTATGACATGAAATACGATGTTACTTATTGTTAGCCTACTTTGTGAACTAGGCAACACAAAGTCAAGATATCAGATATTGAAGAGCATTTTTAATTAGAAGACTTCGGTTCGGATCGGAGAAGACACTACAGCCTCGATCGGGCAGCTGCAATCGTTCGGGTCAGGTCAGAGCAACGTATCGGTTCGGGTCGGATAGAATCTTCTGTTCGGATCGGTGAACTGCTGCTGAGGAAATTGGTAAGGCATAGCTATTCGGATCGGAGGACAATATAATCTCAATCGGATCGGAAAGCCACCTGGTTGCCACGGAAATAGATCAGAGCGAAGCAAATTAAAGAGGAGAGAGCGCTGCCACCAAGCCAATCCGGGTCGGATCGGGTATCCCGATCCGAACCCCTTATATATGTGTCTCTGATCCGAGCCCATTTTCCATATCATTCTCCTGCAAAAGCGCCTGGATATACGGATCGGCTGTGACCAGTTCCTACTCATAACGTTCATTACTCTGATGCGTTGTCAACACAATAATTCATCCGAACCCGAAGCTAATGGGATGGACGACACGTGGCCCCGACCCGTATCGAGTTTTGAGCAAATTCACACCTATAAATACCCCGTCTGGAGACAAAGAAAAGGATCTTTTTTCGGGCACTTGGAGAGTTCAACTACCTTCATAACTCGAATTCCAGCACTCCCGGAAAATCCAAATCTTCTTTCATTATTTATTTTCAAACAATTGAGAGATTGTGAGTGAATTGTGAGAGAGATCTAGTGAGAATTTCATTGTATTTGCAACTGAATCATTGAAAATAGTGAAAAACAAGTGGACGTAGGCATTTCTTCGCCGAACCACTATAAATCTTGTGTGTTCATTTTTATTTTTATCTCATTTCATTTTTGCTTTTAATCAATTTGGGTGTTGGAACCACTTTTTGGTCTAACATTTTGGTGCTTTCACTGAGAATCCTCATCTAAATTCTTTATTTTCCGGGATTTCTTTCTACTTTTTGGACCGTTGAGTTCAAAGAAGTTAATCCTTAAGTTTCTCTGCTCTTTTATATTTGTTGAAGTGATTGTCAAAGAGTCATGGACAAAGGAAAAGGCAAAGAAATTCAGTCTGTTCGAGGAAATGGAGCTGGCAAAGATCATCAAAATGCGGTTGTAACAAGGTCTCGGGGGCAGAGTTCAGCAGCAGGAAGAACCAATGCAGGAAATCCGAGCCGCCAGCAGGGGGAGAGCTCCGATCCGATCCGGGTAGGAGATTCTGAAGCAGTGTATTCCCCCAATCTGAACCGACCCGAGCAGCTTGCCACGTACCGATCCGACCAGGCCCCCCAGCTCCGAACCGACCCGACCTCCTACCTCCGATCCGACCCGATGCTTGGTGAAGCTGGAACCTCTACTCGAGTCCCTACGAATGCTCCAATTCCAGCCACCAGGGTTGGTGATCAGGTCAATCCATCTGCGCCCATCACTTAAGGAGATTTCTCGCGCTTGCTTGACATGCTTGAGAGCACAAGGGAGGCTATGAAGGTTCACGAGCGAACTAATCTCATGATGCAGGAAAATAGAGGCTCATGAGTTGAGAGATTAGTGAACTCCGTCGACAGAGAACTCCATCACCGGTTCGTCACACACCAGTGGATCAATCTTCATCTTCCGAGGAAGAGCGGCCCCGTGAACGAAGGCCGCTCGAACGACTTCAGAACGTGGAGCAGCTGACATTTGGATCTTTGGGATCTCGTGAGGATATTGCACGAGCGCTAGGAAACAATGACCCCACTCGAGGGCAAAGACTCCAATCCCCTCCTCCCAAGATCGACCGGGAGCGCAGGGCACGGAATCGAGCAGAGGCAGCTCGAAGAAGAAGGGCATCTCCTGAACAAGAGCCCAGAAGGAGCTCGAATACTAGGGCCAGGGAACCTGAGCGGCCCCTAACTAATGCTGACGTGTAGGCAATGGTTCGCCAGATCATGTCCGAGAGTCGGAACTATACAAATGAGGATTATGGCATCGAACGAAGCCATACTCCCTTCACCGATGATATCCTCGACTTCCAATTTCCCCGACGCTTTAACTTGCCACAGATGGACAAATACAACGGAAGGACTGATCCGGGACAGCATTTAATGCGATACTCGTGGCTCATGAATGCTGCTGCTGCCCCTGATGAAGTGAAGTGCAAAGCATTCCCAATCTACTTAGAAGATGTGGCGCTGTTCTGGTTTACCCGACTTCCTCCTCGTTCGATTTCGAATTATAAGGAAATAAGCGAGCGTTTCATGAACCAGTTCCGACTCCATGCCCGAAAGTCCAAAAGTGTTATTGAATTATCGAGAATCAAACAGGCACCAGGAGAGTCTTTGAGGGCATATCTTGACCGTTTTAACCAAGCTGTGACTGAGGTCAGTGACCCGCATGAGCCCACTATTCTGATGGCATTGAAGGAAGGAGTTGATCCTGAATCTGAGTTTGGAGATTACCTTTCTGGGAAAACACCCTCCACAAGGGAGATATTCTACGAAAAAGCTGATATTTATCTAAGGCGAGAGGAGGCCAGGGCAAACCGAAAGAGAAAGTCTGAGACGGCTTCAAAGGAGAATGTGCAGAGTAATATCGCCGTGAAGCAGTCTGGGGAAAGTTCTGGCAAGGTTGAAGTAAATGTAGGAAATAAGGGCGGAAACAGCAATGCTGGAAGCGGGGGAAACAACAACAATAACCGTAATCCGAACGGTAACAGAAGAAACAGAAATAGGGGAAGTGACCCTAACAAAAGACCCCGATTCCAGAACTACGAGAATTATACACCATTGAACGACACCCTGGAAAATATTTACCTGGATACGTACAATGTGTTACAGTACAAAAGACCGCCACCTCGTGATTCGACCGAGAAAGAGATGGCGACAGGGAAATTTTGTTTGTTTCATGGAACTCACGGTCATTCAACCAATGAATGTCGGCATTTGAGGGATGTGATTGAGAAACTGCTGCGTGAAGGGAAGTTGGATGAGTACAAGGTTGCCCCGAGGGACAGGGGGCAAGGAGAGCAGGCTCCAAAACAGATTCTACCTGCTCCCAAGCCTACAGCGCAGCAGAAAGGTAAAGGAATTGTTATCAACTCCATAGTAGGCGGACCTCACCCAGCAATCCGAAGTTTCAGATCAATGGATCAATATGTAAATGCTGCCAAGCATCTAGACGTGAATGAAGGTGATGATTTGGAAGATATCACCCCCATAAAACAACATAAGACCATGTTTGACGACGTGGTATTTCGCAGCCGAGACAATACTGGGATCCAATCACCCACCGATGATCCGTTGGTTATTACTACCACCATTGGGCCGGCCTTGGTCCATAAGGTATTAGTAGACAACGGAAGTTCCGTTAATATTTTGTTCAAGAAGTCATTTGATCAGATGAAGCTTGAATCTGAAGACTTGAAGCCATGTGAAGGATGGATCAGAGGCTTCAACGGGGCGTCGACAGCCGCCATGGGATACATAGAATTGCCCGTGACCCTGGGGCAAGGAGAACGTAGAAGAGTGCGGATGCTTCAATTCGTAGTATTGGACGTAGATTCGCCTTATAATGCATTTTTGGGGGGGCCTGCCCTTGCTGAATTCAGAGTTTGTATCGCCCCTTGGTGCTTGTTACTTAAGTTCCCAACCAAAGCCGGAACTGGAGTAATGAGAGGGGATCAAGTTTCCGGACGGGCCTGCTACGTGGCCGAATTAAAGATGTTGATGAAAGGACTTAACGTTGAGAGTAAAGATGCCACGTCCCCCTCAAAGGGGGGCTCGGCATAGCAATTAGAGAGATTGACCCCAGAGGAGTTGCCCAAAGGAACGCCCGAAGACCTGGATCCCAGAAAAGATGAGGAACCAGAGGCTAGGAATGCAACTCCTAATGAAGCGACAGTGGAAATTCCTATTGATAAAGCTGATCCGACAAAAGTTTTGAAGATTGGTTCTCAATTGGATCCACGTCGAGCTAAAGAACTAACAGACTTCTTGAAGGCAAACTTAGATGTGTTTGCCTGGACCCATGCTGACATGTATGGGATATTGCCATCCATTATAAGTCACAAATTGAATGTAAATCCGAAGCATCCGCCTGTGAAGCAAAAGAGACGCATGCTGGGCCCAGAGAGGTCGGCTGCTCTCAAAGAGGAAGTAGAGAAGTTGAAGCAGAATGGATTTATTCGAGATTCGACTTATCCCGACTGGATATCGAATCCCGTCTTAGTAAAGAAGCCAAACGGAAAGTGGCGGACTTGCATTGACTTTTCAGATTTAAACAAAGCTTGCCCGAAAGATAGTTTCCCACTTCCCAGGATTGACCAGCTTGTAGACTCGACAGCAGGTCATGAACTTCTCTCTTTCATGGACGCATATTCTGGATACAACCAAATTCCTATGCACGTACCAGACCAAGAACATACGAGCTTCATTACGAATTTGGGGTTATATTGTTATGTTGTAATGCCATTCGGATTGAAAAACGCTGGAGCTACTTATCAGCGCTTGGTGAACATAATGTTTTATAATCAAATAGGAAAAACTATGGAAGTTTATGTGGATGATATGCTTGTCAAATCAAAGCAGTCCTCCAACCATACGCAAGACTTGGCGGAAATGTTTGGTATCCTGCGAAAGTACCGGATGAAATTGAATCCTCTGAAATGCTCATTTGGAGTGGCATCGGGAAAGTTCCTTGGCTTCATTGTAAGTTCCTGAGGAATTGAAATCAACCCTAGCTAGATAGCAGCGATTAGAAATATCGAAGAGCCGAGGAGAATTAAAGACGTCCAAAGTCTTGCAGGGAAAGTAGCGGCGCTGAGTAGATTCATCTCCAAAGCCACAGATAAATGTGTTCCGTTTTTTGATTTGCTTAAAAGAGGAAAGAAGAACTTCGAGTGGACTCCGGATTGTGTTGAGGCCTTTCGAAATCTGTTGGAATTGCTAGAGAAACCGCCGATTTTATCAAAGCCTGTAGATCACGAAGAATTGTTTGTTTACTTGGCAGTCTCGACTCACGCTGTCAGCACAGCCCTGGTTCGAGAAGGAGACAAAGTACAAAGGCCAGTGTATTATGTAAGCAAGAAATTAGCAGCGGCAGAGCGCAACTACCCAAAAATTGAGAAGCTTGCTTACAGTCTCCTGATCGCATCCCGAAAACTTCGTCACTATTTCCAAGCCCATCCAATAACCATATACACCGACCAGCCCTTAAGGCAGGTGTTGCAGAGACCCGAAGCATCGGGAAGGTTGATCAAATGGAACATAGAACTAAGTCAGTTTGATTTGAATTTTCAACCACCAAAGTCAATCAGGGGGCAAGCTCTAGCAGACTTTATTGCGGAATTCACCATTCCAGAGGAGGAAGTAATCAATGACAGAGTGGTTAAGTCCGAGGATGAGCTAAAAATAAATCCATGGAAACTATATACAGATGGAGCCAAGAACGACCGAAGGTCCGGAGCTGGAATCGTCTTAGTTACTCCCGAAGGACGGTCGTTATATTATGCCTTGCGATTAGAATTTTCGGCGACTAACAATGACTCTGAATATGAAGCCCTGATTGCCGGGCTGAAGCTTGCTAAAGACCTCGGAGTAAAAATGTTAGACATATTCTATGACTCTAAAATTGTTGTTTGCCAAGTGCGAGAGGAATTTGTGGCTCGAGGACCTCGACTTATCGCCTACCTCAAGAAAGTGAAAGAGCTATTGAATAGCTTAGAGCGGTACAACATAACACACATTCCCAGAGTTGAAAACCAGAAAGCGGATAGACTGGCAAAGATGGCTAGTTCCGACAATCCAGAAGAGACTGAAATAATTCCAATTGAAACGTTGGAGTCGCCAAGCTTTGAGTCAATGGAAATTGAATTCGCTTTTGAAGCGGAACCAGAGAAGGAGTCGTGGATGACTCCAATTAAGAATTTCCTTAAGAATGGGACACTCCCATCGAAGAAGAGTGAGAAAAGAGCTGTAGTTCGCAAAGCTACCAGATATGTCATACAAGATGATACTCTCTATAGGCAAGGATTTTCTATGCCCCTGTTACGATGTATAGCACACGACGACATCAAGCGTGTACTAAGAGAAGTACACGAAGGTGAGTGTGGAGATCATACAGGAGGTCAAACTTTAGCAAAGAAGATATTGCGGTACGGATACTTCTGGCCTACGATCAATAAAGATGCAGCTGATTATTCACGATGCTGCGATAAGTGCCAGAGATTCGCCAAAATCCCCAGGGCACCGTCGACCCAACTTAAATCAATGGTGAGTCCTTGGCCATTTGCCACGTGGGGAATTGATATCATTGGAGTTCTACCAATTGCTAAAGGAGGAGCTAAGTATGCAATAGTGGCCGTGGACTATTTTACGAAGTGGGTGGAAGTTGAGCCCTTGACCAAGATCACGGCAAGAAAGGTGATAAGTTTTGTGGTCAGAAATATCATATGCCGGTTCGGGATCCCAAGGACGATTATAACTGACAACGGAACCCAATTTGATAGTACTGAATTCAGAAATTTCTGCCAGAAGTATAAGATAGACAAACGATATACTGCAGTTTCCTATCCGCAATCGAATGGGCAAGTAGAGGCAATAAACAAAGTAATAAAATCCATCCTCAAGAAACGATTAGAGCGTGCAAAGGCAAAATGGGTTGATGAATTGCCCCTATCTTTGTGGGCATATCGAACAACATTTAAAACGGCCACCGGTCATACCCCTTTCTCTCTCTCCTTTGGCTCAGAAGCTGTAATTCCAGTTGAACTAGAAGTTCCTTCCCACCGAGTGACATATTATGACCCGATGACAAATCGGGCACTTTTACTTGAGTCTCTTGATGAAGTCGAAGAGAAAAGGGACGAAGCAGATTTGCGTGCAGCAAGACATCGGCGTCAGATGGCACGCTATTACGACAAAAAAGTTCGCCTCAGGACTTTTGAACCAGGAGATTTGGTGCTAAAAAGAGTCTTTCCATCCCTTCCTCACCTTGGTCCAAAATGGGAAGGACCCTTTGTCATTCAACGGAAACTTGAAAAAGGAACCTTCAAGTTAACGACCGTGGATGGCGAAGAAGTCCCCAGAGCATGAAATGCCCAGCACTTAATGCGAGATTTGGATTAGAAATGCTGTACTTTGTGTTATTTTTCTTATGAACTCTGTAATAAGGCACGACTTGCCTTGGGAAAATCTGACGATATGAATGAAGAACTATAAAGTGGATGTAGGCTACGACTTAGCCAAACCACTATAAAAATACTATGTGTTATTTACTTTTATGCATTACATATATACATTTATCAGTTATTCTTTTGTGATTATAAGATACAGGATAACTCACAACCTAAAAAGGTTGAAAACAGTTCAGACATAAAAAGAAGCACAACGACTATTTGTGCGATAAGACATAAAAGAATGAGAAAACGACATTCTTAACTCTAACTCTCCACAGAGAGAGAGAGAGAGAGAGAGTATAAAAGCGTCTCCGACTGAGCGCTGAAAAAGAAATTCTCCCCCTAACTCTAACTCTCCAGAGAGAGAGAGTATAAAAGCGTTTCCGACTGAGCGCTGAAAAAGAAATTCTCCTCCTACTCTAACTTTCCAGAGAGAAAGAGAGTATAAAGGCGTCTCCGACTGAGCGCTGAGAAAGAAATCTTTCCCCGACGAAAGACCGGGGAATAAACAGATGACTGAACTCGAACTCTAACTCTCAAGAGAAAGAGGGAGAGTATAAAAGAAATGCCAGAAAAAAACGATAGGTACTGACGGCACAGGAAGTGCTATCCCGTCAGAAAATCGGGAGCATTCGGATTGCTTGGTTAAGCATTAAATAATTTGTGGGAATTGACTGGGGACACTTATGTACACGCATATTTCCCCCTCCACAACTTCGTCTCATAACTATAGACATGCATTTTTACATAAGTGCAGAACTACTGACAAATAAACATTGCAAAAAATGAGTTATTTTTATTTAAAAATGAATGAATTTGTACAGGAAAATAGCCAAAAAAGAAAGCGCAGGGGCTACTCTTGTAGCAGCAATTATTGGTTCACTAAATGCTAAAGCGATACAAGGCAATCCACTATTTAGATTTTGAATGAGCCTTGGATTTCTTGGCGGCTTTCTCCGCGTCCTTTGCTTCTTTCTCAGCCTCCTTCAAGATTCGTTTTGTCTTCTTTTTTCCTGAAGATGCGGTGCTGGAGCCAGTAGACTTCTTTCCGGAGGGCGGGGCGCTGGAATCAAGAGAAGATTTTTTAGCGAGTTCCTCTGTAATAGATCTAGTTGAGAGCTTAACAACTAACCTTGATCCCGCATCCACGACTGCGAGGGGTTTGAGGACTTCGGGGTCTAGCTCTTCAGCTTTTAATTGCAAGCGTTTGTCTTGATCGGCTTTCATCGCAGCCAAGGTAACATCATCAGCATTTTTTGACTCCCCGACTATTGCAACTTCTGGTTCCTCTTCATGCCCCCCGTCTCCGCTATCGTCCTTTAAAGCTGCTATCATTTCTTCATCATGAGGAGTGGCGACCTTAGTCGGCTCACTTCCTTCTTCCAAGTCTATAGAAGCAGCCTTGTCTTCCCCTTTTTTGGCCTTATCTACGGGCTTTGTCCCAGCGGTAGCTCCCTGAGTCACATCTGTCTTTACAGATGATTCAACACCTACAGAATGAGAAGCAACAGTTATCAACTCAGGCGAAAACAATGGGTCTTTCATTGATTGTTCGATCACGTGGCGAAAAGTAGAAATAGCCTTGGCAAATTGAGGAGAAAAGGTGGGGATACCTTCCGAAGACTTTTCTGCGGGGGTGGCTACTACCTCTGGTGTTGTTTCAGGAATAGGAGATAGCAGAGTTGTTCGGGGAATTCCCGGATTTTCAGGATCATACCCCTCTACTTCAGAAGTTGCAGGGGCAGAAGAGGAGGAACCAGCTTCGAGAACAGTTTTTATGTTTAGACTTCCGTCTCTCCTCTTCCATGGCCTCAGCAATAAGGCGGCGCCCTTCAGCTAGGCGCTCCGGTTCATCATCCCTCAAGTATTTCTCCATTAATTTATCTTCATCGAGGGAATCGACCTTAAGTTCCTCTTTTTCCCACTCGACGATCTGATTCCATACTTGAACTAGAGTGGATGGATAGTCCTCGATCCAAGAAATGTTTCGGCGATGAATAATATGTGCGAAGAATTCAATCATTAGTTCGCCGAAACCCTGAATATCAGCCTTCGCCTCTGATAGTTGCTTGCGGGTTTCCTCCGCAGATTTAATAGCACACTCCACATTGCCCTCGGCCAGGGCAGCTCTGTTCTCTGCCTCCAACAGCTTTGAAGCCAAGTCAGCGTTCTTCTTTTCTAGTTCAGCGCTTCTTTTTGCTAACTCGGCGTTTTTCCGTTCAAGCTCAGCATAAGCAAGACGTGTCTTAGCAGCTTCTGACTTGGCCTCGTCAGTTTGCTTTTTTAATTCAGAGCGCTCCTGAGTGTGAGATTCAAGCAAGTCATGATAACGCTTTTGCATGTCCTCGAATTGTTGTTTGAAATTAGAAGCGTCCCTTTGAGCGACCGCTAGCTGAGCTTGAGTGTCTTCCAAATCTTTTCCTAGAGCTTTTAAGGCCTTAGCATCCTCTTCCGCAGTCTTTTGCATCGAATCAGTATTTGTGATTAGAGTGCGGATGATTCTAGAAAGATTGCGTGAATATTTGAACATCTCAGTATATTGTTTTTCCACCGCATCAATCTTTGCTTTGGCCTCATCCGCCCACTTAGAAGAAATAGGTTCAAGAGCGAGTAAAAAAGTCAAAGTCTCGAAGTAGTGCTCGGGAAATTGCTCCACCAAATATGCCCGCTTTACTGCAGTTTCCGCATCTAGTGGGGGAGGAGCGGGGATCGATAATTCGGTGTCCCTGTGTGAAGAGGATTCGGTAGTCTCTTTGTCTGTCCTAGGTCATTTAGTAGCAGGGACCTTGTGCTTGCTTCGAGACCCAGTTTCTTTTGGAGGAGTTCTCTCTCTGCTGCGCTTTTCATGGGAAGAAGTGGAGTCTTTAGATGGTGGTCTGTCCTCTTCCCTGCGGCTTTGATAGCCCTTATATTTCTCTTGTTCCGGTCGAACTGGTGAGCGGGAACGTGAGGGTCGAGAACGATAGGGATCATAAGGTCTTCTCTCCTCCCTACCACGATCATCCCGGCGATCATACTCGACATCCTGAGGAGGATTGGACATGCTACGATGAAGCTTTCTTATATCGTAGTAGGATCGAGACATTGTACCTGCACGATAAAACGAACGAAATTTAGAATTAATGGATTCACGAGGAAAAAGGTGCAATGAATGCTAATGCCGTTATATAAAGTGTATCCTAAGTGGTGTGTTTCCCCCCAACCAACCCGAGTCTGAAGCTAGACTAGTACGGGCAGGCTCTTTGGCCTTAGCGGGAGTGGTCTCTTCAGAAGAGGTGAAGACTAAAGGATCCTTCCTGAAATCCTCTGAAGTGTATATAGTCTCAGGTAAGGGGAGATCCCCTAAACCCTGAAATATTTGCTCATCAGTACTAGGGACATCCCCCTCGGAAGCGTGAAGTGGTGACTCTTGGGAAGATTTTGACTTTTCTAGAGAAGTAGTTTCCTCAGGGGCAATATATCCTTCACGATGCTTTTCGGCCAGATTAGCCAATTCATCATCTTGTGTAGAAGATGGAGAAGGTGAAGTGTGAAGAGGCGCTGTAGGAATTCCTGAGCCTTCTCCTGTCTCTGGGACTACCTCCACTGGAGGAATGTATGCGTATGGAACCGTCCCATGACCAACGCTACGAAAAACAGACAACAGCCCATGAAAGTGAAGGTATTCGTCCTTAAGGGCTTCGTCGATAGTCAAGAATTTCTGATCGCCATTGAGGAGTCAGTGCATCCGGTCGAAGAACACCTGGTCTGATATCTGTTTGGGATTGTCAACTGCAAACAAAAAGGAAAACAAGTCAAGGTGATGATTCAAGTGTATAGAGCCTGGATTTAGAAAATCAGCGCTTTACTTGATTTTGTCCACCTCCTGGCGCATCCAGGCTGTCGCTTCACGTAGAACCATTCTAGTCTGGAATCTCCAGCTTTACTGCTAAATGGTGTAGAGATTATCTTCCTTTTTGGAATTGATTCAAAGTAGCAGAAGGATGGAGTCTCTCGAGTCCGATGCTTGAAATTATAGAAGAAGTGAACGTCATCGAACGTGAGCTCTATGCCTAAGATTTCATGATATGCTATGTACAAGGTGTGCAGATAGGCATATGAATTAGGGTGCAATTGCATGGGGGCAATCCGCATTTGTCTTAAAATGTCAACGATGAAGGGAGAGAATGGAGGAATGGCGCCGACCATGCACATCAATCGAGTGACCGTCATATATCCTTCTGGAGGGTTGTGGGGACGGTCAGAGCGTGAAGGCACTAGAGTGTCCCTTTTCATTATTCCATACTTTAAGCAAATTCGGACAAGTCGATCGTTGTCGATTGTCGATTCAACGGAGTCTGGAGGTGATTCCAATATAATGGCTGATTCAAATTCGTCAGGGGCTCGATCGTCACCGATCCCTCCTTCCTCCTCAAAACCCAGAGAAACCTCGTTCTCTGAAGACGCCTCGTTGCTTTCTCGATTTCCAGCCCCATAGTCTGGACCCTCACTGTCCCATTCTGGATCCGAAGAAGAAGATATATCCTCGAGAGTGATTTTGTAAGAGGTTTCCGGGACTTCTTTCCTCTCATCTAGTCTGGAAGAGCGTCTGGGTCTCATTGTCATAGAACTATTGAAGAAGCAATAGCACAAATTAGAGTAAATTAGCCCGTACCCCCCTGTGCGTGTGTGTGAACTAAAATGCGTGCAGCAAATGTGAGAAATGCAAGGTAAAAGTGCAACAATATAAGACGAAACTTTGAAGAGAAAGTGATAGTCAGAGTAGTTCTTAATGTTCATTTATGTCCGCAAGGCACTATCCTAACTGTTCATGAAGTTGGAAGTAATATCTTTTAAATAGTTGGACGAAAGTTTGTGTTTTAGATTGAGTAGTTTTCGGTTCAGATGCAGACACCAGGTTCGGATCGGATGAGCAAAGGCTCACACTCAGAGAGAAATATCCGGATCGGTTCGGAGGTTGACTTTCGGGGCGGGTCGGATTAACCTAGATAACCATATTACTATTCTCTCTTTTGTTTCATAACCCAGTCCGACCCGGGCGCATAAGTCTTAACCTCCATTTTATTCCTAGCTCCGACCCGACCCGGTCAAACGAGTTAAGTCCCATTTCCTTATCCTATTGCCCCGACCCGGTCCGGATCTGTGAATTTCTCTCTTTCCCTTTTTCTCCTACTGTTCCCCTACCCGAACCGATCTTCTTCAATTTCCTTCCTCTTCCTCCTCTTGAGTAGTGAACCCAATTCGATGTCCCAGGCCTTAATTAAAATCAAGTGGGTAAGCACTCAAGTATTCAACAGCGAGTCTTAATACCCTCCTCCAACGCCTCGAAATGGTGCTGATGCCATTAACGACGAAGGCGGAGGATGAAGGAAATCGTGGCGGTGGAATTAGTCAATTACTTTTCTCGAATCGTTCAACTTAGCTACGGATGTAAATTAAAAACACTTATGGCAACGAGATTCAAGATTACAAGGCTACCTATGTATTTGATTCAAAGATTGAAGCGAGAATTTTGGAGTTTCTTGGAAAGACTAAAGTTTCGAGGTGGAATCGGTTCGGGTGAGCAGAAACGGTGAATGAGAGAAAGGAAGAAAAGAGAAGTGAATTTATATAAAAAACAAGCTGACTATTCGTATTCCCGATCGGACCGGCTCGAAAAGCCCAATGACGCAGCTTGGCCCACTAATCCCTTGCAGAGTAAAGGAAGAAAGAGATCCGTTCGGGTCGGAACCCAAAGCAGAAATCCGTCCGGGTCGGAATCCGAACCGAACAGGATGAAGTGCGACAGCTTGGCATGTGAATTCAGAAGGAAGGATGAAGGTATTGTGCCATGGCAGTCAAAGCATGCTCCGTTTCCAACAGAAGCATCCTTTGAGGGGGCAAAGCGTTAGCCTACTTTGTGAACTAGGCAACACAAAGTCAAGATATCGGATATTGAAGAGCATTTTTAATTAGAAGACTTCGGTTCGGATCGGAGAAGACACTACAGCCTCGATCGGGCAGCTGCAATCGTTCGGGTCAGGTCAGAGCAACGTATCGGTTCGGGTCGGATAGAATCTTCTGTTCGGATCGGTGAACTGCTGCTGAGGAAATTGGTAAGGCATAGCTATTCGGATCGGAGGACAATATAATCTCAATCAGATCGGAAAGCCACCTGGTTGCCACAGAAATAGATCAGAGCGAAGCAAATTAAAGAGGAGAGAGCGCTGCCACCAAGCCAATCCGGGTCGGATCGGGTATCCCGATCCGAACCCCTTATATATGTGTCTCCGATCCGAGCCCATTTTCCATATCATTCTCCTGCAAAAGCGCCTGGATATCCGGATCGGCTGTGACCAGTTCCTACTCATAACGTTCATTACTCTGATGCGTTGTCAACACAATAATTCATCCGAACCCGAAGCTAATGGGATGGACGACACGTGGCCCCGACCCGGATCGAGTTTTGAGCAAATTCACACCTATAAATACCCCGTCCGGAGACAAAGAAAAGGATCTTTTTTGGGGCACTTGGAGAGTTCAACTACCTTCATAACTCGAATTCCAGCACTCCCGGAAAATCCAAAGTTTCTTTCATTATTTATTTTCAAACAATTGAGAGATTGTGAGTGAATTGTGAGAGAGATCTAGTGAGAATTTCATTGTATTTGCAACTGAATCATTGAAAATAGTGAAAAACAAGTGGACGTAGGCATTTCTTCGCCGAACCACTATAAATCTTGTGTGTTCATTTTTATTTTTATCTCATTTCATTTTTGCTTTTAATCAATTTGGGTGTTAGAACCACTTTTTGGTCTAACACTTATCTTGGTATTTCACTATTTGAAGTACTTTTATAATTTCCTTGATCATTTCACTTGAGTTGATTTACTTGCATAAGAATGTTGGTCTTGGTCCAAGTGTTTTGTTTTTGCATTATTGCTCGGCTCAGACTGAGTTTTCTGGCATTTTGAAGACCTTTACCGTTGAAGACGAAAACGGAGTTGAAGACCGTATATACTATTTATTTTTCTGCATTATGCGTATGTTATGTTAAAATGTAAACTCTGATATTGTAAACTGAAATCAAGCAAATATTATATGACAGTTTTGTGAACTATATATCTTATTGTTATATTTTATCATTCCATTGTGAGATTTTGTGTATTGTTTTGTTCCTTCTCATCTTATTTTCTCTTTTTGTATTAAAACCTAATAAAAATCCGTCATTTTGGAATGGTATGAGTTGGACATGTGCGTTGTCACAACTCGAAATCCCCGGCCGGTCTAAATCCGAGCAAGAATATGGATTATTTGAGAATACGATGCATCGAAACACAAAACAACAGAAATTTTCATTTCTATACCACAATTTACATCTGGTACAGAATATACTAGAGAGCGGAAAATAACATACACAGCGGAAAATAATTATCAGAGAATATAATAAATTACATAACAGTGGAATGTTATATATACATGTAAATACAATGTAGCAAAAAACATCAACTAACACAGCTGAATGAAATATACGGATACAAAGCTTTCAAGAGTATAGCTCCAACCATAATCCAAGATCATGTGAAAAGAAATATCTGCAAAACCAAAACTATCGATTCCCCTATGGAAAATATGGGCACCCCGATTTTAGGTTAAAAACAATAAACTCCAAGTCAGTCATTGGACTGGTATGAGATGAAAATACAACTATTAAAACTTGACTTTAAAATAGAGTAAATCATGGGACTACGCAGTATGACACGGAATATGTTACTCCACATGAATATTATTAAAAGCAAAACAACGCGATGCTTTTTGAAAAGAAAATGAAGTTATTATAAGACTCAGGTCCCATCACACAATGCAACACAAACCAGAGGATAGAGTTTTACTTTATAATAGCCAAAAGTGCTTGTATGCTTTAAAACAAATATTTTGATATTATTATAAGTGCATAGTGCAGGAAACAACATCGAATGTAAATGTATCAATCATAGACAACATAATACTCCATCCTATTATGTCGCCATAGTATACAACTAAAATTGTAAGACCACGTATTGGAATTTGGATTTCCATCGCAAGCCGAGGCAAGGCATCTTCCTCGTTGATTTCACAACATCTCTAGCAAAATGTCCCAGTGAACTACCTATCCCTTTGGATCAGCAGGGTCGGTTAGTAGTACGTCGCTAATTGGCATTACCTGAATCATAGGTTTCCCGGTCCTATCGGACCTCTTGGTTAGTACGTCGACCATCTTGTCCTTGTGCGTCCATATCCGAGGGCCCTCAGTCTTCATCATCCACATAAGTAAAATGTTTGGGCTCCATACCATGACATTACCTCTAGCTAGAAAGAAACGCATATCTTCCCTACGGTCCTTCATCCCGTTTTTGACTCATACCGGGGTGTGAGGCTCGTGGATTAACGCCATACACAAAGCTGCTATACAAGCTATGCTTTGATCATCATCTACAAAACCTTGTTTTTCAACAAAAGCTTTGATCCATATATCTCAGCATGCCACATTGTCAATCCATACCATACCATTGATTTCTACCAATATATAACCTTTAAGCTCATACGTCTCAGAGAAGGGTGTTAAGCTAGGAGAATAAATACCCCGCCACCAAATAGATATATATTTGGAAGAGATCAACGAATACCGCATATTACAATGTCAGACATACAATCCATTTGTACGTTCGTTCTGGGTCTGAACGAAACCAAAGGCACCTTATTCCTCGTCCCATATATCCAATACAGGAGAGAGGTCCTCGCATATCCGGTCAATTTCCAAGTATGTTTGGATGACCACCACTTATAACCTCTACTTCGGTGTACTTTTCAAGTGAGGCATCAACAATAACCCAAACGATGTGAAGATCTCTTGTCTTTAACCACCATCTTCAACCTACGACTTTCAATCGTCGTCAACAGTTATCCATAATGGGTTAAACCCGGTCTTTCCGAATAACTCGTGCTTCTTTAAATCATGAGATAAATACATAAAGATAACACACATCTTATTCCAATCCAGATAATTTTTTATTTAAATATTCATCACTTTGGGAAAGGTTCTCATTAATTTTACCAAAGATTATCCTATTAAACTTATTGTTTAATCCATTCCTTGGAAATCATTTTAAAAGATTTTACAATATCTTCTCAACTCACAAATCATTACTTAATGATTATTTGGCTTTTGGAAATTAATCATGTCTTTACTTAGGTTAAAGAACAACTGCCATTTGAAAGCACCGTTCACAATAAACCCAAAACCATCTTCCATTTAATATGGAATCTTCATGGAAATCTAAACAATTTATAATCGATATAAATTTCTGTATCCAACTAATACTATAAGTGGAATAACGACAAAGCCTTTCAAATTTCATAAATAGTTAATGCCTACCTTCACAGAAGCTCATCTCGATTATTATTAATCGAATTTCATTCAATTCCAATTTAATTAAATAAAATGGAAAACCTCTTTTAAATCTTAATTCAAAAGAACTATTCCTTTCACAACTGGGTTCAAGAACTGTACTATTTAAGATACCATTCGCAAAAAACCCAAAATCCAATTTGATATTTAAATATAAGGCTTTTAATGTAAATCATGTCTGCTTACATTCAATACCAAATTCTGAAACTAACAAATATCATTTCAGAATAATGATATAAATATCTTCCAAATTCCTCAACGATTATCCGTATAATCACAGAATCTAATACCAGAAATATTCAAAGATATTTTCCATTTAAGCCCATTCCAATTTATATGTTGGGAACTTTTGTTATTACAAAACCGTTCGCTATTCCAATTTATTATTTTAAAATCACCGGATTATTCCTTTTAGGTTTCAAACTACTCTTTCTGATAATAACATCACTTTTCTTACAAAACTTGGATTATTTTATCCAAACTCCTTCCAAATCATTTATTATGATTTATCATAATTTATTCATATTTTTAGTAATTTTATTAAGGCCCTTACAGTTGGTTTCCAAAATCAGCCACCGAACTGCTTCCATAACGATCTTTTAAAATGTTTGGTACATAGCCTAACCGAAGTCCACTTTAAAAAGTTACTATTCGTATTAAATCAAAATCTTTGATGTGCCAAAAGTGTATTAAATTTACTTCAAAATCATTCGTTACAGTTACGAATATTCATCGATATTTCGATATCTACGCGTCCATCTAAAATCCGACATCGAAATCAAACTTCAATTTTCACTAAATATTACATATTAAAATATTCTTATATATTCTGGATTGGAATGACATTCAAATAAAAATCATACTATTTCACTTATGTAAATTTTATCCATCCAACAATAGTTGTAAAGAACAATCGAACATCCAAATAACATTCATAATGCACCTATATTTTCATTAGATTCAAACAAACAATTGACGCTTATTTCAGTCTGTCAATCAAACGATCAACATATGATCGACGCTTTCGAAGAACTAGAAAAGTGCGATATTTAAATTAAATTCTGCAAGCACATAGATCGTGTAGTATGCACGTCGAATCACTGGGAGGTAAATTAAATTAAATTATTTATGTAATTTTTTATGCGAGTTAGACAAATCTTCGAGGTTGATTTTTAAAGCAAACGAAAATGAAACTGCAATTAAACTATTATTGAATTGAATTAGATCTGAATCTAATCAATTCTGTATTCAATCCAATTGACCTAAGGAAGCAGTAAAAAGAACATAAATTGAAATTGCAGAAATTAAAATAACAAACTGAAATAAAATTAGGGTAATCGCTGAATCTAATCAGACGGTCAATCACTAATGAAAATAAATGTAAAATACAAATAGTGTTCTACCAAATCTAATTGTGTAGACAACACTAATTGCTAAAAAATGCAGAAAAGTAAAAGAGAACTTTATTAATGGAGAAAAATAGCACAGAAAATGGGATAATTGTTATAATGGGTATACATGTGCTTTTATAGGTGAATTGGAAACCCTAATCCTCTAATGGGCCTTCTCATCAAAGATTGTGGTCCAATTGCATATCTCAAAAGGTATTTTCCACCAATCTCCTTCCAAAGTGACTAATGTGAACACAAACAGCCTCCAATGACATATTTAGAGATCTTTTCTACCAATCTTCTTCTAATGTGACCAATGTAAACACATCTAGCCTCTATTGAAAGCTCTTATGCAATTCTTCAAGTAAATGGCATCCATTCTTCACTTTTAAGGCTGAATGAAGTCTCGACAACATATCTATAAAAACAACAAAAATAATACCCAACGTAATAATTATTTATATACAAAAAGATAAAATATAGGTGCATAAATTAACATATTTCTATGCTGATCAACATACAAACTACATATAAGGGAGATGTGTAAATCAAATATCATCTCGAGACCTGTATAGGGTTTACAACCAACAAACAATCAGTTAAATCTACTACTGATTCATGAATTTAATCATATCCAATTTAATTCGAATTATTTTTCAAACTACCCTGTTTCAATTGAACATGTGATAATAAATTCACCTTTAAAATTATAAATGGATATTTAATCCAATTTTAACTACCACAAATATATTAACATTATTTTAACATGTTAATTAACTTAAAATCACATCCAAAACAAATCAACAATTCATCCATCGGGTTTGCAAACAACTGTGATGTGAGCTACCATATACCATACAACAATTTGTGATAACTAACTAAAATAAAATTCAGTTTTCTCACATAAGCAACCATTAGCATATTGGCAATGTCTTAATTTACTCAGTTTCGCTTTTCTAATCATATCACAAATTCATATTAACTTGATCACTTAACAATTAATCATTTAATAGTGTCTTTGCGATTAAACTACACAAATAAAAATTTTAAAGTGAAAAGCTCTTACTGAAAATCAGTATATTTTTAAATATGATTATAATAACATAACAATTGAGTGAGGAGTTCTCACATTGATCGGTTTGAAATTGTTAAATAACAGTTGTTTTGATTAAATTAAACCATGCGTTTAATTTGACCCAAAAATGTTAATAGCTCTATTTCTGTCCAAATTGGTTTCATTGTGAAGCCCTCATCATCACGATTCCAACGCATCTGAAATCGTCGAATTCTATTTCTATGCAAAAGTTACGGGATTTTATACATTAAACAATTTAATAAGTCATTAACTTTATTAATTAATAATTAATTAACATTTAATCCCCACCTTAATTACTTCTCCACGTCATAACTGTTGAATGTATAGATCTCGTTACCCTCTATAATATTGCATTTGGAAATTCTTTAATTGTCGCGTGGATTTTGAGCTAGATGTGGAAGATCTACGGAGTTTTTTTTCAGTTGAAAACATAAGTGGCGGCTTCGTTTTAGATGGATTAGGGTTTAGTAAAGAAATTGGTATATATACATAATATTATATTAATATTTAATTCTAATGTTACTTTTTTAACGCTCCAAACTCCAAACGAACCCCGATGACTGTCGTTCCTAACCAAATACCCCCATTCTGGACACAATGGGATATGTTTCGGAGGCTAATTCAATTATTTTAATCATTTTTCTCAAAATTAAAATTTACATTAGTATAAGGTGAAACATTGAATTTCAACGTACGTTTTAATTTACCTTGACTACATACTGACTCCAAAATTTACAAAATTTGAAATCTTGCTATGTTTTACAATACGGTTCTAATGAACCTAATTTCATCGAATTTGGAGACCGTTTGAAAAATGACCTTATAACTAGCTTTATTGAATTATAACTGAAATTCAACACACTTTTAAATTTACTACACTTACATATTAATTCCAAATGACTTGAAATTTTAAACCTAACAATAATTTGATGTTGCGGAATAGATAAAATTGGTTTCATTGAAAACAGAGGTTGTTTGCAAAATGACTATTTTTAAGGCCTATGTAATATTATTAAATTCCAAATTTATTCAAATTAATAATAAACTAATTATTATTATCGGATATGTCCAAATGAAATATCATATAGCTGTAAAATAAACATACTTGGTTTATAATTCAATATTACAATTTTCTAGTCAAACGGTGTTCATTTTATATGAAAATCCTCTTATTTAATTTAATAAATCGTAATATTTTATAAACAATTTCATAGAGACTATTTGAAATTTTAATCTGGACATAACTTACAAATTGTAACATGAAATCTCAATTTCTTACATTTGTTAGAAAGATATGATTAAATATTTTCTAACATTTCTTGTTTTACAGAAATCCGACTTAAATCGAATATGTACATTCAATTGAAATTCAAAACTAAATTTTCAAATTACCGCGACGTTACCCATTCATTTTAATTAAATTTAAATTCATATGTTCTAACTACATTTTAAATAAAAATTTACGTCATTTATTCTCAATATAAATCATTTAAAATATTTATTTTCCATTAGAAATAAATTTTAAATTGATTCCAAAATTCAGGATTGTCACATGCGGTTAATTACCAACTTCAGTCATCTCAAAAAGGTGGGTTGTTACACATATCATCTATTATTCTTCCTTACATTCATTCACTCAGTACATTGGATATGTGATTTTTCTGTGATCTAACCACCCAGTCGAGGCCACTCAACATCCTTATTTTCCAGTATTTGGATCAATGTCATGAAGTGGCCAATAACCATGAACTAGACTACCACCATGATGATTTAGAATATGATAAATCTAAGTATCATGAGGTCTAAGGTCCATTACTACCTCAAGCGAAGAACCCAAGGATCACCACTACATCATATCATCATGCATAAGCCTACTTTATGAGTACCTATCGAAACTTATGAATATCAACAATCTGTTTGCACACATCCTTTATAGCAGAGCCCATCTCGGAACTTCCTATACAACTCATGTCATGTGCCGTTGCAGTTGGAACCATCCTAGACAATCATCGCTAGTCATAAGATATCATCATATGTTGTTGACCCTCCTCTAATAATTCCTTTGACTAGACTTGTCACCGCTTACTTTGTATATCGAAGTATAGATATTCGTTAACAAAACCGTCTCTTCTAGTATTGGAATCATTCAAACCATCACTATCGACCCAATGCTTTGCTAACGAAGTCATGTTGGTTTGCCAAGCTCCACTATGGGTTGCGCCTCAACTGGTGAAATCTCATGGTTTGCAACTGACCAATGAGACTCAACTGATTTTTAGTGAACAACCCACAAGATGGTTAATACCAAACACAACATACTATTTAATAAAAAAAAGTGAACCAATTTTCAATTATATATATAAATATATATATGTAAGAAAAAGATATATATATATATATATATATAATTTTTTTACCCAATTTCAAAAAATAAAAATGAGAAAAATATATAAATGTACAGGTCAAGGAGCTTATGCCAATAAGCTACCAATATGTTTTGCCAGATAGCAAAATAAGCAAACAAGTAAAAAAAACTAACTAGGTTTCACAAATGCATTATAAACAATGATAATTTAACAAACCATTGGGAATAAACTAGGGTTGTTATTGTATTGGTTACTGTTACCATTTGACAAATACCATTACCGTTTCGCTTTACTGAATTGCTTACCGTTACCGATCAGTCGGTATATCGAAGACTGATATATCGATAATTTGGTAAACGTTACACTGATAATGGTAAATTATCGTTTGTCCATCAAAGTTTGTATCTTGACATATTTTTTGCATACAATGCATCTTTATTACACTATATGTAGTGTTAGTTAATAAAAATACATAAATGAAAAGTAAAAGAAGTGCACTTGGAATTATTTCACTTGATTATTAAACTAAATTTAATCATTTATTTGGTCTTAAATGCATGTAATAAATCATATCGGATGAATATACACATGATTTAAACAAACTGGTAAAATTACCGTTACTGCTGGTATTAAAGAAATATTACTATATAAAATGGTAAATTTACCGTTACCATACCATTTTAACTGGTAGGTCGATTGCAATAAAAATATATTTAATGATCGACTGGTAATGGTATGGTAATGGTAAAGTTACCGTTACCATAACATCCCTAAATTATGAAATTCACAAAGTTGAATTGTCGCACAATGATAAAACCTGACGAGGGGCTCTGGGCAATATCCCAAAATGCATGGCAAGAAGATAAAATTTAAATCTCAATTTAAACCAACTAGAACCCTTCATTATTGGCACTGAATTCTTCATCATTTCAAAGGACAATCTCATCATCTGTCAGCCTATATTAGAGTTCTCGCTTATCTTATATTCGATCAATAGAACTTCAAATAGAGAAAATCTTCCAATATGTGCAGAAGTAAGTTCCGCTATCTTTGTGAGTCCAACTCCAGGCTCAATTTTTTCAAAGTTAGTTACATACCATCAACTAATATTTAACACAACTTCAGAGCTATGCCTTTCGTAGATGGACGATCAAACAAGACAACATTCATAACTACTTCTTAAGAGCAATAATAGAAAATCACATAAAGGAACATAACTGGTTTAGGAGGCATAAAAAGGAGGCTATGATGAAAGAGAAGCCAGATGGTCAGGTGAGTAAGAGGTAGTGTGGCAGAAGGAGGAAGTAAAGTCATGATCATGTTAGGGTTACCATGTGTCACATAGAGAGGGGGGATGTAACACCCCACACCCGCTAAGGTCACTCACTAAGGGAATGCCTTAACTTCGGTGGAGCATTTTTAAGTGAATATAGAACAGAAAAATTACACAAGACAGATATAAATACTTGAAATTCTAAAACATCATTTCATTGCAGCAGAAGGTAAACATGTTTAGTTACAACACCATAAAGAGTCGAGTACTAAATATCCATCCTGGTAAAAACATAAGTACATAATCCCACTACATAAACAATAGCCATAAAAGAAAAGATAAGCTGGGCTTTACATCATGGTCTAAGCTCCAGAAGATAGATAAAGAAATCTGATCAAAGCCCACTAGTGCTAGGCCCAACCTGAGGACCTGAGGGGGAAAAAGATAAAAACAACGGGGTTAGACATAAGTCTGAGTGAGCCCTATAACTTTAACAACACAATCATTAAAGTAATTAGGGTATGATATAAACTTGGTACGGGATGACTGGGGATAAATGACTACACTAAGTAGCCAACTAGACATAAGGTGAACTAAGATAACGGTAAAGACGCATCTACCCTCCCAAGGATAATTACTAACTGCACCACACCAGTCATTCCTACTTAAAGGTTGATCCCTCCCAAGGACTTAGAAACTTTACCCAGTAGTTTCGTGTACCCCTAGCTGGCTACATAGGTGCCGTCTGCCCCTATCTCCACTAGGTGTACCCACTACTCCCAAGCGATCAGCTCCCTACCGTAGATACCCGTGCTGGCCCCACAATGGGGTGTATCACTCCCCAAAGTGGCAACCCGATACAACAAATGGTGCACGGCTTATACCTACACGATGCAACAACGTCTTACCTACCAGCCCGGGTCCACACACGGATATGAAACCCGTTGGACTCGCGTTGCCACCGCTAACCCGTTTTGGCCTCTTATAATCAAGCCCAGTACACGTGTCCCGTCCTCGACATGGGTCGAGCCCAATAAGATACATATGGGTTAATGGTTGAAATGGGCCCCCACAAGCTACCACCTCAGCTTGTCAATTTATCTAGTGCATCCCACTTAACCCTTTAATCATGTTTAGTTACATGTTTCCACTTGGTTAAGTATTCTAATCGTATTTTCTATTGCCACCCAAGGCAACCCACTAGATTTCCTCATGCCACCCAAGGCACTTACTTGATTTCCACATGCCACCCAAGGCACCCACTTAACCCCTCATGCCCACTACATGCTTATCTGGTTAAGTGTTTCTTAATTGACTAAGAACGTAACCGTTGTAAAGACCTCTCACATTAAACTATCTTTTATGGCAGCTGGATTTGCCGGTTGGGTCCGGGCAGCCTTACGCCATAACCGAGTCTAACATCGTGTCTTTACACTTGTCACGTATATAGTTTGTGCCTAAGACTTCTCACATTGGGCCAATCATTTGTAGCCGCTGGATTTGCCGGTCGGTTCCGAGAAGTCTTATGCTACAAAAGGGTCCAACCTCGTGTCTTAGTCGATTAATTACGCCTAATTAATCACCCCCGAATTAATTTTCCCTAATTAATTCCAATTTTAACGATGTACATAATTGACTCAATTATGTCCATCACTTTATGGTATGCATAATCATACCAACTTCACACCATTTCATTAACATGTATATTAACCCCATCGTTCCCCACGTAATTCGCTAACATGACATAAAAGGGAAGATTCATCATAAATATAATGGGTTCAACTTGCATAGCATTAGCATCAACATGGGTTTAAAGGTGTCAACATGCATATAGCATCAACCCAACTAGCATAAATAATCAACCCAAACTTGCATGAATCACATATGTCATAAGGAGGTTAACTTGCATAAGTTATTTATGTCATACAAAGGGGTAAACTTGCATATGTATGACATACAAAGGGGTTAACTTGCATATGTATGCATATCATTCTAAGGTGTAAACTTGCACATGTTACTTGCATATCATCAAACACCAAACTTGCATAACATGTCATATATGGACTTGCATATAATCATACACCAAACTTGCATAACATATCATATATAAACTTGCATATAATCATACACCAAACTTGCATATCATGGTGTCATAATGGATCAATGTTTCTCATATGACTTGCATAACTTGCATAACATCACAAACACATAGCATATGACTTGCATAACATCATGAACATGTAGCATATGACTTGCATAACTTGCATAGCATCATTAACACATGGCATATAACTTGCATAACATGCATAACATCATTAACACATAGCATATAACTTGCATAACATGCATAACATCATTAACACATAGCATATAACTTGCATAACATGCATTGATCCACATTCATAGCCATAACCTCATTATATCCTATCATAATCATTTCAATAATTGGTCATTAAGGCTATAGAAAACTCACAACTTGTTGATTAGAACTCCTAAGAAGAAGATTAAGTTGCTAGAGTTGATTAGAGATTGATTTGAGATGCTATCTTCTTCTATAAATTGATGGAGGCTCCTTCAAGTTGCATTTTGACGGCATGACGGCATTGTATCTATTTTTAGTATGAATTAGTGTAGTCTTAGGGTGTATTTATAGAGTAGTTAGGTGTTTTAGGCCATTAGATTAACCCTAAATCAGATTAGAGCCGTCAGATCGCGTCCTAGCCACTAAAACACAGCCCAAAAGACAAGCTGGTGCACCCAGGTCACCTGGGCTCGACCATGGAGGTCGACCCCCAGGTTGACCCTAGGGTCGACTCCCCAGTCGACCTGGGGGGGGGGGGGGAGGTCGACTCCCCAGTCGACCCCCAGGTCGACCCCCTGGGTCTGGCGGGATTTTTCCCGCCACTTCTGAAAATTGGAATTTTGGTTTTTAAATCTGTTTTTAAATTTCTGAAAACTTCTTTGGGCCTTATCTAGGTCATACGGACTTCGATTTTCGAAAACTCGGACTCTATTTCGCGTATTTTTCCGAGACGAACGCAATGGCATAGCCCATTTCCCCTGATTCAGATTTTTAAATTTAATTCTGCCCTGTTTTATATTATAGCAATTTATTCAACATACGGGGTGTTACATTCTCCCCCACTTAAAGGATTTCGTCCCCGAAATCTCTAAGTCAAGAAGAACGTATCCTACCAACCAAACAACCATCTACTAAACCATCAAACACTGGCATCCATTGTCCTTAGAGTTTCTAACGCGGTATGAACATATGCAAAGAGTGTGTGTATATGTTCCCTGTCTAACGCAAAATCAGGCGGTCTACTGATTCAGTTGACCTCCTTAATGCAAACCATGATAGTGCCATGCATCCAATATGTATGCGAAAGAACCTTATCGACACATACTATTTCTACATGAGTGCACAATCATTCACCAAAATGCATCATCCATATGATAGCACAACCATTATACATCCATTAATATAGCTACCTACACACAATTTTATGCAATATGAAGTGATTGAGCCGATCTAGTGCCTAGAGTGTGTGTATATGCATCCACGAGCAACCACTAGCAAACACTTGCATCCACACGCATCCATCAAACATAACATGTCTCAAACACATGTTTCAACCATAGGTTTTACCCTATCTAAAGGTCAAAGGTACTAATGAGAGGACATACTAAAGATAAGATAAGTACTAGACAAACGATAAAGGAGAAGTTAAAAGACATACCCTCAAAAAGGAATGGGTATAATGAACGCATCTTCGCTTCTGTCTCCCAAGTAGCATTGCTCTCATCTTCTCCCCATTGCACTTTGACTAGTCGCACCTCTCTGTTCCTCAACTTCCTAATATTTGACCCAAGGATGCGGGTAGGAGCTCGTCGAATAGTTGCATCACGCTCTATCTCCACTTCTTTTAGCAAGCTCGGCTCTACCACCTCTGCGGTCTCATGTAGGTACTTCCTCAAATGTGACACATGGAATACGTCATGTACCCCACTAAGTCTCTCGGGTAAATCCACTCTATATGCCATCCGTCCAATCCTTTCCTTAATAGGAAATGGCCCAACAAATCTTGGAGCTAATTTCCCAACGGACCCAAAGCGAACTACATTCTGTAATGGAGATACTTTGACAAAGACCATGTCCCCAACCTCAAACTCCAGATCCGTCCTCCTCTTATCCGCGTAAGATTTCTGCCTCTCTTGCACTGCTTTCATCCTTCTTCCAATCAAGTCAATCTTCTCCGAAGTATGCCTAACCATATCAGGCCCAAGCAAGATCTTATCCGTAGATTCCCACCAACATGTAGGTGTTCGACAAGGCCTCCCATAAAGAGCTTCGAAAGGATCCATACCAATACTGGACTGAAAGCTGTTATTATACGCGAACTCCACCAAAGGAAGATGCTCTTCCCATGTACCTCCAAAATCCAAGATACAAAGCCTTAAAAGGTCTTCTAGAACACGATTCACCCTCTCGGTCTGACCGTCCGTCTGAGGATGATATGCGGTGCTCAGACACAATTGAGTCCCCACTGCTTCTTGCAAACTCTTCCAAAACTCGCTAGTGAAGATAGGATCTTGATCACTCACTATGCTAGAGGGTACCCCATGCAATCGAACTATCTCTCGAAGATATACTGAAGCTAGCCATGGAGCAGTCCTCTTGCTCTTCACGGGTATGAAATGGGCGCTCTTAGTAAGTCTGTCTGCCACAACCCAAATTCCCGTATTACCCTTCCTCGATTTGGGTAACCCGTCAATAAAATCCATCGAGACGCTATCCCACTTCCATTGCGGAACTTCCAATGGGTGAAGC
Source organism: Allium sativum (assembly GCA_030737875.1). NCBI lineage: Eukaryota > Viridiplantae > Streptophyta > Magnoliopsida > Asparagales > Amaryllidaceae > Allium > Allium sativum. The sequence goes on along the minus strand of CM060918.1, from coordinate 19,784,755 downwards.
AACCCACCTGGTTTCTTTTGCTCCGCTTTCACTTGTTGGCACACCAAGCATCTAGCGACATACTCGGCCACATCTTTGTTCATACCGGCCCAGAAGAAAACTCGCTTCATGTCTTGGTACATCTTGTCCCCACCGGGATGAATGGTCATCCTAGAACGGTGTGCATCATCAAGAATAGCCTTCCTCAAACCCTCGTCTTGCGGTACACAAAGTCTACCGTCTCTGCGCAAGCACCCTCTATCGTCTAGGGTGTACCTACTCAAATGGCTGGACGACTCCCCCCTTATGAGCCTCTCTACTAACTCAACCAACTACGGGTCGTCCCGCTGTGCCTCGCCAATCCGTCCCAAAAGAGTAGGTATGACCTCCAAGGATGCTAGCAAACCGGGTACATAATCAACGGAAGGTCTGAAATCAAACATTGAGATAAATTCCAAGCTTTGTCGTTCCACGAACAATGGACTCAAGGACAACCTTTTTCTACTCAAGGCGTCCGCCACCACGTTACCCTTGCCAAGGGTATACGCTATCTCGAAATCATAGGATGCTAAGAACTCCATCCACCTTTGTTGTCTCAAGTTCAAATCCTTCTGTGAAAACAAGTATTTCAATGATTTGTGGTCAGTGAACAATTCGAATCTCTCTCCCAGAAGATAGTGGCGCCAAATCTTAAGCGCAAAAACAATAGCGGCCAACTCTAAATCATGGATAGGGTAATTCTTCTCATGCTTTCTCAACTGCCTTCCACCATAGGCTATTACCCTTCCCTCTTGCATTAAGACTGCGCCCAGTCCAGTCCTACAAGCATCGGTATAGACAACAAATGGCTTACTCCCATCTGGCAACACTAAGACTGGAGCTGTGGTTAAAGCTCTCTTTAACCATCAGAACGCATCATCACAATCTACGTCCCATGCGAAGACTAGATTCTTCTTCGTCAAGCGAGTTAATGGGGCTGATATCTTCGCGAAGTCCTTGATAAACTTCCTATAGTAGCCAGCCAACCCCAAGAAACTCCTCACCTCGGTAGCATTCTTCGGAACCTTCCAATCTTGGATGGACACTACCTTCGCGGGATCCACAGCTATCCCTTCCTTGGAGACCACGTGCCCCAAGAACCGCACTTCCTTCCTCCAGAAGTGACATTTAGAAAATTTAGCCTTAAGTCTATGCGCTCAAAGAGTCTCCAACACTTCCCTAAGATGTAGGGCATGCTCTTCTTCACTCTTAGAAAATACTAAGATGTCATCCACAAAGACCACCACGAACTTATTAAGGAACTCCCTGAACACCCTACTCATCAAATCAACAAAATATGCAGGGGCATTCGTCAAACCAAATGGCATCACTAGCCACTCATAGAAACCATCCGGAGTCCTAAAGGCAGTCTTGTCTATGCTACCCTCAGCCACCCTCAACTGATGAAACCCCGTGGGCAAGTCCAACCGCGAAAACACTGAAGCGCCAACCAACTGATCAAAGAGATCATCAATCCTCGGCAATGGGTGTCTATTCTTCTTTGTGAGCTTGTTGAGTTCTCTATAGTCTACACAAAGTCCGAGGGACCCATCCGCCTTCGTAGCAAAAACTACTGGAGCACCCCACTCCGATATACTTCGTCTTATGAACCCCTTCTCAAGCAACTCCCCTACTTGCTTATGGAGTTCCCTCCTCTCATGAGGATCCATGTGGCGCATGGGTAAAGATACTGGTTTAGCGTTATCCACCAAATATATTCGGAAGTCAATCTCCCGCTTCGGAGGTAAGCCCTTCACCTCCTCAAACACATCCGAGTATTCCCGGACCATTCTAACAGATCGCAAACTCTCGACCGAAGCATCAAGCGATTCAAGATAACTTAGCATAACAGAATCCATGGGATTACAAGAGATCTCGAGAGTGTTCCCCCAAGCGGGTCATAAGCCTAACAACTCTCCTTTCAAAGTCGAGAACGACACCATTACTGGATAACCAGTCCATGCCCAAAATCAACCCATAGCCCGTGAAGCCCAAAACAAAAGCATCACATCTAAACTCAATGCTAAGTATAGAAATCTTCAAACCCAAACATATCATGGACAAATAAGTGGAGCCCCCAATTGGGTTTGAAACAACCAAGGGATCATCTACTAGACTGGTGTCTAAGTGCAGTGACTCAACTAATGATGATGAGATAAACGAATGCGATGCGCCAGAGTCAAACAATGTACATACAGGATGATCAAACAGAAAAACCAGACTTTCAACGGAAATAGTTCTACCTCTTTCCTGAATCGGTGGAACCGCGAGAGCCTGAACTTGCCCCCTTGCCTGACCCGGTGCCATAAGAGCTTGCACCTGTCCTCCTGAGGTAGATCCCGTCCTTTGCCCCTTCTTAGGGCAATCCTTCACTAGATGCCCTGCTTCACCACAGTGGTAGCAGCCAGTCTTCTTCTTCTTCCGACAATCTTTGCTTATGTGGCCTGGTATCCCGCAATTGAAGCACTTCTTCTTCCCCTTGCCACCGTTGCCTTTCCCACCTTTGTTTTGTTGCTGTTGAGGTCTCTTTTGATCTCCCTTCTTCTCGGGTGCCTTATTAGCATTGGGACCCTTCTCTTCCTCATGCATGAGTGCCATGTCAACTAGCTTCTCAAAGGTGGCCCCCATAGGGATATGAGTCATAGCTAGTCCATGCATCGGTTCATTCAAGCCTTTAACGAACCTCAAAGCCTTCTTCTCCGGGGTATTCATCATGTCTATGCCAAACCTTGCCAATTGATTAAACTTGTTGACATATTCTTTCACCGAGAGATTTCCTTGCTTTAGAGTCAAGAACCTTTCCATATACAAGTTTTCCTCCGCCCTTGAGAGACACTTTGCCAAAAATCTTTGCCTGAAATCCGCCCAAGAGTCAACGGGGCGTTCTCCATTAGTGACCTCCCACCAGAATGAGGCCTCTCCCTTTATTAACCAAGCAGCTAACTTGACTTTCTTTCCTTCTTCCATCTCAAAGATATCTATCAACTCTTCCGCCTCCTTAAGCCAATCTCTAGCCTCCACAAAAGTTTCTGATCCTTGAAAAGGTTTCCCTCCCATAGCTTTAAATTCCTTGCAAGTCTTAGCAAAAGTATCCGTACGAGGAGGAGGAGGGGGAGGAGGAAGATCGGGTGCTACGGTTGGTGGAGGAACATTTGCTGGACCCGCAGTGGCGGCCCTAGCCTCCATCAATCTCCTATACCATACTGGTATCATCACACCCTCCGGAAAGTTAAGATCCTTAGCCATGCTGAAACGAAAAAGGAAAGATTCAAAACGGAGGATTCGAAAGATAAAGATATGGCTATTGGGGATTATGCTTTTCTTTCGAAAACTTTTCTCTTTAAAGACATGTTTTTGAAAATACTTCTTCCAAAAATGTTTTTAGAAAAATAGTTTTCTAAATTTTTTTATCTATTCTGGTAACCCTCGCTCTGATACCACGTGTAACACCCCACACCCGCTAAGGTCACTCACTAAGGGAATGCCTTAACTTCGGTGGAGCATTTTTAAGTGAATATAGAACAGAAAAATTACACAAGACAGATATAAATACTTGAAATTTTAAAACATCATTTCATTGCAGCAGAAGGTAAACATGTTTAGTTACAACACCATAAAGAGTCAAGTACTAAATATCCATCCTGATAAAAACATAAGTACATAATCCCACTAAATAAACAATAGCCATAAAAGAAAAGATAAGCTGGGCTTTACATCACGGTCCAAGCTCCAGAAGATAGATAAAGAAATCTGATCAAAGCCCACTAGTGCTAGGCCCAACCTGAGGACCTGAGGGGGAAAAAGATAAAAACAACGGGGTCAGACATAAGTCTGAGTGAGCCCTATAACTTTAACAACACAATCATTAAAGTAATTAGGGTATGATATAAACTTGGTACGGGATGACTGGGGATAAATGACTACACTAAGTAGCCAACTAGACATAAGGTGAACTAAGATAACGGTAAAGACGCATCTACCCTCCCAAGGATAATTACTAACTGCACCACACCAGTCATTCCTACTTAAAGGTTGATCCCTCCCAAGGACTTAGAAACTTTACCCAGTAGTTTCGTGTATCCCTAGCTGACTACATAGGTGCCGTCTGCCCCTATCTCCACTAGGTGTACCCACTACTCCCAAGCGATCGACTCCCTACCGTAGATACCCGTGCTGGCCCACAATGGGGTGTATCACTCCCCAAAGTGGCAACCCGATACAACAAATGGTGCACGGCTTATACCTACACGATGCAACAACGTCTTACCTACCAGCCCGGGTCCACACACGCATATGAAACCTGTTGGACTTGCGTTGCCACCGCTAACCCGTTTTGGCCTCTTATAATCAAGCTTAGTACGCGTGTCCCGTCCTCGACATGGGTCGAGCCCAATAAGATACATATGTGTTACTGGTTGAAATGGGCCCCACAAGCTACCACCTAAGCTTGTCAATTTATCTAGTGCATCCCACTTAACCCTTTAATCATGTTTAATTACATGTTTCCACTTGGTTAAGTATTCTAATCGTATTTTCTATTGCCACCCAAGGCAACCCACTAGATTTCCTCATGCCACCCAAGGCACTTACTTGATTTCCACATGCCACCCAAGGCACCCACTTAATCCCTCATGCCCACTACATGCTTATCTAGTTAAGTGTTTCTTAATTGATTAAGAACGTAACCGTTGTAAAGACCTCTCACATTAGACTATCTTTTATGACAGCTGGATTTGCCGGTTGGGTCCGGGCAGCCTTACGCCATAACCGAGTCTAACCTCGTGTCTTTACACTTGTCACGTATATAGTTTGTGCCTAAGATCTCTCACATTGGGCCAATCATTTGTAGCCGCTGGATTCGCCGGTCGGTTCCGGGCAGTCTTATGCTACAAAAGGGTCCAACCTCGTGTCTTAGTCGATTAATTACACCTAATTAATCACCCCCGAATTAATTTTCCCTAATTAATTCCAATTTTAACGATGTACATAATCGACTCAATTATGTCCATCACTTTATGGTATGCATAATCATACCAACTTCACACCATATCATTAACATGTATATTAACCCCATCTTTCCCCACGTAATTCGCTAACATGACATAAAAGGGAAGATTCATCATAAATATAATGGGTTCAACTTGCATAGCATTAGCATCAACATGGGTTTAAAGGTGTCAACATGCATATAGCATCAACCCAACTAGCATAAATAATCAACCCAAACTTGCATGAATCACATATGTCATAAGGAGGTTAACTTGCATAAGTTATTTATGTCATACAAAGGGGTAAACTTGCATATGTATGACATACAAAGGGGTTAACTTGCATATGTATGCATATCATTCTAAGGTGTAAACTTGCACATGTTACTTGCATATCATCAAACACCAAACTTGCATAACATGTCATATATGCACTTGCATATAATCATACACCAAACTTGCATAACATATCATATATAAACTTGCATATAATCATACACCAAACTTGCATATCATGGTGTCATAATGGATCAATGTTTCTCATATGACTTGCATAACTTGCATAACATCACAAACACATAGCATATGACTTGCATAACTTGCATAACATCATGAACATGTAGCATATGACTTGCATAACTTGCATAGCATCATTAACACATGGCATATAACTTGCATAACATGCATAACATCATTAACACATAGCATATAACTTGCATAACATGCATAACATCATTAACACATAGCATATAACTTGCATAACATGCATTGATCCACATTCATAGCCATAACCTCATTATATCCTATCATAATCATTTCAATAATTGGTCATTAAGGCTATAGAAAACTCACAACTTGTTGATTAGAACTCCTAAGAAGAAGATTAAGTTGCTAGAGTTGATTAGAGATTGATTTGAGATGCTATCTTCTTCTATAAATTGATGGAGGCTCCTTCAAGTTGCATTTTGACGGCATGACGGCATTGTATCTATTTTTAGTATGAATTAGTGTAGTCTTAGGGTGTATTTATAGAGTAGTTAGGTGTTTTAGGCCATTAGATTAACCCTAAATCAGATTAGAGCCGTCAGATCGCGTCCTAGCCACTAAAACACAGCCCAAAAGACAAGCTGGTGCACCCAGGTCACCTGGGCTCGACCAGGGAGGTCGACCCCCAGGTTGACCCTAGGGTCGACTCCCCAGTCGACCTGGGGGGGGGGGGGGGAGGTCGACTCCCCAGTCGACCCCCAGGTCGACCCCCTGGGTCTGGCGGGATTTTTCCCGCCACTTCTGAAAATTGGAATTTTGGTTTTTAAATCTGTTTTTAAATTTCTGAAAACTTCTTTGGGCCTTATCTAGGTCATACGGACTTCGATTTTCGAAAACTCGGACTCTATTTCGCGTATTTTTCCGAGACGAACGCAATGGCATAGCCCATTTCCCCTGATTCAGATTTTTAAATTTAATTCTGCCCTGTTTTATATTATAGCAATTTATTCAACATACGGGGTGTTACATTCTCCCCCACTTAAAGGATTTCGTCCCCGAAATCTCTAAGTCAAGAAGAACGTATCCTACCAACCAAACAACCATCTACTAAACCATCAAACACTGGCATCCATTGTCCTTAGAGTTTCTAACGCGGTATGAACATATGCAAAGAGTGTGTGTATATGTTCCCTGTCTAACGCAAAATCAGGCGGTCTACTGATTCAGTTGACCTCCTTAATGCAAACCATGATAGTGCCATGCATCCAATATGTATGCGAAAGAACCTTATCGACACATACTATTTCTACATGAGTGCACAATCATTCACCAAAATGCATCATCCATATGATAGCACAACCATTATACATCCATTAATATAGCTACCTACACACAATTTTATGCAATATGAAGTGATTGAGCCGATCTAGTGCCTAGAGTGTGTGTATATGCATCCACGAGCAACCACTAGCAAACACTTGCATCCACACGCATCCATCAAACATAACATGTCTCAAACACATGTTTCAACCATAGGTTTTACCCTATCTAAAGGTCAAAGGTACTAATGAGAGGACATACTAAAGATAAGATAAGTACTAGACAAACGATAAAGGAGAAGTTAAAAGACATACCCTCAAAAAGGAATGGGTATAATGAACGCATCTTCGCTTCTGTCTCCCAAGTAGCATTGCTCTCATCTTCTCCCCATTGCACTTTGACTAGTCGCACCTCTCTGTTCCTCAACTTCCTAATATTTGACCCAAGGATGCGGGTAGGAGCTCGTCGAATAGTTGCATTAAGAACGTAACCGTTGTAAAGACCTCTCACATTAGACTATCTTTTATGGCAGCTGGATTTGCCGGTTGGGTCCGGGCAGCCTTACGCCATAACCGAGTCTAACATCGTGTCTTTACACTTGTCACGTATATAGTTTGTGCCTAAGACTTCTCACATTGGGCCAATCATTTGTAGCCGCTGGATTTGCCGGTCGGTTCCGAGAAGTCTTATGCTACAAAAGGGTCCAACCTCGTGTCTTAGTCGATTAATTACGCCTAATTAATCACCCCCGAATTAATTTTCCCTAATTAATTCCAATTTTAACGATGTACATAATTGACTCAATTATGTCCATCACTTTATGGTATGCATAATCATACCAACTTCACACCATTTCATTAACATGTATATTAACCCCATCGTTCCCCACGTAATTCGCTAACATGACATAAAAGGGAAGATTCATCATATATATAATGGGTTCAACTTGCATAGCATTAGCATCAACATGGGTTTAAAGGTGTCAACATGCATATAGCATCAACCCAACTAGCATAAATAATCAACCCAAACTTGCATGAATCACATATGTCATAAGGAGGTTAACTTGCATAAGTTATTTATGTCATACAAAGGGGTAAACTTGCATATGTATGACATACAAAGGGGTTAACTTGCATATGTATGCATATCATTCTAAGGTGTAAACTTGCACATGTTACTTGCATATCATCAAACACCAAACTTGCATAACATGTCATATATGGACTTGCATATAATCATACACCAAACTTGCATAACATATCATATATAAACTTGCATATAATCATACACCAAACTTGCATATCATGGTGTCATAATGGATCAATGTTTCTCATATGACTTGCATAACTTGCATAACATCACAAACACATAGCATATGACTTGCATAACTTGCATAACATCATGAACATGTAGCACATGACTTGCATAACTTGCATAGCATCATTAACACATGGCATATAACTTGCATAACATGCATAACATCATTAACACATAGCATATAACTTGCATAACATGCATAACATCATTAACACATAGCATATAACTTGCATAACATGCATTGATCCACATTCACAGCCATAACCTCATTATATCCTATCATAATCATTTCAATAATTGGTCATTAAGGCTATAGAAAACTCACAACTTGTTGATTAGCACTCCTAAGAAGAAGATTAAGTTGCTAGAGTTGATTAGAGATTGATTTGAGATGCTATCTTCTTCTACAAATTGATGGAGGCTCCTTCAAGTTGCATTTTGACGGCATGACGGCATTGTATCTATTTTTAGTATGAATTAGGGTAGTCTTAGGGTGTATTTATAGAGTAGTTAGGTGTTTTAGGCCATTAGATTAACCCTAAATCAGATTAGAGCCGTCAGATCGCGTCCTAGCCACTAAAACACAGCCCAAAAGACAAGTTGGTGCACCCAGGTCACCTGGGCTCGACCAGGGAGGTCGACCCCCAGGTCGACCCTAGGGTCGACTCCCCAGTCGACCTGGGGTGGGGGGAGGTCGACTCCCCAGTCGACCCCCTGGGTCTGGCGGGATTTTTCCCGCCACTTCTGAAAATTGGAATTTTGGTTTTTAAATATGTATTTAAATTTCTGAAAAAACTTCTTTGGGCCTTATCTGGGTCATACGGACTCCGATTTTCGAAAACTCGGACTCTATTTCGCGTATTTTTCTAAGACGAACGCAATGGCATAGCCCGTTTCCCCTGATTCAAATTTTTAAATTTAATTCTGCCCTGTTTTATATTATAGCAATTTATTCAACATACGGGTTGTTACAGGGGAGGTACAGAGGCTAGATATTCAGCCACAAGGTCGGAGTGGGGAAGGACAAGAGTTTTGATGTGCCAAGGAATGGATGGAGCCATTATAAGTGAAATTTTAGGAGGGAGCTCATCAAACACAACAATGCCTAGAGGAAAAAAAGTAATAATATGACAAAATTGACAATAATTATAATAAATAGTTTTTATTGTTGATAGGAAATTTTATCCCTAGCCATGAAAACTAGAATACAGGTAGATAACTAACCACCTAAAGTGGTAATTGTAATAAGTGCTTTGGCGAACTGAAGAAGCTACTATTGTTCAATTAAGATGTCAAATCAAATAAGTCATCCAATGTGATTACTAATTTATTCCCTCAGGCAACTCTAAAAACAAGGTGTTTAATAGAGATATAACCCTAGATGGGTATTGAAAAACCTTGCTCATAGATGAGGTCAACATATAGATCCCACGAGGTATAAATTCCGATATTGATAGAGTCCATTTCCAAAATATAAGATTTCTCCCAAGGGTTATAAAATTAAATGAATATCAAATTACCATACTTAATAATTAAACTATACGATTTATAAATCCAAATGATATGTTCTTCCCAATAGAGTAGTGAGGAGCATCATCCAAAAAGAAACTAGATAAATAACCATTCCATAATGCCATGCCGACTTTATAATTTCCCTAGGGGAAGCAACAATATTATCTAAAAATTGAGCAACCTATTGCTTAGGAATATAAGAACCTGCATTTTTAGGTTTCTTCTTAAACAAAGATTAACCATAAATAAACCTTGGAACCTTAATAGTGTCTGCGAGATAGAGGAAATTTACGTCAAAAACCTAAGAATGAGAAGAAGGTTCATGGACTATCTTAAACAATAGAAGAGGGATAATGAGGTGAACTTATAGTAGATATATCCATTAAACTGCAACATAATTTGAATAAGAGAAAAAAATAGCCATGCCAGGATAAAACCTGTCCGTCGTCAACCTAGATCTCTTCTTCAGAACAGTAGCTATACTTAATCAGATGCCAGTGTTGATAAACGCATTCGAGCATGGATTTTATATCGATTAGAAAACCTCTAAATTTATAAATAAAAAACCATAAGTGCAGGTCATGCTATAATACTCGGTCTGAACCAAGCATGAAGTAAATCGATACACTCGAATCAGGACTAACATTCTCATATAAGTAAATTATTCAAGTGAAATATTCACAAAAAATTCACAATACTTAAAGAGTGTTCCCATTTCCCTTCACACCAAGGTCATTTCCGAAAAATAATATTTTAAATAAAATCCTAATTCATATATTAATTCTAAAATGTTTAACTTCATTTATATCTTAGATTTAAATTTATGAACTGGTAAATTCATATTAACCAACCTATTTAAGTTCTAAATCATACCTTTAAGGAATCAGTTTGACTTAACTTAGTAAGTTCACACTTCAAGAATTGGGTTAAAATCATTTACTCAAAAGAATTTAGTATTGGATTTAGTTTCATATTTTCATTTCATATATTACCATATTTTCCTTATGGATACAAATTGTAACAACCCGGAAAATCCGAGCCAGTTTAAAATTTTTATTTTAGCAATTTTAATGAATTTTGAATATTTAAAATGAATTATTTTAAATAGTAACGACGAGAAATTTGTTTTGAATAGAATTGGAACGTATATATTTGTTAGATCGAAATTTGGACCTAACACCCAAATTGTTATGAACTGTAGAGAATTTTAAATGAGGAACAAGGAAAAAGAAAATAACACTCAGAATTTATAGTGGTTCGGCGTTAACGAGCCTACGTCCACTTTATATCTTATTGATTGTGCTTTGAAAGCTAATACAACAATGATTTCTCTCAATATTTCAGTGGTTTGACAACAATGGCGGATTCAGTACTCACTATTGCCAAAAGGATCCCGAAAAATGCCAAGCTCTGGGCTATTTATAGCTGATTTTGTCAGGCGGTTCGCGGACACATGGCACGAATCCCGAGATCATCGGATCGCATCGCCACCATTGAAGAAACAGTCAAACTAGCCGTTGTGGACAGGTGTCGTGATTTGCTTGAAAATCGGATCGCGCAGATGGGGAGAATTGGTCCAGATGACGGTTAGGAACACGTGTCGCCAGATCCATGCGATTCGGATCGCTGAAGACCAGCTCGTGATTGAATGGGTCAGAGGGTTCGGTACGTACCAAGGGATCGGATCGGTTCGTTCTGGGCAACAATATATAAGTTTGGATCGGATCGCCTGGATGTGCCGTTCGTTGACGAGATGGGAGCGATCCGTTCCTGGGCGAGTCGATAGAGTGCGACCCATTCCTGGGCGAGACGATGGAGTGCGATCCGACGGTGGGCGAGATGGTGGAGTGCGATCCATTCCTTCACATTATTGGAGAACGTGGTTTCCAGCTTTCCTTTTATGAATGATCCTGGGTGGCTTGGTCAAAAAGCGAGCCAACATTTTGCCCCCTCGAAGTATGTTTTATCGATGATGGAACATGCTTCGAAGATTCCAATCTACCTTTTCCTGATGGGATGTAAATCAACAGTCGCATTGGTTCAAATCAACGCATGCATAAATCGAATCGCCATAAAGCGCCACGGTCCGAGTGTTCACGTGCTCATCTCGAGCTGAGTATCCAGGCCTCTGTACGAAACTAGGCGGGCTTTCCTTCGAGTCGTGTCGGGCTTTGAGTTTGGTGGGCCATCGTTTGAAGCGTTCCGTGGGCTTCTATGTGATACAAGCTTTGAATCGTGGCCTTCATGACGTTTCGTGGACCGAATAGGACAAAGGAAGGGAGATAAACGGTCACCCTCTTTGCCTATATAAGCCGACCCTCTCCTCCTCATTCTCCTTCTTCTTTCTCTCTGCCGAATCGTCTCGCGTTATCAAAGAACGAACCCAAATTTTCCAAACCTTCAAGAATCCGAGCATTCTCTCAATTTTTAGAAAGGTAACTCCACAGAAAACATTCTCATTTGTAAATGCAGCACCTTCCCGAATTTTTAAGACTGATTCGAGGAAGAAACGATGGGAATCCGAAATTTTCTGAAGAAATCATCAAGTCGCCATGGCCATCGGGCGCAGAGCTCAGAATTTGAGGATGGGAAGGAGAGGAGGAAAATGAAGGAGGCAGAAGGAGAAGGCAAACCGTCTCGGATCGTGGTCAAGGATAGAAGACGGAAGCAAATGGCGAGACGATAGATCGAGGTGGCGGCAAAGGGACGTATCGTGGGGTCGCAACGGTTCGTGAAGGAGCGATCCCTTCGCCCGACGATTCGATGGGGGCGATCCCCCTGTCCTGCGATCCAAAAAGGGGCGATCCCTCTGCTTCGCGATCCGACTCATAACTGACGATACGGAGGAATTTCAGACTTTAATCAACGCCTTGTCACTATAAAACTCTGAACAGTTAGGATAGAGCCCTGATATTGGACTTTCTGGACTAAATGACCTCATAATTTGACTGCATATGACGACTAACGACTTCTGATAACCTTGACTGCTTTCATGCTTTATTATTGTTTTTAATAATGCGCACACACAAGCACACACACCGGCACTTGCACACACGGGGGACGGGTAGTGTTAATCTTATCGTTCATATTTTCTCGTCCTAGCAGCAATGTCGAACGATCACTCTTCCTCAAGATCTGTAGCCGAAACGGAATCCGAGACTCCCGAACAGTATAATCCTCAAAATCCTCCAATCAATCCAGGAGGTGAAGATTCTGGATCCGAGTATGAAGCTACAGAATCAGATCCGACAGAAAGTACTTCATCCAGTAACAACTCCGAGTCTGACGAGCGAGCTCCGGACGAAATTCCAGGCGCAGTCGGGATAGATAAATTCTCTGATTCTTTAGCGTCCAAGCTTGACGAGATAAAACTCAAGAGAATCTGCTTAAGACACGGCATTCCTTGGGACGATGTCTTGACACCTGGAAGCAAAGATAGACCCCATCTAGCACCGGAAGGGTACATGTCGATCAGTCGAACAATGTGTCTAGTAGGAGCTATTCCTCCGTTCCCTCCGATTGCCATTGAAACTCTAAGACGACTAGGCATTGCTCCGATGCAGCTTCATCCAAACGCCTACGCATCTCTATACTCCTTATATGTTGCTTATGCGGAGATCTTGCATGCCGAACTTAAATTCAGAGATCTGGTGTTCTTCTTTCTCTTCAAGCACCGTTCTTCTGCAACTCCAAACTTTTCCTTTTTTGAATCAGTGGCGAACAGGAAAGTTCTGTACGACGGATACAGCAACATCGGGGATCCTAAGTCCGACTGGTTTTACATAAGAAAACAGGCTGGATGCTCACGGAGATGGCTCAAATCAAGTAAACTTTGATCGCCTAGTCGAATATCTTGCTTAAGGAGTCTAAGTAATAACATTCTTCCGCTTTTTCCTTTGTCTTAAACAGATCATGTCTTCCCGAAAACAGAGGGTGCATTATACAACAGCCGGTTGTCCATTCTTTTGCAAAGCAGATCCGACTTTTTAAGGATAAAAAAATGCATTATTGATGACAACCTTCATAAGCATCGCCTTCTGGATAGAAAATTTGGACTTGGGACCGGCGGCTAACCTTATAAATATGTGCCCCCAACGGAAGGAGAGGGAACTTCACAAGCGGTGGAAACAACTAAATTTCGTAAAAGTCCTTCTCCGATAGTCATCCAAGACGACGAAGACTTGAATATATACAGAGGGGATGAGTCCCGCGGTGATGTGTCGAAGGAAATCCCTACCTCTGCTCCAATGGAAACTGTTGGTGATGACGACTTGACAGAAGAACAGTTATTCGACGAGCTGAATAAAATCCCTCTACCCGACATTGAATATACAGAAAAAGACTTCGGTGAGGAGCCTTTCTTTTCTGCTCCCGAAGAGGCGACTGTTTCAACAAGGGGACGAGAAACGGGTCAGATGAGCCTGTCTCCAGGCCCGGGTCTGTTAGGGGGAATTATATGGGATGCACACCTCACACACACTGTCTGACCTTGCACTCTAACTTTGCGTGTATTCAAAGTTTTAATATATTCTTTTCTCTTTTTGCAGGAACGATGTCGCGCAGGAAATCTTATTCGTACCGTTCTCTTCGCGAAGGCACCCCCAGCCTTCGTCCGGGTACTGAGCGCCCTCGCGGTCCCCCTCATAGGTCGAGCTCTTCGCAACCTCGATCTCCACCCAAATCAACCTCTACCAGGCCTTCGAGTCATCCGACAATTCCGACCGGGGGAAAGACACTTCCAAAAGAGTTGACTCCTCCAAAGAGTGCGCCTTCCCACAGTCGGTCGTCCAAAAGGCGTCACGAATCCAAAGATGGGGACAGAGATTCATCCAAAGAAACTGAGCAAGAGAGAAGTAACATTGTCCCCACCAGCCAACCAGAGTTAGCTGCCTCCGGTTCACGGGATTACGTTCACGGTCCCGAGATCCAAGGTAGGCTGGAAAAGCTACGGGAACAATTTCCAGGAATGTTCTTTGATAGGATGGTCTTTGTTCCTGCCTTGGAACCGGTCCCTAAAAACTGGGATAAAGAAGTTATTGGGCATATCCGTCACGTGGCCAAGCAGTATGAGATGATGAAAAAGCATGCAGTTAATCTTTCGGAAGTCATCCGAACACTTGAAATAGAAGCTCACAGGTCTAAAGCAAAACTTGAAAATAACGAAAGGGCTAGGACAAAATTAGAGAAGGACCTGGAAGACGCTCAAGCCCAGCTCGCTTTGGCACAGAGAGACGCTGCAAACTATAAAACTGAATTAGAAAATGCCAAGCAGCGCTTTCATTCAGAACTGGATTCTAATAGCCAGGAAAAAATGGCCTTAAAAAAGGAGGTTGAAGACCTCAGAATGGCCAACATCGAATTGGTAACGGCACAAGGCCATTTTGAGTCTGAGAAGGCTGCTTGGGAGGCGGAAAAAGCGAGTCTAAAAGAAAGTTTGGCTCTGGCAGAGGCGGAAAAAGTGATCTTGAATGACCAGGTGGCAGACGCGGAGAGACGGGCAGCTCTTGCCGAAAAGAACGTTGATAGCGCCATTGAAATGGCCACTGCCTCCAACAACAAACTCCTTGAAAGAGAGAAAGAAATCGAGGGGTTTGAGGAGATGATTTTTGATTTCCTTGGCCAGGTTCTCAAAACTCGCAATATCTCATGGATCCCGGATTATCATGTTACTTTGGCCAACTTATGGGATGCCATCGTGGAGGGCGAAAAACATAGACTAGGGGTCGAAGAGATCAATGAAGATGAATTGATGAAGAGCATCCTAAGAGACAACGAGCCTGAGGATCTGGCAGAGGGTCGTCGCTTAATCCTGGCGGAAATGGAGAAGGAGAGAACCATGGCTAAAGGTAAAAGCAAAATTGATGAAGGTTCCAGCTCCGCCGCGAAGTCTAAAACCTCCGAAGTTGAGGAGTACCATCCTGACGATCCGCTAATCCCCTTAGGTCTAACTCCCGTGGTTGTTGGAGCATCCGGATCTACTCAAGAGGGAGTATCTGCTGAAGGTATCTCTCTCTTTTCCCTGCAATTTGCTAAAGCGATTGCGAATTGTCGTCGTCTAGCAGGACAACCCATTGAATTAGTAATGTGTGTCTCTCGTAATGCAGGTGGCGAGCCCGTCGACAAGGGCGCTGGAAAAGAGAGAGAAGTGGAGGAGGAGACTGCCCTGCCAGGTGCTGATATCGATGTTCTCAAGGACGCCGAGACTATCGAAGCTTTAAAAGACATGGATGGTCGCCATGTGGATGACGAAGAGGACATTACTGGCTCCAAAAAGGCCGGTGATGATGATGATGAGGAACCCCTGGCCAGCCGAAAAGCCAGACAAGATAAAGAGTTGGCTTCAAAGAAGGTGGGAGATGAGGCTTTGGACGTGGTCCCTCTTGCAGAGTTCGATCCCAAAACTGGGTTGATTGTGAAAATCCAGTCCAAGTCCATCAGCCGACAGCTTCACTTCGCAAACCCCGATGACTTCCCGGCTTCCCTCTCCAGTAGAAGCAAGGGAAAAGAAGGGGAAGAGGAGACCTCAGAGGAGTCAGATGCTCCCCTTGCGGACAAGCGGAAAAGGAAGAAGGAGGATCCATCTGAAGCCGACAAGGAGAGGCTGGAGAGGCAGAAGTGTAAAGACCCGAAACTTCCCCGTAAAGGAAAGCGTCGGATAGTTCGAGAACAAGCCACAACAGAACGCAAACAGAAGAACATTTCATTGTATATTACAACAATGCATCAGATTACAAGAATATACAGAGTATAAATGAATATTACACAGAAATATCAGAGAGTTAAATTACATTTAAATACATAGCAGCGGAAAATAATACAATACACAACTAGAAGAGATATACGGATACAAAGCTTTCCGGATATCGTTCCAGCTGTAAACCAGGTTCCTGTGAATATAAATCTGCAAAACCAAAACTACTAGCTGCCCGTGTCAAAATAAGGGCACCCAGAGTTTAGGTTAAAACAATAAACTCCAGGTCAGTCATGTGACTGGTGTGAGAACTAAAACAGTTATTAATCTTTATTTTAAATCATTAGGTAAATCAAGGGACCACGCCGTATAACACGGAACGGGTTTCCTCCCAAGAATACCAGTGCATAAAACAAACAGCGCAATGCTAAATAAAGAAAAATGAAGCTGTTATAAGACCCAGGTCCCATCACACAATGCAACGCAGCCGAGGATAGGGTTTTCCCTTATAACAGCCAAAGAATGCTTGATACGGTTAAAACAAATCGTTTGATACTATTATAAGTGCATAGTGTATAAAACACTTCAAATCATAAGTATCAATCATAGGCGGCATGAACGGCCCATAACACTATGTCGCCATATATAAGTTTACAATCAAAACCGCAAATGTCGTATTGGAAGTTGGGTTATCATTTATGGTATGAACCGAGGCTAGGGGCAAGATCCTCACAGATTCGAGACAATCTAGCCTACCATGTCTCAGGAACAGCCGCAACTGCCCCCTGGATCGTCAGGGCCGGTCCACCGATGTGGATTATTATGCCTGAACAATACGTCTCCCCGCCCTTTGGGGCGCAAACGAGCCATCAAATGACTCCATCGGTTCGAGAACGACCGATCAATCCGAGGCGCCTCGCAACAGCAACAACCACATAAGTCAAACTCGTCAGGGCGTGTAAAACCACTGACGCCACTTTTAGCTAGAAAGAAACGCAAGTCCTCCCTGAGGTCCGTCTCCCGTTTTTGGTTCATACCGGGTGTGAAACACGCGAAGTAAAACGTTACACAAAGCTACGCCACAAAGGCCGTGCTTTGATCATCACCACAAGACTTTGCTTTTCAACAGAAGCCTCGATCAATTGCCACTTAGGCATGCCACACATGCAATTCACTCCATGCGTTTGATATCCATCAATATATAACCCCTGAGCTCGTACGTCTCAGAGAAGGGCGTTAAGCAAGAGAATAAATTCTCCGCCGCCAAGCAAATATATATTTAATAGAGATCAATCACACGGACTAAAATCCAATGTCAGACACACAGTCCATTTACAAGTCCGTTCTGGGTCTGAACGAAATCGGAGGCACCTAGTACCTCGCATATCCATCGATCTCCAAGTACGTCTGGACGATCACCAACTGTTTCCATCTTCTTGGGTGTACAACCCAATCAAGATCATCAGTTATCACCCAAACGACGTGAAGACCTCCGGTCTTCGACCATCGTCTTCATCTTCATCTTCGACTTATCGTCGTATCAGTTATTCAGAATGGGATGAACCCGGTCTTTCCGAATAACTCGCGTATATTTTAAATAAGTGTTACACAAACACAACATACGCCTCATTCCAATTCATTAGTCACTAACCGTAAATTAATCAAGAGAATAATTCCCCAAATATTAACCCCGAAGGCCGAAACCAACATCAGATCAATATCCAGAAAACCATTCTGCTTGGCCAACCGACAGTTAGTTTCTAAATTTCACATTCATAGGGAAATGTTCCCATTAATTTTATCCAAGATAAATTTCTTGAATTTATTCTTCTTTTGAATTTCGATTCAACTAGTCGAGATTAACGAACCTTACCGAAGTAATCATTGGTTTTAATTTCCCAATCTCAACCTATTTATCCCATGAAGTAAAACTGGTAATACTTCATATCTAGCACCACGGTGTTATCGGTAAATTCAATTACCATTTCACGTTCAAATCTAATTAAAGATTTAACTATCGCCTGGAGCAAAACTGGTGATACTCCATTTCGATTATTTCAATCTAATTAAAGATTCATTAAAACTCCACTTAGTTTTAATCTATGACTGGGTTAAAGAATCAGTGTCATTTAAAACACGGTTCACGGTAAACCCAAAATCACATCACATTAATTATCGGATTAAAGAACAAGTGTTATTTAAAATACTGTTCACGATAAACCCAAAAATCACCTTCATTAATTATCGGGTTAAAGAACAAGTGTTATTTAAAACACTGTTCACGATAAACCCAAAAATCACATTCATTAATTATCGGGTTAAAGAACAAGTGTTATTTAAAATACTGTTCACGATAAACCCAAAAATCACCTTCATTAATTATCGGGTTAAAGAACAAGTGTTATTTAAAACACTGTTCACGATAAACCCAAAAATCACATTCATTAATTATCGGGTTAAAGAACAAGTGTTATTTAAAACACTGTTCACGATAAACCCAAAAATCAATATCAATTCAATCCCAATTAAATATTATTTAACTGGTACACTTCATTAAATCTAAATAAAAAGATTTAATCATTTCTCAACTGGGTTCAAGAACAGTGTTAGTGAAGACACCATTCACGACAAACCCAAATCACATTCGATATTCAATACAAGGCTCTGAATAGAAAATATATCGGCTTATATTCAATATCGAATTCTACGACTAACAAATGTCGTATTGGAAATAACGATATAAATATATATCTTTCAAATTTCCATAACAACACCTGTATAATCACGAATTCCAACATCGAAATATTCCGAAGACAATTTCGATTCAAATCCACTCCAATGCAATCATTGGAAGTTTTGGTTATTTTTAAAACCCTTTTCTAATTCAATTTATTTATTTAAAAATAAATAGAATTATAACTCTAGTTCAAAACTAGTTCATTTCGATAAAAATCTATTTTTATCTTTTCAAATATGGAGTTTTTCATCCCAATTCTTCTCAAATCATTTCTTATGATTTTACACAAATTATTACTATTTTTAATAATTTTATCAAGGCCCGTACAGTCGATTTCCATCAATGGCCATCGAACTGCACTTACAGCGACCTTTTTCGAATTTGATTTGGACATAATTCCAAATCCAACCGTTAGATTTCAAATTTCTAACCTTCATTAGAAAGCTCTTTTCGATACGAACCCAACGGTTCCGGTTTTAGGAGAATCCGACGGTCGGATCTCCCGCAATATCCATTTGAAATAAATGGTCGAAATTCACGAACTGCCGCGGCGCGGCGCGTTCTATTCAGGCCATTATATTATATATATAATATATATATAATATATTTCGTCGATTTTCCATTCAAAACGAATTATATAAATAGTTTTAAAATTCGTTTCAAAATCTATTTCAACTTCCATTTTAATTCAAAGTAAAATTGAATTCTTCTTTATAAATTCGTTTCAAAATTCATTTCTATTCAATTCAAATTTCAATTCAATTTGAATTCGTTTTCAATTCAATTCATTTCGAAATCGTTTTCAATTCAATTCATTTCGAAATCGTTTTCAATTCAATTCATTTCGAAATCGTTTTCAATTCAATTCATTTCGAAATCGTTTTCAATTCAATTCATTTCGAAATCGTTTTCAATTCAATTCATTTCGAAATCGTTTTCAATTCAATTCATTTCGAAATCGTTTTCAATTCAATTCATTTCGAAATCGTTTTCAATTCAATTCATTTCGAAATCGTTTTCAATTCAATTCATTTCAAAATATTCGATTTCGAAATCACTTTTCAATATTCATTTCAAAATGAATAAAATCGATATAAATATCGTTCACGTCAAAATGGCGTCAATCTAATCAACACGGCTTCATAAATTTCTATTTTCAAATATTCTATTTCAAATATTTCTTTTTCAAAATAGTTGTTATTATCAAAATATTTCGTTCAACACATGACCAATCTCAATGGATGAGTACTGTCAACACATGAACTTTTATTTTATATTGATAAAGATGTAAATTTTATTACTAAAATATTTCGTTCAACACATGACCAATCTCAACGGATGAGTACTGTCAACACATGAACTTTTATTTTATAATATTCTTTGTTTTTCAAATTGGAATGAGGCCCAATCAATTACCATATAAAGTTAATTATATGGATTTTCATACAAAACATGTATATAATAACATTGAAAATAATCAACCATCAACCAAAGTGCACTACACTGTAAAAGCATCAAATATAGATATTCAACGCTTATAACAGCCTGTCAATCTATCGATCGACATATTTAATCAATCAGGATGAGTGAACTTCAAATTTCATCCCAACACCCGTGTGGGGTTTCAAACAATCAAACACATATTTTATTTGTGCTGTTGGGCGATGTGTAAAATTTATCGTCCCAATCAATGTCATTCAAATAAGTGTACATAAACAAACGTCTGGTTTGTAAATGAATATTTATTTATTCACATTCACGTTAAAAATTATATTTTTAACGATAAAACATTTTATTCCAACGTATGCATTTCTATTCAATTCATTTTTTCAATAAAAATGATATTTTTATTTTTCTAACATATTTTAGAAAATTTCGGCGGCATAACGGCACGATACTAGAAACGGGACAAGGCCTAGCCTTATCCCCAGTCTAGTGAAGGCCCACGCCATTCACACATCAATCAAATCAATTCGTTATGTAAACCACAAAATTCGGAGTAAGAGTCTAACCTAGCCTTACTCCTTCGCCTTATAACGGCGCACGTCTAATCCTAACCAATTTATCGATTCGATTTTTCACACCACAAACCACATTCAAACCAATATCGCAATCAATAACCAAACAGCCAAACAAACAAGTCCATGGTCTGTGGACGATTTTGTGTCGGGTGCTACTAAGCACCGTCTGCATCCTAGTATATATATAACTAGAAAAGAAATAGAAAGGTGAGAAATTCTCACATATAGCTATCCTAGCTCCACAGCTCTTCGTTTGCAGAAGTCTTCGTCGTTTCGCCTTTTTGTCACCTTCGTTGCTGCTTTCACTACCTATGTAAAAATCGAATTTTTACTTCGCTATTCCATATATAAAAATCGAATTTTTATTTCGATGTTCAATATATAAAAATTCTATTTTTCTATCGAAGTTCAATATATAAAAATTCTATTTTTCTATCAAAGTTCAATATATAAAAATTCTATTTTTCTATCGAAGTTCAATATATAAAAATTCTATTTTTATTTCGAAGTTCAATATATAAAAATAAGCATATTTTCACAACGCTACTATATAGATAAAATTATATTTTTATCACCTTATTCTTCATATAAAAATTTCACCCTTTCAAAAATAAAGTTTTCACCTTTATAAAAACAAAGTTTTCGCCTTTTTAAAATAAAGTTTTCGCCTTTCTAAAATAAAGTTTTCAACTTTATAAAAACAAAGTTTTCGCCTTTCTAAAATAAAGTTTTCAACTTTATAAAAACAAAGTTTTCGCCTTTCTAAAATAAAGTTTTCAACTTTATAAAAACAAAGTTTTCTATTTTAAAGTTCGAATTTTTTTTCCTATTTTAACATTTCAAAATAAAATCAGTTTTATTTATTTCTTTTCATAAAATCTGTTTTTAACTTTTAAAAATCCAGTTTTATACTTTTTTAAAAATATCAGTTTTATACCTTTAAAAATATTCAGTTTTTATACTTTTAAAAATATCAGTTTTTAATACTTAAAAAAAAATTCCAGTTTTTAATAATTTAAAAATAAAATAAAAATACTTACAGACAAAAAGGGGGGTTCTGCTTTCGTCGGAGGGCTTCTGGCTTCGAGGGGCGGGTGGCGTCGAGGCTTCAGGGGGGGAGGGGTGCTCGGTTCGCGTCGCGAGGGCTTCGAGGTGGGCGGTGGGGGGGTTCGACAGTCGTCTTGGGCGGTGGCTCAGGCGGCGGCTAGGGGAGAACGGAAAAAGGGGCGCTCGAGGTAAGGGGGCGGACGGAGGCAGGCGGTGGCAGGTCCGATCCCTTTTTTCTTTTTTTTTTTCTTTTTTTTTCCTGAATCTCGATTTATGAATCGGGGGGGGGGGGCCTGGAGGGGTTATAGGAGAGGAAAGATAAACTTTATTTCTTTTATTATTTTATTATTTTAATTTCAAAAATATTGACTTTTACATACGACCTCTAAACGAGGCCCACCGCCTGCCGTCCCTAGCGTATTACCCTCATTCCGAACACAATGGGATATGTATCGCAAGCTGATTCGATCACTTGAGTCAGTTTGCGTTTAAATCTACATATAACTCTATATATTAAATTTGAACGCGCATTTCAATTTACCGGGGTCACATAACAACTCTATAAATTCCATAAAAATATTTTCTAGCTTCGTATTGACGATACGGTCCTAACAAAACTAGTTTCGTCGAATTCTGAGACCGTATGAAAAATGGCCAATTTCCAGTCGATTAAAA
The DNA here is from genome assembly GCA_030737875.1 of Allium sativum. Classification (NCBI taxonomy): domain Eukaryota; kingdom Viridiplantae; phylum Streptophyta; class Magnoliopsida; order Asparagales; family Amaryllidaceae; genus Allium; species Allium sativum. The sequence goes on along the minus strand of CM060918.1, from coordinate 19,761,940 downwards.
TCAACTGAAACTGGTCAAACGCGTTTTCCTTCGCCACGCTCACATATTGATTCGAAAAATTATGAAATTTGGAATCTAGCAATAACTTAACATCACGGACCCAACAAAACTGGTTTCGTCGAAATCCGAGGTCGTTTGCAAAATTGCTATTTTTAAGGGCCTTATATATATAAAAATATATATAAATTCCACAGCGACTATTTCTAATTTTAAACTGGACATATCTTATCATTTCTAAGATGAAATCTCAGTTTGTTAACTTCGTTACAAAGACATAGTTATACAGATTCAAATATTTCTTGTTTCGTTCAATTCTGACTTATATTGAATTCTGTATATTCATTTGAAATTAGAAATCGAATTTTCGAACTACCGCGCCATTTTCAATTCCTTTTATAATTATATATAGTTATTATATATTCTAACGACGACGTATATAATATATACGTTCGAATTATATTCAAAATAAATTTTCTCGTCGATATTGTTTAAAATAATTCATTTTAAAAAATCAAAATTCGCTAAAATTGCCAAAATAAAAATTTCAAACTGGCTCGCATTTTACGGGTTGTTACAATCTCCCCCACTTAAAACTTTTCGTCCCCGAAAAGGAACAAAGTCGAAAGTGGTTTGATTATTCAACTCTGCGTTCGATCCGGCTTCCATTCCCCAACTCTTTAGTTTCTGAGAATTTTCAAAATTCCAAAAATTTGGCTAACACCCTAAATTTTTGAAAAATTTCGCCATAACCTCCCCTGCACCGGGAGCATCGGGGAATTTCAAATAGCTTCCCCGGTCCTTCAGATCTCAAAAAGAAAAAGAAAAAGCCAAGCGGCTAGCCAATAGGCTCACAAAATCATCATCACCCAAACAAAACAGTAAATTATGTGGTAAACATGTACCTATTTGTCGGGCAAACAAATTTTATTCTCTGGCTCTAGCCTCCTTGCTATGACCTGTTCAAGGATATACATGTATATGCAAGCAAATGCGACCAAATTTCAATACAATCCAATATTCGGTTCAATTTGGCTAAATGGCTAAAAATTAGCAAACAAATAAACAAACAACACAAACACCAATCAATTAGTTGATTAGCTTTTGAAATTGATAACTTTGATACATAGTCAAAAATCAGATTTTTGATGCCAATCACAACAATAGGCCCTATCTAATTTTGGTTCTCACACCAGTCAATAGGAAATATATAAATATCACACCTTCGACTCTCGAACACTAATTCTGATGATGTAGCTACAATCATCAGAATCATCTTCGGGCGACTAGAGTGTGAATCTATATCTATCCAGTATATTAAAACTTTGAATATACGTTTGCAAGGCGTATATGCAAATTCTTTATATACTGAATTGTCCAAAATCAATTTAAATAAATAATCAAATACGAATAGTTGATTTTAAATTTCAAAACAAAAATGTTTTCATTATAAAAATATACTCTTCACTCTCGTTCTAGGATACTACTGATCCCATCTCTAACGAGTCATTCCCATTGGATTTTACTAATCCAATATCTGATGAATTCTTTCGTATGGTTCTAATGTGTCTTGTTCTCTAGCTTTGTAAACCAAAGCTCTGATACCACGTGTAAAGACCCGAAACTTCCCCGTATAGGAAAGCGTCGGATAGTTCGAGAACAAGCCACAACAGAACGCAAACAGAAGAACATTTCATTGTATATTACAACAATGCATCAGATTACAAGAATATACAGAGTATAAATGAATATTACACAGAAATATCAGAGAGTTAAATTACATTTAAATACATAGCAGCGGAAAATAATACAATACACAACTAGAAGAGATATACGGATACAAAGCTTTCCGGATATCGTTCCAGCTGTAAACCAGGTTCCTGTGAATATAAATCTGCAAAACCAAAACTACTAGCTGTCCGTGTCAAAATAAGGGCACCCAGAGTTTAGGTTAAAACAATAAACTCCAGGTCAGTCATGTGACTGGTGTGAGAACTAAAACAGTTATTAATCTTTATTTTAAATCATTAGGTAAATCAAGGGACCACGCCGTATAACACGGAACGGGTTTCCTCCCAAGAATACCAGTGCATAAAACAAACAGCGCAATGCTAAATAAAGAAAAATGAAGCTGTTATAAGACCCAGGTCCCATCACACAATGCAACGCAGCCGAGGATAGGGGTTTCCCTTATAACAGCCAAAGAATGCTTGATACGGTTAAAACAAATCGTTTGATACTATTATAAGTGCATAATGTATAAAACACTTCAAATCATAAGTATCAATCATAGGCGGCATGAACGGCCCATAACACTATGTCGCCATATATAAGTTTACAATCAAAACCGCAAATGTCGTATTGGAAGTTGGGTTATCATTTATGGTATGAACCGAGGCTAGGGGCAAGATCCTCACAGATTCGAGACAATCTAGCCTACCATGTCTCAGGAACAGCCGCAACTGCCCCCTGGATCGTCAGGGCCGGTCCACCGATGTGGATTATTATGCCTGAACAATACGTCTCCCCGCCCTTTGGGGCGCAAACGAGCCATCAAATGACTCCATCGGTTCGAGAACGACCGATCAATCCGAGGCGCCTCGCAACAGCAACAACCACATAAGTCAAACTCGTCAGGGCGTGTAAAACCACTGACGCCACTTTTAGCTAGAAAGAAACGCAAGTCCTCCCTGAGGTCCGTCTCCCGTTTTTGGTTCATACCGGGTGTGAAACACGCGAAGTAAAACGTTACACAAAGCTACGCCACAAAGGCCGTGCTTTGATCATCACCACAAGACTTTGCTTTTCAACAGAAGCCTCGATCAATTGCCACTTAGGCATGCCACACAGGCAATTCACTCCATGCGTTTGATATCCATCAATATATAACCCCTGAGCTCGTACGTCTCAGAGAAGGGCGTTAAGCAAGAGAATAAATTCTCCGCCGCCAAGCAGATATATATTTAATAGAGATCAATCACACGGACTAAAATCCAATGTCAGACACACAGTCCATTTACAAGTCCGTTCTGGGTCTGAACGAAACCGGAGGCACCTAGTACCTCGCATATCCATCGATCTCCAAGTACGTCTGGACGATCACCAACTGTTTCCATCTTCTTGGGTGTACAGCCCAATCAAGATCATCAGTTATCACCCAAACGACGTGAAGACCTCCGGTCTTCGACCATCGTCTTCATCTTCGACTTATCGTCGTATCAGTTATTCAGAATGGGATGAACCCGGTCTTTCCGAATAACTCGCGTATATTTTAAATAAGTGTTACACAAACACAACATACGCCCCATTCCAATTCATTAGTCACTAACCGTAAATTAATCAAGAGAATAATTCCCCAAATATTAACCCCGAAGGCCGAAACCAACATCAGATCAATATCCAGAAAACCATTCTGCTTGGCCGACCGACAGTTAGTTTCTAAATTTCACATTCATAGGGAAATGTTCCCATTAATTTTATCCAAGATAAATTTCTTGAATTTATTCTTCTTTTGAATTTCGATTCAACTAGTCGAGATTAACGAACCTTACCGAAGTAATCATTGGTTTTAATTTCCCAATCTCAACCTATTTATCCCATGAAGTAAAACTGGTAATACTTCATATCTAACACCACGGTGTTATCGGTAAATTCAATTACCATTTCACGTTCAAATCTAATTAAAGATTTAACTATCGCCTGGAGCAAAACTGGTGATACTCCATTTCGATTATTTCAATCTAATTAAAGATTCATTAAAACTCCACTTAGTTTTAATCTGTGACTGGGTTAAAGAATCAGTGTCATTTAAAACACGGTTCACGGTAAACCCAAAATCACATCACATTAATTATCGGGTTAAAGAACAAGTGTTATTTAAAATACTGTTCACGATAAACCCAAAAATCACCTTCATTAATTATCGGGTTAAAGAACAAGTGTTATTTAAAACACTGTTCACGATAAACCCAAAAATCACATTCATTAATTATCGGGTTAAAGAACAAGTGTTATTTAAAATACTGTTCACGATAAACCCAAAAATCACCTTCATTAATTATCGGGTTAAAGAACAAGTGTTATTTAAAACACTGTTCACGATAAACCCAAAAATCACATTCATTAATTATCGGGTTAAAGAACAAGTGTTATTTAAAACACTGTTCACGATAAACCCAAAAATCAATATTAATTCAATCCCAATTAAATATTATTTAACTGGTACACTTCATTAAATCTAAATAAAAAGATTTAATCATTTCTCAACTGGGTTCAAGAACAGTGTTAGTGAAGACACCATTCACGACAAACCCAAATCACATTCGATATTCAATACAAGGCTCTGAATAGAAAATATATCGGCTTATATTCAATATCGAATTCTACGACTAACAAATGTCGTATTGGAAATAACGATATAAATATATATCTTTCAAATTTCCATAACAACACCTGTATAATCACGAATTCCAACATCGAAATATTCCGAAGACAATTTCGATTCAAATCCACTCCAATGCAATCATTGGAAGTTTTGGTTATTTTTAAAACCCTTTTCTAATTCAATTTATTTATTTAAAAATAAATAGAATTATAACTCTAGTTCAAAACTAGTTCATTTCGATAAAAATCTATTTTTATCTTTTCAAATATGGAGTTTTTCATCCCAATTCTTCTCAAATCATTTCTTATGATTTTACACAAATTATTACTATTTTTAATAATTTTATCAAGGCCCGTACAGTCGATTTCCATCAATGGCCATCGAACTGCACTTACAGCGACCTTTTTCGAATTTGATTTGGACATAATTCCAAATCCAACCGTTAGATTTCAAATTTCTAACCTTCATTAGAAAGCTCTTTTCGATACGAACCCAACGGTTCCGGTTTTAGGAGAATCCGACGGTCGGATCTCCCGCAATATCCATTTGAAATAAATGGTCGAAATTCACGAACTGCCGCGGCGCGGCGCGTTCTATTCAGGCCATTATATTATATATATAATATATATATAATATATTTCGTCGATTTTCCATTCAAAACGAATTATATAAATAGTTTTAAAATTCGTTTCAAAATCTATTTCAACTTCCATTTCAATTCAAAGTAAAATTGAATTCTTCTTTATAAATTCGTTTCAAAATTCATTTCTATTCAATTCAAATTTCAATTCAATTTGAATTCGTTTTCAATTCAATTCATTTCGAAATCGTTTTCAATTCAATTCATTTCGAAATCGTTTTCAATTCAATTCATTTCGAAATCGTTTTCAATTCAATTCATTTCGAAATCGTTTTCAATTCAATTCATTTCGAAATCGTTTTCAATTCAATTCATTTCGAAATCGTTTTCAATTCAATTCATTTCGAAATCGTTTTCAATTCAATTCATTTCGAAATCGTTTTCAATTCAATTCATTTCGAAATCGTTTTCAATTCAATTCATTTCAAAATATTCTATTTCGAAATCACTTTTCAATATTCATTTCAAAATGAATAAAATCGATATAAATATCGTTCACGTCAAAATGGCGTCAATCTAATCAACACGGCTTCATAAATTTCTATTTTCAAATATTCTATTTCAAATATTTCTTTTTCAAAATAGTTGTTATTATCAAAATATTTCGTTCAACACATGACCAATCTCAATGGATGAGTACTGTCAACACATGAACTTTTATTTTATATTGATAAAGATGTAAATTTTATTACTAAAATATTTCGTTCAACACATGACCAATCTCAACGGATGAGTACTGTCAACACATGAACTTTTATTTTATAATATTCTTTGTTTTTCAAATTGGAATGAGGCCCAATCAATTACCATATAAAGTTAATTATATGGATTTTCATACAACACATGTATATAATAACATTGAAAATAATCAACCATCAACCAAAGTGCACTACACTGTAAAAGCATCAAATATAGATATTCAACGCTTATAACAGCCTGTCAATCTATCGATCGACATATTCAATCAATCAGGATGAGTGAACTTCAAATTTCATCCCAACACCCGTGTGGGGTTTCAAACAATCAAACACATATTTTATTTGTGCTGTTGGGCGATGTGTAAAATTTATCGTCCCAATCAATGTCATTCAAATAAGTGTACATAAACAAACCGTCTGGTTTGTAAATGAATATTTATTTATTCACATTCACGTTAAAAATTATATTTTTAACGATAAAACATTTTATTCCAACGTATGCATTTCTATTCAATTCATTTTTTCAATAAAAATGATATTTTTATTTTTCTAACATATTTTAGAAAATTTCGGCGGCATAACGGCACGATACTAGAAACGGGACAAGGCCTAGCCTTATCCCCAGTCTAGTGAAGGCCCACGCCATTCACACATCAATCAAATCAATTCGTTATGTAAACCACAAAATTCGGAGTAAGAGTCTAACCTAGCCTTACTCCTTCGCCTTATAACGGCGCACGTCTAATCCTAACCAATTTATCGATTCGATTTTTCACACCACAAACCACATTCAAACCAATATCGCAATCAATAACCAAACAGCCAAACAAACAAGTCCATGGTCTGTGGACGATTTTGTGTCGGGTGCTACTAAGCACCGTCTGCATCCTAGTATATATATATAACTAGAAAAGAAATAGAAAGGTGAGAAATTCTCACATATAGCTATCCTAGCTCCACAGCTCTTCGTTTGCAGAAGTCTTCGTCGTTTCGCCTTTTTGTCACCTTCGTTGCTGCTTTCACTACCTATGTAAAAATCGAATTTTTACTTCGCTATTCCATATATAAAAATCGAATTTTTATTTCGATGTTCAATATATAAAAATTCTATTTTTCTATCGAAGTTCAATATATAAAAATTCTATTTTTCTATCAAAGTTCAATATATAAAAATTCTATTTTTCTATCGAAGTTCAATATATAAAAATTCTATTTTTATTTCGAAGTTCAATATATAAAAATAAGCATATTTTCACAACGCTACTATATAGATAAAATTATATTTTTATCACCTTATTCTTCATATAAAAATTTCACCCTTTCAAAAATAAAGTTTTCACCTTTATAAAAACAAAGTTTTCGCCTTTTTAAAATAAAGTTTTCGCCTTTCTAAAATAAAGTTTTCAACTTTATAAAAACAAAGTTTTTGCCTTTCTAAAATAAAGTTTTCAACTTTATAAAAACAAAGTTTTCGCCTTTCTAAAATAAAGTTTTCAACTTTATAAAAACAAAGTTTTCTATTTTAAAGTTCGAATTTTTTTCCTATTTTAACATTTCAAAATAAAATCAGTTTTATTTATTTCTTTTCATAAAATCTGTTTTTAACTTTTAAAAATCCAGTTTTATACTTTTTTAAAAATATCAGTTTCATACCTTTAAAAATATTCAGTTTTTATACTTTTAAAAATATCAGTTTTTAATACTTAAAAAAAAATTCCAGTTAAAAAAAATTCCAGTTTTTAATAATTTAAAAATAAAAATAAAATAAAAATACTTACAGACAAAAAGGGGGGTTCTGCTTTCGTCGGAGGGCTTCTGGCTTCGAGGGGCGGGTGGCGTCGAGGCTTCAGGGGGGGGGGGGGGGGTGGGTGCTCGGTTCGCGTCGCGAGGGCTTCGAGGTGGGCGGTGGGGGGGTTCGACAGTCGTCTTGGGCGGTGGCAAGGGGAGAACGGAAAAAGGGGCGCTCGAGGTAAGGGGGCGGACGGAGGCAGGCGGTGGCAGGTCCGATCCCCTTTTTCTTTTTTTTTTTTTCTTTTTTTTTTTTTCCTGAATCTCGATTTATGAATCGGGGGGGGGGGGGCCTGGAGGGGTTATAGGAGAGGAAAGATAAACTTTATTTCTTTTATTATTTTATTATTTTAATTTCAAAAATATTGACTTTTACATACGACCTCTAAACGAGGCCCACCGCCTGCCGTCCCTAGCGTATTACCCTCATTCCGAACACAATGGGATATGTATCGCAAGCTGATTCGATCACTTGAGTCAGTTTCCGTTTAAATCTACATATAACTCTATATATTAAATTTGAACGCGCATTTCAATTTACCGGGGTCACATAACAACTCTATAAATTCCATAAAAATATTTTCTAGCTTCGTATTGACGATACGGTCCTAACAAAACTAGTTTCGTCGAATTCTGAGACCGTATGAAAAATGGCCAATTTCCAGTCGATTAAAATCAACTGAAACTGGTCAAACGCGTTTTCCTTCGCCACGCTCACATATTGATTCGAAAAATTATGAAATTTGGAATCTAGCAATAACTTAACATCACGGACCCAACAAAACTGGTTTCGTCGAAATCCGAGGTCGTTTGCAAAATTGCTATTTTTAAGGGCCTTATATATATAAAAATATATATAAATTCCACAGCGACTATTTCTAATTTTAAACTGGACATATCTTATCATTTCTAAGATGAAATCTCAGTTTGTTAACTTCGTTACAAAGACATAGTTATACAGATTCAAATATTTCTTGTTTCGTTCAATTCTGACTTATATTGAATTCTGTATATTCATTTGAAATTAGAAATCGAATTTTCGAACTACCGCGCCATTTTCAATTCCTTTTATAATTATATATAGTTATTATATATTCTAACGACGACGTATATAATATATACGTTCGAATTATATTCAAAATAAATTTTCTCGTCGATATTGTTTAAAATAATTCATTTTAAAAAATCAAAATTCGCTAAAATTGCCAAAATAAAAATTTCATACTGGCTCGCATTTTACGGGTTGTTACAAGAAGCGAGAGAAGAAATCAAAGCATAAATAGGATGTTTGTTGATATTTTGTCTTTCGGTTTCCCACTGGCCAGAAAGTGTAATTGTGAGACTGGTCCTCACTTTTGTTTCTAGATTGTTTTCCATTTTGCTGACTCGTGGTACATAAACAAGGATTTGTTTCTCCTTACATCATTGTGTACCTGTATTCATAGAAACTTTCCACGTTTAGTCGTTAGCCAACTATTAATAATTATAAGTCAGTCAATCAACAGGAAGAAGAATGTTCATGCTATGTTACACTGTTATATCAAAGTTTAGTGTTTGCATAGGAGTGCCTGGTGCCCCCCAATCAGTTGTTAGAGTTTTACGATTGGCGATTCGTTCGCTCCCCGATCCTTCAGCGGGGAAGGAGTTATTTCTCAGCGCTCAATCGGAGACGCCTTTATACTCTCTCTCTGGAGAGTTAGAGTTCGAGCTCAGCGATTCATTCGCTCCCCGATCCTTCAGCGGGAAAGGAGCTCTTTCTCAGCGCTCAATCGGAGACGCTTTTATACTCTCTCCCTCTCTGGAGAGTTAGAGTTCGAGCTCAGTGATTCACTCGCTTCCCGATCCTTCAGCGGGAAAGGAGCTCTTTCTCAGCGCTCAATCGGAGACGCTTTTATACTCTCTCTCTCTCTCTCTGGAGAGTTAGAGTTCGAGCTCAGCGATTCACTCGCTTCCCGATCCTTCAGCGGGAAAGGAGCTCTTTCTTAGCGCTCAATCGGAGACGCCTTTATACTCTCTCTCTCTCTGGAGAGTTAGAGTTACGGATTAAGCAGTCTGCAATCACGCATTCTCATCAAGCTTATCCTTGGGGTATACTCTAACCCATATTCCGTGGATTAAAGCTAGTCGGACCAGCAGTTGAAGCCTTTGCCAAAGCTTTGGGTTTCTCCGATTAGTCTACGGAAGGAACGGTTGGCACCAGACTTCGGGTACCTGGATTATTCACATTGATTTTCATAAAAATAAATAGGCAAATAAATAAAGATGCAAATAAAGGCAAATAACACACAGTATTTTTATAGTGGTTCGGTCGAATCATGACCTACGTCCACTTTATAATCTCTTGCTTTAAGGAATCAGACTATTCTAGGCGAGTCATGCCCTGTACATAGTTTTTTTTAACAAAGCAAAAGAGTAGATTTGAAATTCTCATGTTAGATATGGCCGTAAATGTTGGGGATTCCACACTCTGGGGATTTCCTTTCCATCTACGGTTGCCAGCTTGAAGGTTCCGTTATCAAGCTTGCTGAGAATAGAGTACGGTCCTTCCCACCTCGCTCCCATATGAGTTGGGGGTGGAAAGACACGTTTCAGAACCAAGTCTCCGGGTTCCCAGGTCCGGGCTCGGACCTTTATGTTGTAATATCTGGCGACCTGTTGCTTGCATCTCAGAGCACGCAGGTCGGCTTCATCCCTCTTTTCTTCAATCATATCCAGGGACTCAAGGAGCAATTCATTATTGGTCATTGGATCATAATAGGTCACCCGATGAGAAGGTACCTTTATCTCAATCGGGATGACTGCTTCCGTTCCAAAAGCGAGGGAGAACGGGATATGTCCTGTCGCTGATTTAATGTCGTTCTGTGAGCCCATAGCGCCAAGGGCAATTCATCAGCCCACATGGCTCTAGCCCGCTTCATTCTTCTTTTCAGAATGGACTTAATTACTTTATTTGCAGCTTCGACTTGCCCGTTTGATTGTGGGTGTGCCACGGAGGTGTACCGATTCTCAATGTGGTATTTTTGGCAGAAGTTTCTGAATTCAGCACTATCAAATTGAGTTCCGTTGTCTGTTATCACAATCTTTGGAATCCCGAATCGACAGATGATGTTTCTCACGATGAAGTTGATCACCCGTTTAGTTGTGATTGTAGTTAGTGGTTCTGCCTCGACCCACTTAGTGAAATAATCTACGGCCACAATAGCGAACTTTGCTCCGCCCCTCGCTATGGGGAGACTTCCTATGATATCAATTCCCCACATAGCAAAAGGCCATGGACTCATCATTGTTTTTAACTGACTTGGAGGCGCTCTAGGTATCTTCGAAAATCTCTGGCACGCATCACATCGTCGCGCATATCTTACTGCATCCTTGTTTATGGTAGGCCAGAAATAACCATGCCGTAATACCTTTTTTGCCAAAGTTTGCCCTCCAGTGTGGTCGCCACATTCGCCTTCGTGGACTTCTTGCAGCACACGTTTGATGTCATCGTGGGCTATACACCGAAGGAGGGGCATTGAAAACCCTTGTCTATAAAGGACTCCGTCTTGCAGTACGTATCGGGCGGCTTTACGAATCACTTTACGCCTCTCGCTTTTCTTGGTCGGAAGCGCTCCATCCATTAGGAAATTCTTTATAGGGGTCATCCACGACTCCCTTTCTGGTTCCATCTCTAGTACTAGGTCGATTTCCATCTGATCAATGCTGGGGGACCGAAGTACTTCAACGGGGGCAAGCCCTATCACTTCAGGATCGTTAGAACTAGCCATCTTTGCCAACTTGTCTGCCTGCTGATTTTCTGACCGCGGAATATGAGATATGTTGCAGTGATCAAACTCATTCAGCAGTTCTTTCACTTTCTTTAAGTATAGAATCAATCTTGCACTTTTAGCTTGGAATCTCCCAGTAACTTGGTTCACAACTAACTTGGAGTCGCAGAAGATGTTCAGTTTTGTGACTTCTAGTACCTTTGCAATCTTTAATCCGGCTATCAGAGCTTCATATTCAGAATCGTTGTTAGTGGCCTGAAACTCCATTCGGATGGCATAGGTTATCAATCGTTTCTCGGGGTTTTCAAGCACTATTCCAGCGCCGGATCTTTCATTGTTCCTAGCAACATCAGTATATAATCTCCAGACATTAGGGTCGAAAAGTAACTTTGAGAGTTCCACTTCTTCGTTTGCTATGTCTTCTTCAGGAACAGTGAACTCTGCTATGAAGTCGGCTATCACTTGCCCCCGAATTGATCGTCTGGGCTGAAAGTTCAAGTCAAATTGACTTAACTCAATATTCCATTTGAGTAACCTTCCAGATGCCTCCGGTCTCTGTAAAACTTGCTTGAGTGGATGATCAGTATATATGGTAATAGGATGTGCCTGAAAGTAGTGCCGAAGTTTTCTGGAGGCAATCAGTAAACTATACGCCAATTTTTCTATCCGTGGATAATTACGCTCTGCTGCTGTCAATTTTTTGCTCACGTAATACACAGGTCTTTGGACCTTTTCCTCTTCCCTTACCAACGCTGAGCTGATTGCATGAGATGATACTGCCAAATACACGAATAAATCCTCGTGGTCTATTGGTTTAGATAGAATTGGAGGTTTCTCCAAGTGTCTGAGCAAACTCTGAAACGCTTCTACGCAGTCAGGTGTCCATTTAAAGTGGCGTTTTCCTCGCTTTATTAATTCGAAGAATGGGATGCACTTATCCGTAGCCCTGGAGATAAATCTGCTTAGTGCGGCCACTTTTCCGGCAAGGCTTTGCACATCCCTAATTTGCCTAGGTTCCTGAATGTTTCTGATTGCCGCAATCTGGTCTGGATTAATCTCGATACCGCGTGAACTGACTATGAATCCCAAGAATTTTCCAGATGCAACACCGAATGAACATTTGGTTGGATTGAGTTTCATTCCATACTTTCGAAGAATGCCGAACATCTCTGCCAAGTCAGTAGTGTGTTGAGAGGATTGCTTGGATTTAACCAACATATCGTCGACGTATACTTCCATCGTTTTCCCGATTTGGTTATAAAACATTCTGTTGACCAAACGTTGGTACGTAGCGCCTGCGTTCTTCAAACCAAAGGGCATTACTACGTAATAATATAATCCCAGATCAGTGATGAAACTAGTATGCTCTTGATCTGGAATATGCATTGGAATTTGGTTGTATCCTGAATAAGCATCCATGAATGAGAGAAGCTCATGACCTGCCGTCGAGTCTACCAACTGGTCAATTCGAGGTAATGGGAAACTATCTTTTGGACAAGCTTTGTTCAAATCCGAGAAGTCGATACACGTTCGCCACTTCCCGTTGGCCTTCTTTACCAGGACTGGATTTGAAATCCAGTCCGGGTAGGTTGAATCTCTGATAAACCCGTTACTTTTTAGCTTTCCAACCTCTTCTTTCAAGGCAGCGGACCTCTCCGGGCCCAACATTCGCCTTTTTTGCTTTACTGGAGGATGTTTGGGGTTAATGCTCAAAGAATGGCTCATGATTGATGGGGATATCCCGCACATGTCTGCATGGGTCCAAGCAAATACATCCAAGTTGTTCTTTAAGAAATTCGTCAATTCTTCAGCAAGATTTGGACTTAACTGGGATCCAATCTTAAGGACCTTCTCCGGGTCACTGTCATCGATTGGTACATCCACAGTTGCCTCGTTGGGAGTCGCTGTTCTGCCCCCGGGTTCTTGATCCTCTCTGGGATCTATATCCTCGGGCGCCACTCTAGGCAATTCTCCAACAATTATCCTCTTTGGTTGCTATAAGGTTTCCGCCCCCAAAGGGGGAGGAGTGCTTTTAGTTTCGATATCCCCGCCGTTGCGAAGCAACTTTAGTTCGGCAACATAACACGCTCGCGCAGCAACTTGATCCCCTCTGACGATACCAATGCCAGCTTCTGTGGGGAACTTCAATAGCAAGCACCAGGGGGCTATACAGGCTCTGAACTTTGCGAGGGCCGGTCGGCCCAAGAAGGCATTGTATGGCGATTCGACATCCAAAACCACAAAGGGGAGGATTCTCACTCTCTGGCGTTCTCCTTCCCCAAGTGTGACTGGCAATTCTACATAACCCATAGGTGCGGTGGACGCTCCGTTGAATCCACGGATCCATCCTTGGCAGGGCTTCAAGTCTTTTATCTCAAGATTCATCTGGTCAAAGGCCTTTTTGAAAAGGATATTAACGGAACTCCCGTTGTCCACCAGGACCTTATGAACAGTGGCTGGTCCAAAGGGTATCGTAATTACAAGTGGATCTTCAGTTGGAGCATGGACTCCGATGCTTTCTCGTTCTCGGAAAACAACATCATCAGTCATCATCTTCTGCTGCTTCACCGGGATACTGTCCTCGGGGTTGCTACATTCCCCCACTTCGAGGTGTTGTTTGGCTGCGTTGACGTATTGATCTAAAGCTTTGGAACTGTGCCCAGCAAGATAAAGTCCACCGATCACGGTATTGATAACAATATTCTTTCCCTTTTGCTGAGCAGTTGGCCTAGTAGCAAGTTGATTTTGATTCTGATTCGGGGCCTGCACTGCTTGCCCCCTGTCCCTAGGCGTTACTCTGTATTCATCTAGCTTCCCTTCTCGAAGCAGCCTTTCGACTACATCCCTCAGGTGACGGCATTCATTCGTCGAATGGCCATGGATTTGATGAAAGAGACAAAACTTCCCTGTCTCACGCTCTTTCTCTGTTGACTCTCTAGGAGGTGGCCTCTTATTCTGGAGGACTTCATACGCATCCATGAAGATATTTTCCAGAGTATCACTTATGGGTGTATAACTTTCAAAGGCCCTGGGACGAGTCCTTCTCTGGGAGTCGTTCCCTCGGCCCCTCTTCCGGTTGTTGCCGTTAGCATTGTTATTGTTGTTACCTGGCTGGCGACCACCCTGATTCTGATTTCCGACGTTAACTTCAACTTTCCCTGAGCTGTCTCCAGTTTGTTTGATGGCGACATTGCTCTGAATTTCCTCCTTATCAGTTGTTTTAACCTTTCGGTTTGCGTATACCTCTTCCCGACGTAGATGTACATTGGCTTTCTCATAAAATAACTCTCTGGTGTGGGGTGGTTTGCCTGCCAAGTACCTCCCGAATTCAGTGTCCTTATCCACTCCATCAATTAGTGCTGCGACAATGGTCGGCTCATGAGGATCTTTAACCTCAGTGGCGGCCAAATTGAAACGATCCAGGTACATCTTTAAACTTTCGCCTGGTCGCTGTTTGACAAGGAATAAATCGATCACGCTTTTCGTCTTCTGTGCGTAGATACGGAATTGTTCTACGAACTTCTCGCTTAGTTCCCTGAAGCTAGAAATCGATCTCGCCGGCAGGCGAGTAAACCATAGCAAAGCCACATCTTCCAGGAATATGGGAAACGCTTTACACTTAACCGCGTCAGAAGCGGCGGCAGCAGTCATCGACCAAGAGTATCTCATTAGGTGCTGAACAGGATCAGATCTTCCTGCATATCGGTTCATTTGTGGCATGTTGAAACGCCTTGGAAAAGTCGCGTCCAAGATATCGTCAGTAAAAGGGGTATGACTGCGGTCAATCCCCCAATCTTCGTTCCGCTGTCCACGGCTGTCGGCCAAAATCTGGTGAACCATGGCTGCAAAGTTTGCACTAGTCAAAGGAGGTTCAGGGTCAGTGCCTCTGGCCCGACGAGGTTCTCTGATCTCTCTTCGGGGAGTAGCCACAAAATCTGGGGCTCGGACGGGGCTTCGCTGCCCCCTGTTATCATGAGTATGCGTGCGGCGACGGGGCTGAGGTGGTCTGTTATGTACAGGACTGTTCACATTACGGTTTATGGGCCCCGCCCCTAGTTCTTCTTCTTCCTGTGAGGGCAGGGTCCCGAACCGAAACTGTTCTATGTTTTCGGCTCTCTCATACGGTCGCCGCGGAGGTCTCGGCGATTCTTCAGATGAAGAAGAACATACTGGGGTGAGTGGACGAACCGGCGATGCTCTTTGCCTTGCTAGCTCATCAAGTCTTTTATCCATAGCCGTCAAATTTTGCCGTAGGATGGAACTTTCCTGCCTTTGGGCAGCCAACTCGTCAAACAACCTATCCCACATTTCAATGAAGCGAGAGAGATCCCCCTCAGTGACAGGAGCAGCAGGATCATAGTGGTCATCATCACTCTCTCTTATGCGCAAAGTGCTCGAACCGGGTCGAGCAGAGGTTCCAGGACGATAGGAGTGGGTCATAGGTTCTTTTCCAGGTCGAGTTGTATTCTGACCATCAGTTCGGGTAGCTGCGGTTCGTGGAGGGCGATTCGCTGCGTCCCCCTGAGATCGACTCGTGGTCGTGGTACGCGGAGGCTGTGAGGTGTTGCCCCGGGATCGAGTAACAACCCCTTCAGTAGCACGGATCGTCTCGTTCTCATCGACTCGGAACGAGGTGCCTTCGTCGGATCGGACCGCCCCCTGCGCTCCGCGATCCAGAGTTTCGTTGCCCAGTTCGTGCACACTCTCCTCAATCGTTTCGTTGGTCTGAGAAACTTTAGATCTTTTTCCAGCCATGATATCCGAATCGCTGGAATCGTCAAAGAAGCGAATAGTGAAACTTTAGGACTGAGCTCTCAATGAAAGCACCAAAAATGTTAGATCGAAATTTGGACCTAACACCCAAATTGTTATGAACTGTAGAGAATTTTAAATGAGGAACAAGGAAAAAGAAAATAACACTCAGAATTTATAGTGGTTCGGCGTTAACGAGCCTACGTCCACTTTATATCTTATTGATTGTGCTTTGAAAGCTAATACAACAATGATTTCTCTCAATATTTCAGTGGTTTGACAACAATGGCGGATTCAGTACTCACTATTGCCAAAAGGATCCCGAAAAATGCCAAGCTCTGGGCTATTTATAGCTGATTTTGTCAGGCGGTTCGCGGACACGTGGCACGAATCCCGAGATCATCGGATCGCATCGCCACCATTGAAGAAACAGTCAAACTAGCCGTTGTGGACAGGTGTCGTGATTTGCTTGAAAATCGGATCGCGCAGATGGGGAGAATTGGTCCAGATGACGGTTAGGAACACGTGTCGCCAGATCCATGCGATTCGGATCGCTGAAGACCAGCTCGTGATTGAATGGGTCAGAGGGTTCGGTACGTACCAAGGGATCAGATCGGTTCGTTCTGGGCAACAATATATAAGTTTGGATCGGATCGCCTGGATGTGCCGTTCGTTGACGAGATGGGAGCGATCCGTTCCTGGGCAAGTCGATAGAGTGCGATCCATTCCTGGGCGAGACGATGGAGTGCGATCCGACGGTGGGCGAGACGGTGGAGTGCGATCCATTCCTTCACATTATTGGAGAACGTGGTTTCCAGCTTTCCTTTTATGAATGATCCTGGGTGGCTTGGTCAAAAAGCGAGCCAACAATATTTATTTGAATCGTCGTTAGAATATAAATATTTTATTTTTAATTATAAAAGGAATTGAAAATGGCGCGGTAGTTTGAAAATTCGATTTCAAATTTCAAATGAATGCACAGGATTCAAAATAATTCGGATTTTAGCGAAACCAAAAATATTAGAATCTATTTGAGAATATCTTTCCAAGAATCCGAAAAATTGAAATTTCATAGCGGGAATCAAAAGTTACGTCCAGTTGAAAATTCAGAATAGTCGCTATGGAATTCTAGCCCTTAAAAAGTGAAATTTTGCATATGAGCTTAGAATTTGACGAGATAAATTTTTATGGATTCATAATGACAAATCATTGTTGAGTTCCAAAGGGCGCGTCGAACGGAGTTAGTATGTGGCCGTGCGAGCTAAAACAGTTCAGGGTAAAACATGTAGTCATTTTACAAAGGAACGTTATTGATACGACCTCAGAATTCGATTTCGTTTTCTTTCTGGATTCGTATCGTCTAATAATGGTTAAATCCAAAAGGGAATGATGTTTGGAGTTAACATGTGAGCGTGCAAGAAGAAATGGTGCGCCAAAATCGCATTTTAGAGCTTATTTGAGCATTTTTAAAAATTTTAACAAACGGTTAAAGGAACTCGGAATTTGACGAGACTTGTTTCGTTGGACTCGTTTTCATGCCTACTATGTCGTGTCCGAAATCCGCAGCAATCGGAGAACGTTGGCATTCAGACGATACGCGAGAAACTAACATATAATCACTTTTCCTCCTTTTCTACTTCATTATTTCACTTCTCTCTTTCTCTTCAAAAAAACTCAAAAATGTTCTCCACCCTCCCGCTGCCGCTGCCGCCCTTCCCCCACCTCCACCGCCGGCTGTCGGCCACCACCACTCCCTCCTCCTCTCTCTCTCCTCCCCTATCCCTCTTCAAATTCACAAACCCTACCCCCAAATCACCACCACCCTAGCCACCACGGCCACCACCACCACCGCCGCCACCCACCAGCGACCTCCCCTACGTCAATCAGGTCCGGCGCCCCCTCTGGCCACCCAATTCCGGCCGTGGGCCCCTCCTCCTCCAAAAACCCATTTTTCACAAAAATCTCGTTTTGCAT
Source organism: Allium sativum (assembly GCA_030737875.1). Lineage (NCBI taxonomy): Eukaryota > Viridiplantae > Streptophyta > Magnoliopsida > Asparagales > Amaryllidaceae > Allium > Allium sativum. The sequence continues at coordinate 19,743,940 of CM060918.1, read as the reverse complement.
AAAACACCCTGTCACTATTTCGCGAATAACTCTCAAACCGTGCATTTCTAGCCAAAACTCCTCTGGACCAAAGTCGAAGAGCACGATTTTCTCTTCGATTTGGTATATGATAGTCCTATTTTGCATTGCAGAGTTGTCGGGAAAACGCGTCCAAAGTCTGCTGTTCAAACGTTGTCAAAATGCAGTCTTTTCGCGATTTCCGACGAAATGGCACATTTTCGAAAGGAAGACCACTAGGAGAATGTTGTCCGGAATGGCGTGTTTAAGCTAAAAAAGGGATGGTGTGAAGATTGGAGCTCGTTTGCAAATTCTGGAACTAGAACAACAAATCCGGGCGTTGGAAAAAAATGCGAGTTTTCTCCGCTTTAAAGCTTTTATGGTTTTTGAAGAATGAAGTATGTAAAACTATGATTTTTATATAGTAGAGATTATAAAAATATGATTTTTATAAGATAGAGAATATAAAATTACGATTTTTATATACGTTGTAGCGAAATAAAAATTCGATTTTTATATAAGTAGCGGATTGAAAATAGAATTTTTATATAATAAAGAATATAAAAATATAATTTTTATATATGTAGCGAAATAAAAATCTGATTTTTATTATATATATAGTGAAATAAAAATGTGATTTTTATCCATATAACGTTAAAATAAAAATGTGATTTTTATGTATATAATAGCCGAAAGAAAATGTGACTTTTATTTATAAGGCAGCGTTGTTGAAAATATGATTTTTAACATATACTGCGTGTAACAGATCTCGTTGGAAACACGACGAAGATTTTCTACATATGAAGAGTCGCGGCGTTTGGTTTAGCTTCTCGGCGAGAACTCCTCACTGTAATTTTCTTTATACAGTTATGTATTATGTAACTGCATATATGAACTATTTCCCCGCCGTCCACAGACCATGGACGACTTGTGTGTTTGTTTTATTATACTGTGTTGTGGTTTTTGGGTTGGTTGGGTTGTTTGTGTGGATTGGTTAGGGGAAATGAAATGGAATTGAATAGAATTGGTATGTGTATGGCGTGGGCCATTGTTAGACCAGGGATAAGGCTGGGCCTTATCCCGTTTTTAGTATCGTGCCGTTATGCTGCCGAAATTTTCTAAAAAGTGTTAGAAAAATTTAGTTAGCTAAAATATTGTTTTAAGCTTATAACTACGATAAATAATTTATTGGATCGTTAAAAATAGGAATACACTTCCATTTACAAGTCAGACGACTTGTTTATGCTCGCCTATTTTTGTGATATCGATTGGGACGATAATTTTTACCCATCGCCCAAGTGCACAAATAATAATCAGTGTTTGTTGGTTTGAAACCCCACACGGGTATTGAGATGATATTTGAAGTACACTGATCCCGATTGTTTAGTTGTATGTCAATCGATAGGTTGACAGACAGTTGTGTAGTGCAATTTGGATGATGGTTGATTATTTATCGTTGCTATTATATACATGTGTTGTATGGAATCCATATAATTAACATTATATGGTAATTGATTGGGCCTCATTCCAATTTGGAAAATAAAGAATATTAAAAAATAAAGAATCACGTGTTGAATAGAATAAATAGTCATGTGTTGATGATGCTCATGTGTTGAGAATAATCATGTGTTGAAACTTATCATGTGTTGAGTAAAATATTTTAACAATAAAAATTTACATCTTTATCATATATAAAATTAGAAACCAACTGGAAACTAGTTAAGATGAGTGGTTTCCTGGGTATTGATCTGATATTGGTTTCGGCCTTCGGGGTTAATATTTAGGAAATTGATCTCTTGCTAATTTACGGTTAGAGTCTGATTAAGAATTAAACGATATAAAACACGATTTTATCAAATATATAAAATAACAAAAATAGTCATGTGTTGACAATACTCATGTGTTGAGAATGTTCATGTGTTGAACAAAATATTTATACAATAGAATTCACATTTTATTGTAAGTAAGAATTGATAAATATTTATGTGTTGTATAAAATATATATTCATGTGTTGAAGAAAATATTCATTTGTTGAATAGAATAACAAAGTTATTGAAATATATAAAGCCATGTTGATTAGATTAGCGCCATTTTGATGCAAACGATATTTATATCGATTTATTTCATTTTTATAATGAATAGCGAAAAGGAAGTGATTTCAAAATCTAATATTTGAAAATATTATCATTTATATATTAATGATATGAAATATTCAATTTTGATTTGAAATTGAATATGAAGTTAAAATTGTTTTGAAAACGAATTTAAACGATTTATAAAATATGTTTTGAATTGAAATCAACGAAATATATAATATATATATATATATTATATATAATATATATATATATATATATATTATATATTAATCGCCTGAATAGAACGCGCCATGCCGCGGCAGTTCGCGAACTTCGGCCATTGACTTCGAATTGACGTTACGGGAGATCCGACCGTCGGATTCTCCTGAAATCGGAATCTTGGGTTCGTATCGAAAAGAGCTTTGCAATGAATATTAGAAATTTGAAATCTAATGGTTGGATTTGGGATTATGTCCAAATCAAATTTGGAAAAGGTTGTTGTAAGTGCAGTTCGATGGCCGCCATTGAAAACTGATTGTACGGGCCTTGATAAAATTATTAAAAATATTAATAATTTGTGTAAAATCATAATATAGGAAATGAAAAGAAATGGGATGAAAAATTCCACATTTGAAAGGATAAAAATATATTTTTATCGAAATGAACTAAATTTGAAGTGGGTTTAAAAAAAAATTCAGAATTTTCAATATACGAATTGGAATGGATTTGAATCGAAATTATCTTCGGAATATTTTGATATTGGATTTCGTGATTATAAAGATATGTTGTGGAAATTTGAAAGAAATATACATATCGTTATTTCCAATACGATATTTGTTGGTTTCAGAATTTGATATTGAATATAAGCCGATATATTTTCTATTCAGAGCCTTGTATTTAATATCAAATGGGATTTTGGGCTCGTCGTGAATGGTGTCTTAAATAACACTCTTCTTGAAACCATTTTAGAAAAGAATAAATCTTTTAATTAAGATTTAGTGAAATTGTCCAGTTAATTTGGTATTTGATTGGAATTGAATTTAAATTGGTTTTTGGGTTTATTGTGAGCGGTGTTTTGAATAACACCTGTTCTTTAACCCGATTAACAATGGAATGTGATTTTGGGTTTATCGTGAACCGTATTTTAGATGACATTGGTTGTTTAACTCAGTTAAAGACAAGATATTGATTTTTGGGAAAATTAAAACTAAGTGGAGGTTTAATGAATCTTTAATTAGATTAAAGTGATCGAGAATGGAGTATCACCACTTTTGCTCCAAAGCGATAGTTAAATCTTTAATTAGATTTGAACGTGAAATGGTAATTAATATTTACCGATAGCACCGTGATATTAGATATAGAGTATTACCAGTTTTGATCCATGGGATGAATAGGTTGGGATTGAGAAATAAAATAAATAATTACTTCGGTGTGGTTCTCTAATCCCGACTAGTTTGGAAAACCATAATATGGTTTGAAATAATATCCAAAGGAAGATTAAAGAATAAATTTAAAAGAATTTATCTTTGATAAAATTAATGGGAACATTTCCCTAAGAATATGAAAATTCGAATAAAAGAATATTCTGAATTGGAATGAGGCGTATGTTGCGTTTGTGTAACACTTGTTTATTATATACGCGGGTTATTTGGAAAGGCCAGGTTTATACCCATTTTGAATAACCAATTTGACGATAAGTCAAAGATGTAGACGATGGTTGAAGACTAGAAGTCTTCACACCATTTGGATGATTATTAATGATCTTTATTGGGATGCACACCCGAGAGGAGGGAATCAGTTGGTGATCGTTCAGACGTACTTGGAGATCGATGGATATGCGAGGAAAGTGCCTCCGGTTTCGTTCAGACCCAGAACGAACTTGTAAATGGACTGTGTGTCTGACATTGGATTTTATTTTGTGTTGATTGATCTCTATTAAATATACATTAGTTTGGCGGCAGAGAATTTATTCTCTTACTTAACGCCCTTCTCTGAGACGTACGAGCTCAGAGATTGTATATCGATGGACATCAGTCGCATGGAGTGAATTGCCTGTGTGGCGTGCCTAAGTGGCAAATGATCAAGGATTCTGTTGAAAAGCAAATTCTTGTGGTTGATGATCAAAGCATGGCCTGTGTGGCATAGCTTTGTGTATAGCGTGAATTCACGAGCCTCACACCTCGGTATGAGTCAAAAACGGGATAAGGACCGTTAGGAGAACATGACGTTTCTTTCTAGATATGGGTGATGTCAGTGACCTACCAGCCTTGACATTTATATACTTTTTACCTATGTGGTTGTTGGAATGCGAGGCGCCTCGAATATATAGTCGATAACTAGCACTATGTGAGCTAACATACAGACCATTATATAGGTCCTATAGGACCGGGAAACGTGTGTTCATGAATTATCAATCCTCAAAAGTAAGAGAGGACCGACCCAACCGATTCCAAGGATCGCTGTGTGCGGTCCTGAGACATTTGCTAGAGTGTCTCGAACGAAGAGGAGCTTGCTCCTTGCCTCGACTCATGACGGAAATCCAATTTCCAATAAGTGACATTTCAGTTTTATTTGTAGAGCCTAGTATGATGACATAGTGGTATGGGACACTTATGCCGTCTATGATTAATACTTATGATTGAAATTGTTTTGATACTATACACTTATAGTAATATCAAAATATTCCGTTTTTAAACATATCAAGCATTCTTTGGCTATTATAAGGTAAAATCCTGTCCTCCGGCTTGCGTTGCATTGTGTGATAGGACCTGGGTCTTATAATAGCTTCATTTTTCTTTATTTAGCATTGCGCTGTTTGTTTTATGCACTGGTATTCTTGGGAGGAACCAGTTCCGTGTTATACGGCGTGGTCCCTTGATTTACCTAACTTTAAAAATAAAGATTAATAACTGTTTTAGTTCTCACACCAGTCACATGACTGACCTGGAGTTTATTGTTTTAACTTAAACTCTGGGTGCCCCTATTTTCCACACGGCCAGCTAGTAGTTTTGGTTTTGCAGATTTATATTCACAGGATCCTGGTTTACAGCTGGAACGATACTCGGAAAGCTTTGTATCCGTGTATTTCTTTCAGTTGTGTGTTGTATTATTTTTCCGCTGCTATGTATTTAAATGTTATTTAAATCTCTGATATTCTCTGTTGTATAATATTTATTCTTACTCTGTAATATTCTTGTACTCTGATGTAATTGTTGTAATAAGCAATGAAATGTTCTTTTGTTTGCATTCCAATTTGTCGTGTTCTCAAAACAATCAGGGGTTTCGAACGGTCTTGGTCGGTTTAACAATCGATTCAAATCGAGCGAAATTCCTTATCGTTTCATTTGGTATCAGAGCCTTGGTTTACAAAGCTCAAGAACAAGACACATTAGAACCAAACGAAAGAATTCATCAGAGATTGGATTAGCAATATCTAATGAGAATAACTCGTTAGAGATGGGATCAGTAGTATCCTAGAGCGAGTCGAAAGAGTGTTGTTTTGTAAAATAAAAACGAAAACAAAATTTGTTTTGAAATTTAAGTCGTTTTATACGTATTTAAATATTTTATTTGTACTGAGTTGGACAATCTAGTATATGAAGATTTCGCGTATACGCGTCATGAACGTATATTCGAAGTCCCAAATATACTGGATAGATATAGAATCACACTCTATTTGCCCGAGGATGATTCTGATAATGCCGCAGTGTTACCAGTATTTATTTTCGAGTATCGAAAGTGGGATATCTATATATTTCCATTAGACTGGTGTGAGAACCAAAACTAGATAGGCTTATTGTTGCGATTTGGCATCAAAAACATGATTTTCTGTGTATATATCAAAATTATGAATTTGAAACGATAAACCACTAATTGATTGCTGGTTGTGTTGTTTGATTATTGGTTTCATTTATTAAAATTTTGAACCATTATGCCTAATGGAACCGAATATTGAACTGTATTGAAAAATGATTACAATTGCATGCCTTTACATGTATATCCATTGAACAGGTCATAGCAAGGAGGCTAGAGCAGAAGAATAAAATTGTTTGCCCGACAAATAAGTACATGTTTACAAATTTATTGAGTTTGGATGATTTTATGAGCCGATTGGATGTTTCTTTTTCTTTTTGGATTGATGAGGGCCATGGGAGGCTATTTGAAATATCCCGAAGCTCCCGGTGCGGGGGAGGTTATGGCGAAATTTTTCAGAAATTTATGGTGTTAGCCAAATTTTTGGAAAATTTGAAAAGTTCTTAGAAACTGAAAAGTTGAAGAACTTAAGCCGTAATGAAAATAATGAAAGTTGAGTTGATTAGCAAAACAACTTTCAGCTTCGTTCCTTTTCGGGGACGAAAAGTTTTAAGTGGAGGAGATTGTAACAACCCGGAAAATCCGAGCCAATTTAAATTTTTTATTTTGGCAATTTTAATGAATTTTGAATATTTAAAATGAATTATTTTAAATAATAACAACGAGAAATTTATTTTGAATAGAATTGGAACGTATATATTTATTTGAATCGTCGTTAGAATATAAATATTTTATTTTTAATTATAAAAGGAATTGAAAATGGCGCGGTAGTTTGAAAATTCAATTTCAAATTTCAAATTTCAAATGAATGCACAAGATTCAAAATAAACCGGATTTTAGCGATACCAAAAATATTAGAATCTATTTGAGAATATCTTTCCAACGAATCCGAAAAATTGAAATTTCATAGCGGGAATCAAAAGTTACGTCTAGTTGAAAATTCAAAATAATCGCTATGGAATTCTAGCCCTTAAAAAGTGAAATTTTGCATATGAGCTCAGAATTCGATGAGATAAATTTTTATGGATTCATAATGACAAATCTTTGTTGAGTTCTAAAGGGCGCGTCGAACGGAATTAGTATGTGGCCATGCGAGCTAAAACAGTTCAGGGTAAAACATGTAGTCATTTTACAAAGGAACGTTATTGATACGACCTCAGAATTCGATTTCGTTTTTTCTGGATTCGTATCGTCTAATAATGGTTAAATCCAAAAGGGAATGAAGTTTGGAGTTAACATGTGAGCATGCAAGAAGAAATGGTGCGCCAAAATCGCATTTTTAGAGCTTATCTGAGCATTTTTGAGAATTTTAACGGACGGTTGAACGAACTCGGAATTCGATGAAACTTGTTTCGTTGGATTCGTCTTCATGTCTACTATGTCGTGTCTGAAATCCACAGCAATCAGAGATCGCTGACATTCAGACGATACGCGAGAAACTAACATATAATCACTTTTCCTCCTTTTCTACTTCATTATTTCAGTTCTCTCTTTCTCTTTAAAAAAAACTCAAAAATGGCCTCCACCCTTCCCCCACCTCCACCGCCGGCTGCCGGCCACCGCCACTCCCTCCTCCTCCTCCTCCTCTTCCTCCTCCTCTCTCTCTCCTCCTCTTTCCCTCTTCAAATTCACAAACCCTACCCCAAATCACCACCACCCTATCCACCACGGCCACCACCACCATCGCCGCCACCCACCAGCGACCTCCCCCACATCAATCAGGTCCGGCGCCCCCCTCTAGCCACTCAATTCCGGCCGTGGGCCCCTCCTCCTCCAAAAACTCATTTTTCACAAAAATCCCATTTTGCATAAAACACCCTGTAACTATTTCGTGAATAACTCCCAAACCGTGCATTTCTAGCCAAAACTCCTCAAAGACCAAAGTCGAAGAGCACAATTTTCTCTTTGATTTGGTATATAATAGTCCTATTTTGCATTGCGGAGTTGTCGGGAAAACGCGTCCAAAGTCTGTTGTTCAAACGCTGTCAAAATGCTGTCTTTTCGCGATTTACGGCGAAATGGCACATTTTCGAAAGGAAGACCACTAAGCGAAAGTTGTCTGGAATGACGCGTTTATGCTAGAAAATAAATGGTATGAAGATTGGAGCTCATTTGCAAATTCTGGAACTAGAACAGCAAATCCGGGCGTTAGAAAAAAGTGAGTTTTCTCCGCTTTAAAGCTTCTATGGTTTTTGAAAAATGAAGTATGTAAAAATATGATTTTTATATAGTAGAGATTATAAAAATATGATTCTTATACAGTAGAGATTATAAAAATATGATTTTTATAAGATAGAGAATATAAAAATACGTTTTTTATATATGTTGTAGCGAAATAAAAATTCGATTTTTATATGAGTAGCGGATTGAAAATAGAATTTTTACATAATAAAGAATATAAGAATATAATTTATATATATATATAGCGAAATAAAAATCTGATTTTTATTATATATATAGAGAAATAAAAATGTGATTTTTATCCATATAACGTTAAAATAAAAATGTGATTTTTATATATATAATAGCCGAAAGAAAATGTGACTTTTATTTATAAGGTAGCATTGTTAAAAATATGATTTTTAACATATACCGCGTGTAACAGATCTCGTTGGAAACACGACGAAGATTTTCTACATATGAAAAGTCGCGGCGTTTGGTTTAGCTTCTCGGTGAGAACTCCTCACTGTAATTTTCTTTGTACAGTTATTTATTATGTAACTGCATATATGAACTGTTTCCCCATCGTCCACAGACCATGGACGACTTGTGTGTTTGTTTGATTATACTGTGTTATGGTTTTTGGGTTGATTGGTTTGTTTGTGTGGATCGGTTAGGGGAAATGAAATGAAATTGAATAGAATTGGTATGTGTATGGCGTGGGCCATTATTAGACTGGGGATACGGCTGGGCCTTATCCCGTTTCTAGTATCAGGCCGTTATGCTGCCGAAATTTTCTAAAAAGTATTAGAAAAATTTAGTTAGCTAAAATACTATTTTAAGCTTATAACTATGATAAATAATTTATTGGATTGTTAAAAATAGGAATACACATCCATTTACAAGTCAGACGACTTGTTTATGCTCGCCTATTTTTGTGATATCGATTGGAACGATAATTTTTACACATCGCCGAAGTGCACAAATAATAATCAGTGTTTGTTGGTTTGAAACCCCACACGGGTATTCGGATGATATTTGAAGTACACTGATCCCGATTGTTTAGTTGTATGCCAATCGATAGGTTGACAGACAGTTGTGTAGTGCACTTTGGATGATGGTTGATTATTTATCGTTGCTATTATATACATGTGTTGTATGGAATCCATATAATTAACATTATATGGTAATTGATTGGGCCTCATTCCAATTTGGAAAATAAATAATATTATAAAATAAAGATTCATGTGTTGAATAGAATAAATAGTCATGTGTTGATGATGCTCATGTGTTGAGAATATTCATGTGTTGAAACTTATCATGTGTTGAAACTTATCATGTGTTGAGTAAAATATTTTAACAATAAAAATTTACATCTTTATCATATATAAAATTAGAAACTAACTGGAAACTAGTTAAGATGAGTGGTTTCCTGGGTATTGATCTGATGTTGGTTTCGGCCTTCGGGGTTAATATTTAGGAAATTGTTCTCTTGCAAATATACGGTTAGATTCTGATTAAGAATTAAACGATATAAACCACGATTTTATCATATATATATAAAATAAAAAAATAGTCATGTGTTGACAATGCTCATGTGTTGAAAATATTCATGTGTTGAACAAAATATTTATACAATAAAATTCACATTTTATTGTAAGTAAGAATTGATAAATATTTATGTGTTGAATAAAATATATATTCATGTGTTGAAGAAAATATTCATTTGTTGAATAGAATAACGAAGTTATTAAAATGTATAAAGCCGTGTTGATTAGATTTGCGCTACTTTGACGCGAACGACATTTATTTCGATTTATTTTATTTTTATAATGAATAGCGAAAAGAAAGTGATTTCAAAATCTAATATTTTGAAAATATTATCATTTGTATATTAATGATATGGAATATTCAATTTTGATTTGAAATTGAATATGAAGTTGCAATTGTTTTGAAAACGAATTTAAACGATTTATAAAATACGTTTTGAATTGAAATCGACGAAATATATGTAATATATATATATATATTATATTAATGGCCTGAATAGAGCGCGCAGCACCGCGGCAATTCGCGAACTTCGACCATTAACTTCGAGTTGATGTTACGGGAGATCCGGCCATCGGATTCTCCTGAAACCAGAACCGTTGGGCTCGTATCAAAAAGTGCTTTCCAATGGATATTAGAAATTTGAAATCTAATGGTTGGATTTGGGATTATGTCCAAATCAAATTTGGAAAAGGTTGCTGTAAGTGCAGTTCGGTGGCCGCCATTGAAAACCGACTGTACAGGCCTTGATAAAATTATTAAAAATATTAATAATTTGTGTAAAATCATAGTATATGAATTGGAAAGAAATGGGATGAAAAATTCCACATTTGAAAGGATAAAAATATACTTTTATTGAAATGAAGTAGTTTTGAACTAGATTTAAAGTGGTTTTAAAAAAAATCTGAATTTCCAATATACGAATTAGAATGGATTTGAATCGAAATTATCTTCGGAATATTTCGATGTTGGATTTCGTGATTATACAGATATGGTTGTGGAAATTTGAAAGATATATACATATCGTTATTTCTAATACGATATTTGTTGGTTTCAGAATTTGATATTGAATATAAGCCGATATATTTTCTATTTAGAGCCTTGTATTTAATATCAAATGGGATTTTGGCCTCGTCGTGAATGGTGTCTTAAATAACACTGTTCTTGAACCCAGTTTAGAAAAGAATAAATCTTTTAATTAAGATTTAATGAAATTGTCCAGTTAATTTGGTATTTAATTAGAATTGAATTTAAATTGGTTTTTGGGTTTATTGTGAGCGGTGTTTTGAATAACACCTGTTCTTTAACCCGATTAACAATGGAATGTGATTTTGGGTTTATCATGAACCGTGTTTTAGATGACATTGGTTCTTTAACTCAGTTAAAGACAGGATATTGATTTTTGGGAAGATTAAAACTAAGCGGAGTTTTAATGAATCTTTAATTAGATCAAATTGATCGAGAATGGAGTATCACCAGTTTTTCTCCAAAGCGATAGTTAAATCTTTAATTAGATTTGAACGTGAAATGGTAATTAATATTTACCGATAGCACCGTGATATTTGATATAGAGTATTACCAGTTTTGATCCATGGGATGAATAGATTGGGATTGAGAAATAAAATAAATAATTACTTCGGTGTGGTTCCCTAATCCCGACTAGTTTGGAAAACCATAATATGGTTTGAAATGATATCCAAAGGAAGATTAAAGAATAAATTTAAAAGAATTTATCTTTGATAAAATTAATGGGAACCTTTCCCTAAGAATGTGAAAATTTGAATAAAAGAATATTCTGAATTGGAATGAGGCGTATGTTGCGTTTGTGTAACACTTGTTTATTATATACACGGGTTATTTGGAAAGGCCGGGTTTATACCCATTCTGAATAACCGATTCGACAATAAGTCGAAGATGAAGACGGTGGTTGAAGTCCGTAAGTCTTCACATCGTTTGGATGATTATTGATGATCTTGATTGGGTTGTACACCAAAGAGGAGGGAATCAGTTGGTGATCGTTCAGACGTACTTGGAGATCGATGGATATGCAAGGAAAGTGCCTCCGGTTTCGTTCAGACCCAGAACGAACTTGTAAATGGACTGTTTGTCTGACATTGGATTTTATTCCGTGTTGATTAATATCTATTAAATATACATTTGTTTGGCGGTGGAGAATTTATTCTCTTGCTTAACGCCCTTCTCTGAGACGTACGAGCTCAGAGGTTGTATATCGATGGACATCAGTCGCACGGAGTGAATTGCCTGTGTGGCATGCCTAAGTGGCAAATGATCAAGGCTTCTGTTGAAAAGCAAAGTCTTGTGGTTGATGATTAAAGCACGACCTATGTGGCATAGCTTTGTGTATAGCGTGAATTCGCGAGCCTCACACCTCGGTATGAGTCAAAAATGGGATAAGGACCGTTAGGATAACACGACGTTTCTTCCTAGCTATGGGTGATGTCAGTGACCTACCAGCCCTGACATTTATATACTTTTTACCTGTGTGGTTGTTGGAATACGAGACGCCTCGAATATATGGTCGATAACTAGCATTATATGAGCCGACGTACTGACCATTGTATAGGTCCTATAGGACCGGGAAACGTGTTTTCAGGAATTTCCAATCCTCAAAAGTAAGAGAGGACCAGCCCAACTGATTCCAAGGATAGCTGTGTGTGGTCCTAAGACATTTGCTAGAGTGTCTCGAATGGAAAGGAGTTTGCCCCTTGCCTCGACTCATGACGGAAGTCCAATTTCCAATACGTGACATTTCGGTTTTATTTTAGAGCCTAGTATGGCGACATAGTGGTATGGGACACTTATGATTGAAATTGTTTTGAAAGTATACACTTATAGTAATATCAAAATAATCTGTTTTTAAACGTATCAAGCTTTCTTTGGCTATTATAAGGTAAAACCCTATCCTTCGGCTTGCGTTGCATTGTGTGATGGGACCTGGGTCTTATAATAGCTTCATTTTTCTTTATTTAGCATTGCGCTGTTTGTTTTATGCACTAGTATTCTTAGGAGGAAACCCGTTCCGTGTTATACGGCGTGGTCCCTTGATTTACCTAACTTAAAAATAAAGATTAATAACTATTTTAGTTCTCACACCAGTCACATGACTGACTTGGATTTTATTGTTTTAACCTAAACTCTGGGTGCCCCTATTTTCCACAAGGGCAGCTAGTAGGTTTGGTTTTGCAGATTTATATTCACAGGATCCTGGTTTACAGCTGGAACGATACTCGGAAAGCTCTTTATCCATGTATTTCTTTCAGTTGTCTGTTGTATTATTTTTCCGCTGCTATGTATTTAAATGTAATTTAAATCTCTGATATTCTCTGTTGTATAATATTTATTCTCACTCTGTAATATTCTTGTACTTTGATGTAATTATTGTAATAAGCAATGAAATGTTCTTCTGTTTGCGTTCCAATTTGTCGTGTTCTCAAAACAATCAGGGGTTTCGAACGATCTTGGTCGGTTTAGCGATCGATTTGGATCGAGCGAAATTCCTTATCGTTACACAAATCCCAGTCCTTGGATCCTATATCACCAATGTCGTATAAATCTGACATAATTTTATCACTTCAGACATAATAGACTGGATTAGATTCAGACTTATTTAATTTGATACAATATATTTTAGAACAGTTAAATGTAAATCAATAAATATATCTACATTTTAAAATTTAGTATGAGATAGTTTTATTAAGATAGTTCTAATAAAAAAATTATAAAGTTTAACAGGTAATTTAGTTAAAACTAAATGGCTACAAAATAATTATGGAAGCAACAGTGAAGAAAATATTATCTTAATTAAAATTGCTTGGTATAACTAATAGGAATTTGACATAGTTCAAACTAAATAATTTTATCTGAGCTAAATTTCCATATTCCAAACTCGTCTTATTATTCATTTCATAATTTTAACTTCCATTCATTTTTATCACAAAAATCCTGTCCTTAAGGGTTTACTTCTAAGTTATATTCAAATTATTATATACTTAAAACCCAAATTAACCTAACTTGATAATCCATTAGGATAAAACCCCTGAATTCTATTTCATGTTGTTAACTTTAATACATCTTGAAAATTTGTTTAACTAAGATAGTTCCATTCATTTATTTTAATGAGGTCGATTTTATTTTCAAACTACATATTTCCAAATATAATAATATTAAACCGAAATTTTGGCGACTTAATAAGTTTCACTATATTTACCGCTTGAATCAATTTCAAATATTAACTTCAGATATCACTTGGAATCAGCTTGACTTAACAATTCAACTTGTTTATTTAACAAAAAACTAATTGTTAAGTATCGCTCCAAATATGTCATAGCTAATAAGTTTATAATAAAATCTTAAACCTAACTTTATCCCTTAAATTATATTATAATAAAGTTATAAAATTTTCTTTTTTTTTCTTTTCTTTTTCTTCAAATTTAAAGTAAATTTACACAACGTTAAGCCCATTTGATATTCAAGTTTAATATTTATTTATTTATTAAGCACTAAATGTTTATAAAATATATATTTATATGTTGCATTACACATTAAATTATTTTGTTATGCGTTAATTAGTTTCTTATATATTTTAAAGCTAAATAATATTATATTTAAAATCTAATATTTCAAGCATACATTAATTTATAAATTAAATTTAGTTTTATTTCCTAAAATCTGTACAATTGTTCGGGTATGAATCATTTCAACCCATAGTGATTTTCTTAAATTTATGGGAACCCGCAGTGTGAGAACAAACTAACATAATATTACAAAACTTACACTTTAACACATAACATAACAACTTGTTTTGTGTCATAAATGTCGCCATGTACATGTCACATGTGCTCAAGTTACGAAATAAATTATCGTGAGGTTTACTCAAACGGCCTAGACATTTCATATGTCATTCCAATTGTTTTTTTAGCAAGGCCTGCCGGGTTTTTATTGTGGACCGTGCCACTATCATTATAACTTGTAATGATATATGAGAGTATAGGTGATAGAGAGTAGATCTATCGGCTACGAACGGTTTTGAAGTGGTTCGTCTACTAAACCTAACTAGATTACAATACAGGAATCGAGCAAAAACTCGAACTGCTATTACGTTCCATAATACAATAAACAAGTTACACTAGTACATGTTAACATAAAATGAACAAATGTTCATAGCATGAAAGAGCATCCAATACCAGAGTAATTTGCAGTATATGACCTTACTGTTGAATATAACAATATGATTTTTGTTTGATTATAACAAATATTTATATTATTATATAAATAAATGTGTTTGTAATTGTGCCATTCTATACTACATCACATACACAAATAAATATTTATTTTAAATAAAATGTTATTGAACATAATTCAAACAGTATTTTTATTTAAACAAATAATTTATTTCAACATTTGAAATGTTACTTATTTTATGATCACTGTGATATAATACATTCAGTTTCATTTACACTGATTCCTCACTACAACCGTCATTTCACCCGTTATATATATACAACTTCATGTATAACTCATATACACACACTAACACACTTTGTCTTCGAACTGCTTCAGATCCAGTTCTGCCACGTGTACACCTATCATAAAACACACACAATAAAATGAAAAAAAATAGAGTCAACATGGACAAATATAAATTTATTTTAATTTTTATTTTCCACAGAATTTTGGTTTGTTTCTCATCATATTTCTAGACATGGTCTGCAGAATTATACAGAAATATTTCTGCACTTGTATACAATTATTTTTTTGGTGAACTTGTACAAAACTTAAGCATGCACAATGACACAAGTTACAAGCAGATAATGGAAGAGCATAAGGGACCGATACAACATAACAACTGATCGTCGCTAATCTATGAATTAGAGAAGCGCGATATTTGTAATAAAATTCTGCAAGCGCACAGGTGTGTAGCATACAGGTCGAACACAGGGAGGTAAATTAAAATCGAATTATTTATCTAATCTCTTGGGCGAGTTAGACGAAGCCTGGAGATTTTGTTGAAATAAAAACAAACTGAAATTGCGAACTTAGGATTATCGTTGAATCTAATCAACGATTAATCACTAAAGAAAGTAAATTGCAAAATAAGAACAACAATGCAGAAAATAAAAGTGCAGAATAAGAAGAACAACAAAAATAAAATTAGGATTGTCGTTGAAACTAGTCAAACGACTAATCACTAATGAAACAAATGTAAAATACAATTGGTGCTCTTCCAAAACTAATTTTGAAGACAACACCTATTTCTAAGAAAGAAAAATGCAGAAATAGTAAAAAGGAAGAACTTTTATTAATGGAGAAGAGAATACAGAATAATGGATGGTGGCTACAATGACATTACCAGGGTATTTATAGGATAGATAGCCAAACCCTAACCCTAACCCGAATACAATGATAGATGGGCCTTAGGGAATTCACAAAAGATTTTACAATGAGAGTTTCAAATGGGCCTTAGTTAAGTCTATTAAATTTTTGGCCTTTCTTCTTTTCCTCTTGGTTCTTTGACAAGCTTCCCTTGATTTGAGAAATTCTTGGTCTTTCTACCAATCATTTTCTTGTCCAACAACAACTAGATGTGAGATCTTCATCTACAATTCTTCAAAATGTAAATATATACCAATTTGATCTCCATTTCTCTATTTTTCTGGTTGCATGCGGGCTGGGTTGGAATATCTATAAAAGTAACAAAACAATACCCAAGTAATATTTATTTATATACCAAAGATAAGAAATAAGAGCATAAAATAAACACATTTCTATGTCAATCAAATA
The DNA here is from genome assembly GCA_030737875.1 of Allium sativum. Taxonomy (NCBI): domain Eukaryota; kingdom Viridiplantae; phylum Streptophyta; class Magnoliopsida; order Asparagales; family Amaryllidaceae; genus Allium; species Allium sativum. The sequence continues at coordinate 19,727,542 of CM060918.1, read as the reverse complement.
CCCCCACACTTATCTTTTACTCGTCCTCGAGTAAAACAAGAAATGAAAAAAACTAGACTAGATAGGTCACACTTTCGTAGGAAACACGATTGCATTGAGCGTATGCAACAACCCGTTAAACCTCTAGGTGACCCTAGTAGGACGAGTGGAGTCTCGTGAGGGTTTTCAGCGGATACTACCCACAAAATCCAAATGCAGTATGATATGATTCTAATGAAGCTACATGAATGCAATGGACATATGTAAATAAAAACGAAAAATGAAAACAAGACTTGTTTTAGGAAAGTGGTACAACAAATTAAGTTGAAAAATTCTAGTCAGTTGACTTTATTTTAGATACCTCAACTTGTCACAAATTTTCAATATAAATCAAGTTTTCAAATGTTAAATTCCAGTTTGGCCAGTTAGTTCGATCGATAACATAGTGCAGCCATGAAATAACTTCTTAGTTGCTTGGCACAGTTTACAAAGTGGTATTCTAATTTTCTCATGTATGGCTAGTCAAATCAATAAGGTCAAGAAATGTTTGGGCATCATCGCTTATTCTTATTCTATAAAATTTTAGAATTTATGATTAAGTACATACACCTAACTAAAAAGACCAAGATTTACCACCCATGCACTGCCTCGCGGACTAACGGAGAGTGGGCAAAGAGCTTGGCGGATTGTGCAGGCCGACTTTGACTTTGTCAACAACGTGTCAGTAATCCTTAGGTGTCCAATCTCATAAAATGAGACTAAGATATTCCAACGCTGACTTTGTCAACAACGTGTCGGATAGAGCTTGGCGGGTTTGCACACCAACGCTTGATATACAAGCAATGTTGGATACCCTTGGATTACTATTATTATTATTGAATTTATAAGCATATAAAGAGAGTTACGCGAATTCAACTTAACACAACTTAGTTTTAAAGATTCGAAAAGCCAATATAAGTATTTTAAGCCCTCCACTTATTTAAACAAAGTCTACAATATAGAATAGATTTCATGGCCATCACCTAAGAATCTCCCTATGTACCGGTTACACTATTATCCCTCAAAACTAAACTTTTCATTATATTTCTTATTTGATCTAAGCTGAGAGAAAAAATACTATCAACTGATTAATAATCCTTAACTTATTTTGTTGTATCAAATCTAAAATGAGTCGTATTTCAAAAAAAAAGGCATGTTACTACAGTCTAAAATGCATGATGGTCCTATTTAAATGGATGAAATTGAAAAAGAAAGAAAAATAAAGAAAAAACGAAAATGAGTGAAATGCAGACTCCCCCCCCCCCACACTAGAGCTAAACAGTGTCCACACTGTAAACACGTTTCCTAAATGTGAAAGATAGAACCCAAAGATGGATTAAATGTAAAATGATTTGTAAAACGAAATGCAATTTAACTATATGTAAGAAAGGATCATATGTACAATGATATATGTGTTTGCGGTGCACGCGATGCAAAGAATTCCACCAACTTTTTCCCCCACACTTGGTTTTTGCCCTATGAGTCCCATTCCCACTGTGTCTAGACATGTTTTCTAATAAGCAAAGGTCTTTGAAAACCATCTCATCTTTAAACCTAGATTTATAGTCCAGGAGATAAATGTCTAGGGTCGTCCTAACATGAAGTTTTTCAACAAAGCTAACATTCCAAAAATAGTTCATGTGTTCAACAAATTTATCAGTGTAATTGCTCAAAAATTTGTGATCGTATATAAACTCAGTTGCAATCGTGAAATTTAAATTCTGAGTGTTGTTCAAGACTATGTGATCACATTTCCCATCATTAACTGACAACGTATTTTCGACACTGACAATTTCAAGTTCATTTGAATACATGAAATCAAAATTCTCAAACTTGGATTGGTGGCTTGATTCTATTTCATCCTCGTCATCTAAAAGTTTTAGTTCATCTTCGAAAAGTTCTTCGAAAGCCAATGTGGACAAGTCAATTGAAGTATGAGAGGATCTTTGAGATGGTATACTTGTCGTGTCATCAACAACGGTTTCTATCCTCTCTACTTGTTCTGTTTTGGAGTCTTGGTCATTCGAAGGAGAAGGTGTTGACACAGGAAGTGGAAGAAGTAAAGGTATAGAAGATGGTTTGTTGGGATTGCCAACAGTCAAAGAAGAGATAGTGTCAGGATTTTCGACATCAGAAAAAGAGATGTTGGGATTGCCAACATTAAAAGAAGATGGGGATTTGGAAGGTTTAGACGAATTGGCCTCGGTTGCCATTGGAAGAGCGTCAAGATTTTGATTTGAGGTTGTGATCGAAGAATTATCGTGAGTGCCGAAATTATTTTCAAGTGTTGTTTCATATCTAATGGCGATGATCGGATTGACCAAATTACGGCTTTCATCTTCGTACAATCCAAAAAATTCATGTTCATTAAAATCCATTTCCGAATTTGAATTGAAAAATTCAACATTTTTATCCTGTTCAATTTCTAGAATTTCAAGTTTCTCACAATTTGAAAGAGGAAGATCAAAATCTAAGCTTAAATCTTTTTCCTAAAAAGAATTGTAGTCTAAATCATTCGCTGAATTGTGAACAACTTCATTTAGATCGTCATTTTCAATTTCCAAAGTCGTTATTGGAAAATTTTCAATGTCAGTAAGAATTAGATTATTTTCTGATTCAAGGTTTGTTTGAATTTGATTCTGCTGCTCTCGTTGTTCTTTCAAAGATGTCAATAAACAAAGAAGTTCATCAGCCTTTTTATTTAGTCTTTCTTCCCTCTCTCTAAGAATGTTAAGACGATCGTTGATTTGAGAGCTCTCGTTTTGGATTTCTTGATTCTCAAAATTATCTGAGTTTTTAGAAAATTGACATTGATATTGGAAATCATTTTGATTTTGAAAATTAGGTTCGTGACCAAAACTGTTGAAATTCTAAGGAAAATTGTAATTTTGGTTAATCTCAAGATGTGGATATGGATTGTAATTTTCAAAATTATGATCGATTTGAAAATCATTTTCAAAATTATTTTCGAATTGGTTTCCAACCCCATATTGATGTTGATCAAAGGCATATTGTGATTCAAAGCTATTTTGATACGAATGTGGCCTATAATCGAAACTATTGAAATTTGAATTGGAATCGCCATTTTGATCATAACTTTGAAAATGTTGGTCATTTTGAAAATTTTGAAAATTGTTGACATTTGTCTCGCGAAATTTTGGAAAATCTTGCCTCATGAGTTGTAATTGTATTCATACTCTTCAAGAGGACGTCTACTCCGATTATTATCCCATATATCTCTCAATGATTTTTTTGAATCAGACATTTGAATGAAATCAAGGCAAGACATAAATTATTCCCAGTTCAAAATAGTATAAAATACTGAGTTGTTCTCTGTTAATTAACTGACTCAATTAGAAGGGGGAAGAGGGTCTTATGGCCGTTCACGTATAATATAAATACTAAGGGATACGACCAATGTTTTACGGGTAGTATGCAACCTCTTTTGCTAATAGTTCAATAAATTGAACTACCATATATCCGCGATCCAATTATACGAGACAGTCAACTCACAAAGCACCACTTTTCAATTATATTATTTTGCAACGTCTATTTTTTATTGTTGAAAACAGTGAGAGACAGTAGTTATGGAAATTTCAACTCACAACAATCAAGCAGAATAATTGCAGAAATTAACAATTGTACATTGCAAGCCGCTGCCCCTGCAGAAGATTTTTACAACAATTTCTATATGTTCAAAGCAGCTTCAGCACCTGTACAGTTTAGAAAAATATTACCGTGGGGTATGACAGTCCGTCCAGAGAAATTGAGCGGCTTCAACGATTAAAATCCCAGTGTTTGCAAATTGTTTTGACTGTCAAATTCCTTGTTTGATGCTCGAATTATTCTGCTCTTCCTTTGGCTTTGAATCCTATGATTTTTTTTTTGATTTTTTTGAAAGAAACAAACGAAAAGAACACACAAACTTACTTGGAATAAAAAAAACAAAACTTAAGAAAAACAACTAGAATAAATAAAATAAAAACTAACTAACCAAGCTAAACACAAAAAAAATGTTAATCAGACACTACTCAAACAATTAAAACAGGCCAAGCTTGCACTCCGTGTTAAATCCGCTCCAGCAGAACACAGATTAAATAGTCAAGCCACACATGCTATTTAAAGAAAATTGTGAAAACGGATGTCACTCAAATTCAATTCACGCAAGCCGAAAAATACTTGAGTCCAGGCGCATCAATATTGAACTTGAAACACATTCAAGCCACTCCAACGGATCTATTGATCGATGCTAAACTGTCTTTCCACAAAATAAATTTCTATTCCCAACTACTCAGATATAAAATCGCGAACCCCACTTAAAATAAATAATCGTGCTCATAAATTAAAAAATGACCCGCCGCCTCCTTTTCTTTTAATCTTTTCAGGAGACCGTGTGGCAAAATGAAAAGTCTTTTTCGGTTCGGATTTGGAATCCTGGGATTGGGGTTTCTGCCTTTAGTTTCGAACTGGGTAGACAGGGGTTTTAGGGTTCAAATCTGGGGATTGGAGTTCTGGATTTTCGGATCAAGTGCTTGACGAGGATGACTGGGGCGATTTGGGACTCTAGAGTTTTTTTTGAGCTGAGGTTAGGCGATTCGAATTTGGTTGGTGCGTTTGGGGATTGCGGTTAGGGATCAGATGTGGATTTTGCTGAAGGCTTGTGGGATGTTTCGAATTGTGGATATATTGCTTGGCACTACGGTGTGATTTTTTGGGTGCTGAACTGATCGGAGTTGGCTTGGGAGATGGTAATTTGTTGAATGGGCAGAGGAGTGTGGTGAGAGCGATTGTTTGTTGGGAGAACTGATGATAGAAGGGATCGGATATGTGCAGAACTGGTGGATTGAGGAAGATGAAGTGCATGATGGCTTGCGTGTGTGTGACAAGTTGCGGGTTCAGAGATGTTGATGGGAGGAGTTCGGTGAAAAAGGGACTTGTCGTGGTTTTGGTAGAGGAAGGTAACCGATGACGTGATGTCCAAGGCAGAGACTATAGAAGAAAAAGAAAAAAAATCAGCAGAAAGGAAGAAGTTTGTAATTTTTTTTTTGAACAGAAATAAATTGCAAAGAAGTGTAAAAAAAAGAAAAAAAATTTGAGAAAAGGGAAAATAATCAATGAGAGCAAAACAATAATAGGAAGTTTTTTTTAAGAATTGAAAAGAAGGAAGAATTTGAACGAAGAAGAAAAGAAATAAATGGGAAACAAAAAGGAAAAGGAATTGAAAAGTAGAAAGAAATAAAAAAAAAGCAAGATTTTTTTCTTGTTTAGAAGATTCAAGCACCAATGTTTGATACAACATCAACTAACGAAGAGATATATTTTTTTAACAAAATAAAACAAAAAAATAAAATAAAAATAACACGAATCAGAAATTAAATAAATAATAAAATTTAATCGTTACCTCCCCGGCAGTGGCGCCAAAAACTTGATCGTCGCTAATCTATGAATTAGAAAAGCGCGATATTTGTAATAAAATTCTGCAAGAGCACAGGTGTGTAGCATACAGGTCGAACACAGGGAGGTAAATTAAAATCAAATTATTTATCTAATCTCTTGGGCGAGTTAGACGAAGCCTGGAGATTTTGTTGAAATAAAAACAAACTGAAATTGCGAACTTAGGATTATCGTTGAATCTAATCAACGATTAATCACTAAAGAAAGTAAATTGCAAAATAAGAACAACAATGCAGAAAATAAAAGTGCAGAATAAGAAGAACAACAAAAATAAAATTAGGATTGTCGTTGAAACTAATCAAATGACTAATCACTAATGAAACAAATGTAAAATACAATTGGTGCTCTTCCAAAACTAATTGTGAAGACAACACCTATTGCTAAGAAAGAAAAATGCAGAAATAGTAAAAAGGAAGAACTTTTATTAATGGAGAAGAGAACACAGAATAATGGATGGTGGCTACAATGACATTACAAGGGTATTTATAGGATAGATAGCCAAACCCTAACCCTAACCCTAATACAATGATAGATGGGCCTTAGGGAATTCACAAAAGAGTTTACAATGAGAGTTTCAAATGAGCCTTAGTTAAGTCTATTAAATTTTTGGCCTTTCTTCTTTTCCTCTTGGTTCTTTGACAAGCTTCCCTTGATTTGAGAAATACTTGGTCTTTCTACCAATCATTTTCTTGTCCAACAGCAACTAGATGTGAGATCTTCATCTACAATTCTTCAAAATGTAAATATATACCAATTTGAACTCCATTTCTCTATTTTTCTGGTTGCATGCGGGCTGGGTTGGAATATCTATAAAAGTAACAAAACAATACCCAAGTAATATTTATTTATATACAAAAGATAAGAAATAAGAGCATAAAATAAACACATTTCTATGTCAATCAAATACCCCCACACTTATCTTTTACTCGTCCTCGAGTAAAACAAGAAATGAAAAAAACTAGACTAGATAGGTCACACTTTCGTAGGAAACACGATTGCATTGAGCATATGCAACAAGCCGTTAAACCTCTAGGTGTCCCTAGTAGGACGAGTGGTGTCTCGTGAGGGTTTTCAGCGGATACTACCCACAAAATCCAAATGCAGTATGATATGATTCTAATGAAACTACATGAATGCAATGGACAGATGTAAATAAAAACGAAAAATGAAAACAAGACTTGTTTTAGGAAAGTGGTACAACAAATTAAGTTGACAAATTCTAGTCAGTTGACTTTATTTTAGATACCTCAACTTGTAACAAATTTTCAATATAAATCAAGTTTTCAAATGTTAAGTTCCAATTTGGCCAGTTAGTTCGGTCGATAACATAGTGCAGCCATGAAATAAATTCTTAGTTGCTTGGCACAGTTTGCAAAGTGGTATTCTAATTTTCTCATGTATGGCTAGTCAAATCAATAAGGTCAAGAAGTGTTTAGGCATCATCGCTTATTCTTATTCTATAAAATTTTAGAATTTATGATTAAGTACATACACCTAACTAAAAAGACCAAGGTTTACCACACATGCACTGCCTCGCGGACTAACGGAGAGTGGGCAAAGAGCTTGGCGGATTGTGTAGGCCGACTTTGACTTTGTCAACAACGTGTCGGTAATCCTTAGGTGTCCAATCTCATAAAATGAGACCAAGATATTCCAACGCTGACTTTATCATCAACGTGTCGGATAGAGCTTGGCGGGTTTTCACACCAATGCTTGATATACAAGCAATGTTGGATACCCTTGGATTACTATTATTATTATTGAATTTATAAGCACAAAAAGAGAATTACGCGAATTCAACTTAACACAACTTAGTTTTAAAGATTCGAAAACCAATATAAGTATTTTAAGCCCTCCACTTATTTAAACAAAGTCTACAATATAGAATATATTTCATGGCCATCACCTAAGAATCTCCCTATGTACCGGTTACACTATTATCCCTCAAAATTAAACTTTTCATTATATTTCTTATTTGATCTAAGTTGAGAGAAAAAAATACTATCAACTGATTAATAATCCTTAACTTATTTTGTTGTATCAAATCTAAAATGAGTCTTATTTGAAAAAAAATGGCATGTTACTACAGTCTAAAATGCATGATGGTCCTATTTAAATGGATGAAAATGAAAAAGAAAGAAAAATAAAGAAAAAACGAAAATGAGTGAAATGCAGACTCCCCCCACACTAGAACTAAACAGTGTCCACACTGTAAACACGTTTCCTAAATGTGAAAGATAGAACCCAAAGATGGATTAAATGTAAAATGATTTGTAAAACGAAATGCAATTTAACTATATGTAAGAAAGGATCATATGTACAATGATATATGTGTTTGCGGTGCACGCGATGCAAAGAATTCCACCAACTTTTCCCCCACACTTGGTTCTTGCCCTATGAGTCTCATTCCCACTGTGTCTAGACATGTTTTCTAATAAGCAAAGGTCTTTGAAAACCATCTCATCTTTAAACCTAGATTTATAGTCCAGGAGATAAATGTCTAGGGTCGTCCTAACATGAAGTTTTTCAACAAAGCTAACATTCCAAAAATAGTTCATGTGTTCAACAAATTTATCAGTGTAATTGCTCAAAAAATTGTGATCGTATATAAACTCAGTTGCAATCGTGAAATTTAAATTCTGAGTGTTGTTGAAGACTATGTGATCACATTTCCCATCATTAACTGACAGCGTATTTTCGACACTGACAATTTCAAGTTCATTTGAATACTCAAAATCAAAATTCTCAAACTTGGATTGGTGGCTTGATTCTATTTCATCCTCGTCATTTAAAAGTTTTAGTTCATCTTCGAAAAGTTCTTCGAAAGCCAATGTGGACACGTCAATTGAAGTATGAGAGGATCTTTGAGATGGTATATTTGTCGTGTCATCAACAACAGTATCTATCCTGTCTACTTGTTCTGTTTTGGCATCTTGGTCATTCGAAGGAGAAGGTGTTGACACAGGAAGTGGAAGAAGTAAAGGTATAGAAGATGGTTTGTTGGGATTGCCAACAGTCAAAAAAGAGATAGTGTCAGGATTTTCGACATCAGAAAAAGAGATGTTGGGATTGCCAACATTAAAAGAAGGTGGGGATTTGGAAGGTTTAGACGAATTGGCCTCGGTTGCCATTGGAAGATTGTCAAGATTTTGATTTGAGGTTGTGATCGAAGAATTATCGTGAGTGCCGAAATTATTTTCAAATGTTGTTTCATATCTAATGGCGATGAACGGATTGACCAAATTATGGCTTTCATCTTCGTATAATCCAAAAAATTCATGTTCATTAAAATCCATTTCCGAATTTGAATTGAAAAATTCAACATTTTTATCTTGTTCAATTTCTAGAATTTCAAGTTTCTCGTAATTTGAAAGAGGAAGATCAAAATCTAAGCTTAAATCTTTTTCCTGAAAAGAATTGAAGTCTAAATCATTTGCTGAATTGTGAACAACTTCATTTAGATCGTCATTTTCAATTTCCAAAGTCGTTATTGGAAAATTTTCAATGTCAGTAGGAATTAGATTATTTTATGATTCAAGGTTTGTTTGAATTTGATTCTGTTGCTCTCGTTGTTCTTTCAAAGATGTCAATAAACAAAGAAGTTCATCAGCCTTTTTATTTAGTCTTTCTTCCCTCTCTCTAAGAATGTTAAGACGATCGTTGATTTGAGAGCTCTCGTTTTGGATTTCTTGATTCTCAAAATTATTTGAGTTTTCAGAAAATTGACATTGATATTGGAAATCATTTTGATTTTGAAAATTAGGTTCGTGACCAAAACTGTTGAAATTCGAAGGAAAATTGCAATTTTGGTTAATCTCAAGATGTGGATATGGACTGTAATTTTCAAAATTATGGTCGATTTGAAAATCATTTTCAAAATTATTTTCGAATTGTTTTCCAACCCCATATTGATATTGATCAAAGGTATATTGTGATTCAAAGCTATTTTGATACGGATGTGGTCCATAATCGAAACTATTGAAATTTGAATTGGAATCGCCATTTCGATCATAACTTTGAAATGTTGGTCATTTTGAAAATTTTGAAAGTTGTTGACATTTGGCTCGCGAAATTTTGGAAATTTTTGCCTCATGAGTTGTAATTCGTATTCATACTCTTCAAGAGGACGTCTACTCCGATTATTATCCCACTCTCTCAATGATTTTTTTGAATCAGACATTTGAAAGAAATCAAGGCAAGACAGAAATGATTCCCAGTTCAAAATAGTATAAAATACTAAGTTGTGCTCTGTTAATTAACTGACTCAATTAGAAGGGGGAAGAGGGTCTTATGGCCGTTCACGTATAATATAAATACTAAGGGATACGACCAATGTTTTACGGGTAGTATGCAACCTCTTTTGCTAATAGTTCAATAAATTGAACTACCATATATCCACGATCCAATTATACGAGACAGTCAACTCACAAAGCACCACTTTTCAATTATATTATTTTGCAACGTCTATTTTTATTGTTGAAAACAGTGAGAGAGAGTAGTTATGGAAATTTCAACTCACAACAATCAAGCAGAATAATTGCAGAAATTAACAATTGTACGTTGCAAGCCGCTGCCCCTGCAGAAGATTTTTACAACAATATCTATATGTTCAAAGCAGCTTCAGCACCTGTACAGTTTAGAAAAATATTACCGTGGGGTATGACAGTCCGTCCAGAGAAATTAAGCAGCTTCAACGATTAAAATCTTAGTGTTTGCAAATTGTTTTGACTGTCGAATTCCTTGTTTGATGCTCGAATTATTCTGCTCTTCCTTTGGCTTTGAATCCTATGATTTTTTTTTGATTTTTTTGAAAGAAACAAACGAAAAGAACACAGAAACTTACTTGGAATAAAAATACAAATCTTAAGAAAAACAACTAGAATAAATAAAATAAAAACTAACTAACTAAGCTAAACAAAAAAAAAAAATGTTAATCAGACACTACTCAAACAATTAAAACCGGCCAAGCTTGCACTCCGTGTTAAATCCGCCCCAGCAGAACACAGATTAAATAGTCAAGCCACACATGCTATTTAAAGAAAATCGTGAAAATGGATGTCACTCAAATTCAATTCACGCAAGCTGAAAAATACTTGAGTCCAGGTGCATTAATATTGAACTTGAAACACAGTCAAGGCACTCCAACGGATCTGTTGATCGATGCTAAACTGTCTTTCCACAAAAGAAATTTCTTTTCCCAACTACTCAGATATAAAATCGCGAACCCCACTTAAAATAAACAATCGTGCTCATAAATAAAAAAATGAGCCGCCGCCTCCTTTTCTTTTAATCTTTTCAGGAGACCGTGTGGCAAAATGAAAAGTCTTTTTCGGTTCGGATTTGGAATCCTGGGATTGGGGTTTCTGCCTTTAGTTTCGAACTGGGTAGACAGGGGTTTTATGGGTTCAAATCTGGGGAATGGAGTTCTAGATTTTCGGATCAAGTGCTTGACGAGGATGACTAGGGAGATTGGGGACTCTAGGGTTTTTTTTGAGCTGAGGTTAGGCGATTCGAATTTGGTTGGTGCGATTGGGGATTGTGGTAAGGGATCAGATGTGGATTTTGCTGAAGGCTTGTGAGATGTTTCGAATTTTGGATATATTTCTTGGCACTACGGTGTGATTTTTTGGGTGTTGAACTGATCGGAGTTGGCTTGGGAGATGGTAATTTGTTGAATGGGCAGAGGAGTGTGGTGAGCGCGATTGTTTGTTGGGAGAACTGATGATAGAAGGGATCAGATATGTGCCGAACTGGTGGATTGAGGAAGATGAAGTGCATGATGGCTTGCGTGTGTGTGACAAGTTGCGGGTTCAGAGATGTTGATGGGAGAAGTTCGGTGAAAAAGGGGCTTGTCGTGGTTTTGGTCGAGGAAGGTAACCGATGACGTGATGTCCAAGGCAGAGACTATAGAAGAAAAAGAAAAAAAATCAGCAGAAAGGTAGAAGTTTGTATTTTTTTTTGTTTTTTTTGTTTTTTTTGTTTTTTTTTTGAACAGAAATAAATTGCGAAGAAGTGTAAAAAAAAAGAAAAAAAAATTGAGAAAAGGGAAAATAATCAAAGAGAGCAAAACAATAATAGGATTTTTTTTTTAAGAATTGAAAAGAAGGAAGAATTTGAATGATGAAGAAAAGAAATAAATGGGAAACAAAAAGGAAAAGGAATTGAAAAGTAGAAAGAAATAAAAAAAAGCAAGATTTTTTTTCTTGTTTAGAAGATTCAAGCACCAGTGTTTGATACAAAATCAACTAATGAAGAGATATATTTTTTTTAACAAAAAAATAAAATAAAAATAAAAACTAACACGAATCAGAAATTAAATAAATAATAAAATTTAATCGTTACCTCCCCGGCAGCGGCGCCAAAAACTTGATCGTCGCTAATCTATGAATTAGAAAAGCGCGATATTTGTAATAAAATTCTGCAAGCGCACAGGTGTGTAGCATACAGGTCGAACGCAGAGAGGTAAATTAAAATCAAATTATTTATCTAATCTCTTGGGCGAGTTAGACGAAGCCTGGAGATTTTGTTGAAATAAAAACAAACTGAAATTGCGAACTTAGGATTATCGTTGAATCTAATCAATGATTAATCACTAAAGAAAGTAAATTACAAAATAAGAACAACAATGCAGAAAATAAAAGTACAGAATAAGAAGAACAACAAAAATAAAATTAGGATTGTCGTTGAAACTAATCAAACGACTAATCACTAATGAAACAAATGTAAAATACAATTGGTGCTCTTCAAAAATTAATTGTGAAGACAACACCTATTGCTAAGAAAGAAAAATGCAGAAATAGTAAAAAGGAAGAACTTTTATTAATGGAGAAGAGAATACAGAATAATGGATGGTGGCTACAATGGCATTACAAGGGTATTTATAGGATAGATAGCCAAACCCTAACCCTAACCCTAATACAATGATAGATGGGCCTTAGGGAATTCACAAAAGAGTTTACAATGAGAGTTTCAAATGGGCCTTAGTTAAGTCTATTAAATTTTTGGCCTTTCTTCTTTTCCTCTTGGTTCTTTGACAAGCTTCCCTTGATTTGAGAAATTCTTGGTCTTTCTACCAATCATTTTCTTGTCCAACAGCAACTAGATGTGAGATCTTCATCTACAATTCTTCAAAATGTAAATATATACCAATTTGATCTCCATTTCTATATTTTTCTGGTTGCATGCGGGCTGGGTTGGAATATCTGTAAAAGTAACAAAACAATACCCAAGTAATATTTATTTATATACAAAAGATAAGAAATAAGAGCATAAAATAAACACATTTCTATGTCAATCAACAACTCAGCAAAGTGGTGCACGACAGCAATGTGCACAACTTAAATATAGTGCACAAGTGTACAAGAATGCCATAATGATCTGACATGCAACAACACAGACAAGTGCACATAGATTTCAGATCAGGCATATCATATGCAAACAGTGACAAAATGCCAAATGCCAAGAAGCTCAAAACACAAAACAAGGAGGCAACAAAGTCAAGATACATGTGCAACAAAGGAGAAACTTGCATGGTGAAAATACATCAATAGGTTAAACCAGAGCATCAAAACTAGTCATACATATAAATGGCTTAGCAAAGCAGCAGAAAAGGATGTAAAGACATACACAGACGCATGCATGAATGCAAGGTGATACACAAGGTCAATGGTTACAACAAGCTCAAGTCGAGCTAGTATCAAGTTTTTCAACAACATGAAAAGTATAGAAAACAACATAACACAAGTTTAACAATGCCAAATGCAAAAAGTTTTTGATGTGCCAATAAATATCAAACTAAAATTGCCAAAATATTTCTGGAAACTTACTCGCATTCAATTTATTCTCGGCCAGTATTTATTCTCGGCCAATGTTGAATGAAGACAAGGTTAACAAAATTCCAAGTATGATTGCAAGTACATAAAGATTTCAAGTGTAGCATATATGCATTTCACAACAGATACAAGTAAACATGGCAGTGCAGCTAAACATCTTGACATGTGCAAGGAAATTCAAGTGCATGCATCAAGGTCGAACTGTTAAAGGCCAAAATATATGGAAAGAATCAACAATATTGAATTTGGCAAGGATATCAAGAAATATTTTTTAGCAAGATTTTAAATATGCAATCTTGCATATATTCGACAGGAAGAAATTTTCTTTCAAAAAATCAAATCTGGTATATTCGGCATGATTTGAATTTCATCCGGAAAGCATCAAAAGAATATTTCCAGGAATGTGCATGGAAAGTTACAAGGCAACATGGTAATGGTAAAAAAAGTCAAATGTAGCAACTATCAGGCAACATCGCAATGGGACAAAATAGATAATACGTTTGTTAGTGGCAAATACACACAAACTAGTCAAAGCAAGCAAGAAAAAGTGCCAAGACAATCATATGTATATGGGAATACTTTAATACAATATTGATGCAAATATACATGCAGAGGTTCTGTAGAGCAACAAGGAATTATTTGCATATTCAAATGAGTAAAAGAAAAGGAATATTTCTTTTATTGACTGATTCTAAAATTGGAATTGATTTCAAATCTGCCTTTTTGGGATATGTAAAAACAACAAGAATTTATTATCAAAATGCATAGTGACCTAAACTCGGTAGTATACATCAATGTAAATCACACATAAATTTATCAACACATTCAACGTTCTGTTTTTGGAAAAGAGTGAAATCACAGTTATAAAACTCTCCAGAAAGTCACAAATGCATTTTTATTGGGCATGAAAATCAATACTTTTTCCAGAATTTGATTGGGTATTCATAGCAAGTCAAAAAAGAAATTAGAGAGATTAAGGATTTCGAAAACCCTATATATACACCCATTTCATCATAGGCAAATGGATCGAAACTAAGCAATTCAATTGAGCAACATTGAAATAAAAAATCAGAAGTACTCTCAAATATTGTTTCGATCATTTGAAAAACACAAACTGTCAACGAGGGAGCAACAAGCAATCGAAGCCATCAGAGAATAATTTCCAGATTTCAAGAGTTGCAATTTGGAGCAAAGCAAAACCTTTTTTTATTTGGTGGAAAAAAATGACATAATTCTTTCAAGTGACTAAGCAAAAAAAGGGGTTTTGTTTTTATTTTGTTGTAAGTGTTTTTCATTTGTAATCCTTCTATGGTTTTCTAGTTTTTCTTTAAACTAGGATTTTCTCTACAGGTTTTTAATTAGGAAAAAAAATCTGATCTTAGGGTTAGAGATATGTGTAGAGTTTTGAGCATAGGATTAGAATACCTGGAAGCGGGTGTCGCAATTTTATAGGGAATTGTAAGCGTAGAGTTTTTTTTTTAATTCTAACAGAACCCTTGGGGAGTGCAGCAGTAGGTAGGGGTTTGGCGAAACTAGGTAAATTATGTGTCGTTTATTTTATACATTTATTTATTCTGCTATGATCTGAGTTATGATATTTTTTATATTTTTCAAAAATGAAATAAACCCTATTCATCCCCTCTATGGTTAGTTTAGATTCTACACTTACTAGAGAATTTCAACCTTCAAGCATTGCACTGCTCCAAGATAGGTTGGAGTTCATTAAGTTACATACACCTTACAGCTGCCAACATAGTCACTTGTCACAAGAATAGAAGCGAACCAAATTCAAGAGCACTATTGCATAAAAAACTCACGACACCACACCAAGAGAACAATCTGCTTTCACAGACCCATCAACAGTTGCCTCCAAGCAGCAAGATTAACTCGCGATCACTTGTAGTCGCAGCAGCCACCTACTAGGCTATTATAACTACCCAGATAGTAGCGACCTGAATTGACCAACCAACCTCACAAAAATCTCAGCAAAAGGTGTAGTAAATCTGAAGCATGACCTCAAAACCACCAGAAATAACATCAGCACATCTCACCTACTACACTTACCTACCTACACCCTAAAAAATCCAACAGATCCGAGCGAAAATTCCGCTACTAGCTCTTAACCAAACCTGCAACTACACTTACACCATAAACCAAATATCCAATACACCACAAGTAGAAAATCACTGGAAACTTACTCGGCCAAAACAAGTGAAAAAAGGAGTTAATCCAAGCATACAACAAAATCAAACTTAGCATAACCTATTCGAATTTAATGATACAATATTTCCATATCTAATTAATTATGGAGATATGCATGGTAATTTCGTTATCTGTTTTGTGCAAGAAAGGAATGGAAAGAAATGGAAGGAATATTAATGAATAGAGGATATTGGAAATGTTTGTCATTTAATTAGTTGCCATGTTTCATGAAGAAAAGAAACGGAAAGAGACTAAAATTGCAAAAGAGATTGATTGATGGAGAAAAGGGAAATTATCAATCAATCATATGCCAATTAATTATTGAGATATTTGTTTTCCATAAATTGATTTATTTTACATAAATCAATTATCTCATCCCCAAGTAATCTTTTCTCTATTTAAAGAGAGACATAGAGAATGCAATAAGATGTGAGATCATTGTATTCTTCATTTCTTTTACTCTACATTAAAAAACCCTTTAATCTCTTGAATATATTAGTAAAATCTCTTCCCCATTGAAGTGGACATACACTATCTCGCGATAATGGAACCACTATAAATTTGTGTGTTCTCTGTTGCTTTTTTTTCTTCTGTGATCTGAGATTTATATTCATTTCAAGTTGTTTGTTCTATCACATCATTGCTGATCCTATTGAGTTTTTTCCGCTGAAAGGGATTGATCACCCCTTACAACTGGTATCAGAGCGAGATTCGCAAAGAAGGTGTTTGGTAGAATGGTAGGAGGATATGAAGACAAGACAAATAATACGTCAGTGCCAGTAGTTGCTCCATACGTCAGAGGCTCCTATGTGGCGTCAGGATCACAGTTGACGATAAAGAAGTGGAATGGTGAAGGAGATTTTGAAAAATGGCAGTGGATGATGAAAGAAGTTTTGAGAAGAAATCGCGTTCATCGACTAGTACTTGATACAAAGACATTGCATGCTGATATTTCATCAGTGGAATTAGAAGAGATGGAAGAATTGGCCTTTACTACTCTTCAACTTGCTATGGGAAAAAATGTAATTTCTGAAATCAGTCAGGAGACAACAGCTAGAGGCAT
Source organism: Allium sativum (assembly GCA_030737875.1). Lineage (NCBI taxonomy): Eukaryota > Viridiplantae > Streptophyta > Magnoliopsida > Asparagales > Amaryllidaceae > Allium > Allium sativum. The sequence goes on along the minus strand of CM060918.1, from coordinate 19,710,973 downwards.
TTGGAAGAAGTTGGAGGACCTCTAAATGAAGAAATCCCTAACCAACCGCCTGATCCTATTGAAAACTTTCTTCGCTTATAAGATGAAGGAAGGTTCTTCAATTAAGACACACCTAAGTGTGTTTGATGACCTGTTGATGAAGATGAAGTCTGTTGAGTTGAAGATTGATGACGAACAAAAAGCAATGGTTCTATCGTGTTCGCTTCCAGAGCGGTACACTGGTTTCGCTAACAGCCTTATCTATAGTAGAGACACATTGAAATTAGATGATGTGAAGATAGGTTTTCTCAGTGAAGAGTTGAGAGATTAGATGAAAGAGTTTGGTGTTGGTGACAGTAATGGAGGAAGTAGTAGTTCAGGCTTATTTGTTGAGAGAGGAAGAGCAGAGAAGAAAGTGAAGAATAACATGGGCGTTCCAATTCTAGGAAGCCTAATTCGCATATTAAGTCTAAAGATGGAAAGTGCTATAATTTTAAGAAACCAGACCATTGGAGACGAGACTGTCCAGATTTGGAGAAGAAGACTGATGGTTCTTCATCTATTGCGATGGAGAAATGTGGTAGCGACTTATTGACAACGGTTGTATTGGATGTTGCAGACCACTGGATTCTAGATTCTAAAGCATCATTTCACATGACTCCTAAAAAGGATTATTTTTCTTCCTTCGATGCCAAAGATGGAAGTTCTATCCTTATGGGGAACGATGCTACATGCAATTCTATGGGAGTTGGTTCAGTTCGCATTCGCATGTATGATGGGATTGTTCGCACACTTTCAAATGTTCGCTATGTCCCAGGTCTTCTGAAGTCATTGATATCATTAGGCCAATTGGCATCATTGGGATGCAAAATAACCATTGTCAAAGATGGTTTGAGAGTTTCTAGAGAGGCACTTGTATTGATGAAGGGTGTTATGGTGCAAAATCTGTATTTGCTAATGGGTACCACTGTCCATGGAGAATCATGTGTTGGAGTCAATAGTTCTAAAAGTTTGGATGCTACCAAGCTTTGGCATATGAGATTAGGACATATTTCGGAGAAGAACTTAGAGTTGCTTCGTAAGAAGAAAAAGATCAAAGAAGAAATCTTCAACAAGTTGGACTTTTGCAAGGAGTGTGTATTGGCAAAGCAAACCAGAGTTTCTTTTGGCGATGGCATGCATACTTCTAAGAGGGTACTTGATTATGTGCATTCATATATTTGGGGGCCATACTCTACAACTTCTATTGGTGGAGCATATTATTTTGTTTCCTTCAGTGATGACTACTCGCGCAAGGTTTGGGTGTATGTAATGAAAGCTAAGTCGTAAGTATTTGAGAAGTTTAAGGTTTGGTTAGCTCTTGTTAAAAACCAAACAGGAAGGAAATTGAAGATTCTTAAATCCGATAATGGTGGCGAATATGTCTCTAAAGAATTCCTCGACTACTGCAGACAGCGTGGTATTAGAAGACATTTACTACACCTGGTGATCCGCAATCCAATGGAGTTGCTGAGAGAATGAATAAGACTCTACTTGAAAAGGCCCGTTGCTTGATATTGACTGCGGGTATGTCTAAGGGTTTTTGGGCTGAAGCTATTTTGACTACAACACATATTATTAATCAGATTCCGTGCTCAGCCATTGATGGGAAGATTCCAGAGGAGGTATGGAGAGGTAAAAGCACTTTATTAAGTTATTTTCATATATTTGGATGTCCACTTTATGTTCACAATACAGGACATGACAAGTTAGAGCCTAGGGCCTCCAAATGTGTTTTTCTTGGTTATACAGATGGCATAAAAGGATATAGAATTTGGAATCCAATTACGAAGAAAGTTATACATTCCATACATGTGACTTTTGATGAGTCAGCAATGTTCAAACCTTTGGAAGGTTTATCAGAGGGTTCAGACTCAGTTGATGGGAAGCCTGAAAAGACCGAGATTCCCAGTTTTCAAACCCAAAATAGAGCTATCACTATTGATAATAGTGACGGAGCAATTGAAGATACATCACATGATAGTCCACATATTTCCTCTAGTAGTGATGGTGATGGTCATGAAGCTAGAGATGATTCAGCTCATGGTGGAGCTCAAGGTGGAGTTCAAGGTGGAGCTCAAGGCTATGTGTTCACACTTGGAGGAACAACTATTTGTTGGAGAGCGAGGTTGCAGACTATAGTTGCTTTGTCTACTACAGAGGCAGAGTTGATAGCTGCAGTTGAGGCAGCTAAGGAGGCACTTTATTTGAAGAATTTATTGTGTGATTTGGGCTTCATGCAAGATGCTTGTTTGGTGAATTGTGACAGTCAAAGTGCAATTCATTTAGTTGAAAATCTGGCTTACAGTTCTATAACAAAGCATATAGAGGTAAAAGAGTCTTTCATTATCTCTATGAATGAGGAGAAGTTAGTTCGTCTTCAGAAGATTCACACAAATGGAAATGCAGAAGACATGTTTACGAAGGCATTACTTACTACTAAGTTCGAGCATTGCTCGAACTTGATTCACTTGATGAAGTGCTAGGTGCCACATGGTGGCACAATGGCGAAGAGAGTGACTTGGTTGAAGTCAATAGATGATGTGGTATTCTTCTTGTATGAAGAGATAGGAGTTGGTTGCACAATGTCTACCTTGTTTTTTTGAATGCTTCCAACACTTTGTTGGTGGATAGTAGCCTTGCCGGAGTTCACTAACAAAATGCAATGAGGGGTGACTTTAGCAGGAACTCATTGGGAAGCATTCACATTGGAGTCTCTAGGTTGCATGAAATACTGTATCAAGGTGGAGATTATTGGAATTTAATGATACAATATTTCCATATCTAATTTATTATGGAGATATGCATGGTAATTTCGTTACCTGTTTTGTGCAAGGAATGAATGGAAAGAAATGGAAGGAATATTAATGAATAGGGGATATTGGAAATGTTTGTCATTTAATTAGTTGCCATGTTTCATGAAGAAAAGAAACGAAAAGAGACTAAAATTGCAAAAGAGATTGATTGATGGAGAAAAGAGAAATTATCAATCAATCATATGCCAATTAATTATTGGAATATTTGTTTTCCATAAATTGATTTATTTTACATAAATTAATTGTCTCATCCCCAAGTAATCTTTTCTCTATTTAAAGAGAGACATAGAGAATGCTATGTGATGTGAGATCATTGTATTCTTCATTTCTTTTACTTTTAAAAAACTCTGTAATCTCTTGAATATATTAATAAAATCTCTTTCCCGTTGAAGTGGACGTACACTATCTCGCGATAGTGGAACCACTATAAATTTGCATGTTCTCTGTTGCTTTTATTTTTTTCTATGATCTGAGATTTATATTCATTTCAAGCTGTTTGTTCTATCACATCATTGCTGATCCTATTGAGGTTTTTCCGCTGAAAGGGATTGATCACCCCTTACATAACCTACGCACCAGCTCGTTGCCGGAGTAATCCATACCCGAGGGTAAACCATTCGATGTTATTTTCTGTCAAGTAACAGTGGAGGAGTTGTGAAAATAACTAATACATTTCACTAATGAAGATCCAATAAGGCTAAGAAAACACCTTACGATGGATCTGTAGAGGCGGCGACAAGGGAATCGCAAGCCGATTAAGAAAAAGGGCAGGATGAGAGACAAAACATAGTTTTCAAGTTATTAGGGTTAGGGGAAAAAGTCGAGCAAGCCTCCACAGTAGTACAAGCTGCCTAAGGAAGGAGGAAGAGACAGATCAGAGGAGAGGAACGAAAATGAGGTTAGGAATCACAAAAGGAGGTTACGAGAGAGCAATGAAAAAGAGGCGGATGGCAGTCGCCATGGAGAAGGAGCAAAGACATTTTTCATTATTTTGGGATGCCTGCAAATCATTCCAGTTGTTTTAATTTACTAATACAATCAGTTTTTTATGACTGAGATTACTCACCTTTCATGGGAAATGAAGAAATATGAGAAGCAAACACAAGGCACGACAAGCGCGATAACGCTAACGATATGAACGAAACCGCAGATCAACTACATAGTGAAAATCAAATGGCACAATTTCATACTTGTGACAATATACTAACTTCCACAAAATAAAACATTAATACGTTTTAGTCAAAAATCACAAAACCAAGTCATAACAGTAGGCTCAAACTAGTGACCTCTTAGTTTTGAGTCACATGTCAAACCATTCTTCTATACTAATATTTTTGTTAAACAAGGGAAGATGATCCTGTAATCTCTAGAAATATAAAGGAATGAAACACAACACAACGTTGTCGAGATTTACTTGTGCATAAGAAATACTGATAGTGAACACACCCAAGTCTCAACGGTAAAAATCAAGTGCAACAAAGGCCAAAGTGCACTAGCGCTCAAGTTAACAAGTACAACCCAAAAAAAAAAGCATGAGCAGTACCAATCTAAATGGCTCAACAACCCAAAGAAGAAAGAAAAAGTGTTTCAGCAGCAATTTGCATAGGAGCAACAAAACTCAACAGTATCTTCAAACTGAACTTAAGAATGATAATTCTTCATGAAAATAACATCAAAGCCTTTTAACTCAAGTATGTATATACACACACGTATATATACTAATAAGCACGCTGCAAACAAAACAAAGAAATGGTACAAAGAAAAAATGTGAACCTCTTGGGAAACACCTAGGCTCGGCTTGTCCAACACAGTCTATGATGTCAGGCCAGAGACAGTATCTCCGATAGTGGTGCGTGGAAACTCAAAGAAAGGATGATCAATTTTTTTCATACCAAAAGTTAGGAATAGTTTCTTTGTTGACTGGAAGGGGATGCGAGGGAGGAGCTGACCAGGTTTTGAAGGAGTGACTAGTGAGGATTCAACGGGATCTTTAGCCTACGGTGGTGGGGGCGAGGATACCGGTGATCCTTTATTTTCAGTTTGGTTATTTTTACGGAGAGGAGGGTGGATAGCAGAGATAAACGGCGATGACCAGGGGTTGTCGGACATGGGTTGCCAAGTTAGAAGCAGGCACAGAGGTAAGAATTGATGGGAATTTTTTCCTTTTCTAGGTTAAGATTTTTAGGGTTTCAATGGAGAGAGAGGATAAGGAGTCGGTGGAGGAGGGTGTTAGGATACCTTCCTCCTCCATAGGGTCCACGCATACGAGTTGATACACACATCTTTGTGAGAAAAGGAGTCTATGTTACGTGTCTACCAACTCATATTTATACACTACTCCATCAATTTATTCAGTGATGTGGGACTTTATATTCAAACCGTCATTCCTTCCTTAACAACACGCGAGGCAATCCTAACAGTCTCCCCCGGACTCACATCCTACAAGTAACTTTTGAGAGTACTGCCTTGCCTGCATAGCCCAGTCTGTAACTTTCGACTTTGATACCACTGTTGCATGATGACGGTCGGAATTAAGGCCCCTCCTTCCACATAGGGTGCACTCATATGAGTTGACACACATATCCTTGTAACAAATGGAATCCATGATGTTACGCGTTTACCAACTCATATTTGTACACCACTCCTTTAATTCATTCTGTGATGTGGGACTTTATATTCAGACCGCCATTCCTTCCTTAACAACATGTCTCTTTTAAGCTTATGACAAACCTGGACATCAGCTAATATTTTGTCATATGCTTAAAAGGGACATGTTGGCAAGGAAAGAACGACGGTTTGAATATAAAGATCTCACATCACAAAATAAATTAAAAGAGTGATATATAAATATGCATTGGTAGGCACATAACATTAGGGGTTCCTTTTGTGATGTGTGTACCAACTCAAATGTGTGTGCCCTATGTGAAAGGATGAGGCTTTGTTCCGATCGTCCTTATGTAACAGTGGTATTAGAACCGAAGATTACGAATAGGGCCATGTAGGCAAGGAAATACTCTCAAAATTTACTCATAGGATGAGAGTCAAGGGAGATACTGCTAGAATTGCCTCGCATGTTGTTAAGGAAGGAATGACGGTTTGAATATAATGTCCCACCACATCACGGAATAAATTGAAGGAGTGGTGTACAAATATGAGTTCATAGGCATGTAACATCAGTGATTCCTTTTGTTACTAGGATGTGTGTGCCAACTCATATGCGTGCGACCTACACAGGAGGATGGAGCTTTTGTTCCGACCGTTGTTACATAACAAAGGGAGTTGATCTTAGCACCACCAGTGGTTGGAGCAAGTTGTGTCGCTTGAAGAGGGGTGGTTGATGCGGCATGGAGTTGAATGGTGAGATATAACAGCGAAGAAGATTGTTAGAGTTTTAGTTTAGGGAGATAAGCTAATTTTCTTTTTTGTTTTTCTCTCTAGCTTAACTATGCTTAGATCTGAGATTTTTTAATGAAAACTGGAAGAAGAATAAAATGCAGATGGAAGGGGGAGAAAGGGATATGGACTTACAACAGAGAAACATAGACAAGTGTCCATTTAAGGCCCCAAATCCCTAAGTGTCCACCTAAGTTTTATTTAATTCCAAGTGTTCTTTTCTTATTTTAAACTGAACATGTGTACATAAATATATTCTTTTATTATATATATGTATTTTTTATAAATTAATATTTATTTTAGGATATGACAGAATCTATACAAATACATGTATAAGAGAAATACAGTCTCAGGATACAAGCAGGATCGTAGTCTATTTTGCGCATTAAATCGTGATTTTGGAACAACAAAAAACGAATTTTTATGAAACGAAAACTGTTAGCTTAATAAAAAAAAAATCGAGATTAAAACTTTTAAATTTTTAATTTGAATTCCAGTTTAGACTAGATTAAGTAAAGATTGTCTATTTAAAATAAATTCATTTTACAATAGCTTTGGTAAATTCTATTATTTATTGATTCAATTCTGCAAGTTAAATTCTAAGTTTCAAAGATCAAACCTAGATTAAATTCTTTACATCGTTATATTAAGCAAAACAAGCAAACTTGACGTTTTTAACATAATTCTTCAAATTAACACTATATAAAATATTCAGTTTTCATGAATCAACACTTTTGCTAATAATTTATTCCCTAATTGTTCTTAATAAGTAAGTTCTGAATTTAACACATAAATTTAATTCCTATTTTCAAATTATCATATAAATTTTGGATTCATATTCATAAATTTAACATTCAAAATGAATGATATACTAAAATTTCAAAGTTAAACTCCAGTTAACAATATTTTTTCAAAATGTTTAAATTCATGAGCCTTTACAAAGAAAAGGAGCACATGAACGATAGTTATGAAAAAAAAGAATACATGTGTATAGATGTAGAGTTCGTATCTTCATATAACTTTACGTTGTTGTCATAACTGGGAGTAAAAAAGTAAAAAAACAAAGCTCTTAGTCTCCTTAATGTTGATTTGAATTAATTTTCATTGTCGATTTCATTTTTCAATATGAAAATATTATTGTTTGATTTTTTATATATTCAGCATGAGACTGTTATTATGTCACTCATATTAATACACTTAAATTGACAAACTAAATATTTTGGAACACCATTTTAAATAGCATGAAACGTTAAAATCAACAATTCTAAGTATCATATCTAGTGTACTGGATCATGTGCATGTAGTGTTTTGGAACATTAACATATTGCGTTTTAGAACAAACATACGAAAGTGGAATATAATGGCTAAAATGTGAATTTTGGTAATATTATTTAAAACTTCAAGATATAGATTATTGGAGTGAGTGCGAGTATTGGAACAAAAAAAGAACGACAAACCTCGGATAGTGCAACGATTTTAATGTTTTCAATATGTGCATCGAATGCCACAAGTGAGAATGTAGAGTTAGAAATTTTAAATCATGCAAACAAAGATGGGAAAGGGAAAAAACATATAGTTTCTAAAAAAATTCAAGATAGAAAACAGATAATAGTCATTTTCCATATCGATTGTCGTTAATCTAATTTTCGAAATGTTGTTACACATATGATTTGAATGCATGCATTGCTTAATCATCGCATCAAAACACCTAGAGAGTTGATCATATAGCTTGGGACTTGAGCACAGACAAAGATAGGGAACCATACATGAGCGTAATTACTTGAACAAAATGTTGGAATTAGCTAAGTATGGAAATATGCAAGAATTTGAATTTGGATTGGTATATCTTTTAATTAACATACTTAAACCATTTCCAAATTGGCATGATTTGGGTCGGTGCACACTTAGAGCCCTTGGGTTGGTATATAGTAGAATGTAGCAAGTTGGATAGGTAAACAATATTTTGGATTAGTATGATGGGATTAAATAGAGTTGGAAGCCAGTGGAAATGTGTTGAATCAAGAGTAGACAGTACGTGTCTTTATTATGGTCGTTTCATTCTGTCCCCGCTCATGAAAGGGCAAGCCGATACCATTGGTATTGCCATGCGAAGGGATTTACTTGGAGAAATAGAATCCGAGGCACAGAAGAATAGGACAAGTGAAACGAAAAGAAAAAAAGGGAGAGTTCACAAATTAGATTTGTTCAACACTTATTATGCCGAAACGGATCAGTATCGATCCAAAACGCGCTTGATTGGTGCCGATCTGAATTCCTAGTTTGGACGATCCGATCCAAACTCCATGGACGTGGTCCCATTGACACCTCTAACTTCTCCATTTATTTTCAAGTCGATCTTGATTCACCTCGAACTATAAACAAGAGATTTATGGTATCAGAAAAAGGATCATCTTCTTCTCTCGAAAAAAACAAGTTTTACCATTTCCTAGAGAGATTTTTTTTACTTTTTATCTCTTCATTTTAAATCAACAAGCAACTATACCTGTAATTAGCAGTATAGATAAAAGATTGCAATAATTGGATATAATCTTGAATATTCTGAACCAATACAAAATTCTTTGTTAATTTCTTTTTTTTATTGCATTTCTATTTCCGGATCTAAGTTTGGATTCGTTGAATTAGCTTTTCATTGCAGTTGGGGTATTGGCACCATATTTAGTATCTATAATTATTTTCCATCCTATTTCCTTTTCAACACAGTTTAAACTACATGTTGGAAAAACAAGGTAGAAAACTCACTTTCAAACCAAACATTGCTTTAATTTAGAAAAAAAAATCAAAAAGTTTAGAAGGAATAGTCTATGTGCTTTATTACAAAAAGTCGATAAAATCAATAGTGGTATGAGCATATATATCAATTTTTGTCACGTTTTATAGTATTATTAAATAAAATGCAATGCCTTCCAAAATAAAAAAATAAGTAATACTACTGTATATGTTAATTAAATTATTGGTTTTTAACCAAGTTCAAGAAATAATACATGAAATTTAATGACGGTGAGCATTTTAAATAATTATAAATGGAATTTTGTAACATTGTGTAAAGAAGATAAACTATTGGATACAATTAAAAACATAATACTATAGTCAAAATATGAATTAGATTACACTTCACAAATATTTTCACTTTCTTCATTACAAAAAAATACTACATCTGTAAAAAAAAGTTATAATGTAATGGTCAAGTTAGGAAAATGAGAAAAATTAGCAATAACCATTCATCTAATAGAGAAAAAAGGATCGGTAATCAGTGTAGAAAATAATGCACAATTGACGACACAAAAGATCTAGACCACAAGATCTTTTATTATTATATGGAAAATGGAAAGCTGGGCACTTCAAAGGTTGATGATTTATTATGCCATTAACTATATATATATATATATATATATATATGTATATATATATATATGTTCCAACTGATGTTACTACCTAAATAAAGCACCAAAACAGGTTGGCTATGAAGGGGTAGCGGACTGCCGCAAGCATAAATAGATTTCCCATAAGCAAAGGACAAACACAAGAAGAAGCCGACAATATAAGGGAGCGACCCGGGGGTTGCACAACTGAACCATCAGTAGAGCTAAAAAAATTTACAAAGCAAGGATACCCGCAGGATGGACCCGAAATGGTGGAAAAGCGGTGAAAAGTCACCCAAGCCGGAAGCCAATATAGGGAAAAACCAGTGATCCTATCAACGGTACCTAGAAGGATAAGAAGGTTGCCGATATTAACTTGCTTAACACCGATACATAGAAAGACAAGAGCATCAAAGACACATAGTTAAAAGCACATGGAGATTATCTAGAACCAATTACCGAGAGCTCCATTAGTTGATTCCCGAGAAGTTACCCTAACAAATGACGAGAAAAACACCAGAAGCAACCTTTCGTAAAAACAAGGATACACTTCGGGAGTTTACCGACAGGCAAGACGGAACCCCAAAGAGAGGCAAACTATCCACACTAATCTTCTTAGTGTCGATACTGGTAGGGGAGGCAGAACTGACAACCTTTCACTTGAATCACAAAGACAAGCTCCACAAAGTGTTAGTAACAAGACCGAGAATCCACATCCAGAAGCCTACATCCGAAGGCCAACATTCGAGAGCCAAAGCCTTCTGAAAGCCATTTGCACCGACAAGCCCGGGACCTATAAAAAATGGGTAGACAAGCAATCAAAAAGAGTTCAGTAGACCGAAACCCTCCTTCCAAGAGCATGAGCTGGCACTTCAAAAAAACCATAGGCAAAGCCTTCAGAACCTAAAGAAAAGGCGACCGCGAGCTAGATTTCCGAAACCGAAGGGAAAAGCAGCCGACAGGGGTGCTGCTGGACTAATAACAAAAGGGGCCCCGATTTATCTATAAATAAGACCCTAAGGGTCTCATTTTAGGTGCGATTTTTCTCATTCTCATTCTTGTACTCTTTTTTCTAGAGTAAACCCAAATTCCTAAATCAAATTGGGGATTTCGATTGTAATCACTTGTGTATTCAAGATCAAAGATCAATAAAGAGTGGATCAACACTTAGCATATTTCCTTATGAGTTTCTGATGTGATTTCTTAGCTATTTCTATTGCAACATGTTACATGCTTTTTACATGCTCACAAGCTCCTACCCAAGCTTAAACCCTTCCACAAATTCAGTGTGAAACCCCTTCCTACAAGCCATTTAGCCCTTATCGAGGGTTGTTCTTAGGGATCCCTTTTCCCAAGATAACTGTTGGTCCTTGAGTCTCTTAAGCGTGATGCTCACCCCACTGAGGGAAGAGTAACTAATCTTTTGGACTCAAAACCTTGATATCTAGGAAACAGTGAACTAACTTGAATTCGTGAAAGGTAAATAAACCTATTTTCCCCTTAGTTCCACTTCTGTAGACCTATCTCCAGTGTTGACGAAAAATATCATTAACATTTTGGCGCTAGAAGGAGGCCTTGAACCTCTGACCTTGTGGTTGACAGCCTCTTGTATCTAACTTTGTTGTTCCATCCGAGGTTGAACTAGGCTTTGAAGAAGCAAGTCCATGGGCAAGAGGTCCCAACAAGAGTCTTCTGGATCTCAAATGGGTATGTTAGGCACTACTGACCCAATAGTGATAGAGGAGCAAAGGTTAAGAATGGAAGCTCTGCGAGTAATTAAGCGGAAAAGGAAAGTAGAGTAATGTGATTCTTGTTATTGGAGCAGTAGCCCTTCCTACATAAAAAACTCTAACCTTTCCTCTTAATGGCTCTAAATCAACGGATTATAACATTTTATCTCCTGTAAGGAAGGCTCTCCACAAACAAATCAAAGGAATGACCTTTGAGCGAGAAGTAACCGACGATTTTAACCACTTCACTTCCAAATGGTCTAAAAGGGTAGATCTCTAATCCCAGCCTATCTTGGAAAGAGAAGACAAGAGTATGAATGGAGCAATAAGGTTTGGTAACAAAAGAGCTAAGTCTCCGCAACAAGAAAGGAAATTTAAACCAAGGCTACCTAAAAGATACTACTTTACCACTTCAATGGAAAATATCTATTTCCTAACCAGAAACGAGCTCAATTATTGGTCATCTACAAAAAAGAAGCCCAAATACGAAAGGAAATTAGGAGCGCATTATTGTCACTATCTGTAATGACCCGCATTGGCAGAGGTATTATAATTAATTTATTTATCTATTTAAAAGGTGATCAAAAGCATTTAATGGTCGTGGAATTAAATAATGGTGAATATTTATTTAAAATAATAAATTAAATAATATATTTAATTCTGAAATAATCAGAATTGGCTGAAATGACGATATGGTGTGAACTTGATCATCTGTGATATTTAATTCAGTTTAGAATTGAATTAAAATAACGAATATATTATATAAACGACAGTTTGAACGTATAGTTTATAATGTAATTATAAACGAGCTCGAAATGGCGCTGCAGTTCGCTATTTGGCGATTTGAACTTCAACTGAATGTACAGGATTCGTTTTAAGCCGGATTTCTGTGAAACAAGAAACGTGTGGAGCTGGTGGAGTATATCTTTCTAGTGGAAGAGAAAAATCGGGATTTCGTTGTGTAGATTTTGATTCACATCCAAATCAAATTTCAGAAAAGTCGCTGTGGAATTCCGTTATAATTTATAAAGGAATTATTTATATTTTAAAAAGGAATTTCAATATAAATAGAATATCGGGTTGACCCAGAAGTGAATATCGAGCTAGAAATTCATATGGGAATATTCTAGAGCTGTATGGTATTCCACTTTGAATATAGACGATAATATTTATTTATAAATATTTAATTTAATTATATTTAAATATATTTATATATTTAAATGGGTCATCCAAAGCTTTAAAAATAGCCACTTTTGCAAACGAAGTCGGAATTCGATGAAACCAATTTTGTTGGATCCGCAATGTCAAATAGTTGTTAGATTTCCAGTTTCGTGATTTTTAGAGTCACTATGTGGCCGTACGGATTTTTAGAGTGAAAAACAGTCAGTATTTTGACGGTTAACAATACGCTGTGTGAGTAAACGGAGTCAGAATTCGACAAAACTAGTTTCGTTGGGACCGTAATGTCGAACTATAGCTGCATGTTCAGTCTCGTGATTTTTAGGTACCTTATGTGATCGTACCGATTTTTAGAAGGTAAATACACATAACGTAGGATAAAAAAATGAATTAAATAATCAATATAAAAGTAATATAAAAATTCTATAAATAGACTTTAACTTCTTCTAACCCTAAAACATTTTCTGTAGTCAAAGATTTGCGCCGCACCATTTTTCTTTCTCTAGTATTATATTTTCATCTTCAAAATTCAAAATCAAATGAAATAAATTGCTAAAAATCATTTTACTTATGGATTTGAACTCCTGTAATACCACTCTTCAATTTCATATAAGTTTAGCTGCCCTCGATACCCTTCTCGTTCCTGGTCTTTCTCGAACGTGAGTCTAGGGTTGGGTTTTTAGAAATGATCGAGCATCAAGGGAAGAATCAAATATCAGAGGTGTTATTGTGATGGAGAGTTGTAGCATCTGTGAGGTTTTGGGGTTGTTTGGTGATAAAAAGGTTCGGACGTTTACTGTGTTCAGCCATTCCAGGTGCTCGACTCGTTTTAGATGGTGAGATCGAGTTCAATTCCGTGGGTATAGGGATGAAGTGGAGTGAAAGATGGTATACTTGTTTGTGATTTCGGTTGTGTGTGATGGAGGAATGGGGTGGTTGAAGTTCGGTCAATGGCTGTGTGGATGGGAGAGGAGCATGGCATCAGGATTTGTGGAAGAAAGGAATGCGGTCTGGGCTTTAGTTTGGATATTGGGTCGGTTCCTTTAAAGGGTAAAGCCCACTTAAGTGTTTAATTAAATTTCAATTCAAATGAAATAATTTATAAACTTTATTTTAGTATATCTTGCTCATACATTAACGAAATTCAGCGAAACAAGATCCGACAGGATCGTATAGATGGACACTACCCAATGGAACTGACCGAGAGTGGGTTCGAGCTAATTACAATTTATGGAGAAATAAATTGTCCGTCTGAATCAAGCGACAATTATCGCTATTTAACGATGATAGTCCAATGTGAGTAAATCTCACTAACTCTGAACAGTTTATAATTTCATGTTGAATTTTTAGAACTGTTAAATATTGGTTGATTAATTGTGTATTGACTACTTGATTGAACTGTTAGTCAGTTAGTTGAATTTCTATATTGATTCTGTTTAACAGAATATATCATATGGAACTGAAAGTGATGTTATCTATATTATTTAACATCTGTGATGCAGGGAAACAGGTTGGAGGAATCCAACTAGATTCCTCAACAGTTATTTTACTATTTTTCATATATTGTGATATATGATGTGATATATAATTTGTTGTCGATTATATGTGTTTGAACGATACTGATCATCGTGATTTGATATGTTGAATACCATAACATACCGAAATGTTGATAAGGGAATATTTTCTAAGTGATGTTTGAAAATAAAATATTTATAAATGGAATATTTATAAATAAGAAATATTTATAAATTGGAATATTTATAAATAGGAGATATTTAGAAAAAGGGAAAACATTATAAAAAGGAAACTGTTATAAGAAGGAAATCATTTTAAAGTGGAGAACCGTTACTAAAAGTAAATCTTTAAAATGAATAAATGTTGTTAAAAAGGAAATCTTTATAAATGAATAAACGTTGTTAAAGGAAATCTTTCTAAAATGGATAAAAGTTATAAAAAGGGAAATCTTTATAAATCAATAAAGTGATCGAATATGGTATTCGAAAGTTTAGTTAAATAGAATATGGTATTCGAAGGGAGCGATCGAATAAGGTAGTCGAAAGTTAGTAAATCGAGTATGTTATTCGAAAAGGAGTTAATCGATGTTAGTTTAATCGATTAAAGTTAATGTAAAAGGAGTTAATCGATGTTAGTTTAATCGATTAAAGTTAAAGTAAAAGGAGTTAATCGATGTTAGTTTAATCGATTAAAGTTAAAGTAAAAGGAGTTAATCGATGTTAGTTTAATCGATTAAAGTTAAAGTAAAAGGACTTAATCGATGTTAGTTTAATCGATTAAAGTTAAAGTAAAAGGAGTTAATCGATGTTAGATTAATCGATTAAAGTTAAAGTTAAAGGAGTTAATCAATGTTAGTTTAATCGATTAAAGTTAAAGTAAAAGGAGTTAATCGATGTTATTTTAATCGATTAAAGTTAAAGTAAAAGGAGTTAATCGATGTTAGTTTAATCGATTAAAGTTAAACTAAAAGGAGTTAATCGATGTTAGTTTAATCGATTTAAGTTAAAGTAAAAAGAGTTATCGAATATAGTTTATTCAAACAGAATGAAGGAGTTAATCGGATATAGTTTATTCGAATAGAATAAAGGAGTTAATCGAATATATAGTTTATTCAAATAGAATTAAAAGAGTTATCGAATATAGTTTATTCGATAGGAGTTAAGTGAATAGAGTTAGAGTTAAATCAAATGAGTTAAGTGAATAGAATAAATTGAATAGAGTTATCAAATATACCTTATCGAAGGAAAGAATTATCGAATAGAAAAGATTTGAAAGAGAGTTACGTAAGGAAGTTTGTTAAAGAATTAGAAAGGTGAACTTTGTCTATTTCAAGGTTAGAAACGTTGTTCAGTCAAGGTCTGAGAGGTAGTATTACCCCAACTTGATTGACTTCATTTTTAACTAAGGAATGGTTAAGGTTCGATAGTAAAGGATGGTTAAGTGAATTTAGTAATTAAAGGAAATGGTTTGAGTTGGCATCGCAATGGTTTGTTTAAACATCTGTCTAAGTCCAATGAAGAAGCTTTGGAAATGTTTTCCAAATAAGAAACCAGAAATGTTTTCTGATAAAGAAAACAAGAAATGGAAATGTTTTCCATTGTTAATAACGTATATTTTCCAAATTTAGAAAATAAGAAATATTGAATATAGGGAAACAGGAGATAAGTAAATTAATGAAATAAAGAGATAAATGTTGAATGATGTTTGATCGATATAAATTTCCATTTGGAAATAATATCGTTGTTTGCACACCTGTTTTTCTTCGATAGTTAAATCACAGACTATCTAAATTTTGATCATTTTAACGTTGTTAATATGGAGAGACCGGTTGGATTATTATCCAAAGAACCACTCTGTATTTGCATAAGCGTTGCGAATCATATATGCCGATGGAAATTGAAGGAGTTATGCAAGGGCTAACCTGTTTGTAGAATAGTGCCTTCGGTTCATCCTGTTCCTGGATGACTTGTATGGACGGATGTCCGACAGAGTATTTCCAGACGATCACGTATATTGATTTCTCCAACCGTACCAAGAGTGGAAGCGGAGAAGGAAACTTCTTTTAGCTAACACATAATGTATGGTTGAGGACGTCAATCAGTGATTTGATGGATTTGACGATGTGGCATTCAAAGTGAATCCGGTGTGATGATAAAGCGTAGGTTCTAGCCTCATATCTGGTAAGTGACAGAAATCGGGCAGGCAACATGGCTAAGTCGGTCGCACTGAAGTAGAGTGTATAATCACTTGATCTAGAGTTTCATTTACTTCTAAAAATCTGTTGTTGATGCTGTCCCATTCGGCAAATCGTTGTTGATCCCAACCGTTGGTGATATACATTCGATACACTCAAGCGAAATGAGTGGTCGGTCATGTGTGGCCGGGTTGCAAGATGTTCTTGTTGAACCCAGTGTATTCCTCTCTAGAGGTACACTAGCGAAAGGTGGTTCCATACCTTGTCATAGTTGGAAATCCATTACCCAATACGTGCTTGCGGTTTTGATTGTATACTATATATGTAGAACGTGAGATGAAAGCGTTTCTGCTAGATGATTATTACATTGTGTTGATAGACATTATTATAATATCAAAAGGTTTTTGATATAAAGATATTTTGGATTCTCATAAGGGAAAAACCCGTTCCGTTATACGGCATGTTCTTATGAGATATCGATTAATTGTTTGAACTGTTTTAAACTGTTTTACTCATACCAGTCCCATGACTGACCCGGAGTTTATTTTGTTGTTTTCCCTAAACTCTTGGGTGCCTAAATTTGTACGGGCAGTCAAGTAGTTGGGATTTACAGATACTAGAAGAGCTTGGAGCAGGAGGCTTTAGGACCATATAGCTATAGTTATTTCCGCTGTGTTGTAAGTGCTGTACTTTGATAATGATATGTATATTCAAGTACAGATTTGTATTTCGAAGTTATGTTATGGAATATATTTATTCGTTCCACTGTGAGATTCGTGTTACTCTGATATTGTGTTTTTCTTCTTCTTCTTCTGTTCTAAGTTTCTATCTTATCTTTCCTCACCCTCTAATTTCTTTCACTAATGACTGGTATTTTTCGATGTTTGGTTAGTCATCATTGAGTTTATGGCGATAACCAAAGTCGTCAAAATCTCGGGTCATTACAGTTGGTATCAGAGCTTAAGTTAAGTGAATTACCTTGGCTTTGTGGCGTGACTCGGTAGAGATAGGGTTAGTAATACCCTAGGTGAGTTGAGTGTATATATACGAGCGAACATATTTGTTATTGATATAAAAAAATTGTTTTATATTGTGGAGATTCATTGGTTGAGTTGTTTATGAGTTCTGGTCGATCAGTTTGATCCACTGTATCGGTAGGAGTTTATAAACACTCGAATACGATTGGTCGACACGATATGTTTTGAAAAGAGGGTAAATTAAAATAAGTTTACCCAGAGTATATTTTGATATAAGGAAGACATATATTGGAATTATAATATAATGGACATATTGGTTGTTATTATAATCGAGTAAGATTATAAGTAAAATGGTTATGTGAATAACCAATCAGAATTCATATAAATGAAATATATGAGATCGGGATGAATTAAATCTGAAATTTAAACCAGAAATTGAATTAAAATTCTTGAAAATTGGATAAGTGTTTGTAAATGGATTTGGATTAAAAATAAGGAAAATTTAAGATCCTAGGAGATTTTAAATTTGTTTTACAAGCAGTGTGAATTATATTTTGAAATGAATTTCAAAGTGAAAATGTTTAGAAATGGTTTTATAGTATTGAACTCACTTCGACTGCTGGAAAATAGATTCTGATGATGACAGCTGCATCATCAGTATTCATTTTCGAGTTGTAAGTGACGAATTACTACCAGAGATACTGTTTTGAATTTGTTTTGGGAAAGACAAGTTGTGTTGAATTTCAAAATGGGATTTAAAATATAGAATTTGAATAATAGAATTTGAATTTTTAAATAGATTTGAAATATTAACTTGTTTTTAAAGAAATAAAATGAGAAGTTCCTTTATAAACGAAGTTTATAAATAGTTCTTTTATAAACGAAGTTTATAAATGAATTGGAAAGAATTATCATTGGATAATTCAGAAATAAAAATACAAGTGTGAAATTGAAAGGGAAATCTATTTTCCAAAGGTAGAAATATCGATTTCAAAAGGAATTGAAATCGAGACTTATTTAAAGAATGAATAAAGAAAGTTTGAAAAGGAATTTGAATAAAGGAAATTCAAACATAGAATTTAAATAAGAAAATTGAAAGGGGATTTGGATATAGAAAATTCAAAGGGGATTTGAATATAGAAATTCAAATGAGATTTGTATAAAGGAGATTAAATAATGGAATTTGAATATAGAAATTCAAATGGAATTCAAATATGGAATTTGAATATAGAAATTCAAATGGAATTCAAATATGGAATTTGAATATAGAATTCAAATGGAATTCAAATATAGGATTTGAGTATCGGAAGTGAAATGGAATTTGAATATAGAAATTCAATGGAATTGAAATAGAGTTTGAATATAGAAATTAAAATGTAAATTGAATATAGAATTCAAATGGAATTCAAATATAGGATTTGAATATATAGAATTTGAATATAGAATTTCAAAATGGAATTTAAAATATAGAATTTAAATACATAGAATGTAATGACCCGCATTGGCAGGGGTATTATAATTTATTTATTTAATTATTGAAATGGTGGTTTAGAGAATTTAATGGTCGTGGAATTAAATAATGGTGAATATTTAATTAAAGTAATAAATTAAATAATATATTTAATTCTCAAATAATCAGAATTGGCTGAAATGACGATATGGTGTGAACCGAATCATCTGTGATATTTAAATTCAGCTTGGAATTGAATTTGAACAACGAATATATTATATAAACGACAGTTTGAAATGTAGAGTTATAATATAATTAAAATCGAGCTTGAAATGGCATTGCAGTTCGTAGTTTGGCGATTTGAACTTCAATTGAATTACAGGATTCGTTTTAAGACGGATTTCTGTGAAACAAGAAACGTTGGGAGATGGTGAAGTATATCTTTCTAGTGGAAGAGGAAAATCGAGATTTCATCGTGTAGATTTTTATTCACGTCCAAATCAAATTCTAGAAAAGTCGCTGTGGAATTCCTTTATAATTTATAAAGGAATTATTTATATTTTAAAAAAGAATTTCAATATAAATCGAATATCGGGTTGACCCGGATTTAGAATATCGAGTTATAAATCCCAGTAGAGATGTATGGTATGCCACTGTGAATATATACGATAATATAAATTTATTCATATTTAATTTAATTATATTTATATATTTAAATGGGTCATCCAGAGCTTTAAAAATAGCCACTTTTGCAAACGAAGTCGGAATTCGACGAAACTAATTTTGTTGGATCCGCAATGTCAAATAGTTGTTAGATTTCCAGTTTCGTGATTTTTAGAGTCACTGTGTGGTCGTACGGATTTTTAGAGTGAAAAACAATCGATATTCTGACAGTTAAAAATACACTGTGTGAGCATACAGAGTCGAAATTCGACGAAACCAGTTTCGTTGGGTCCGTAATGTCGAGCTGTAGCCGCATGTCCATTTCCATGATTTTTAGATATAGTGTGTTATCACACGAATTTTTAGAAGGACTAAAACGAATATAAAATATAAAAATCAAATTAAAAATATCCTAATCTATTTTTGGTGGAAACACAAGCCACACATCATCTGTTACAGCCACCAACCTTACCTACCACTTCCAGTATAAAACACAGAACAAAATTCTCTTTCACCACAAAGAAAACCACAGAAAAGAAAATCAAAGGAAAATAGAAACAAAAGTCTGTAAATTACAAGATTTGTACACTTGATTTCCTATACTCAAATCGTCCAAAGCCATATACATTAAGTTGAGCTCGATCCTTTTTTTTTGTCATGGTTTTCTTTTAGCGAATCTAGGGTTCGATATCCTCGGAGTTTGAGCGTTCGATTGGCGTTTTGAGTATTGGAATCGTGATCGTAGCATCAAATAGGGTGTGTATGTTAAATCCTGGGAAATACCGAATTGTTTGATGTCAATGGTCACTGGCCAGTCGTCGAGTTTGCTGAGAACGGAGGGCGTGCGAGTTGCGTCAGATGGTGGTAGTCGAGGAGAGGGTTGTTGGCTGGGTTCAATGATGGTGTCTGTTTTGAGGACGGAGGTTCATGGAGGGAGCACGATGTAACAACCCGAAAATCCGAGCCAGTTTAAAATTTTTATTTTGGCAATTTTAGCGAATTCTGAATATTTAAAATAGATTATTTTAAATAATATCGATGAAAAATTTATTTCGAATATAATCAGAACGTATATATTATATACGTCGTCGTTAGAATATAAATAATTATATATAATTATAAATAGAATTGAAAATGGCACGGTAGTTCGATAATTCGATTTCAAACTTCAATTGAATGTACCGATTGCAAAATAATCCGGATTTTAGTGAAACCAAAAACATTAGGATCGATTTTAGAATACCTTTCCAACGAATCCGAAAAATCAAAATTTCATAGCGGGAATCAAAAGATATGTCCAGTTGAAAATTCTGAATAGTCGCTGTGGAATTCAGGCCCTTAAAAATAGACATTTTGCAAACGACCTCGGATTTCGACAAAACCACTTTTGTTGGGTCCGTGATGTCAAATTATTGCTAGATTTCAAATTTCATAATTTTTTGAATCAATATGTGAGCGTGGCAAAGGAAAACGCGTTTGACCAGTTTTAATTGATTTTAATCGACTGGAAAATGGTCATTTTTCAAACGGTCTCAGAATTCGACGAAACTAGTTTTGTTAGGACCGTATCGTCAATACGAAGCTAGAAAATATTTTTATGGAATTTATAGAGTTGTTATGTGACCCCGGTAATTTGAAATGTACGTTTAAAATTCAATATAGCGATTTAAATGTAAATTCAACGGAAACTGATCGAAACGATCGAATCAGCTCACGATACATATCCCATTGTGTTCGGAATGGGGGTATTACGCTAGGGGCGACAGTCGGTGGGTTTGATTTCGAGTTCGAAAATAAAAGTTACTTTTAGTGGAAATAAAATAATAATTAAATATTATTATATAACCTTATTTTCTCCCCCAATCCCTCATACCCCGTCGACTTCAGTATATAAAAAAAAAACTCGCGTTGCCCTCGATTTCAACGACGCCGCCCCTCCTCCGAGTGGATCCCGCCGCTGCCAGAGCCTCGAACCCCCTCCGTTCTTCAGAGCCTCGAACCCCTCTTCTCAAGCCTCTCTCTCTTCCCCTTCGACGGGATCTCCCACGCCCTAGCCCAGGACGAACGGAAATCGCCAGCGCCTCCTCCCCTGGGCCACCGCCGGCCAACTGACACCGAATCCGCACCCCCTCACCACCTGAACCCCATCTCCGACCCCCTACGATGCAACCAAGGTGATTATCTATTTATAAATTCAATTTTTTTAAATAAGATGAGTTTTTAAATCCGTTTATTTATACATGAAGGTGATGTTAAAATCAGTAGGTTATAAAATAAGAGGTGTGATTTTTAACATTAGGAAAAGTTTGAATTTTTACATAGAAAATCGGTTGAATTTTTATGAATAGAAAAGGTTAGATCATTAAAATGCAAAAGATTAGATTTTTAAAATGCAAAAGGTTAGATTTTTAAAATGCAAAAGATTAGATTTTTAAAATGCAAAAGATTAGATTTTTATAGTTGAAAGGGCGATATTTTTATATTATAGAAAGGCTAAAAATATAATTTTTATATGGTAGCGAGTATAAAGATTTGATTTTTATATTAGTAGAAGGTTAAAAATATGATTTTTTATATTTTTAAAGTAATAAAAATATAATCTTTACTATATAGATGATATAAAAAATATGATTTTTGTTTGTGTAAAGGATTAAAAATATAATTTTTACATGATAGCAATATTAAAAATAACATCTTTATATGTGTGGCAAAATAAAAATGTGATTTTTATAATGATATATTTGAAAAGGCGAAATCTTTATATGAAGAATGACGTGATAAAAATATAATCTTTACTGTATGAACATCGATGTGAAAATATAATTTTTATCTATATAGTAGCGGTGTAAAAATTCGATTTTTATATATTGAATAGCATAGTAAAAATTCGATTTTTACATATGTAGAGAACACGGGCAACGAAGATGACGAAGATGCGATAACGATGAAGATTTCTATCAAGGAAGAGTCAAGATGATTGGATAGCTTTCGGTGAGAATTTCTCACCTTTCAATTTCTTTTTCTAGTTATATATATATACTAGGATGCAGACGGTGCTTAGTAGCACCCGACACAATCGTCCACAGACCATGGACTTGTTAGTATGGTTGCATAGATTAGTTAGATGATTTGATTTGAATTTGGTTATTTGGTGAATTTGATTGATGTGTGAATGGCGTGGGCCTTCACTAGACCGGGGATAAGGCTAGGCCTGGTCCCGTTTCTAGTATCGTGCCGTTATGCCGCCGAAATTTTCTAAAATATTATAGAAAAATAAAAATATCATTTTTATTGTGTAAATGAACCGAATAGAAATTCATATGTTAAAATAAAATGTTTTATCGTTAAAAATATAATTTTTAATGTGAATATGAATATAGTAAATGTGAATGAATAAATATTCATTTACAAACCGGATGGTTTGTTTATGTACACCGATTTGACTGACATTGATTGGGACGATAAATTTTACACATCGCCCAACTGCACAAATAAAATCTGTGTTTGATTATTTGAAACCCCACACGGGTGTTGGGATGAAATTTGAAGTTCACTCATCCTGATTTATTAAATATGTCGATCGATTGATTGACAGGCTGTTATAAGCGTTAGATATCTATATTTGATGCTTATACAGTGTAGTGCACTTTGGTTGATGGTTGATTATTTTTCAATGCTATCTTATACGTGTGATGTATGAAAATCCATATAATTAACTTTATATGGTAATTGATTGGGCCTCATTCCAATTTAGTAGATAAAGAATATTATAAAGTAAAGGTTCATGTGTTGACTGTACTCATTCGTGAGATTAGTCATGTGTTGAACGAAATATTTTAACAATAAAATTTATATCTTTATCAATATAAAATAAAGGTTCATGTGTTGACTGTACTCATCCGTTGAGATTAGTCATGTGTTGAACGAAATATTTTAACAATAAAATTTATATCTTTATCAATATAAAATAAAGGTTCATGTGTTGACTGTACTCATCCGTTGAGATTAGTCATGTGTTGAATGAAATAAATTTAACAAAAATAGTCACACGTGGACAGTACTCATTCGTTGAGATTAGTCGTGTGTTGACAAAAATAAATATTCATTTGTTGAATAGAATAAAGGAATATATGAAGCCGTGTTTAGTAGATTGACGTCATTTTGACGTGAACGACATTTATATCGATTTTATTCATTTTAAAGTGAATATTGAAAGGTGATTTCGAAATCGAATATTTTGAAATGAAATTTAAATTTGAATAGAATAGAAAACAGATTTGATTTGAATTCGAATTGAATTGAATAAATAACAAATTAAATTCGATTTGAATAGAGAACGATTTCGAAATGAATTGAATTGAAAACGATTTCGAAATGAATTGAATTGAAAACGATTTCGAAATGAAATGAATATAAAACGATTTCGAAATGAATTGAATATAAAACGATTTTGAAATGAATTGAATATGAAACGATTTCGAAATGAATTGAATATGAAACGATTTCGAAATGAATTGAATTGAAAACGATTTCGAAATGAATTGAATTGAAAACGATTTCGAAATGAAATGAATATAAAACGATTTCGAAATGAATTGAATATAAAACGATTTCGAAATGAATTGAATATGAAACGATTTCGAAATGAATTGAATATGAAACGATTTCGAAATGAATTGAATATATAACCAATTCAAATTGAATTGAAAACGAATTCGAATTGAAAACGAATTCGAATTGAAAACGAATTGAAGTGAAATCAAATTGAATTGAAATTTGATTTGAATAGAAAACGAATTTGATTTCAATTGAATATATAACGAATTTGAATCGAATAGAAAACCAATTTGAATTGAATCGAATTGAAAACGAATTCAAATTGAATAGAAAGCGAATTGAAACGAATTCAAATTGAATTTAAATTTGAATTGAATAGAAATGAATTTTAAACGAACTTATAAAGAAGAATTCAATTTTTCTTTGAATTGAAATAAAGGTTGAAATTGTTTTTGAAATGAATTCAAAACTATTTATATAATTCGTTTTAAATAGTAATCGACGAAATATATATTATATATATAATATAATGGCCTGAATAGAAGGCGCCGCGCCGCGGCAGTTCGTAAATTTCGACCATTTATTTCAAACGGACATTACGGGAGATCCGACCGTCGGATTCTCCTAAAACCGGAACCGTTGGGTTCGTATCGAAAAGAGCATTCTAACGAATATTAGAAATTTGAAATCTAACGGTTGGATTTAGAGATAAGTCCAAATCAAATTTGTAAAAAGTCAGTGTATGTGCAGTTCGATGACCGTTGATGGAAATCGACTGTACGGGCCTTGATAAAATTATTAAAAATAGTAATAATTTGTGTAAAATCAGAAGAAATGATTTGAGAAAGTTTGGGATGAAAAACTCCATATTTGAAAAGATAAAAATGGATTTTTATCGAAATGAACTAGTTTTGAACTAAATTAAAAACCCAATTATTTTTAAATAAATAAATTAGATTTAAAAAGGGGTTTTAAATAAATCGGAATTTCTAATATATTTGATTGGATTTGAAATGGGTTTATCGTGAACGGTGTTTTAAATAACACTAGTTCTTTAACCCGATAATAAATAATAGAATTTAATTTTGGGTTTGTCGTGAACTGTGTTTTAAATAACACCTAGTTCTTTAACCCAGTATAAGGAGTTTTAATGAATCTACAACTAGATTGAATGAGAATGGATAATCTAAATTATCAAATTTAGGAAATAAGTGAGAATGGAGTATCACCAGTTTTGCTCCGAAGCGATAGTTAAATCTTTAATTAGATTTAAATGTGAAATGGTAATTAATTTTACCGATAACACCGTGGTGTTAAATATGGAGTATTACCAGTTTTGCTTCATGGGATGAATAGGTTGGGATTGGGAAATAAAATAAATAATTACTTCGTTGTGGTTCGCTAATCTCGACTAGTTTGGAAAACCATAATTTGGTTTGAATTGACATCCAAAGGAAGATTAAAGGATAAATTTTAAAGAATTTATCTTGGATAAAATTAATAGGAACCTTTCCCTAAAAATGTGATTCTGTGAATAAAAGAATATTCTGAATTGGAATGAGGCGTATGTTGTGTTTATGTGACATTCATTTTAATATACGCGGGTTGTTCGGAAAGGCCGGGTTTATAACCATTCTGAATAATCGATTCGACGATATGTCAAAGATGAAGACGGTGGTTGAAGACCGGAAGTCTTCACATTGTTGGGATAATTACTGACGATCCTGATTGGGATGTACACCCAAGAGGATGGAAATAGTTGGTGGTCGTCCAGACGTACTTGGAGATGGATGGATATGCGAGGAAAGTGCCTCCGGGTTCGTTCAGACCTAGAACGGACTTGTAAATGGATGGTGTGTCTGACATTGTATTCCTTTATATTGTATTCGTTGATCTCTTCTAAATATATATCTGTTTGGCGGCGGGGAATTTATTCTCTTGCTTAACGCCCTTCTCTGAGATATACGAGCTCAGAGGTTATATATTGGCAGAAATCAGTGGTACGATATGGATTGATAATGTGGCATGCTGAGATGCAGTGATCCAGACTTTTATTGAAAAGCAAAGTTTGGTGGATGATGATCAAAGCGCAGCTGATATGGCATGGCTTTGTGTATAGCATTGATTCACGAGCCTCACACCTCGGTGTGAACCAAAAACGGGGAGGACCTCCGGGAAATGGACATATGCTGGTTTCTAGTTAGAAGTGGTGTCAGTGCTTAAACTGGCTGGCATTACTTATGTGGATGTTGCTTATCATTACTTATTGCCCAGCGGGGCGTCTCGGTTAACAGTGGTTGCAGAGGCTTACGGGTCCCAGATCACTATGAGGTTCCATAGAACCGGCTAGCATATCGTTTACGGCATTACTAACCATCGATTGGTGGCCGGCCCCGACGTTCCGGGTGCAGTCGCAGCTGCAACCTGAGGCTCGGGCTAGAGAGTCTCGAATTAAGCACAGGATATTCCCTTTGCCTTGGTTCACATGATGGAAATCCAATTTCCAATACGTGTATTGCGGTTTTAATTGTAGAACTAGTATGGCGACATGATATATGGTACCTATGCCGTCTATGATTGATACTTATGATTTGAAGATATTTTATACAATATGCACTTATAATAGTATCAAATGATTTGTTTTAAACGTATCAAGCATTCTTGGCTATTATAAGGAAAAAACCCTATCCTCCGGCTTGCGTTGCATTGTGTGATGGGACCTGGGTCTTATAATAGCTTCATTTTTCTTTATTTAGCTTTGCGCTGTTGTTTTATACACTGGTGTTCTAGGGAGGAAACCCGTTCCGTGTTATGCGGCGTGGTCCCTTGATTTACCTAATTTTAAAAATAAAGATTAATAACTGTTTTAGTTCTCACACCAGTCACATGACTGACCTGGAGTTTATTGTTTTAACCTAAACTCTGGGTGCCCCTATTTTCGACCCGGGCAGCTAGTAGTTTTGGTTTTGCAGATTTATATTCATAGGATCCTGGTTTACAGCTGGAACGATATCCAGAAAGCTTTGTATCCGTATATCTCCTTCAGTTGTGTATCGTATTATTTTCCGCTGCTATGTATTTAAATGTAATTTAAATCTCTGATATTTCTGTGTAATATTTATTCATATATACTCTGTATATTCTTGTAATCTGATGCATTGTTGTAATATACAATGAAATGTTCTTTCGTCTGTGTTCTGTTGTGGCTTATTCTCGAACTATCCGTGCTTTCCCAACCGGGGAAGTGATGGGTTTTCACTGTTGGTATCAGAGCTTTGGTTTACAAAGCTCAGAGAATAGGACACATTAGAACCATACGAAAGAATTCATCAGATATTGGATTAGTAATATCTAATGGAATGGCTCGTTAGAGATGGGATCAGTAGTATCCTAGAACGAGTGTGAAGAGTAAATTTTTTAAAGTGAAAATAAGTTTTGTTTTGAAAATTTAAATCAATTATTCGTATTTGATTATTTATTTTATATTGATGTGGACGATCCAGTATATATAGATTTTGCATATACGTCTGATCCGCGTGTATTTGAAGTTTTAATATACTGGATAGATATAGATTCACACTCTAGTCGCCCAGAGATGATTCCGATGATTGTAGCTACATCATCAAAATTTGTGTTCGAGTTTCGAAGGTGTGATATTTATATATTTCCTATTGACTGGTGTGAGAACCAAAATTAGATAGGGCCTATTGTTGTGGTTTGGCATCAAAAATGTGATTTTTGACTATATAACAAAATTATGTGTTTGAAATGCTAATCAACTAATTGATTGATGGTTGTGTTATTTGATTATTGTTGGATTAATTAAAATTTGAACCATTTAGTCAAATTGTACAAAATAGTGAATTTTATTGAAAATTTATCGCATTTGCTTGCATATACTTGTACTTACATTGAACAGGTCATAGCAAGGAGGCTAGAGCAGAGAATAAAATTTGTTTGCCCGACAAATAGGTACATGTTTACTACATAATTTACTGTTTTGTTTGGGTGATGATGATTTTATGAGCCTATTGGCTAGCCGCTTGGCTTTTTCTTTTTCTTTTTAAGATCAGAAGGCCTATATGGCAATTTCGGGATTTTCCCGTGGCTCCCGGTGCAGGGGAGGTTATGGCGAAATTTTTCGAAATTTAGGGTGTTAGCCAAATTTTTGAAAATTTTGAAAATTCTCAGAAACTGTAAATTTGGAGAATGGAAGCCAGATCGAACGTAGAGTTGATTAATCAAACCACTTTCGACTTTGTTCCTTTTCGGGGACGAAAAGTTTTAAGTGGGGGAGATTGTAACAACCCGAAAATCCGTGCCAGTTTAAAAATTTTATTTTGGCAATTTTAGCGAATTCTGAATATTTAAAATAGATTATTTTAAATAATATCGACGAAAAATTTATTTCGAATATAATCAGAACATATATATTATATACGCCGTTGTAAGAATATAAATAATTATATATAATTATAAATAGAATTGAAAATGGCGCGGTAGTTCGATAATTCGATTTCAAACTTCAATTGAATGTACCGAGTGCAAAATAATCCGGATTTTAGTGAAACCAAAAACATTAGGATCGATTTTAGAATATCTTTCCAACGAATCCGAAGAATCAAAATTTCATAGCGGGAATCAAAAGATATGTCCAGTTGAAAATTCTGAATAGTCGCTATGGAATTCAGGCCCTTAAAAATAGACATTTTGCAAACGACCTCGGATTTCGACGAAACCACTTTTGTTGGGTCCGTGATGTCAAATTATTGCTAGATTTCAAATTTCATAATTTTTCGAATCAATATGTGAGCGTGGCAAAGGAAAACGCGTTTGACCAGTTTCAGTTGATTTTAATCGGCTGGAAAATGGTCATTTTTCAAACGGTCTCAGAATTCGATGAAACTAGTTTTGTTAGGACCGTGTCGTCAATACGAAGCTAGAAAATATTTTTATGGAATTTATAGAGTTGTTATGTGACCGCGGTAATTTGAAATATACGTTTAAAATTCAATATAGCAATTTAAATGTAAATTCAACGGAAACTGATCGAAACGATCGAATCAGCTTACGATACATACCCCATTGTGTTCGGAATGGGGGTATTACGCTAGGGGCGACAGTCGGTGGGTTTGATTTCGAGTTCGAAAATAAAAGTTACTTTTAGTGGAAATAAAATAATAATCAAATATTATTATATAACCTTATTTTCTCCCCCAAACCCTCATACCCCGTCGACTTCAGTATAAAAAATAAAAACTCGCATTGCCCTCGATTTCAACGACGCCGCCCCTCCTCCGAGTGGATCCCGCCGCCGCCAGAGCCTCGAACCCCCTCCGTTCTTCAGAGCCTCGAACCCTCTCTTCTCAAGCCTCTCTCTCTTCCCCTTCGACGGGATCTCCCACGCCCTAGCCCAGGACGAACGGAAATCGCCAGCGCCTCCTCCCCTGGGCCACCGCCGGCCAACTGACACCGAATCCGCACCCCCTCACCACCTGAACCCCATCTCCGACCCCCTACGATGCAACCAAGGTGATTATCTATTTATAAATTCAGTTTTTATAAATAAGATGAGTTTTTAAATCCGTTTATTTATACATGAAGGTGATGTTAAAATCAGTAGGTTATAAAATAAGAGGTGTGATTTTTAACATTAGGAAAAGTTTGAATTTTTACATAGAAAATCGGTTGAATTTTTATGAATAGAAAAGGTTAGATTTTTAAAATGCAAAAGATTAGATTTTTAAAATGCAAAAGGTTAGATTTTTAAAATGCAAAAGATTAGATTTTTAAAATGCAAAAGATTAGATTTTTATAGTTGAAAGGGCGATATTTTTATATAATAGAAAGGCTAAAAATATAATTTTTATATGGTAGCAAGTATAAAGATTTGATTTTTATATTAGTAGAAGGTTAAAAATATGATTTTTATATTTTTAAAGTTATAAAAATATAATCTTTACTATATAGATGATATAAAAATATGATTTTTTTGTGTGTAGAGGATTAAAAATATATTTTTTACATGATAGCAATATTAAAAATAGCATCTTTATATGTGTGGCAAAATAAAAATGTGATTTTTATAATGATATATTTGAAAAGGCGAAATCTTTATATGAAGAATGACGTGATAAAAATATAATCTTTACTATATGAACATCGATGTGAAAATATAATTTTTATCTATATAGTAGCGGTGTAAAAATTCGATTTTTATATATTGAATAGCATAGTAAAAATTTGATTTTTACATATGTAGAGAATACGTGCAACGAAGATAATGAAGATGCGATAACGATGAAGATTTCTATCAAGGAAGAGTCAAGATGATTGGATAGCTTTCGGTGAGAATTTCTCACCTTTCAATTTCTTTTTCTAGTTATATATATATATATGCACTAGGATGCAGATGGTGCTTAGTAGCACCCGACACAATCGTCCATAGACCATGGACTTGTTTGTTTGGTTGCATAGATTAGTTAGATGATTTGATTTGAATTTGGTTATTTGGTGAATTTGATTGATGTGTGAATGGCGTGGGCCTTCACTAGACCGGGGATAAGGCTAGGCCTGGTCCCGTTTCTAGTATCGTGCCGTTATGCCGCCGAAATTTTCTAAAATATTATAGAAAAATAAAAATATCATTTTTATTGTGTAAATGAACCGAATAGAAATTCATATGTTAAAATAAAATGTTTTATCGTTAAAAATATAATTTTTAATGTGAATATGAATATAGTAAATGTGAATGAATAAATATTCATTTACAAACCGGACGGTTTGTTTATGTACACCGATTTGACTGACATTGATTGGGACGATAAATTTTACACATCGCCCAACTGCACAAATAAAATCTGTGTTTGATTATTTGAAACCCCACACGGGTGTTGGGATGAAATTTGAAGTTCACTCATCCTGATTTATTAAATATGTCGATCGATTGATTGACAGGCTGTTATAAGCGTTAGATATATATATTTGATGCTTATACAGTGTAGTGCACTTTGATTGATGGTTGATTATTTGTCAATGCATCATATACGTGTGATGTATGAAAATCCATATAATTAACTTTATATGGTAATTGATTGGGCCTCATCCCAATTTAGTAGATAAAGAATATTATAAAGTAAAGGTTCATGTGTTGACTGTACTCATTCGTGAGATTAGTCATGTGTTGAACGAAATATTTTAACAATAAAATTTATATCTTTATCATTATAAAATAAAGGTTCATGTGTTGACTGTACTCATCCGTTGAGATTGGTCATGTGTTGAACGAAATATTTTAACGATAAAATTTATATCTTTATCAATATAAAATAAAGGTTCATGTGTTGACTATACTCATCCGTTGAGATTAGTCATGTGTTGAACGAAATAAATTTAACAAAAATAGTCACACGTGGACAATACTCATTCATTGAGATTAGTCGTGTGTTGACAAAAATAAATATTCATTTGTTGAATAGAATAAAGGAATATATGAAGCCGTGTTGAGTAGATTGACGTCATTTTGACGTGAACGATATTTATATCGATTTAATTCATTTTAAAGTGAATATTGAAAGGTGATTTCGAAATCGAACATTTTGAAATGAAATTTAAATTTGAATAGAATAGAAAACGGATTTGATTTGAATTCGAATTGAATTGAATAAATAACAAATTAAATTCGATTTGAATAGAGAACGATTTCGAAATGAATTGAATTGAAAACGATTTCGAAATGAATTGAATTGAAAACGATTTCGAAATGAAATGAATATAAAACGATTTCGAAATGAATTGAATATAAAACGATTTCGAAATGAATTGAATATGAAACGATTTCAAAATGAATTGAATATGAAACGATTTCGAAATGAATTGAATTGAAAACAATTTCGAAATAAATTGAATTGAAAACGATTTCGAAATGAAATGAATATAAAACGATTTCGAAATGAATTGAATATAAAACGATTTCGAAATGAATTGAATATGAAACGATTTCGAAATGAATTTAATATGAAACGATTTCGAAATGAATTGAATATAAAACCAATTCGAATTGAATGGAAAACGAATTCGAATTGAAAACGAATTGAAGTGAAATCAAATTGAATTGAAATTTGATTTGAATAGAAAATGAATTTGATTTCAATTGAATATATAACGAATTTGAATCGAATAGAAAACCAATTTGAATTGAATCGAATTCAAATTGAATAGAAAGCGAATTGAAACGAATTCAAATTGAATTTAAATTTGAATTGAATAGAGATGAATTTTAAACGAACTTATAAAGAAGAATTCAATTTTTCTTTGAATTGAAATAAAGGTTGAAATTGTTTTTGAAATGAATTCAAAACTATTTATATAATTCGTTTTAAATAGTAATCGATGAAATATATATTATATATATTATATATATAATATAATGGCCTGAATAGAACGCGCCGCGCCGCGGCAGTTCGTAAATTTCGACCATTTATTTCAAATGGACATTACGGGAGATCCGACCATCGGATTCTCCTAAAAACGGAACCGTTGGGTTCGTATCGAAAAGAGCTTTCTAACGAATATTAGAAATTTGAAATCTAACGGTTGGATTTAGAGATAAGTCCAAATCAAATTTGGAAAAGGTCGCTGTAAGTGCAGTTCGATGACCGTTGATGGAAATCGACTGTACGGGCCTTGATAAAATTATTAAAAATAGTAATAATTTGTGTAAAATCAGAAGAAATGATTTGAGAAAGTTTGGGATGAAAAACTCCATATTTGAAAAGATAAAAATGGATTTTTATCGAAATGAACTAGTTTTGAACTAAATTTAAAACCCAATTATTTTTAAATAAATAAATTAGATTTAAAAAGGGGTTTTAAATAAATCGGAATTTCTAATATATTTGATTGGATTTGAAATGGGTTTATCGTGAACGGTGTTTTAAATAACACTAGTTCTTTAACCCGATAATAAATAGAATTTAATTTTGGGTTTGTCGTGAACTGTGTTTTAAATAACACCTATTTCTTTAACCCAGTAAAAGGAGTTTTAATGAATCTACAACTAGATTGAATGAGAATGGATAATCTAAATTATCAAATTTAGGAAATAAGCGAGAATGGAGTATCACCAGTTTTGCTTCGAAGCGATAGTTAAATCTTTAATAAGATTTGAACGTGAAATGGTAATTAATTTTACCGATAACACCGTGGTGTTAAATATGGAGTATTACCAGTTTTGCTTCATGGGATGAATAGGTTGGGATTGGGAAATAAAATAAATAATTACTTCGTTGTGGTTCGCTAATCTCGACTAGTTTGGAAAACCATAATTTGGTTTGAAATGACATCCAAAGGAAGATTAAAGGATAAATTTTAAAGAATTTATCTTGGATAAAATTAATAGGAACCTTTCCCTAAAAAAGTGATTCTGTTAATAAAAGAATATTCTGAATTGGAATGAGGCGTATGTTGTGTTTATGTAACATTCGTTTTAATATACGCGGGTTGTTCGGAAAGGCCGGGTTTATACCCATTCTGAATAATCAATTCGACGATATGTCAAAGATGAAGACGGTG
Organism: Allium sativum; assembly: GCA_030737875.1. NCBI lineage: Eukaryota > Viridiplantae > Streptophyta > Magnoliopsida > Asparagales > Amaryllidaceae > Allium > Allium sativum. Next base: position 19,677,528 of record CM060918.1, on the reverse strand, counting down.
GTTGAAGACTGGAAGTCTTCACATCGTTGGGATAATTACTGACGATCCTGATTGGGCTGTACACCCAAGAGGATGGAAATAGTTGGTGGTCGTCAAGACGTACTTGGAGATGGATGGATATGCGAGGAAAGTGCCTCCGGTTTCGTTCAGACCTAGAACGGACTTGTAAATGGATGGTGTGTCTGACATTGTATTCCTTTATTTTGTATTCGTTGATCTCTGCTAAATATATATCTGTTTGGCGGCGGGGAATTTATTCTCTTGCTTAACGACCTTCTCTGAGACATACGAGCTCAGAGGTTATATATTGGCAGAAATCAGTGGTACGATATGGATTGATAATGTGGCATGCTGAGATGTAGTGATCCAGACTTTTGTTGAAAAGCAAAGTTTGGTGGATGATGATCAAAGCGCAGCTGATATGGCATGGCTTTTTGTATAGCGTTGATTCGCGAGCCTCACACCTCGGTGTGAACCAAAAACGGGGAGGACCTCCGGGAAATGGACATATGCTGGTTTCTAGTTAGAAGTGGTGTCGGTGCTTAAACTGGCTGGCATTACTTATGTGGATGTTGCTTATCATTACTTATTGCCCAGCGGGGCGTCTCGGTTAACGGTGGTTGCAGAGGCTTACGGGTCCCAGATCACTATGAGGTTCCATAGAACCGGCTAGCATATCGTTTACGGCATTACTAACCATCGACGGGTGGCCGACCCCGACGTTCCGGGTGCAGTCGCGGCTGCAACCTGAGGCTCGGGCTAGAGAGTCTCGAATTAAGCACAGGATATTCCCTTTGCCTTGGTTCACATGATGGAAATCCAATTTTCAATACGTGTATTGCGGTTTTAATTGTAGAACTAGTATGGCGACATGATATATGGTACCTATGCCGTCTATGATTGATACTTATGATTTGAAGATATTTTATACAATATGCACTTATAATAGTATCAAATGATTTGTTTTAAACGTATCAAGCATTCTTGGCTATTATAAGGTAAAAAACCTATCCTCCGGCTTGCGTTGCATTGTGTGATGGGACCTGGGTCTTATAATAGCTTCATTTTTCTTTATTTAGCATTGCGCTGTTGTTTTATACACTAGTGTTCTTGGGAGGAAACCCGTTCCGTGTTATGTGGCGTGGTCCCTTGATTTACCTAACTTTAAAAATAAAGATTAATAACTGTTTTAGTTCTCACACCAGTCACATGACTGACCTGGAGTTTATTGTTTTAACCTAAACTCTGGGTGCCCCTATTTTCGACACGGGCAGCTAGTAGTTTTGGTTTTGCAGATTTATATTCACAGGATCCTGGTTTACAGCTGGAACGATATCCGAAAAGCTTTGTATCCGTATATCTCCTTCAGTTGTGTATCGTATTATTTTCCGTTGCTATGTATTTAAATGTAATTTAAATCTCTGATATTTCTGTGTAATATTTATTCATATATACTCTGTATATTCTTGTAATCTGATGCATTGTTGTAATATACAATGAAATGTTCTTTCGTCTGTGTTCTGTTGTGGCTTGTTCTCGAACTATCCGTGCTTTCCCAACCGGGGAAGTTACGGGTTTTCACACACGATGTGCTTGAAATGGGAAAATGGTGTTCAGTTTTGGAGCAGGGTGTTTCAGCAATTTGGGGAAGACAGACATGGAGTGCGGGTCTGGTATAATAGAAAAGGGAATGGGCCTTATTTCAAGGTTAAAGCCCATTTTGATATAAACCCATGTTTTATTTTAATTTAAATTAGTATACAAACTTTATAAATTCGTAACTTGCTCGTACATTGTCAGAATCATGAACCGTCAGTCACGTTAGGATCGTATGGATGAGAGCTTCATAATGAAGCTGACTGGAAGTGGATTCGGGATTGTATGAATTTATGGCGAAATAAAGTGTTTGATTCAAATCAAACAACAGTTTATCGTTCTTTAACGATGAACTGCCAATTTGAGTAAATCTCACTAACTCTGAACAGTTTAAATTTCATGTTGTATTTTTAGAACTGTTAGATATTGGCTGATTGACTGTGTGTTGACTATTTGATTGAACTGCTAGACAGTTAGTTGAATTTCTATATTTGATTCTGTTTAACAAAATATATCATATGGAACTGAAAGTGATGTTATCTATATTGTTTAACATCAGTGATGCAGGGAAAACAGGTTGGAGGAATCCAACTGGATTCCTCAACATTTATTTTACTGTGATTCATATATTGTGATATATGATGTGATATATAATCTGTTGGACGATTTTGATCATCATGATTTGATATGTTGAATACCATAACATACCGAAATAGAATAATGGAATATTTTCAAAGTGTATTTTGAAAATGAATTATTTATATAAAATCAATGGATTTTATATAGAAAAGGAAAAGAATTTTTATAAAAGAAATATTTATAAAATCAAAGGATAAGTTAGAATAAAAGGAAATCATTTGTAAAGTGAAGAACCATTACTAAAATTAAATCTTTATAAATGAATAGTTCATTTGAAAAGGAGTTAATCGATGTTAGTTAATCGATTTGAGAATAAAGTTAAAAGGAGTTAATCGATGTTAGTTAATCGATTAGAGAATAAAGTTAAAAGGAGTTAATCGATTAGAGAATAAAGTTAAAGGAGTTAATCGATGTTAGTTAATCGAGTAGAGAAAAAATTCAAAAGGAGTTAATCGATGTTAGTTAAATCGATAAGAGAATAAAGTAAAAGGAGTTAATCGATGTTAGTTAATCGATTAGAGAATAAAGTTAAAAGGAGTTAATCGATGTTAGTTAAATCGATTAGAGAATAAAGTAAAAGGAGTTAATCGATGTTAGTTAATCGATTAGAGAATAAAGTTAAAAGGAGTTAATCGATGTTAGTTAATCGATTAGAGAATAAAGTTAAAAAGAGCTAATCGATGTTAGTTAAATCGATTAGAGAATAAAGTTAAAAGGAGTTAATCGATGTAAGTTAATCGATTCGAGAATAAAGTTAAAAGGAGTTAATCGATGTTAGTTAAATCGATTAGAGAATAAAGTAAAAGGAGTTAATCGATGTTAGTTAATCGATTAGAGAATAAAGTTAAAAGGAGTTAATCGATGTTAGTTAATCGATTAGAGAATAAAGTTAAAAGGAGTTAATCGATGTTAGTTAAATTGATTAAAGAATAAAGTTAAAAGGAGTTAATCGATGTTAGTTAATCGATTCGAGAATAAAGTTAAAAGGAGTTAATCGATGTTAGCTAAACCGATTAGAGAATAAAGTTAAAAGGAGTTAATCGATGTTAGTTAATCGATTCGAGAATAAAGTTAAAAGGAGTTAATCGATGTTAGTTAATCGATTAGAGAATAAAGTAAAAGGAGTTAATCGATGTAAGTTAAATCGATTATAGAATAAAGTTAAAAGGAGTTAATCGATGTTAGTTAATCGATTAGAGAATAAAGTAAAATGAGTTAATCGAATATAGTTATTCAAATAGAAAGTAAAATGAGTTAATCGAATATAGTTATTCGAATAGAAAGTAAAAGGAGTTAATCGAATATAGTTTATTCGAAGAAAGTAAAATGAGTTAATCGAATATAGTTATTCAAATAGAAAGTAAAAGGAGTTAATCGAATATAGTTTATTCGAACAAAGTAAAATGAGTTAATCGAATATAGTTATTCAAATAGAAAGTAAAAGGAGTTAATCAAATATAGTTTATTCGAAGAAAGTAAAATGAGTTAATCGAATATAGTTATTCAAATAGAAAGTAAAACGAGTTAATCGAATATAGTTATTCAAATAGAAAGTAAAATGAGTTAATCGAATATAGTTATTCGAATAGAAAGTAAAAGGAGTTATCGAATATAGTTTATTCGAAAGGGGTTAAGTGAAATGAGTAAATCAATAGCGTTAGTCAAATAGAGTTAATCCAATAATGTTAGTCCAATAGAGTTAACTGATAAGGGTTAATCGAATAGAGTTAAGTGAAAAGAGTCAATCGAATATAACTATTCGAAGGAGGGTTAAGTAAGGAAGTTAGTAAAGGGATATAAAGTGAACTTTGTCTACTTCAAAGTTAGAAATGTTGTTCAGTTAAGGTCTGAGAGGTAGTTCTACCCCAACTTGATTGGCTTCGTTTTTAACTAAGGAACAGTTAAGGTTCGACAGTTAAGGTTCAGCGATGTTTGTTTAAACATCTGTCTAAGTCCAATGAAGAAGCTTTGAAAATGTTTTCCAAATAAGAAACCAGAAATGTTTTCTAATAAAGAAAACAAGGAATGGAAATGTTTTCCATTGTTAATAACGTATATTTTCCAAATTTAGAAAATAAGAAATATTGAATATCGGGAAACAGGAGATAACTAAATTAATGAAATAAAGAGATAAAAGTTGAATGATGTTTGATCGATATAAATTTCCATTTGGAAATAATATCGTTGTTTGCACATCTGTTTTTCTTCAATAGTTAAATCACAGACTATTGAAGTTTTGACCATTTTAACGTTGTTAATATGGAGAGACCGGTTGGATTATTGTCCAAAGAACCACTCTGTATTGGCATAAGCGTTGCGAATCATATATGCCAAAGGAAATTGAAGACGGAGTTATGCAAGGGCTATCCTGTTTACAGAATAGTGCCTTCGGTTCATCCTGTTCCTGGATGACTTGTATGGACGGATGTCTGACAGAGTATTTCCAGACGATCACGTATATTGATTCCTCCATCCGTACCAAGAGTGGAAGCAGAGAAGGAAACTTCTTTTAGTGTAATAACCCGGAAAATACGAGCCAATTTAAAAATTTTAAATTGGCGATTTCAAAGGAATTTGAACAATTGAAATTGAATATTTCAATAAAATAGTGAATTAGAAATAGTGAGTCAGTTTGAAAATTTGAATTTCAAATTTGACTGACTGTGCAGGGTGGAAAATATAACGGATTTTAGTGAAACCAAAAATATTTAAATCTGTTAGTCAATACCTTTCTAACGAATCTGAAAAATCGAAGTTTCATAATGGGAATCAAAAGTTATGGCCGAATGAATTTTCAGATAGGTCGCTATATAGAATATATAGCCCTGGAAAATTGATATTTTGCATACAACCTCGGAATTCGACGAAACCACTTTTGTTGGGTCCGGGATGTCAAACTATTGCTAGGTTAAAAATTTCATAATTTTTGAAGCTAGTATGTGAGCGTGGCAAAAGAAAATGTGTTTGGTCAATTTCTGTTAAATTGGATCGACCAGAAAATGGCCATTTTTCAAACGACCTCAGAATTCGACGAAACTAGTTTTGTCGGGACCGTAGCATCAAAACATAGCCAGATTTATTTTTCTGGAATTTTTCGAATCAGTTTGTGGCCCTGGCAAATTGAAATGTACATTCAGAGTTAAAAATTAAATGTTTTATACTTTAATTTGAAAAATAACTGACTGTAACAGTCGAATTGCCCAATGAATCATATCCCATTGTGTCTGGGATGGGGGTATTTAGCTAGGGGCGACAGTCGTTGGGTTTAAAAAGGAGTTCGTTTGAGAAAACACCATTTAAAAAGTTAGTAAAGTCCTCGGCCAATCAGAATTAGCCATTCATAATTTTAAAAAGAAAAAAAAAAGAAAAAACCCTCGAACCAACGGCGACCCGTGCTCGAAACTTCCCCGACCGATCGCCGCCGCTACCGCCACCTACAGCCTTCGCCACCGCCACCCCTCGACGCGCCTCCGTCCACTCTTCAAATCCGACCAACTTCCTCCACCCCTCGTCGCCTGTGCCGCCTGAATCGAGCGTCCAAATTTCCGACCTTTAAACCGCCACCACCGCCGATCATGACCACCGAACGCCACCAAACCACCACCGCCAGATAGCCCTCTCCTCCCTCTTCCACGTCCAACTCGCCGATCATCCCCTCGTGCCCCGATTCTCGCGAAAACCGTAAACCTAGTTTTGAACCTTCGTGAAAGGTGAGTTTTTTTTTGATGTTTACACTTTGAAAAATCATATCTTTTTGGTGTGTTGACGAAATTCGATGAAACAGGAAACATCGGGACCGCAAGGAAGCTCTCTACCCAATAGAAGAAGCCGCGGATTTTTCTGACATCGTATCGATTTTAAGCACTCCAAAAACCAATGTGAGAAATCTAAATTAATAGGAATTTGAATGGAAAATGTCGTGTATAATTTATATTAGCGAAATATAAATTACATACGTGTTGTATACCTCATGTACATGCGTAGTGTAAGCTATATAAGCGAAGTATGAATTTTACATGCATAGAATAATTGATATATGTGTTGAAATGCAAGTGAAATATAGCAATTATATATATATATATATATATATATATATATATGTACTCCCCTCATCCACAAACCATGGACGATATTTATTGTTGTGAATTGGTGTGAAACATTGGATGAAAAATACAAATGGTTGAATAATTGTTTGTGGTTGATATTGTTTGGTTGTGGTTGAAAAATACCCATTGGTGATTGAAATGAATTGGAAATATTTGTGGAAATAAAAATAAACATGCCGCCTGCGTGCGAATTAGATGCAAGAATCCCCATTGTCAAAAACCGCGAGGTTTTAAGGTAGAGCGAGGAGCCGTACTAGGGACGGTGCCGGTTTTAACTACCCTGCCGTTATGCTGCCGAAATTTTGAATAATCTTTGTGTGTTAGAATTATTTTCATATATTGAAATTATTTTCATGCGTTGAAATTAAAGTCATATGTTGAAACTATATCCATGTGTGGAAATGTTGTGTGTTGAAAAGTGTTGTGTGAAAATTAAATTCATTTATGAATGAATGAAGTGTTTAAACAATAAAAATCACATATATATATATATATATATGAAGTATGAAAAATATTTGCCTTATATAAATAGTTTCAACAATAAAAATTCTATCTTTCTAATATGAACAACATAAATAAAATGTCCATGTGTGGAAATGCTCATGTGTTGAGAAGTGTGTGTAGTGGAAAAGTTCAAGTGTTGAATAAAAAGTCCGAACAATAAAAATTACATTTTTATTGAAACCATGAAGTGTTGAAAACATCCATTTGTCGACTAAATATTTTAAACGATAAAAAAATATCATTTTTATCATATATGTGATATGCTAAAGATATGCGGATGTTGAAATAAATATTGGTGAAGAAATATTATTTTTAACATGCATAGGAACTAAATAAAGTAGTCATGTGTTGAAATCTATTTTAGTTCGCCAAAATTATCATCTTTGAAATGTGAAGTGTTAAAAATAGCCACTTGTTCAAATAAATGTGCATGAGTTGGAATATACATTAATTAGCTAATGATATGATTTTAGCCTATGCATGCAACATTAGAATGAATGGTGTTTTTAAACCAAAGTAAATCAAATATGAAGTTGAATGGAAAATGATAAGTGATAGAAATTTTATATATGTACATGCATATCTATTGAACAGGTTATAGCAAAGGGGCTAGAGAAGAGGAATAAAATTTTGTGCCCAACAAATAGGTACACATTTACTGCTTTGTTTGGATGATGATTTTATGAGCCTGCTGGCTAGCCGCTTGGTTTTTTCTTTTTCTTTTTGACATGAGACGCCCGTGTGGCTATTTGGGAATTTTCCCACACCCTCCCGTACAAAGGAGGTTATGGCGAAATTTTCCGAAATTTAAAGGCGTTAGTGAAATAATTGAAGTGAAAACGATATAGGAACTTTTGAATGAACTATATTTATATAAATATATAAATATAAATAAAATTAAAATGAAACGTGGCCGTGCAGTTCGTGTTTTGAAACCATGATTTCAAACGATAAGTGCGGGAAATCCGACCATTGGATTTTCCCGAAACCGCAACCGTTGGGTTCGCCTTGGAAATATCTTTCCAACGGCACCAACTTTGTGAAGATCCGACGGTTGGATTATCTGGAATGTTTAATTCAAATTTGAAGAAAAACAGCGCCAGAAACGATTATATTTATATATATATATAAATATAATTAAAATTAAATCGAATAATGACGCTGCAGTTCGTAAATTGAAATCGTAACTTCAAATGGCTAGTGTGGAAGATCCGACCATCGGATTTTCCCAAAACTGAAACCGTTGGATTCGTTTTGAAATGACCTTCCCAATGATACCAAATTTGTGAAGATCCAACGGTTAGATTTTCAGATATGTGTAAAACAAAATTAGTGAAAACAGCGCCATTGCATCGACACGACCTGAAACGTCGTTTAATTAAATATGGCCGTTTTAAATTAAAAAAAAATGGCGATATATCGTTATAAAATACTATAGACAATATAGAGTGGAAATAAACCAATTTTGTTGTGTTTGCTTGATATGTGATGGTTGAATGTATTTGACATGAAAATTATAACTAAATAACTGAAATGTGAATGTTGAATAGTCCAACCATGTGATTAATTGATTTGAAAATCTAAATATACGTGGGTTATTTGAAAAGACCGAGTTTATCTCATTTCAAATAATCGATCGACGTTGAGAAGTCGAAGAGTCAAAGAAGGCTGAAGACCGACGATCTCCACATTGGATGGATGGGCGCTACTGATGCTCGTGATTGGAGTAGCTACCATGAAGGAATTGAAGTAGTAGCCGTCCAAACATACTGTTGATTGTACGGATATGCGAGGAATTGGTGCCTCCGGTTTCGTTCAGACCCAGAACGGACTTGTAAATGGACTGTGTGTCTGACATTGGATTTTGTTCTGTGTTGATTGATCTCTGTTAAATATATATCTGTTTGGCGGCGGAGTATTTATTCTCTTGCTTAACGCCCTTCTCTGAGACGTACGAGCTCAGAGGTTATGTATTGACAGAAATCAGTCGCATGGAGTGGATTGCCTGTGTGGCACGCCTGAGTGGCATATGATCAAGGCTTCTGTTGCAAAGCAAAGTCTTGTGGTTGATGATCAAAGCATGGTCTGTGTGACGTAACTTTGTGTATAACATGAATTCGCGAGCCTCACACCCCGGTATGAGTCAAAAACGGGAGACGGACCGCTGGGAGAGCCCGACGTTTCTTTCTAGCTATGGTGGTGTCAGTGACCTACCAGCCCTGACATTATGTATACTTTTCACCTGTGTGGTTGTTGGAATGCGAGGCGCCTCGATTATAGGTCTGTAAGGACCGGGAAACGTGTGTTCAGGAATAACTAATCCTCAAAAGTAAGAGAGGACCGGCCCAGCCGATTCCAAGGATCATAGTGGGGTCCTGGGACATTTGGTAGAGTGTCTCGAACGGAGAGGAGCTTGCCCCTTGCCTCGACTCATGAAGGAATCCAATTTCCAAAACGAAATATGCGGATGTGATTGTATTACTAGTATGGCGTCATAGTAGATGGTAGCTATGCCGCCTAGGATTAATATTTATGATTGAATTTGCTTTTGAAACATATATACACTAGTAATAATATCAAGCACTTTTTTTATTCATATGAAGCATTTTTGGCCATTATAAGGTAAAAACTCTATCCTTCGGCTTGCGTTGCATTGTGTGATGGGACCTGAGTCTTATAATGGCTTCATTTTATAAAAAGCATTGCGATGATTTAATCATTTACTTTATTTCATGCACTAGCACTCATTGGAGTAAACCCGTTCCGCGAAAGTGGCGTGGTCCTTTGATTTGCCTTATTATTGTTGTTAATAAGTTGAGTAGATTTCTCATACCATTCCCATGACTGACTCGTAGTTTGTTTCACCTTGCAAACTCGGGTGCCCTCATTTTCACACGGGCAGCCTAGTTACAGGTTTCTGACGCACTTTTGGCTCATGGCGAGGCTTGACTACACCGTGCTGACATGGATTTTCTCCACAATTATTGTATCTATATTATGATTCCGCCATTGGCGATGTAGACTGATCTTTATTTTGAGTACCCTTTATGTATGATTCCGCCTCAGGCGATGGTGACTGATTATGTATCATTATGCACTAAGTTGTATCCTGTACTGTGCTTCTCTGATGTGATGATATCTATATGATTCCGCTGTCATATGTGTGTAAATTATTCCATTTTCTATTTATGCTATTATCTGTGATCTGCTAATGATGATTAATGTGTTATATTCCAATGATTATCCTTAACACCGTGCCACGGGGTTTTGGGATCGTCACATTTAGCTAACACATAATGTATGGTTGAGGACGTCAATCGATGATTTGATGGATTTGACGATGTGGCATTCAACGTGAATCTGGTGTGATAATAAAGCGTAGCTTATAGCCTCATCATCCGGTAAATGACAGAAATCGGGCAGGCAGCATGGCTAAGTCGGTCGCACCGAAGTAGGCTGTATAATCACATGATCTAGAGTTTCATTTACTTCTAAAAATCCATTGTTGATGCTGTCCCATTTGGGAAACGGTTGCTGATCCCAACCGTTGGTGATATACATTCGATACGCTCATGCGAAATGAGTGGTCGGTCATGTGTGGCCGGGTTGCAAGATGTTCTTGTTGAACCCAGCATATTCCTCTCTAGAGGTACACTAGCGAAAAGGTGGTTCCATACCTTGTCATAGTTGGAAATCCATTACCCAATACGTGCTTGCGGTTTTGATTGTATACTATATATGTAGGATGTGAGATGAAAGCGTTTCTGCTATATGATTATATATACTGTGATTGATAGGCATTATTATAATATCAAAAGGTTTTTGATATAAAGTTATTTTGGATTCTCATAAGGGAAAAACCCGTTCCGTTATGCGGCGTGGTCTTATGAGATATCGTTTACTTGTTCGAACTATTTTTAAACTGTTTTACTCATACCAGTCCCATGACTGACCCGGAGTTTATTTTGTTGTTTTCCCTAAACTCTTGGGTGCCTAAATTTGTACGGGCAGTCAAGTAGTCGGGATTTTACAGATATACTGGAAGAGCTGGAGCACGAGGCTTTAGGATCATATAGCTATAGTTTATTTCCGTTGTGTTGTAAGTATTGTACTCTGATAATGTATTGTATACATATAATGATTTATTTCAAGGATATGTTATCTATTATATGTTATTCGTTCTGCTGTGAGATTCGTGTTACTCTGAGGTTGTGTTCTTCTTCTTCTTCTATTCTAAGTTTCTATCTTATCTTTCCTCATCCTCTAATTTCTTTCACTAATTACCAGGATTTTTTTGTGTTTTGGTTATCGACATCGTGTTTATGTCGATAACCAAAGTCGCTCAAAATCCGGGTCATTACAATTGGTATCGGAGCTTAAGTTAAGTGATTTACCTTGGCTCTGTGGCGTGACTCGGTAGAGATAGGGTTAGTAATACCCTAGATTGAGTTTGAGTGTATATATACGAGTGAACGTACTTGCTATTAATATAAAAATTGTTTTATATTGTGGACATTCATTGGTTGAGTTGTTTATGAGTTCTAGTCGATCAGTTTGATCCACTGTATCGGTAGGAGTAAATAAACACTCGAATATGATGGGTCGACACGATATGTTTTGAAAAGAGGGTAAATGAAAATAAGTTTACCCAAAGTATATTTTGATATATATTGGATATATTGGTTGTTATTATAATCGAGTAAGATTATAGATTAAATGGTTATGTAAATAACCAATCAGAATTCATATAAGTGAAATATATGAAATTGAAATGAATTAAATCTGAAATTTAAACCAGAAATTAAAATTAAAATTCTGGAGAATTGGATAGGTGTTTGTAAATGGATTTGGATTTAAAATAAGGAAAATTTAAGATCCTAGGAGATTTTAAATTGTTTTACAAGCAGTGTGAATTATATTTTGAAATGAATTTCAAAGTGGAAATGGTTAGAAATGGTTTTATAGTATTGAACTCACTTCGATCGCTGGAAAATAGATTCTGATGATGACAGCTGCATCACCAGTATTCATTTTCGAGTTGTAAGTAACGAATTACTACCAGAGATACTGTTTTGAATTTGTTTTGGGAAAGACAAGTTGTGTTGAATTTCAAATGGGATTTATAATAAAGAATGAATAAAGAAAGTTTGAAATAGGAATTGAATACAGAAATTCAAAGGGAGTCTGAATATATGAAATTCAATGGAAGTGATATAGAATTTGAATAAAGGAAATTCGAATATAGAAATCAAATAGAATTTGACATAAGAGAAATCGAATAGAATTTAACATAAGAGAAATCGAATAGAATTTAACATAAGAGAAATCAAATAGAATTTGACATAAGAGAAATCGAATAGAACTTGACATATGAGAAATCGAATAGAATTTGACATAAGAGAAATCGAATAGAATTTGAATAAGAGAAGTGACATAGAAATTGAATAAAGGATTTGAAAAGGAATTTGAATATTTGTAATTCAAATTGAATATAGAAATTAAAAGGAGTTTAAATATATGAAATTCAAATAGAATTTGAATTAGGAAAATTCAAATAGATTTAAAAAGGAATTTGAATATAGGATTCAAATAGAATTCAAATGGAATTTGAATATAGCATTCAAAGAGGATTTGAGGATTTATATTCGAAATTGAATATGAAGCGTAAGTTGAAAATGGAGTTCAAATTTGTTGTAAGCAAGTTAAAATATATTTGAACATATCATGTTCAAATATAAAAGTGAAATAGACTAAAGGAGTAAATCAACAAAATTTAATTAACAAATTTAGTTAAAACGATTGGAATAATTAAAATAGATTGGGCATGCATAAATATACATGAGATAGGTATGGATAAGGTATGAAGGTATATTAATAGAATGCTCGACGAAAAGGTATGTATTTAATTCATATATGAGATTTTATGCGCTGTATCGGCTAGCCGCTTGGCTTTTTCTTTTTCTTTTGGATTGGTGAGGGCTATGGGGGGCTATTTGAAATATCCCGATGCTCCTAGTACAAAGGAGGTTATGGCGAATTTTTCCGGGAATTTAAGAAGTTAGAATATTTTTAAGATAATTTGATAGTCAGAAATCAACGTATCGATATATATATAAAAGTCGATGAGGAAACGAACTTAGAAATAGAATAATAAAATCAAAAAGGAAGACTAAGAATAAAATCTAGTAAGAATATAAAGAGGAAGCGTATACGCGGTTAAAAGTGAATAAGTAGTTGTATGGTATTGATTATTCGAGTAAGTAGTCATATCTGTTTTGACATTATAAATGTTATTCAGTCAAGGTCTGAGAGGTAGTTATACCCCAACTTGATTGATTTCATTATTAACAAATAAACAGTAAGATTTCAGGCTCGAAGATCGATATTGAATAAGAGTTAGTTGAATATAGTATTTGGGTTGTCGTAACGATGTTTTACACAACATCCGTTTTAACCCAAATAAGTGTAAACTTGGAAATAGAATAATAAATATTCCCTGAGTATAGAAATAAACGAGATCGGAAAAGAGATAAGTAATTGGAGTATTTTCCAATTGTAAATAGGATTATAAAGGTGATTGGTTTAGAAACTAAAGGAAGGCGATATTCGGAAATGTTTTCCAAATAACATAAAAGGCCAATATGGTTATTGAAAATATTTGGTTAACAAATATTGATAAAGAAATAGAGAAGTGATTTAACTAACGGAATATTAATTAAGGGCTCAGTTGGATTTCTAAAAGGAAAATTTGATTTTTGAAAAGAATAAACTGTTTAAAAACTCCCAGGGAAATACTGGTTGAATTAAAAACAAATTTAACAAAAATTTGTGAAAGCAGATTTGAATTAAAGTAAAGTCAGTTAAGTGGTAACTGAAGTTGAATTGAAATCTAATAAGATTGGATTTGTGAAATTAGAATCTGAAATGGTATTGGGTTAAGGGGTTAAGGAATTGAAAATCAAGAATTGAACTTGAGTTGAAATGGGATTTGGCTCGGATATAAGCGAATGGTTGTGTCGTGGGTAAAAGCAGATTGGAATTTGAGTGGGATGACCCTTGTTTCTGCTGAATTGATAACAGGTGGAAAGGATATAATGATATGCCGACAAAAAAAAGTACAAGTTTATATTTCGCATGGTATGAGATTGTGAGCCGAATTGGTAAGCCACTTGGCTGTTTGATTTTCTTTTGGGATGGAGATGGCCCAGAGAGGCGAGTGGGAGTTTGACTTATTGGCCAGTACAAAGGAGGTGCTGACAAATTTTTTTGAGAAGTTAAGAAGTTAGAAAATTTTCAGGATCTTTGGAAATTTTCGTTAATAAGAATTAATGAATAATTAAATTAAAATTAAATTGGTTAAGTTGAAACTGAAGTTAAGAACTGAACAAATATGTTCTAACCAGTCGATAGGGTCGTCCTCTACCTTTTAGCAATTTCGAGGACGAAATTATTTTAAGTGGGGAAGATTGTAATGACCCGCATTGGCAGGGATATTATAATTAATTTATTTAATTATTGAAATGGTGGTTTAGAGAATTTAATGGTCGTGGAATTAAATAATGGTGAATATTTAATTAAAGTAATAAATTAAATAATATATTTAACTCTGAAATAATCAGAATTGGCTGAAATGACGATATGGTGTGAACCGAATCATCTGTGATATTTAAATTCAGCTTGGAATTGAATTTGAATAACGAATATATTATATAAACGACAGTTTGAAACGTAGAGTTATAATATAATTAAAATCGAGCTTGAAATGGAGCTGCAGTTCGTAGTTTGGTGATTTGAACTTCAACTGAATGTACAGGATTCGTTTTAAGCCGGATTTCTGTGAAACAAGAAACGTTGGGAGATGGTGAAGTACATCATTCTAGTGGAAGAGGAAAATCGGGATTTCGTCGTGTAGATTTTTATTCACGTCCAAATCAAATTCTAGAAAAGTCGCTGTGGAATTCCTTTATAATTTATAAAGGAATTATTTATATTTTAAAAAGGAATTTCAATATAAATCGAATATCGGGTTGACCCGGATTTGGAATATCGAGTTATAAATCCCAGTAGAGCTGTATGGTATGCCACTGTGAGTATATACGATAATATAAATTTATTCATATTTAATTTAATTATATTTAAATATATTTATATATTTAAATGGGTCATCCAGAGCTTTAAAAATAGCCACTTTTGCAAACGAAGTCGGAATTCGACGAAACTAATTTTGTTGGATCCGCAATGTCAAATAGTTGTTAGATTTCCAGTTTCGTGATTTTTAGAGCCACTGTGTGGTCGTACGGATTTTTGAGTGAAAAACAGTCGATATTCTGACGGTTAAAAATACACTGTGTGAGCATACAGAGTCGAAATTCGACGAAACCAGTTTTGTTGGGTCTGTGATGTCGAGCTGTAGCCGCATGTCCATTTCCATGATTTTTAGATATCGTGTGTGATCACGCGAATTTTTAGAAGGACTAAAATGAATATAAAATATAAAAATCAAATTGAAAATATCCTAATCTATTTTTGGTGGAAACACAAGCCACACATCATCTATTACAGCCACCAACCTTACCTACCACTTCCAGTATAAAACACAGAACAAAATTCTCTTTCACCACAAAGAAAACCGCAGAAAAGAAAATCAAAGGAAAATAGAAACAAAAGTCTGTAAATTACAAGATTTATACACTTGAATTCCTATACTCAAATCGTCCAAAGCCATATACATTAAGTTGAGCTCGATCCATTTTTTTGTCATGATTTTCTTCTAGCGAACCTAGGGTTCGATATCCTAGGAGTTTGAGCGTTTGATTGGGGTTTTGAGTACTGGAATCGTGATCGTAGCATCAAATAGGGTGTGTATGCTAAATCCTGGGAAATTCTGAACGGTTTGATGTCGATGGTCTCTGGCCAGTCGTCGAGTTTGCTGAGAACGGAGGGCGTGCGAGTTGCGTCAGATGGTGGTAGTCGAGGAGAGGGTGGTTGGCTGAGTTCAATGATGGTGTCTGTTTTGAGGACGGTGGTTCATGGAGGGAGCACGATGCGCTTGAAATGGGAAAATGGTGTTCGGTTTTGGAGCAGGGTGTTTTAGCAATTTGGGGAAGACAGACATGGAGTGCGGGTCTGGTATAATAGAAAAGGGAATGGGCCTTATTTCAAGGTTAAAGCCCATTTTGATATAAACCCATGTTTTATTTTAATTTAAATTAGTATACAAACTTTAAAAATCCGTAACTTGCTCGTACATTGTCAGAATCATGAACCGTCAGTCACGTTTGGATCGTATGGACGAGAGCTTCATAATGAAGATGACTGGAAGTGGATTCGGGATAGTATGAATTTATGGCGAAATATAGTGTTTGATTCAAATCAAACAACAGTTTATCGTTCTTTAACGATGAACTGCCAATTTGAGTAAATCTCACTAACTCTAAACAGTTTAAATTTCATGTTGTATTTTTAGAACTGTTAGATATTGGCTGATTGACTGTGTGTTGACTATTTGATTGAACTGCTAGACAGTTAGTTGAATTTCTATATTTGATTCTGTTTAACAGAATATATCATATGGAACTGAAAGTGATGTTATCTATATTGTTTAACATCTGTGATGCAGGGAAAACAGGTTGGAGGAATCCAACTGGATTCCTCAACATTTATTTTACTATGATTCATATATTGTGATATATGATGTGATATACAGTCTATTGTCAATTATATGTGTTTGGACGATTTTGATCATCATGATTTGATATGTTGAATACCATAACATACCGAAATAGAATAATGAAATATTTTAAAAGTGTATTTTGAAAATGAATTATTTATATAAAATCGATGGATTTTATATAGAAAAGGAAAAGAATTTTTATAAAAGAAATATTTATAAAATCAAAGGATAAGTTAGAATAAAAGGAAATCATTTGTAAAGTGAAGAACCGTTACTAAAAGTAAATCTTTATAAATGAATAGCTTATTCGAAAAGGAGTTAATCGATGTTAGTTAATCGATTCGAGAATAAAGTTAAAAGGAGTTAATCGATGTTAGTTAATCGATTAGAGAATAAAGTTAAAAGGAGTTAAACGATGTTAGTTAATCGATTAGAGAATAAAGTTAAAGGAGTTAATCGATGTTAGTTAATCGATTAGAGAATAAAGTTAAAAGGAGTTAATCGATGTTAGTTAAATCGATTAGAGATTAAAGTAAAAGGAGTTAATCGATGTTAGTTAATCGATTAGAGAATAAAGTTAAAAGGAGTTAATCGATGTTAGTTAAATCGATTAGAGAATAAAGTAAAAGGAGTTAATCGATGTTAGTTAATCGATTAGAGAATAAAGTTAAAAGGAGTTAATCGATGTTAGTTAATCGATTAGAGAATAAAGTTAAAAGGAGTTAATCGATGTTAGTAAAATCGATTAGAGAATAAAGTTAAAAGGAGTTAATCGATGTTAGTTAAATCGATTAGCGAATAAAGTTAAAGGAGTTAATCGATGTTAGTTAATCGATTAGAGAATAAAGTTAAAAGGAGTTAATCGATGTTAGTTAATCGATTAGAGAATAAAGTTAAAAGGAGTTAATCGATGTTAGTTAAATCGATTAGAGAATAAAGTTAAAAGGAGTTAATCGATATTAGTTAATCGATTCGAGAATAAAGTTAAAAGGAGTTAATCGATGTTAGTTAAATCGATTAGAGAATAAAGTTAAAAGGAGTTAATCGATGTTAGTTAATCGATTCGATAATAAAGTTAAAAGGAGTTAATCGATGTAAGTTAATCGATTAGAGAATAAAGTAAAAGGAGTTAATCGATGTTAGTTAAATCGATTGAAGAATAAAGTTAAAAGGAGTTAATCGATGTTAGTTAATCGATTAGAGAATAAAGTAAAATGAGTTAATCGAATATAGTTATTCAAATAGAAAGTAAAATGAGTTAATCGAATATAGTTATTCAAATAGAAAGTAAAAGGAGTTAATCAAATATAGTTTATTCGAAGAAAGTAAAATGAGTTAATCGAATATAGTTATTCAAATTGAAAGTAAAAGGAGTTAATCGAATATAGTTTATTCGAACAAAGTAAAATGAGTTAATCGAATATAGTTATACAAATAGAAAGTAAAAGGAGTTAATCGAATATAGTTTATTCGAAGAAAGTAAAATGAGTTAATCGAATATAGTTATTCAAATAGAAAGTAAAATGAGTTAATCGAATATAGTTATTCAAATATAAGTAAAATGAGTTAATCGAATATAGTTATTCGAATAGAAAGTAAAAGGAGTTATCGAATATAGTTTATTCGAAAGGAGTTAAGTGAAATGAGTAAATCAATAGCGTTTGTCAAATAGAGTTAATCCAATAGTGTTAGTCCAATAGAGTTAACTGATAAGGGTTAATCGAATAGAGTTAAGTGAAAAGAGTCAATCGAATATAGCTATTCGAAGGAGGGTTAAGTAAGGAAGTTAGTAAAAGGATATAAAGTGAACTTTGTCTATTTCAAAGTTAGAAATGTCGTTCAGTTCAGGTCTGAGAGGTAGTTCTACCCCAACTTGATTGGCTTCGTTTTTAACTAAGGAATAGTTAAGGTTCGGCAGTAAAGGAAATGGTTTGAGTTGGCATAGCGATGTTTGTTTAAACATCTGTCTAAGTCCAATGAAGAAGCTTTGAAAATGTTTTCCAAATAAGAAACCAGAAATGTTTTCTAATAAAGAAAACAAGGAATGGAAATGTTTTCCATTGTTAATAACGTATATTTTCCAAATTTAGAAAATAAGAAATATTGAATATAGGGAAACAGGAGATAAGTAAATTAATGAAATAAAGAGATAAAAGTTGAATGATGTTTGATCGATATAAATTTCCATTTGGAAATAATATCGTTGTTTGCACATCTGTTTTTCGTCGATAGTTAAATCACAGACTATCGAAGTTTTGACCATTTTAACGTTGTTAATATGGAGAGACCGGTTGGATTATTATCCAAAGAACCACTCTGTATTGGCATAAGCGTTGCGAATCATATATGCCAAAGGAAATTGAAGACGGAGTTATGCAAGGGCTATCCTGTTTACAGAATAGTGCCTTCGGTTCATCCTGTTCCTGGATGACTTGTATGGACGGATGTCTGACAGAGAATTTCCAGACGATCACGTATATTGATTCCTCCAACCGTACCAAGAGTGGAAGCGGAGAAGGAAACTTCTTTTAGCTAACACATAATGTATGGTTGAGGACGTCAATCAGTGATTTGATGAATTTGACGATGTGGCATTCAAAGTGAATCTTTTGTGATGATAAAGCGTAGCTTATAGCCTCATCATCCGGTAAATGACAGAAATCGGGCAGGCAGCATGGCTAAGTCGGTCGCACCGAAGTAGGGTGTATAATCACCTGATCTAGAGTTTCATTTACTTCTAAAAATCTATTGTTGATGCTGTCCCATTCGGGAAACAGTTGCTGATCCCAACCGTTGGTGATATACATTCGATACGCTCAAGTGAAATGAGTGGTCGGTCATGTGTGGCCGGGTTGCAAGATGTTCTTGTTGAACCCAGTGTATTCCTCTCTAGAGGTACACTAGCGAAAAGGTGGTTCCATACCTTGTCATAGTTGGAAATCCATTACCCAATACGTGCTTGCGGTTTTGATTGTATACTATATATGTAGGACGTGAGATGAAAGTGTTTCTGCTAGATGATTATATATACTGTGATTGATAGGCATTATTATAATATCAAAAGGTTTTTTAAATAAAGTTATTTTGGATTCTCATAAGGGAAAAACCCGTTCCGTTATGCGGCGTGGTCTTATGAGATATCGTTTACTTGTTCGAACTGTTTTACTCATACCAGTCCCATGACTGACCCGGAATTTATTTTGTTGTTTTCCCTAAACTCTTGGGTGCCTAAATTTGTATGGGCAGTCAAGTAGTCGAGATTTTACAGATATACTGGAAGAGCTGGAGCACGAGGCTTTAGGATCATATAGCTATAGTTTATTTCCGCTGTGTTGTAAGTATTGTACTCTGATAATGTATTGTATACATATAATGATTTATTTCAAGGATATGTTATCTATTATATGTTATTCGTTCCGTTGTGAGATTCGTGTTACTCTGAGGTTGTGTTCTTCTTCTTCTTCTTCTTCTTCTTCTTCTATTCTAAGTTTCTATCTTATCTTTCCTCACCCTCTAATTTCTTTCACTAATTACCAGGATTTTTCGGTGTTTTGGTTTTCGACATCGTGTTTATGTCGATAACCAAAGTCGCTCCAAATCCGGGTCATTACATAGAATTTAAATAAAATTTGAATAGAAATTGAATAAAATTAACTAAGTCGAAGAGGAATCAGTTAATCGAGTTTTGAATTTGAAGTTGAACTTTGAAAGGTGAATTGGATTTGTAAATGGATATTCGAAATCGAATATAGAGCTTAAATTTGAAATTTGGATTCAAATTAGTTAATAAGCAAGTTAAAATATATTTTAACATGTCATGTTCAAATATAAAAGTGAAATAGAATAAAGAGTAAACTAACAAATTAATTAACGAATTGATTTAAAACGATCAGGTATAGTTAAAATAGATTGGGCAGGTATAAATACATGGATAAGGTATGAAGGTATATAAATAGAATGCTCGACGGAAAGGTATGTATTTAATTCATATATGAGATTTTATGCGCCGTATCGGCTAGCCGCTTGGCTTTTTCTTTTTCTTTTGGATTGGTGAGGGCCATGGGAGGCTATTTGAAATATCCCGATGCTCCTGGTACAAAGGAGGTTATGGCGAATTTTTCCGAGAATTTAAGGAGTTGGAATATTTTTAAGATTATTTGATAGTTAAAAATCAACGTATCGATATATATATAGAAGTCAATAAGGAAACAAACATAGAAATAGAATAGTAAAATCAAAAAGGAAGACTAAGAATAAGATCTAGTAAGAATAGAAAGAGGAAGCGTACACGTGTTTAAAGGTGAATAAGTAGTTATATGGTATTGATTATTCGAGTAAGTAGTCATATCTGTTTTGACGTTATAAATATTATTCAGTCAAGGTCTGAGAGGTAGTTATACCCCAACTTGATTGATTTCATTATTAACAAATAAATAGTAAGATTTCAGGCTCGAAAAGAAATGTTGAATAAGAGTTAGTTGAATATAGTATTTGGGTTGTCGTAACGATGTTTTACACAACATCCGTTTTAACCCAAATAAGTGTAAGCTTGGAAATATAATAAAAAATATTTCCTAAGTATAGAAATAAACGAGATTGGAAAAGAGATAAGTAATTAAAATATTTTCCAATTATAAATAGCATATATTTTCTAAAGTTTAGAAAATAAAGGAAGGCGATATTCGGAAATGTTTTCCAAATAACAAAAAAAGGCCAATATGGTTATTGAAAATATTTGGTTAACAAATATTGATAAAGAAATAGAGAAGTGATTTAACTAATGGAATATTAATTAAGGGCTCAATGACATGTTCAAAAGGAAAATTTGATTTTTGAAAAGAGTAAACTATTTGAAAACTCCCAGGGAAAGACTGTTTGAATTTAAAACAAATTTAACAGAAAATTGTGAAAGAAAAAATTGAATTAAAGTAAAGCCAATAAAGTGGTAACTGAGATTGAATTAGAATGATATCAAGACAAATTGGATTGTGAGATTCAAATTTGAAGTGTAATGTGATAATCAAGTTAAGAGTTAGGAATCGAGAAGAAACTCGAGTTGAAATGATATTTGGCTCGGATATAAGCGAATGGTTGTGTTGTGGATAAAAGCAGATTGGAATTTGATTGGGATGACCCTTATATCCGCTGAATTGATAACAGGTGGAAAGGATAAAATGATATGCCAACAAAAGGTACAAATTTATATTTCTATTGGATATAAGATTTATGAGCTGAATTGGCAAGCCGCTTGGCTGTTTGATTTTCTTTTAGGTTGGAGATGGCCTAGAGAGGCGAGTTGGAGTTTGACCTATTGACCAGTACAAAGGAGGTGCTGGCGAAATTTTTTGAAAGGTTAAGGCGTTAGAAAATTTTTAGGATTTTTGAAAATTTTCGTTGACAAGAATTAATTAATATTTAATTGAAATTAAATTGGTTCAGTTGAAACTGAAGTTAAGAAGTGGACAAATATGTTCTAACCAGTCGATAGGGTCGTCCTCTACCTTTTAGCAATTTCGAGGACGAAATTATTTTAAGTGGGAAAGATTGTAATGACCCGCATTGGCAGAGGTATTATAATTAATTTATTTAATTATTTAAAAGGTGATTAAAAGCATTTAATGGTCATGGACTTAAATAATGGTGAATATTTATTTAAAATAATAAATTAAATAATATATTTAATTCTGAAATAATCAGAATTGGCTGAAATGACGATATGGTGTGAACTGGATCATCTGTGACATTTAATTCAGTTTAGAATTGAATTAGAATAACGAATATATTATATAAACAACAATTTGAACGTATAGTTTATAATGTAATTATAAACGAGCTCGAAATGGCGCTGCAGTTCGCTATTTGGCGATTTGAACTTCAGCTGAGTGTACATGATTCATTTTAAGCCGGATTTCTATGAAACAAGAAACGTGTGGAGCTGGTGGAGTATATCTTTCTAGTGGAAGAGAAAAATCCAGATTTCGTCGTGTAGATTTTGATTTACGTCCAAATCAAATTTCAGAAAAGTCGCTGTGGAATTCCTTTATAATTTATAAAGGAATTATTTATATTTTAAAAAGGAATTTCAATATAAATATAATATCGGGTTGACCCAGAAGTGAATATCGAGCTAGAAATTCATATAGGAATATTCTAGAGCTGTATGGTATTCCACTGTGAATATAGACGATAATATTTATTTATAAATATTTAATTTAATTATATTTAAATATATTTATATATTTAAATGGGTCATCCAAAGCTTTAAAAATAACCACTTTCGCAAACGAAGTCGGAATTCGACGAAACCAATTTTGTTGGATCTGAAATGTCAAATAGTCGCTAGATTTCCAGTTTCGTGATTTTTAGAGTCACTATGTGGCCGTACGGATTTTTAGAGTGAAAAACAGTTAGTATTTTGACGGTTAAAAATACGTTGTGTGAGCAAACGGAGTCAGAATTCGACGAAACCAGTTTCGTTGGGACCGTAATGTCGAACTGTAGCTGCATGTTCAGTTTTGTGATTTTTAGGTACCTTATGTGATCGTACCGATTTTTAGAAGGTAAATACACATAACGTAGGATAAAAAAATGAATTAAATAATAAATATAAAAGTAATATAAAAATTCTATAAATAGACTTTAACTTCTTCTAACCCTAAAACATTTGCTGTAGTCAAAGATTTGCGCCGCACCATTTTTCTTTCTCCAGTATAATATTTTCATCTTCAAAATTCAAAATCAAATGAAATAAATTGCTAAAAATCATTTTACTTTTGGATGTGAACTCCTGTAATACCACTCTTCAATTTCATATAAGTTTAGCTGTGCTCGATACCCTTCTCGTTCCTGGTCTTTCTCGAACGTGAGTCTAGGGTTGGGTTTTTAGAAATGATCGAGCATCAAGGGAAGAAACAAATATCGTAGGTGTTATTGTAATGAAGAGTTGTAGCATCTGTGAGCTTTTGGGGTTGTTTGGTGATAAAAAGGTTCGGACGTTTACTGTGTTCAGCCATTCCAGGTGCTCGACGCGTTTTAGATGGTGAGATCGAGTTCAATTCCGTGGGTATAGGGATGAAGTGGAGATCAGGAGGTGAAAGATGGTATACTTGTTTGTGATTTCGGTTGTGTGTGATGGAGGAATTGGGTGGTTGAAGTTCGGTCAATGGCTGTGTGGATGGGAGAGGAGCATGGCATCAGGATTTGTGGAAGAAAGGAATGCGGTCTGGGCTTTAGTTTGGATATTGGGACGGTTCCTTTAATGGGTAAAGCCCACTTAAGTGTTTAATTAAATTTCAATTCAAATGAAATAATGTATAAACTTTATTTTAGTGTATCTTGCTCATACATTAACGAAATTCAGCGAAACAAGATCCGACGGGATCGTATGGACGGACACTACCCAATGGAACTGACCGAGAGTGGGTTCGAGCTCATTACAATTTACGGCGAAATAAATTGTCCGTCTAAATCAAGCGACAATTATCGCTATTTAACGATGATAGTCCAATGTGAGTAAATCTCACTAACTCTGAACAGTTTATAATTTCATGTTGTATTTTTAGAACTGTTAAATATTGGTTGATTGATTGTGTATTGACTGTTTGATAGAACTGTTAGTCAGTTAGTTGAATTTCTATATTGATTCTGTTTAACAGAATATATCATATGGAACTGAAAGTGACGTTATCTATATTGTTTAACATCTGTGATGCAGGGAAACATGTTGGAGGAATCCAACTAGATTCCTCAACAATTATTTTACTATTTTTCATATATTGTGACATATGATGTGATATATAATCTGTTGTCGATTATATGTGTTTGAACGATACTGATCATCGTGATTTGATATGTTGAATACCATAACATACTGAAATGTTGATAAGGGAATAATTTCAAAGTGATATTTGAAAATAAATTTTTTATAAATAAGAAATATTTATAAATTGGAATATTTATAAATAGGAGATATTTAGAAAAAGGGAAAACGTTATAAAAAGGAAACTGTTATAAGAAGGAAAGCATTTTAAAGTGGAGAACCATTACTAAAAGTAAATCTTTAAAATGAATAAATGTTGTTAAAAAGGAAATCTTTATAAATGAATAAACGTTGTTAAAGGAAATCTTTCTAAAATGGATAAAAGTTATAAAAAGGTAAATCTTTATAAATCAATAAAGTGATAGAATATGGTATTCGAAAGTTTAGTTAAATCGAATATGGTATTCGAAGGGAGTGATCGAATAAGGTAGTCGAAAGTTAGTAAATCGAGTATGTTATTCGAAAAGGAGTTAATCGATGTTAGTTTAATAGATTAAAGTTAAAGTAAAAGGAGTTAATCGATGTTAGTTTAATCGATTAAAGTAAAAGTAAAAGGAGTTAATCGATGTTAGTTTAATCGATTAAAGTAAAAGTAAAAGGAGTTAATCGATGTTAGTTTAATCGATTAAAGTTAAAGTAAAAGGAGTTAATCGATGTTAGTTTAATCGATTAAAGTTAAAGTAAAAGAAGTTAATCGATGTTAGTTTAATCGATTAAAGTAAAAGTAAAAGGAGTTAATCAATGTTAGTTTAATCGATTTAAGTTAAAGTAAAAAGAGTTATCGAATATAGTTTATTCGAATAGAATAAAGGAGTTAATCGGATATAGTTTATTCGAATAGAATAAAGGAGTTAATCGAATATATAGTTTATTCAAATAGAATTAAAAGAGTTATCGAATATAGTTTATTCGATAGGAGTTAAGTGAATAGAGTTAGAGTTAAATCAAAAGAGTTAAGTGAATAGAATAAATTGAATAGAGTTATCAAATATACCTTATCGAAGGAAAGAATTATCGAATAGAAAAGATTTGAAAGAGAGTTACGTAAGGAAGTTTGTTAAAGAATTAGAAGGGTGAACTTTGTCTATTTCAAGGTTAGAAACGTTGTTCAGTCAAGGTCTGAGAGGTAGTATTACCCCAACTTGATTGACTTCATTTTTAACTAAGGAATGGTTAAGGTTCGATAGTAAAGGATGGTTAAGTGAATTTAGTAATTAAAGGAAATGGTTTGAGTTGGCATCGCGATGGTTTGTTTAAACATCTGTCTAAGTCCAATGAAGAAGCTTTGGAAATGTTTTCCAAATAAGAAACCAGAAATGTTTTTTGATAAAGAAAACAAGAAATGGAAATGTTTTCCATTGTTAATAATGTATATTTTCCAAATTTAGAAAATAAGAAATATTGAATATAGGGAAAAAGGAGATAAGTAAATTAATGAAATAAAGAGATAAAAGTTGAATGATGTTTGATCGATATAAATTTCCATTTGGAAATAATATCTTTGTTTGCACACCTGTTTTTCTTCGATAGTTAAATCACAGACTATCGAAGTTTTGACCATTTTAACGTTGTTAATATGGAGAGACCGGTTGGATTATTATCCAAAGAACCACTCTGTATTGGCATAAGCGTTGCGAATCATATATGCCAAAGGAAATTGAAGAATGAGTTAGGCAAGGGCTAACCTGTTTACAGAATTGCCCCTTCGGTTCATCCTGTTCTTGGATGACTTGTATGGACGGATGCCTGACAGAGTATTTCCTGACGATCACGTATATTGATTTCTCCAACCGTACCAAGAGTGGAAGTGGAGAAGGAAACTTCTTTTAGCTAACACATAATGTATGGTTGAGGACGTCAATCGGTGATTTGATGGATTTGGCGATGTGGCATTCAAAGTGAATCTGGTGTGATGATAAAGCGTAGCTTCTAGCCTCATATTTGGTAAATGACAGAAATCGGGCAGGCAGCATGGCTAAGTCGGTCGCACCGAAGTAGGGTGTATAATCACCTGATCTAGAGTTTCATTTACTTCTAAAAATCTATTGTTGATGCTGTCCCATTCGGGAAATGGTTGCTGATCCCAACCGTTGGTGATATACATTCGATACACTCAAGCGAAATGAGTGGTCGGTCATGTGTGGCCGGGTTGCCAGATGTTCTTGTTGAACCCAGTGTATTCCTCTCAAGAGGTACACTAGCGAAAGGTGGTTCCATACCTTGTCATAGTTGGAAATCCATTACCCAATACATGCTTGCGGTTTTGATTGTATACTATATATGTAGAACGTGAGATGAAAGCGTTTCTGCTAGATGATTATTACATTGTGTTGATAGACATTATTATAATATCAAAAGGTTTTTGATATAAAGATATTTTGGATTCTCATAAGGGAAAAACCCGTTCCATTATACGGCGTGGTCTTATGAGATATCGATTACTTGTTTGAACTGTTTTAAACTGTTTTACTCATACCAGTCCCATGACTGACCGGGAGTTTATTTTGTTGTTTTCCCTAAACTCTTGGGTTCCTAAATTTGTACGGGCAGTCAAGTTGTCGGGATTTACAGATACTGGAAGAGCTTGGAGCAGGAGGCTTCAGGATCATATAGCTATAGTTATTTCCGCTATATTGTAAGTGCTGTACTTTGATAATGATATGTATATTCAAGTACAGATTTGTATTTCAAAGTTATGTTATGGAATATATTTATTCGTTCCGCTGTGAGATTCGTGTTACTCTGATATTGTGTTCTTCTTCTTCTTCTGTTCTAAGTTTCTATCTTATCTTTCCTCACCCTCTAATTTCTTTCACTAATGACTGATATTTTTTGATGTTTGGTTAGTCATCATTGAGTTTATGGCGATAACCAAAGTCGTTGAAATCCCGGGTCATTACACTATCACATGTTGAATGGACATGAGACTAACTACTACAAAATTCGCGAAGGAATGACCATTAAATTCTTCGGTCGGGACCGACTATGGGAATTTGTAAGAGGATCAAACTAAGTCCAATAAAGATCCTTAGGAAAAGGATTTTCTACATGACTTAGGGTATAGAAACCATCCTAAGAACCGAGATAACCAAAGACAGGTTAACCTACAAAGGGATAAAAGTCGTTGTCACCACTGAGTTGTCTTAGGAAAGGCACTTCCTGGAGGGGGGGGGTGGTGTGTAAGCCTTTCTCCGCTCCCAAACCAGAAAGGGCCAGGTTAAAGAATCAAAGCGTAAGCCTTCGACCCACACTGGAAACGGTCGTGATAGAGCATCTAATTAGCACGCCCTGCCTCTGCTCGTAGAAGAGTACACCCTACCTCCGCTATGAACTAAGTACGTCCTGCCTCTTCTCATAGAATAACATGTCCTACCTCATCTTATGTTCCGCGTTACCCGTAGAAGGGAGCGCAAACCCCCATCATCGCCTACGATGGTCCGGATAGGGCACCTCTTGGAGGGGGCAGGAATGTAAGCCTCTATCACCGCCTACGATGGCCAGGGTAGAGCATCAAAAGAGTAAGCCTTAATTCTGCGTCTATGATGGCCTGGTTTAAGCATCTAAGACCTTATCATTGCCTACAGTGGTCAGGATAAGGTGCCTTCTAGAGGGAGGTCGGGTAAGTCCTTGGGTCCTGCCTATGGATAAGCTAGCCAAGCGCACCGGATGCACATGCCTAGAGAGTGGCCAACAAGGCACGTACATCCTTTGCTTTGATAACCAAAAGCCTAGAGAGTGTCTTAAGAAGTACGTACAACCTCTGCTTCATGAATCAAACGCAAAGGGGGTAGCGAAACATTAATACCAGAAGTGGGATTTTGGTCTTCAATCTGTTAAATAGCCGAATCTGGGTTAGCTCGGGAATCCCGTTAAATACCTGAGTCTGGGTTAGTTCGAGACTTCCATTAAATACCCAAATCTGGGTTGATTCAGGTCTCAACCAATGTTGGAAAGGGATTTCTAGCCCGATATTAAATAGCCGATTTTGGGTCAGTTCGGAATCTTAACTATAATCTAAAAAAGATATTTGATTTTCTTAATGATCTGAATCTGATTGGTAACCAGATTTCCATTACTACCAGAAGTAGTTACTAGTCTTGCACCCTAATACGGAAAGTGAATCAAAATCCTATCACTATTTGGAGGTGGTTTCTGCAAACCCATTCTTAATACCCTAATTTGGGTCGTGAAGCTATAATCCTTGGGAAGGGGATATACGATCGATCTAACGGGTGAAGCTCGATTACCTAAAAGACCTCCAAGCAAGGACATGAGCCTTCCATATCATTCAGGGAAGATTCCTTAACCCATACATTCGTCAAATTCATTACTCACTATGGCAAATACATATGCAATACATACTATTGCACAACACTAGAATACATATTCGGGCGGAAGCTCAAGCATGTGTCCTAAATTCCCTTCAATAAATCCCCGGGATAGGATTTTCTTTTTCTCAGAGAAGGGTACACTCTGGGAATATCTATCATGCTGGAAAAACATTTCTAGCGCATAGAGTATACATAAACTCATTAATTATTTCACACGTTCATTGATATGATAGTATTGATTTCAGCAAAAGCGAGTGATGCATCATGTGTGTCTTACAGACTAAACAAAGTGCATCAAATTTATGTATACATTGAGATCCCAAAAAGAGAACGTTTTCTAATCAAAAAAGAGTACCATATATCATTTGACATCCACACAACACATAAATTTATTCGCATACAATTATGTCATAAGTTGTTCCGTGCATGTAACTATTGTTTTTAGGGTGTAACATTAAAGAAACCTAAAGGAGATGTCACATTTTTGACAAATAAGAGATTCGTGATGGCCAAATTCGTCAATCCGAGTCAGGATTCTGTAAAGCAAATTATAGGGAGCATAATTTGCCTTTGTTTTCTTTAATTCAGTCTCTAATTCATCAATTCGATAGTATAATTTGCCTATCTCTACATCCGAGTTAGTGGAAGGGTTGATCTTTAGCTGGCATCGCAGTTCGTGGATAATCTCATTTTTCTCCTTAAGTTGGTTCTCCAAATAGGATACCTGCGCCTTATGAATTTTAATGATTATCTTTTGTTGATAGTACATCCTTTTCCATCCTGAAAGAGGAGAATCATCAAAGATATCCTTGTGACCAGAAAAGGCCAAGGGTTCTCCCCTGAATCGTGAAGGGAGGTCTAAAATTGATCCTCCTAGTCACGGAGAAGACAAAGTATAACAATGTGCGAAATCTAGTTAACAAACAGTGACGCTAAAAATGCTATACATGACAAAGAAAACAACCACATGAACTTCTACCATACGAGTTTCAAATCGTCTCAACAAATATACACATCCAAAATATCACAGTAGCACAAATACACTTTTTAGTACACATATCATCCATATTATACACATACTTGATCATAAATGTCATAAGAATTAAGCCACAGTCAAAAAGAGATTAAGAGTATGCTTTACGAAGACATCTAAACCCTTTTATTTAGATGATTTCCCGCAGGTATACAAAATATGCCCTTCAAAATTTTTCAATAGCCAAAAACATTAGACATAAGACATTATTATGGTTCACTTCTTCGGAGAGGCAAGGGGTTGCCGCGACATGAGAAAACTAGTTATTGACACAAAGTCAGGAAGGAAAGAAACATTTTGAAAGTGAAATCCATGCCTGTGCAGTTGACATATCAGGTTGGACAAAAATTTCGTTACCCTTGGTTTCAAAGAACCACCCACCTTTGGAGGGATTGCAATCGAATCTCTGGCAGTTAGGGTGCTCAAGGAATCAATGGTGGTCCCCTCTGTGACAAAAGGAGAATCTTCGTCATCCATACCATACTCCTTTCGCTGACCTTTATCTCCTCCTGTCTCCTCGTCAACAATCAAATCTTCTTCCTCTTTGTCAGAATCCACAAGAAACTCGTCAATATACAGAAAAGACTCAGGTTTTATCTTGTACTTCAAAAGGGCTTTACCTTCTCGCTAAACTTGTTGGATCCTCTCTAAAAATCTAGTCTTGCCGGAGGGGGGTGCTGAAGTAAAGTCAATCTCCGGAATTTCTTATAATTATCAGAATAAGCATGGATGAGAGCATCTTCGTAGTATTCCATCACGATGTCATGAAGGTGGACCTTTAGAAAGTCGTATATCCTATCGGTAGTTTCATAAATTATCCGTTTGGCGGTAGAAAGTTTGTTGTTCATCCTATCCAGTTCAACAACATGGTCAATCTCTATTTCCATCTTCTCATTCTTAAGATTCTCAACCTATTTCGATAACATATCCTTGGCCTCCCTCTCCTCCTTCAGCAAGGCCGTTAATCTTTCGCATTCGTTGTCATTTTCCTTATTCTCCCGCAGCAAGATATCAACTTTATCCTTCAATGTCCTATTCTCTTCTCTTAGAGCAGTTACCTCAGCAGAAGATGAAAAAGCCACTCCCCTAGACAAGAACTAGCTTTTCATCACCTATAAGATAAAGGAAAGAAAAGGTTGAGATCCCCACAAAAGTAGCGTAATAAAAGAGGAGCTTGAGAGAGTAGGTTAATACCAAAAGTTGGTCTTTTATTAACATTGATAAAAATCCACCGAGTCCAACGACATTGAAGATTGTAAAATATTGGCAACCTCGGGAGACGAAAGAGCAAGGTTTACGAGTTTATCAAAATCCAAAACCTGCGGAGGATAATATGCTGAGAAGAAGAAGGAATAAATGAGCCACGCTTTCCAACAGCTGGTTCACTGGGAGGGATGGGCGATGCAGAACTCCAGATGATTTTGCTTCTCGAAGAACTGTTAGGGGAACTATCAATATCGATGACTTTATCAACATCAGAAACCACAGGATCGGGAGTTGTTTGAGTTTTTGCCATTGTATCAACAACCGTAGAAAAATGAACCACCTTATCATGCTTCGGCCTTTTGAGCGAAAACCATATGTTGGAACCAACAGGCCTCTTTAAAACCGTAACATTGGACCGAGCAAAAACATCAAGAGTAGAAGTGCATTCAGAGGCCATGGACTCTAAACAGAGGAAGCTATGTCAGAAAAATAAAGGAAAAAGAACCAATAGGGGAAAGTAAAAGCCATATTGCCCCATCCAAAATAACTAGAAATATAGGAGATGCCACTTTAAACATGTTTGAATTCAGTGATATACCCTTAGAGCCAGCAAACTGAAAGGGCAGTTGTCGTAGAATCTTTTGTCCCAGGGGGAGAAGGATGTACTGACGAAGCATATCAACAGTAAAAAAAGATGACTGATGCCTAAGATTCTCCGGTGCATTAAAAATAGCCTCAACAACTTGAGTCTCCTCATCCGACAAAGTTGCATCTCTGGAAGGAGGCTCTATGTAATGTCAAAAATTAAAACAAGGAATAAAAGCATAATGTAATTGTTGATAAAAGACAAGAGCCATACCATGTTCGACAAATTTACTCGAAACACCAGGAGGAGATTTAACAAGAAGGAGTTGATCCTCCCAAGATTTAGTCTTGCTAACACTGCCGCTTATCAGCCTCTTTATAGGGTTCGCACGCCAAACATGTGACTCTGCACTTTTGGAGTATCGTATCATGTAGTGAATAAGCTTTGGGATGAGAGAAGGTTAATTTGAAACAAGTGCCAAGACCTCTAAGTATAAAAGTAAGGTATAGGTGTTGGGCGAAAGTTGGATAGGAGGGGCTCCCAGGTCACACAAAATCCTGAGCAGAACGGGTGGAAAAGTAAGGAAACCACTGTGCCAGATATGAATTGCCGAATACGCAAAATACCCTTCGGGAGGATTCTGAAGGGAATCCTAGGGAGAGGAACCAATGGCATCTATGCTAGCTATTCCAAAACTGTCGAGAATGGTCTTCACCTTATCTTGCGAAGTTATTAAAGAAGGCTTTGAAGCAAAATCTTTTTTGGCTCTCGGAGTGCTGGACCCCTTGGTCTTTAATTTGGTGGGGCTCTTTTTGCTAGAAATAACGCTGCCAAGTGATATCATTTCAAAATATATGCGAGTAATACTACATTATTTCTTATGTAAAAGTATGCATAACATTCATGAGTAAATCCAGCGGCAAATACAATTTGGTAGTGTAAAAGGCATACTTTATTACATAGCCAATTGATCTTAAAATATCAGTCTTAGAAGGTCAGCATATAGTTAACCTCCATTTGGAAACAATTAGACCTTTGGTGATGATAAAATTAACTATCCCGACACTGAAATTTAAAAAGACGAAGGGCATGCGCTCGAGAAAATCGAATCGCCATTGGAACACAATGATTATCACCACCAAAAGCGTAACTAGTTACCAGACTCGGTACAAGTTAATTTGAAAATCGAGACATCCTGTGGAATTAGGATACAAGGCCTTTCCGACACCTTCAAATTAACTCAGGACCTCAAAACGGGAGTTGAATAAGAACGAATAACAGTGTCGGCAAGGCCGAAAGCAAAATAAAGTGGCAACAAGGGTGATTAAACTAACTCGTACCGAAGACATAACATTTTTCTTCGTGAATAAACTGACCGCTTTACATAACCAATTTTGCATGTCGAAATTCTTAAAGTATGCATTTAGCAAATAAATAGCCTATCATTTTAGAAATTTATTATTATCGGAGTTGTTACTATTGATTGAACTCGTATTGAGTACAACAAAGTCTTGATCGTCTTTCCAATCGATCCAAATACATAGCTGAGATTACAACTTATAGTAGGAATAAAGATACTTACAAAAAATCGAGTTCGGAATTCTGGAGAGAAAACCTGAATGAATCTTGAAAAATGGTAATCTTGCTCTAGAATTTGATTTGCAGGTAAAAGGCGGAGGTCAAGAAGGAGTATTTATAAAAGAATCTCCCAATAAATCTGAATTGTGAAGATGGAAACCCATCAACGAGCCTGATCAAAGGATACCAAGTGTCATAGAGTCGGCGCGCCTAAAGGACGCCGAAGTTTGACTTGAAAAGTCGAAATTACCCTTACTCTAGGGAGGGGGCAAATGTTACTACAAAAATAAAGAATCGAAACAGGATGGTGGTGAAGGAGTAGCGAGCTTCCGCAAGCACAAAGTGATCTCCCATAAGCAAAGGATGAGCACAAGAAGAAGCCAACAACATAAGGGAATGATCCGGGAGCTGCACAACTGACACCATCAAAAGAGCTCAAAGTCTGTACAAAGAAAGGATACCAGAAGGATGGACACAACACGCTGGAAAAGCGACGAAGAGTCACCCAAGACCAGAAACCAATTTAGAGAAAAACCAGTGATCCTATCAACCGGGACTTAGAAGGAAAAGAGAGGCTATCGGTATTAACTTGCTTAACACCGATACATAGGAAGATAAGAGCATCAAAGATACATAGTTAAATGCACATGGCGAATATCCTGAATCAGTTACTGAGACCTCCATTAGTTGGTTCATGAGAAGTTATCCTAACAAATAACTAGCAAAGCAGCAGAAGCAACCTCCCAGAAAAACAAGGTTACACTTCGGGAGTCTACCGACAGGCAAGTCGGAACCCCAAAGAGAGGCAAGCTATCCACACTAATCTGCTTAGTGTTAATATCGACAGGTGTGGTAGACCCAACAACCTTTCACTTGAATCACAAAGACAAGGTCCACTAAGTGCTAGTTACAAGACCGAGAGTCCACATCTGGAAGCCTACATCCGGAGGCCTACATCCAGAAGCCAAAGCCTCCTGAAGTCATTCGCACCGACAAGCTCGGGACCAATACAAAACGGGTAGACAAGCAATCAAAAAGAGTTCCACAGACCAAAACCCTCCTTCCGAGAGCATGAGCTGGCACTTCAAAAAAAACATAGGCAAAGCCTTCAGAACCTAAAGAAAAGGTGGCCGAGAGCGTAACTTCCGAAACCGAAGGGAAAAGAGGCCGACAGGGGTGCTGCTGGCCCAATAACAAAAGGTCCCCTGATTTGTCAATAAATAAGAACCTAGGGGTCTCATTTTAGGCTCGATTTTTCTCATTCTCATTCTTGTACTCTTTTCTCTAGAGTAAACCCTAATTCCTAAATCAAATTGGGGATTTTGGTTGTAATCACTTGTGTATTCTAAATCAAAGATCAATAAAGAGTGGATCGACACTTAGCATATTTCATTATGAGTTTCTTATGTGATATCTTATCTATTTCTATTGAAACGTGTTATATGCTTTCTACCTACTCACAAGCTCCTACCTAAACTTAAACCCTTCCGCAAAGTCAGTGTGAAACCCTTTCCCAAAAGCCATTTAGCCCTTATCAAGGGTTGTGCTTAGGGAACCCTTGTCCCAAGATAACTATCGGTCCTTGAGTCACTTAAGTGTGATGCACACCCCATTCAGGGAAGAGTAACTAATCTTATGGACTCAAAACCTTGATATCTAGGAAATGGTGAACTAACTAGAACTCGAGAAAGCTAAATAAATCTATTTCCCTCTCAGGTCCACTTCTATATACCTATCTCCGGTGTTGACGAAAAATATCGTTAACAGCTAATTTACCTAAAAACGCCATTGAATTTTTATTCTTCATTCAATCTAATACATTCATGTTAATAATTTTATTTTTCTTGAAAAATATTTTGTTTTATACTATAATAACATTGCAGAACCATGTGTTAATGTTTTGTGACCAAATAATTATTTGTTGAATATCTCAATCTATTAGATAGACATAAATACTCCATTATAACATAAAATAACGATCCACATTCTAAAGCACATTTCTTATAAATATAAGAATTACATGGTTCATCAGCTTTGCACAAATATACTTTTAAACATATTCATACACTAGAAATGTAATATAACAACCAAGGCATTCAAAAGCTAACCTTAATGCTAAATTTGAGCAAAGATAACAAATAACGGTTCATTAGCTTGTACCAATAGACTTTTAAACACATTCATACATCAGAAATATAGCTTCAAAAATCAGGGCATCAAAAATTAAAATTAATGTAAAATTGCATAAAAATCATGCACTTTAAATATGAAAGCCCTTTAAAAATATTAAATGTTAGAACAAGATTTAAAACTTGCACTTGTACAAATATAAAATTACAAAAATTTCAAATTTGTATTACTGTAACTTCTCGTAAATTTAAACATTGTAAATTAACATAATTAATAAATATTTAACTTAAAACGTGAATTGATTACTAAATACTAATTTAAAACCGATTCAGTCATCTCAATTGACTATGCTAGTTAATCGACATTGTCCGTAAATCTATTTTGTAATTTTATAAACAACAATAAATAGTTTTGAATTCAATCAATATTTGGATAGTATTGTAAAATAATATTTCAATATGGAAAATATCACTTTTGCAAAGTATTAGCACAAAAAATGTAACACCCTATAAAAATATGCTAATTAAATAAACTAAGAAATTTAATGAATTAACAATAAATATAAAATGATGGAAAAGTGGCAATTTTAAATAAATAGGAATTTAGTCACGAAACTATTATATTTGGATTCGTGATGAAATTCTAATACATTTTCATGTATAATATGTTGAAAACAGAGTCCGTATGAAGAATAATTTAATGAAATCATATAGTAAATGTGTAACCATGAGTGTTTGAATTAATAATATGTATACATATCTAAGGGATATAATGACATATGTAGAATAATAAAACATTCCCATAGATAAATTTGAAATTCAAATGAATAGATAAGATCAAGGGGACAAAGAATATATTACATAATGAAAGGAATTAGTAACACAAGAAAAACTATAAATTAATTAATTATAAACGCATGCCACCAGGTTCATTGGGCCTTTTCTCCCTAGAGCGGTCAATGCCCAAGGGTCAACCTCCCTTAGTGGGTG
The DNA here is from genome assembly GCA_030737875.1 of Allium sativum. Taxonomy (NCBI): domain Eukaryota; kingdom Viridiplantae; phylum Streptophyta; class Magnoliopsida; order Asparagales; family Amaryllidaceae; genus Allium; species Allium sativum. The sequence continues at coordinate 19,641,338 of CM060918.1, read as the reverse complement.
GGTGTCGACCGTCTGGTGCAGTCCAGGCATGGTGAGGGTGGGTTAGGTTAGTGTTTAGGATGATTTTATAGGAAAGAGACAGTTAAGATTAATCTATATTAATCTAACGATTTCCATTCCCATACACTACTATGTATACCACCTCATTCACCTCACAATTCCCTAAACCTTCTCATTCTCTGTGCCTCGATTCTGCTGTTGATATTCCAGAAATTAGGTCGAAATAGGTTTCTTCTTTTATCCTTAATCTATTTCTTTTCTATTATATTTCTATTTAATTTTTTTTCTGGTATTTCTATAATCTTTATGTAAGACTCAAATTTCTAGGATTCTCTTGTATACATTTTCAGTAAGGTTGGAGAATGATTTTGATACTCATATACAACATGAAATCATTGTTATTTCCTTTGCCTCAATCACTGTGAGTGGAAATAATATTTTCTTAAACTAAATTCTATGTTTTATGGATTCCATATCGATTTATATGCCTTAGGTGGTTTGGGTTTTCACATAATATCATAATAAAAATCCCCCAAGTGTACTATCTAGATTTATCGCAAAGTTTATCAAACAATATTTTGGATTTGTGAATTATTGGGTTATGTTTGAGGGATGATTTAGTGATTTTGCTTTTGTTTGGTTGAATTTGCCCATTCCAATGAAAAAACCAATTAAAATGTTTGCAGTATAAAAGTGTCTAGATTTGATTTGGTTTATTTATTTGGATAGGTTTAGGTCTCCATTCTAAATGGAGAATTTGAATTTATTCAGATTTGAAATAATCAAATATTAACATTTTTATGTGCAACATAGAAAACGGGTAAATTTGATTCAAACAGAAGTTTATGTGCCTGAGTATATATATTGCATATGTATATATGTATATAATGCCTTGTTTCTGTTTCATTACCTAAATAATTCTATCAAGCCTAGGATACAAGTTTGAATGTGATTAGTGTTGGTATTATCCCATTTGCTGTTTTTTATTAGTTATGCCATGAATAAAGTAGTTTATTATGGAAATTTGGGTTATATACCTTATAAGTGAACAGGATTGACAAAAGTTCATCGTTAGAATGTTTCTTAATTCGAGCGGAAATTAACATTTATATTTTGTATTAAAATATATATTTATATAACATAATTAGCAAATGTAATAATGGTGTAATAAATATGTTAGGATATGATTTGAATATTTTTATTGTCCCCATATGAATTGTTTCGTGTGTGTGTATAAATTGCTTATATATATGTATATATATATATATTAAATAATGACACACATACACAAGGTTAGTCGTATTTTATGGTAGAAGACTGCTTGGAACCAACCGACAAATCCGGCAACCATAAACGAGTTTGGCTAATGTGAGAGGTCTGGGTGCCATGGGCCGTTAAACTTAGTACCCTTTGACACGTGGTTAAACCCGCTTGTTGTAGAAGTCTGCCCAGAACCATCTGACATATCCAACATCTACAAGTAGTTGGTTTAATGTGAGCGGTCTAGTGTATATATACACACCTATTATGTATGTGAATAAGTAGGCTTATTACTAACATTGATAAGGTCATAAGTGGCTAACTTTCTTCCTCTTTAGTTTGGGTTTTAAGTGGTTAGGACTAGGCCCATTCCGAAGTTTTATTCCTTGGATATGGGCTAATGTCTTGGGACCCTCCCTTGTTAGTTTCGAAGTGGTCTATGGGTCCTTCTTCCCTAAAGTGGTATAGTCATGGCGATAACTGAGTTGGGTAGTTTACTGAAATGTCCACTTCCTCTAAGAGCTATGTGAGGGCCAACCTAGGGACGGATTTGGTATATGTGGGACATATCATGCAATTTAATTAACCACCGTCTAAGGGATGTCTTAAGCGGCACAGGTCTACTACCGTAATATCAGTTAACTAGTAACATGAGTCGTTCGCCGAAGAAGTCTTAAATGGCTATATGCGGGCCTACCCTAAACTGGTACTAAGCAGCAAGATACTACTTGTCATATTACTTGTGAGAATAAATATATAATTATGACATTGACATGTTAGGATGCGGTCTTAAGTGGCTAGGGTCGCCTTTAAGGTCACAAGGGATCATAAGAATCCACCCTTAATAAATATGTTAGAATGGGACTTAAGTGACTAAGAATGTCCACCTCGTTGGGCCGTAAGTGACTGCTAAATTACCCTAAATACATTAATGAAGGTCTTAAGTGGTTAATTCGTATGTCCACCTCATTAATTAGAATATACCCTTGTGTGTGAAAGCTATTGTGTTTTGCAGTCATACCTTTTAAGTATATAACCTGCCAAATTTAGAGCATAGTCTTTTAACACATGTTATTTTCATTCACCAAATCTTTATGTTCTGGCCCCTCTCCTTAACATATCCAACAGGACAGTAGGTGAGGCGCAGGTATGGTCGACAAGACAATGATGGAGCCTGAAGTAGGCAATGGGACTATTATTATATTATTAGCGATTACTTCTTTTTATTGTTGGAAGCAACTGATGGTGAATAATAATGATGTATTTTTGTAAACATGTGGATTTGGTATTTTATGTATTGAACATGTTGTTTTTTAATAAATGGTACATCTTTTTTTGATTATGATATTTTCTCCTTTTTTTGTATGAGATTCCATCTCGTTACGTTATTCTATTATTCTATGCAAATGTAATTCCTTATAGGTACCAATGACCTGTTTAGAGTGGTTCTAAGTTTCAATGGGCCTTTTCTTGATCGAAATTTAGGCCCACTCCGGGAGGGTTGTTACATTTGGTATCAGAGCCTACGTTATCTGTAACACCCCACACCCGCTAAGGTCACTCACTAAGGGAATGCCTTAACTTTGGTGGAGCATTTAGGTGAATATAGAATAGAAAAATTACAACAAGACAGATATAAATAATACTTGAAAAATATAAAACATCATTTCATTGTAGCAGAAGGTAAACATGTTTAGTTACAACACCATAAAAAGAGTCAAGTACTAAATATCCATCCTGATAAAAACATAAGTACATAATCCCACTACATAAACTAATAGCCATAATAGAAAAGATAAGCTGGGCTTTACATCACGGTCCAAGATCCAAAAGATAGATAAAGAAATCTGATCAAAGCCCACTAGTGCTAGGCCCAACCTGAGGACCTGAGGGGGAAAAAGATAAAAACAACGGGGTCAGACATAAGTCTGAGTGAGCCCTATAACTTTAACAACACAATCATTAAAGTAATTAGGGTATGATATAAACTTGGTACGGTGATGACTGGGGATAAATGACTACACTAAGTAGCCAACTAGACATAGGATGAACTAAGATAACGGTAAAGACGCATCTACCCACCCAAGGGTAATTACTAATTGCACCACACCAGTCATTCCTACTTAAAGGTTGATCCTACCCAAGGACTTAGAAAATTTACCCAGTAGTTTCGTGTACCCCTAGCTGACTACATATGTGCCGTCTGCCCCTATCTCCACTAGGTGTACCCACTACTCCCCAAGCGATCGGCTCCCTACCGTAGATACCCGTGCTGGCCCCACAGTGGGGTGTATCACTCCCCAAAGTGGCAACCTGATACAACCAATGGTGCACGGCTTATACCTACACGATGCAACAACGTCTTACCTACCAGCCCGGGTCCACACACGCATATGAAACCCGTTGGACTTGCGTTGCCACCGCTAACCCGTTTTGGCCTCTTATAGTCAAGCCCAGTAAGCGTGTCCCGTCCTCGACATGGGTCGAGCCCAATAAGATACATATGGGTTACTGGTTGAAATGGGCCCCCACAAGCTACCCACCTAAGCTTGTCCCTTTATCTAGTGCATCCCACTTAACCCTTTTATCATGTTTAATTACATGTTTCCACTTGGTTAAGTATTCTAATCGTATTTTCTATTGCCACCCAAGGCAACCCACTAGATTTCCACATACCACCCAAGGCACTTACTTGATTTCCACATGCCACCCAAGGCACCCACTTAACCCCTCATGCCCCACTACATGCTTATCTGGTTAAGTGTTTCTTAATTGATTAAGAACGTAACCGTTGTAAAGACCTCTCACATTAGACTATCTTTTATGGCAGCTGGATTTGCTGGTCGGGTCCGGGCAGCCTTACGCCATAACCGAGTCTAACCTCATGTCTTTACACTTGTCACGTATTTAGTTTGTGCCTAAGACCTCTCACATTGGGCCAATCATTTGTAGCCGCTGGATTTGCCGGTCGGTTCCGGGCAGTCTTATGCTACAAAAGGGTCCAACCTCGTGTCTTAGTCGATTAATTACACCTAATTAATCCCCTCATAATTTGTATTAATTATCCCTAATTAATTACAAATTTAACGATGTACATAATTGACTCAATTATGTCCATCCACTTTATGGTATGCATAATCATACCAACTTCACATCATTTCATTAACATGAATATTAACCCCATCGTTCCCCACGTAATTCACTAACATGACATAAAAGGGAAGATTCATCACAAATACAATGGGTTCTACTTGCATAACGTTAGCATCAACATGGGTTTTAAAGGTGTCAACATGCATATAGCATCAAACCCAACTAGCATAAATAATCAACCCAAACTTGCATGAATCACATATGTCATAAAGAGGTTAACTTGCATAAGTTACTTATGTCATACAAAGGGGTAAACTTGCATATGTATGTATGACATACAAAGGGGTTAACTTGCATATGTATGCATCTCATACAAAGGTGTAAACTTGCACATGTTTCTTGCATATAATCAAACACCAAACTTGCATAACATGTCATATATGAACTTGCATATAATCAAACACCAAACTTGCATAACATATCATATATGATCTTGCATATAATCATACACCAAACTTGCATAACATATCATATATGATCTTGCATATAATCATACACCAAACTTGCATAACCATGGTGTCATAATGGATCAATGTTTATCATAGTGATTTGCATAACTAGCATCATGAATATATAGCATATGACTTGCATAACTTGAATAACATCATGATCACTTAGCATATGACTTGCATAACTTGCATAACATCATGAACACTTAGCATATGACTTGCATAACTTGCATAACATCATGATCACATAGCATATGACTTGCATAACTTGCATAACATCATAATCACATATCATATAACTTGCATAACTAGCATAACATCATGAACACATAGCATATAACTTGCATTGATCCACATTCATAGACATAACCTCATTATATCCTATCATAATCATTTCAACAATTGGTCATTAAGGCTATAGAAACTCACAACTTGTTAATTAGCACTCCTATGAAGAAGATTAAGTTGCTAGAGTTGATTAGAGGTTGATTTGAGAAGCTATCTTCTTCTACAATTTGATGGAGGCTCCTTCAAGTTGCATTTTGACGGCATAACGACATTGTATCTATTTTTAGTATGAATTAGGGTAGTCTTAGGGTGTATTTATAGAATTATGATTTAGTTTAGGCCCTTAGATTAACCCTAATTTAGATTAGAGCCGTCAGATTTCGTCACAAGGCACCAGAACCCAGCCCAAAAGCCAAAATGGTGCACCCAGGTCACACAGACCGACAGGGGGGTTGACCCTCCCGCCTCTTCTAAAATGTGAAATTTTCGTATTTAAATCTGTTTTGAATTTTCTGAAAACTTCTTCGGGCCTTAACTGGGTCATACAGACTCTGATTTTCGAAAACTCGGACTCTATTTCGCGTATTTTTCCGAGGCGAACGCAATGGCATAGCCCGTTTCCCCTGATTTAGATTTTAAAATTTTAATTCTGCCCTGTTTTATATTATAGCAAGTTATTCAACATACGGGGTGTTACATTCTTCCCTACTTAAAGGATTTCGTCCCCGAAATCTCTAAGTCAAGAAGAACGTATCCTACCAACCAAACAACCATCTACTCAACCATCAAACACTGGCATCAATTGTCCTTAAAGTTTCTAATGCTGTATGAACATATGCAAAGAGTGTGTGTATATGTTCCCTGTCTAATGCAAAATCAGGCGGTCTACTGATTCAGTTGATCTCCTTAATGCAAACCATGATAGTGCCATGCATCCAATATGTATGCGAAAGAACCCTATCGACACATACTATCTCTACATGTGTGCACAACCATACACCAAAATGCATCATCCATATGATAACACAACCATTATACATCCATTAATATAGCTACCTACACACAATTTTATGCAATATGCAATATGAAGTGATTGAGCCGATCTAGTGTCTAAAGTGTGTGTATATACATCCACGAGCAACCACTAGCAACCACTTGCATCCACACGCATCCATCAATCATAACATGTCTCAAACACATGTTTCAACCATAGGTTTACCCTATCTAAAGGTCAAAGGTACTAGTGAGAGGACATACTAAAGATAAGATAAGTACTAGACAAATGATAAAGGAGAAGTTAAAAGACATACCCTAAAAAAGGAATGGGTACTGTGAACGCATCTTTGCTTCTGTCTCCCAAGTAGCATTGCTCTCATCCTCTTCCCATTGCACTTTGACTAGTCGAACCTCTCTGTTTCTCAACTTCCTAACCTCTGACCCAAGGATGCGGGTAGGAGCTCGTCGAATAGGCGCATTACGCTCTACCTCCACTTCTCTAAGCAAGCTCGGCTCTACCACCTCTGCGGTCTCATGTAGGCACTTCCTCAAATGTGACACATGGAATACGTCATGCACCCCACTAAGTCTCTCGAGTAGATCTACTCTATATGCCATACGTCCAATCCTTTCCTTAATGGGAAACAGTCCTACAAATCTTGGTGCTAACTTCCCAACAGACCCAAAGCGGACAACATTCCGTAATAGGGATACTTTAACAAAGACCATGTCCCCAACATCAAACTCCAGATCCGTCCTCCTCTTATCCGCGTAAGATTTCTGCCTATCCTGCGCTGCTTTCATCCTTCTTCGAATCAAATCAATCTTTTCCGAAGTCTCTCTAACCATATCAGGCCCAAGCAAGATCTTATCCGTAGATTCCCACCAACATGTAGGTGATCGACAAGGCCTTCCATAAAGAGCTTCAAAAGGAGCCATACCAATACTGGAATGAAAGCTGTTATTATACGCGAACTCTACCAATGGAAGATGCTCTTCCCATGTACCTCCAAAATCTAAGATACAACGCCTCAAAAGTTCTTCCAGAACACGATTCACCCTCTCGGTCTGGCCGTCCGTCTGAGGATGATATGCGGTGCTCAGACACAACTGAGTCCCCACTGCTTCTTGCAAACTTTTCCAAAACTCGCTAGTGAAGATAGGATCTCGATCGCTCACTATGCTAGAAGGTACCCCATGCAATCGAACTATCTCTCGAAGATAAACCGAAGCTAGCCATGGAGCAGTCCTTTTGCTCTTCATGGGTATGAAATGGGCACTCTTAGTAAGTCTGTCTACCACAACCCAAATTCCCGTATTACCCTTCCTCAACCTAGGTAACCCATTAATAAAATCCATCGAGACACTATCCCACTTCCATTGCGGAACTTCCAATGGGTGAAGCAACCCACCAGGTTTTTTTTGCTCCGCTTTCACTTGTTGGCACACCAAGCATCTAGCGACATACTCGGCCACATCTTTCTTCATACCGGCCCAAAAGAAAACTCGCTTCATGTCTTGGTACATCTTGTCCCCACCGGGATGAATGGTCATCCTAGAACGGTGTGCATCATCAAGAATAGCCTTCCTCAAACCCTCGTCTTGCGGTACACAAAGTCTATCGTCCCTACGCAAGCACCCCCTATCGTCTAGGGTGCACCTACTCAAATGGCTGGACGACTCCCCCCTTATGAGCCTCTCTACCAACTCAACCAACTGTGGGTCGTCCCGCTGTGCCTCGCCAATCCGTCCCAAAAGAGTAGGTATGACCTCCAAGGATGCTAGCAAACCGGGTATATAGTCAACGGAAAGTCTGAAATCAAACATCGAGATAAATTCCAAGCTTCGTCGTTCCACGAACAATGGACTCAAGGACAACCTTTTTCTGCTCAAGGCGTCCGCCACCACGTTACCCTTGCCAGGGGTATACGCTATCTCGAAATCATAGGATGCTAAGAACTCCATCCACCTTTGCTGTCTCAAGTTCAAATCCTTCTGAGAAAATAAGTACTTCAATGATTTGTGGTCATTGAACAATTCGAACCTCTCTCCAAGAAGATAATGGCGCCAAATCTTAAGCGCAAAAACAATAGCGGCCAACTCTAAATCATGGGTAGGGTAATTTTTCTCATGCACCCTCAACTGCCTTCCACCGTAGGCTATTACCCTTCCCTCTTGCATTAAGACTGCGCCCAATCCTGTCCCACAAGCATCGGTATAGACAACAAATGGCTTACTCCCATCTGGCAACACTAAGACTGGAGCTGTGGTTAAAGCTCTCTTTAACCATCGGAACGCGTCATCACAATCTACGTCCCATGCGAAGACTAGATTCTTCTTTGTCAAGCGAGTTAATGGGGCTGATATCTTCGTGAAGTCCTTGATAAACTTCCTATAGTAACCAGCCAACCCAAGAAACTCCTCACCTCGGTAGCATTCTTCGGAACCTTCCAATCTTGGGTGGATACTACCTTCGCGGGATACACAGCTATCCCTTCCTTGGAGACCACGTGCCCCAAGAACCGCACTTCCTTCCTCCAGAAGTGACATTTAGAGAATTTAACCTTAAGGCTATGCGCTCGAAGAGTCTCCAACACTTCCCTAAGATGTAGGGCATGCTCTTCTTCACTCTTAGAAAAGACTAAGATGTTATCCACAAAGACCACCACGAACTTATTAAGGTACTCCCTGAACACCCTACTCATCAAATCAACAAAGTATGCAGGGGCGTTCGTCAAACCAAATGGCATCACCAGCCACTCATAGAAACCATCCGGAGTCCTAAAGGCAGTCTTGTCTATGCTATCCTCAGCCACTCTCAACTGATGAAACCCCGTGGCCAAGTCCAACTGCGAAAACACTGAGGCGCCAACCAACTGATCAAAGAGATCATCAATCCTCGGCAATGGGTGTCTATTCTTCTTTGTGAGCTTGTTGAGTTCTATATAGTCTACACAAAGTCTGAGGGACCCATCCGCCTTCGTGGCAAAAACTACTGGAGCACCCCACTCCGATATACTTTGTCTTATGAACCCCTTCTCAAGCAACTCCCCTACTTGCTTATGGAGTTCCCTCCTCTCACGAGGAGCCATGTGGCACATTGGTAAAGATACAGGTTTAGCATTGTCCACCAGATATATTCAGAAGTCTATATCCCGCTTCGGAGGTAAGCCCTTCACCTCCTCAAACACATCCGAGTATTCCCGGACCACTCTAACAGATCGCAAACTCTCGATCGAAGCGTCAAGCGATTCAAGATAACTTAGCATAACAGAATCCATGGGATTACAAGAGATCTCGAGAGTGTTCCCCAAGCGGGTCATGAGCCTAACAACTCTCCTTTCGCAATCAAGAACGGCACCATTACTGGATAACCAGTCCATGCCCAAAATCAACCCATAGCCCGTGAAGCCCAAAACAAAAGCATCACATCTAAACTCAATGCTAAGTATAGAAATCTTCAAACCCAAACATATCAAGGACAAATAAGTGGAGCCCCCAATTGGGGTTGAAACAACCAAGGGATCATCTACTAGACTGGTGTCTAAGTGCAGTGACTCAACTAATGATGATGAGATAAACGAATGCGATGCGCCAGAGTCAAACAATGTACGGACAGGATGATCAAATTGAAAAACCAGACTTTCAATGGAAATAGTTCTACCTCTTTCCTGAATCGGTGGAACTGCGAGAGCCTGAACTTGCCCCCTTGCCTGACCCGGTGCCATAAGAGCTTGCACCTATCCTCTTGAGGTAGATCCCATCCTTTGCCCCTTCTTAGGGCAGTCCTTCACTAGATGCCCTGCTTCGCCACAGTGGAAGCAGCCAGTCTTCTTCTTCTTCCGACAATCTTTGCCTAGGTGGCCTGGTGTCCCGCAATTGAAGCACTTCTTCTTCCCCTTGCCACCGTTGCCTTTCCCACCCTTGTTTTGCTGTTGCTGTTGAGGTCTCTTCTGATCTCCCTTCTTCTCGGGTGCCTTATTATCATTGGGACCTTTCTCTTCCTCATGCATGAGTGCCATGTCTACTAGCTTCTCAAAGGTGGCCCCCATAGGGATGTGAGTCATAGCCAATCCATGCATCGGTTCATTTAAGCCCTTAACGAACCTCAAAGCCTTCTTCTCTGGTTTATTCACCATGTCTATGCCAAACCTTGCCAATTGATTAAACTTGTTGACATATTCCTTCACTGATAGGTTTCCTTGCTTTAGAGTCAAGAACCTTTCCATATACAAGTTTTCCTCCGCCCTTGAGAGAAACTTTGCCACAAACCTTTGCCTGAAATCCGCCCAAGAGTCAACAGGGCGCTCTCCATTAGTGACCTCCCACCAGAATGAGGCCTCTCCCTTCATTAACCAAGCAGCTAACTTGACTTTCTTTCCTTCTTCCATCTCAAAGATGTCTATCAACTCTTCCACCTCCTTAAGCCAATCTCTAGCTTCCACAAAAGTTTCTGATCCTTGAAAAGGTTTCCCTCCCATAGCCTTAAATTCCTTGCAAGTCTTAGCAAAAGTATCCGTGCGAGGAGGAGGAGGGGGAGGAAGATCGGGTGCTACTGTTAGTGGAGGAACATTTGTTGGACCCGCAGTGGTGGCCCTAGCCTCCATCAATCTCCTATACCATACTGGTATCGCTACACCCTCAGGAAAGTTAAGATCTTCAGCCATGCTGAAACGAAAAAGGAAAGATTCAAAACGGAGAATTCGAAAGATAAAGATATGGCTATTGGGGATTATGCTTTTCTTTCAAAAACTTTTCTCTTAAAAGACATGTTTTATGAAAATACTTCTTCCAAAAATGTTTTTAAAAATAGTTTTCTAAAACGTGTAACACCCCACACCCGCTAAGGTCACTCACTAAGGGAATGCCTTAACTTTGGTGGAGCATTTAGGTGAATATAGAACAGAAAAATTACAACAAGACAGATATAAATAATACTTGAAAAATCTAAAACATCATTTCATTGCAGCAGAAGGTAAACATTTTTAGTTACAACACCATAAAAAGAGTCAAGTACCAAATATCCATCCTGATAAAAACATAAGTACATAATCCCACTACATAAACTAATAGCCATAATAGAAAAGATAAGCTGGGCTTTACATCACGGTCCAAGCTCCAAAAGATAGCTAAAGAAATCTGATCAAAGCCCACTAGTGCTAGGCCCAACCTGAGGACCTGAGGGGGAAAAAGATAAAAACAACGGGGTCAGACATAAGTCTGAGTGAGCCCTATAACTTTAACAACACAATCATTAAAGTAATTAAGGTATGATATAAACTTGGTACGGTGATGACTGGGGATAAATGACTACACTAAGTAGCCAACTAGACATAGGATGAACTAAGATAACGGTAAAGACGCATCTACCCACCCAAGGGTAATTACTAACTGCACCACACCAGTCATTCCTACTTAAAGGTTGATCCCACCCAAGGACTTAGAAAATTTACCTAGTAGTTTCGTGTACCCCTAGCTGACTACATAGGTGTCGTCTGCCCCTATCTCCACTAGGTGTACCCACTACTCCCCAAGCGATCGGCTTTCTACCGTAGATACCCGTGCTGGCCCCACAGTGGGGTGTATCACTCCCCAAAGTGGCAACCCGATACAACCAATGGTGCACGGCTTATACCTACACGATGCAACAACGTCTTACCTACCAGCCCGGGTCCACACAAGCATATCAAACCCGTTGGACTTGCATTGCCACCGCTAACCCGTTTTGGCCTCTTATAGTCAAGCCCAGTACGCGTGTCCCGTCCTCGACATGGGTCGAGCCCAATAAGATACATATGGGTTACTGGTTGAAATGGTCCCCCACAAGCTACCTACCTAAGCTTGTCCTTTTATCTAGTGCATCCCACTTAACCCTTTTATCATGTTTAATTACATGTTTCCACTTGGTTAAGTATTCTAATCGTATTTTCTATTGCCACCCAAGGCAACCCACTAGATTTCCACATGCCACCCAAGGCACTTACTTGATTTCCACATGCCACCCAAGGCACCCACTTAACCCCTCATGCCCCACGACATGCTTATTTGGTTAAGTGTTTCTTAATTGATTAAGAACGTAACCGTTGTAAAGACCTCTCACATTAGACTATCTTTTATGGCAGCTGGATTTGCCGGTCGGGTCCGGGCAGCCTTACGCCATAACCGAGTCTAACCTCGTGTCTTTACACTTGTCACGTATTTAGTTTGTGCCTAAGGCCTCTCACATTGGGCCAATCATTTGTAGCCGCTGGATTTGCCGGTCGGTTCCGGGCAGTCTTATGCTACAAAAGGGTCCAACCTCGTGTCTTAGCCGATTAATTACACCTAATTAATCCCCCCATAATTTGTATTAATTATCCCTAATTAATTACAAATTTAACGATGTATATAATTGACTCAATTATGTCCATCCACTTTATGGTATGCATAATCATACCAACTTCACACCATTTCATTAACATGAATATTAACCCCATCGTTCCCCACGTAATTCGCTAACATGACATAAAAGGGAAGATTCATCACAAATACAATGGGTTCTACTTGCATAACGTTAGCATCAACATGGGTTTTAAAGGTGTCAACATGCATATAGCATCAAACCCAACTAGCATAAATAATCAATCCAAACTTGCATGAATCACATATGTCATACAGAGGTTAACTTGCATAAGTTACTTATGTCATACAAAGGGGTAAACTTGCATATGTATGTATGACATACAAAGCGGTTAACTTGCATATGTATGCATCTCATACAAAGGTGTAAACTTGCACATGTTACTTGCATATAATCAAACACCAAACTTGCATAACATGTCATATATGAACTTGCATATAATCAAACACCAAACTTGCATAACATATCATATATGATCTTGCATATAATCATACATCAAACTTGCATAACATATCATATATGATCTTGCATATAATCATACACCAAACTTGCATAACCATGGTGTCATAATGGATCAATGTTTATCATAGTGATTTGCATAACTAGCATCATGAATATATAGCATATGACTTGCATAACTTGCATAACATCATGATCACTTAGCATATGACTTGCATAACTTGCATAACATCATGAACACTTAGCATATGACTTGCATAACTTGCATAACATCATGATCACATAGCATATGACTTGCATAACTTGCATAACATCATAATCACATAGCATATAACTTGCATAACTAGCATAACATCATGAACACATAGCATATAACTTGCATAACATCATGAACACATAGCATATAACTTGCATTGATCCACATTCATAGCCATAACCTCATTATATCCTATCATAATCATTTCAACAATTGGTCATTAAGGCTATAGAAACTCACAACTTGTTGATTAGCACTCCTATGAAGAAGATTAAGTTGCTAGAGTTGATTAGAGGTTGATTTGAGAAGCTATCTTCTTCTACAATTTGATGGAGGCTCCTTCAAGTTGCATTTTGACGGCATAACGACATTGTATCTATTTTTAGTATGAATTAGGGTAGTCTTAGGGTGTATTTATAGAATTAGGATTTAGTTTAGGCCCTTAGATTAACCCTAATTTAGATTAGAGCCGTCAGATTTCGTCATAAGGCACCAGAACCCAGCCTAAAAGCCAAAATGGTGCACCCAGGTCACATAGACTGACAGGGGGGTCGACCCCTAGGGAGGGGGTCGACACCCATGTCGACCCTAGGGTCGACTCCCTCTGCCTGGCGGGAATTTTCCCGCCTCTTCTGAAATGTGAAATTTTCGTATTTAAATCTGTTTTGAATTTTCTGAAAACTTCTTTGGGCCTTAACTGGGTCATACGGACTCCGATTTTCGAAAACTCGGACTCTATTTCGTGAATTTTTCCGAGACGAACGCAATGGCATAGCCCGTTTCCCCTGATTCAGATTTTAAAAATTTAATTCTGCCCTGTTTTATATTATAGCAAGTTATTCAACATACGGGGTGTTACATTATCCAATTACAGGGAAAATATACATAAGAGAGGCATATTTGTATTTTGAAAAAGAATTTCAACTATATATATACTTATATATTATTATACCCCAATTGGCATACACAACCATACTAGATAACTTTATCGCTTTCTTTCCATTTCGACTTGCATACTATCCCAGGAGTATCCGCAGAAGGACTTTTCCTTTCTTTTTCAGATAGTAGAAATGCTGACAATCCTTCCATCAGGGAAACTAGGCAAGACCTCAGTATTTAACAGAATGATTCTATCAATACCTCCAGATTGTATAACAAGATCCTATTGTCGACCCCGCCCCAGCGGAGTCTGCAGCTCAAGCCATTGAGGTAGCATTCGGTTTTCCTTGACTCTGTAAAGATTTCATGGACCTTGGTGGAAAACAGTTCTTAGGAACATAAGGTTTTATTGGGGCCTAATCTTGGATAATGGACGGTGAAAGGATCTTTAAGGCTATGGCATGGTCGGATGAGGTTAAGAGAAGAGTTACGGCTTAACACTTTGAACAGACAAGCCCTCGAATGGTGAAACCTGGTATCTGGAGGGAACGTAGGCCGAGTATTTACGTGGGCTGAATTCAGGACCCGTTTTGAGGCAATGTTGCTACCAAATGTTGAGATGACGATCCAATTAGAGAATTTTATCCATCTCAAACAAGAAAATCTGGGTTTGCAGGAGTATGTAGCTAAATTCACCGTGTTATGCAAGTTTGGTAGGGTTTGGTGCATAACCCAATAAACAAGGCTTTAATATTTTTCAAGGGATTTAACTCCCTACTAAACGAAACTTTAATGGCCCAAGTAACTTTTAGAGCAATATTCGAGACAATAGTGGAGACTTCCATCTTATGCTCGACCGAGGGATCTAAAGAGAACAAGAATGATGAGAAAGGAGGAGGCGATTCTGATTCTAAGAAGAATAAGAAGAAAGAATGGTGGAGAAACAAGAAGAAATGGGGTAAGTTCAAGAAAGAAGCTAAGACTTGTACAAGGTGCAATTGTAACGACCATAAGGGAAAAAATGCAGGACTAGTTTAGCAAAGAAGGAGTGTAAGGGGAGGTGTTTCCATGAAGAAGGACACTTATCCAGGGATTGCCCAAAACCCAAGTTGTTCCGAACAGTTCGAATTACACACTGGAAGCAACACCGACATAGAGCAACTAAGTATTTTGAGTTGATTTGTAAAAAATAGTATTGATTGGATATCGACGATGTCGAGTTCCTCAGTGATGCATACGCATTGGATTTTTTTGGGGTATGAACTTATTTTAAGTATGGATTGGCTATCATTTTATGGAGCCATTCTAGATTGCAACGAGAGAGTTGTACATCTTAATTAGGAGCCGAGGAAGACGCAGTATGAGAATCCCTTGTAATATTAGAAACAGGGATAAGGCTCTATTGTGTTCCTTGTCTCCTAGTTCGAATGAACCATCTTCAATCCTTATAGTTGTGAGTTCTCGGATGTCTTTGAGGAAGTCACGAACTTCCACCCATACGGAGATCTCCTTTCGTATTGACTTAGAAAAAGGATGCCAGACCTATAGCTTTACCCTTGAGGCCAGAAAGAAAAGATTTGGATAAACAGATTTCAGAGTTGCTACATAAAGGTTTCATTCGACGAAGTACGTCTAAATGTGGTGCACCTGTTGTGCTTGCCACCAAAGATGATGGATCCCTAAGACTGTGTGGATTATAAGGAGCTAAATAAACTAACTAAGAAGAATAGGTACCCCTTACCTAGAATTGATGATCTGTTTGACCACTTGGGAGGAGCCCGAGTATTTTCCCAATTAGTCCTTGCAAATGAATTTCACTAACTGAGGATAGAAGATGATAGTAAGGATGAAACTGCATTTATAATGCCATATGGGTTATTCCAAAGGGAAGTTATGCCCTTTGGACTAACAAATGCTCCCGCCTTCTATGTTGACCTTAGGAGCATTCTGAATAAAATCGTAGTTGTTTTTTTAGACGATATCCTCAAATTTTTCTACGACTATGAAGAACATGGAAGTCACTTTAGACAGGTCCTACGAATTTTGAGAGGAAACTAGTTTAAAGCCAAGTTTTCAAAGTGTCATTTCTGGAGAGAAGAATTTAGATTTTTAGGCCATATTGTGTCGGGTAAAGGATTAGCGGTTGGCCCCACAAAGATTGAGGCAATTAAGGAATGGAAAGTACCCAGAAATGTTAAAGAAGTAAGAAGTTTCCTTGGGTTAGCAGGATATTACCGAAAGTTTATTAAGGACTTCACAAAGATTGCTACACTTTTGACTCAACTAATGAAGAAGAAGTTGGTATTTGCTTCAGGTAATAAGTGTGATGTAGCTTTTAGGAAATTAAAAGAAGCATTGACTAGTGTGCCTGCTCTCATTATCTATGATGGTTCAAAAAATTTAATAGTTTACACTGACGCATGTGGAACCGATTTATGCAGTTCTCAGACATGAAGGAAAGGTAGTTAATTATCCTAGTAGACAACTCAAGGACTATGAGAAAAGATATCCAGTCATAACCTAGAGTTGGCTGTCGTAGTGTTCTCCTTAAAGATGTAGAGGCACTATCTTTTAGGGGAGAAATTCGAGCTTTTCACTGACCATAAAATCTTAAAGCTCTTAGCGTGATTTGAATTTAATACAAAAATGATGGATGGAACAAATTGCCTCTTTTGATTTCATGATTTAGTATACCCCAGGAAAAGGGAATGTCATAGCGGATGCGCTGAGTAGAAGGTATGCATCTTTGAATGCAATTTTGGAGTGGAAACAATTGGGGTTTCTCTTCATCTTTAACTTACATCCACCATATGTAACTTCTAGTAGTTTTCTTCGAGTTTTGGTAGTTAGACCTTCTTTAAAAGGAAGTATAAAGAGTATCTAAGATCACAACGAGGAGATAAGAAACTTGAAAGAGAAAGTGGGAAAGAAGGAAATCTTTCCTCATTCTGTTAGACATTCGCTTAATGACGATGGAAGTTTGCTTAGGGACGGGTGACTTTGTGTCCTTAAGGTTGAGGAGTCGAGGAAGGAAATTTTAGGAAATAGTCATAGGTTGAGGATGACTATACACCCTAGTGGAGATAAAATGTATAAGGATATGAAGAGAAATTTTCAATAGGAAGGGATAAAAAGAGTGATAGTTGAGTATATGGCCACGTGTCTAACGTGGCAAAAAGTTAAAGCAGAACAAGGAAGGCCCGGAGGATTACTGATGTGTTTAGAAGTTCCCATATGGAAATGGGAGCATATATCTATGGATTTTGTTGTTTGGATTCCAAGGAGTCAGAGAGGAAATGAGGAAATTTGGGTCATAGTGGATCGTCTGACCAAGAGTGCTCACTTTATTCTAGTCAAGAAGAATAGAGTTGTGGCTTCATATTCCTAGTTATATGTCAGAGAAATAGTTAGGTTGCACAACATTCCATCAAGTACGTCTAGCGATTGAGACCTCTATTCACAAGCGAGTTTTAGAGAAGTTTACAACCAGGATTTAGGATAATACTTAACTTAAGTACGACCTATCACCCATAGACCGATGGCCAGACAGAAAGAATCGATCGGATCCTCGAAGATTTGGTTAGAACTTGCATTATCGATCTTGGAGGAGTTTGGGAGCTGCACCTATCACTTGTGGAGTTTGCGTATAACAACGGTTTTCAAGCAACGATTAGTATGACCCCTTTTGAAGCGCTTTACAGGTGGTTATGCAAATCGCCAACTTGTTGGTGGGAAACAACCGACAATATTCTACTTGGATGAGACTTCACCCATGATTCCACGGAGAAGATTTCTTTTAATAGACGGAGGATGAAGGCAACCCAAGACCATCATAAATCATATGCAGATAAGAGGAGGAGGAACTTGAGTTCAGTGTAGGAGACTTCGTATTTGTAAATATTTCCCCTCTCAAGAAAACTATTCAGTTTGGGATGATTGGGAAGTTTGCTCCCAGATTTATTGGACCTTTTCGAATAATTGAAAGGATAAGATCTTTGGATTATCATCTCCCCGAGCACTTATTCGGAACCCATAATATTTTTCTTGTATCTTATCTATGGAATTTCCTTCATTATTCTGCTTTAGACTCGAGCTTGACGAAACTAGAGACATAAGCCTCGAGTTGGAGTCTAGGGTGCCTCATGCCACTGCATAGATTGTAGAGCATGGAATTAGAATACTCTACAATAAGACCATTTGCCTTGTCCAAGTACAATGGGGAGATGACCCTTCTGAAAGCACTTGGGAGACTGATGATAAGATGAGATAGAGCCACCCAGATCTTTTCTCAGGAAATTTTCCCTCTAAGTTACGTTTACGGATGAATTGTGGTTGCAAGATTGAATGTTAGGGAAATGGTTGCAACACAATCACACAACGCACTCATATAGAAATATATGCATATAATGATGTTTTTCATACATACTGCATCACTTATTATAGAGAGACGCTAGGATAGAGCTCACTTTAGTAAGTCTGCACTTCATAATCATTGCGAGTCATGGATGTTTATGGATGAATTAAAAATAACATGGATGTATAACATGGATGTTTAGAGTGAGTTATATTTTTCTCCCCTTCAAACAGATTTCGAAACAAATTCTATTTTAAGAGGGGAAGAATGTAACACCCCATAAAAATATACTAAATAGACTAAGAAATTTAATGTATTAACAATAAATATAAAACGGTGGAAAATTGCAATTTTGGGAAAATAGGAATTTGGTGATGAAACTATTATATTTGGATTCATGACGAAATTTTGATACGTTTTCATATATAATATGTTAAAAAAGGAATCCGTATCAAGAATAACTTAATGAAATCATACAGTAAATGTGTAACTATGAGTGTTTGAACTAATAATATGTATACATATCTAACGGATAGGACGACATAAGTAAAATAATAAAACATTCCCTTAGATAAATTTGAAATTCAATTGAATAGATAAGATCAAGGGGATAAAGAATATATTACACAAGGAAAGAAATTAGAAATTTAAGAAAATTTATAAATTAACTAATTATAAACGCAAGCCACCAGGCTCATTGGGAATTTTACACCTAGAGCGATCGACATCCAAGGGTCGACCGTCGGTCGACCACCCTTCATGGGTGGGTGTCGACCTCTGATGCGACCGAGGCATGGTTAGGTTTGTGTTTAGCCTGGTTATATAGGAATTGGACAGCTGAGTTTAATCTATATTAATTTAGCGGTTTCCATTCACTTACACTTTTATAAATATCACCTCATTCACCTCACATTCCTAAACCCTCTCATTCACTGTGCCTACATTCTGCTGCTGATATTCCAGAAATTAGGTTGAAATAGGTTTCTTCCTACATCCTTAATCTATTTCTTTTCTATCCTATTTCTAGTTAGATTTTTATTTTGGGACTTCCATAAGTGAAAATTAGGTTCACTTTCTTAAAACTAAACTTGATTAAGCTAAAATCCTCCCATTTTAAAACATACATTTCGTATACCTATTTGTAAATTACGGCTATTATATTTTCAGACATACCCACTTTCAAATTAATGATGTTTTTTCTGTCTATGGCGTCTTCATTGATCTTATTTTTTGAGTTTGGATTCTTTCGAACTAAAACTCGAACTGTTATTTTCAATCTAATATTCGATTTAATTAGAATTTCTTCAGGGATTTAATTTGACTTTCGTTGATATAAATAATGAATGTTTCTTCTTCAAGGTAATTTATACCTTTATTTTTTCGTACATGCGTATCTTTTTTTTTTGATTTTTGTCGAATGATGATTTTGATGATGCATTTATTCTCGAGTTTTGGTGATGGTTAATATAGTTATTGTATACAGTTTTATTGCTATTATTGATCATACAGTTGTATTTTTGAAATATTTCGATAGAGTTATGCTTCCATTCTGAATGCGTGCATACAAGTATACAAATATTATGAATATGAGCATACAAGTATGCAACTATTGTTAGAATACATGCATACTGGTTTGCATCTATTTTGGAAAGTTGCATATAAGTATGCATATATTATGTATATATGCATCCAAATATCCAACACTTTTTAATATCTGTTTGTATGCGTCTCTGCTGAAAGGTTGCATACAAATATTGTAACATCCCGTAAATTTAAAGGACACTAGAGATGATAAATTAAAGAATAAATAATTTGAAATACACTGTTAACAATGAATTAAGGAAAACATAATTTAGTATTCAGAATTAAGGTAAATGGACTGCGCCATTGCGTCCGTCTCGAAATTCTGGTCAAGATAAACACCTGGTTTACGTAAAACGGACTTTGTATAAAGAAGTTATCAAGGCTTGATGTTTGTACACGCACAAGAAGAATATATATACACACACACATATATATATAGGGTCCAGAAATTCAAAATTAGGTCCAAAAATTCGAAAATAGGTTCAAAATTCGATATTTGGGGAGGCGGCGGTAGATTTCCCGTCCATGGGTGTCGACCCCTTCAAAGGGGGGTCAACCCCTTCAAAGGGGTACCGAACCTATCAAAGAGGGGTCGACCCCACCAAAGGGGAGTCGACCCCTTTAAGGGGGGTTGACCCCATAAGGGGGGTCGACCCCCCTGAGCAGATCTAGGTGAAATACTTCTTTTTGTATCTGGACACCTTTTTGAGCAAGATTCATTGATCCTAGGATATATGAAGGACCCTAAACCTAGGTCTTTATATCTGAAAAATGGAAGCGACAGCGGGGCTCTTCCACAACGTAAATTGAATGGCCTTTTCTTCTCCAAATCCAATTCAACAAAAATTACAAAAATTCAACGATTGCTACAACAACAAATCCAACGTGTTCTTTGCAATAATTTGGATCCATTTCCTTATATCTATTCACAGTGAGTTCATGTTATTTTTAGATCTAAATATTTAATTGGTAATCATAAAATGTATATAAAAATTGGATATTGGATCTATGCCTTAAACAGGTTCTGTAATGACTTAATTATCAGATCTTCCTTTATATGTTCATATCATCACCATGTTAAATCTTGTTATAATATGCATATTCAGTATTTCTATCAGTTTATTATTGATTCACTGTTATTCCTATTCTTGATTCTCTTCTCTCCCTCTTTTCCCTTTTAGTTTTATATAGCCAGGCTACCTTCGAGCTTATGCCTGACGCTGAAATATGCGAACGTGAGAAATTGGGAATGATTGGGAAAGACTTAATTTGGGGCATAATTGGTATTGGAAAATATGAATATAAATTTGGGCATAAAATTTGGAAATATACGAACATGGATTTGGGAATATATATCACGTTGGATAATGTGAATATGAATTTAGGCATACATTGGAAAATATGATTTGGGCGTAAATTGGAACATATGTAAAATATGATTTGGCATATGATTTGGGCGTAAGTTGGAACGTATGTAACATATGATTTGGCATATGATTTGGGCGTAAATTGGAATATATGTGAATATGTATTTGGGCATAACTTGTGCTGAAATATGTGAATACGAACTAGGGACATAAATTAGCAAATATGTATATATGGATTTGGGCAAAATATATATATATATATATCTTGATTTATGACTTGGGAAAAAGGGGCATATTGTGCATAATGAAATATGAATTAAAAAAGGGCATGAAAATCTATATTTGGAATAGGGAAATTTGTTAATATGAATGTGCTTAAAATAACGGAACAGTAGTAACGCTTAGACATGAGGTTAGATTGGACTTGTGGTGTAAGTCTGCCCGAAGCCGCCCGACATATCCAGCGACCACAAGTTGTTAATCTAATGTGAGGGGTCTAATGCATAACAACACCCTGACACGAGGTTAAGTCTAAACTTGTGTTTTAAGTCTGCCCAGAGCTGCCCGATATATTTAGCATCCACATGTGGTTGACTTAGTGTGAGAGGTCTGGGGCATTAACATGTATGAAAATAAAAGATAAGATGTTTAGGCTTGTCCTAGGGACAAGTGGAAATTATAACTTAGGTTATAATAAATGAAAAAGGGAATAAACTAGCTTATGTAAGGGAATAAGATGTACTTAATTGTAAATTAAGTTATTTACAAGAAGAAGAATACGAAATCTGCGGGTGAGGAAAACATAAGTTATATTTATGGAAAGGAAACTTATTAGTAAATCTTAGTTAAGAGAACTAAGTTAATAAGTAAACAATGATAAGATGGGATTATGATTAAATGATAAAGAATGAGGAAACTTATGAAATGATATAAGTTATATTTAATCATAAACGGTAAGTGACATGTTAATTAGGAAACATGTGAATTGAGATATACTCAATAACATATTAATTAGAACATGTTATTGTAATGATGTAGCCAAGCAAGAATACTAAAGAGATTGTGGATTACAGACCTTGGGCCACAATCTAGAGAATAACATGTTGTGGGCTTATTAATGAGCTTAAATGGGTTAAGTTTTATAACCAAAATTAATAAGCAAGAGGAACTTGGTAAATTGATTAAGAATTCAATATGAATGAGAATAACCAAGTTAAATGAAAACCTGATGAGATAAGGCAAGCGCATAAAAGAATGTTTAGACATAGGGTCTAACAACATATTAAAGTGAGGCGCTTGGACCAGTCCACACGTTTAAGGGTGAATAACCAAACGGGTAGTTCATCGTGGTGTTATAAGGCACAAAGGGGAGCGAACATTCATCTAATTGTTCTGACAACACCAAAGGACTGGAAGGGGAAGCACGCGACTTCCTGAGGTACGTAAGGTGCTCCTAGTAGTCCTTTGTGTGGTGGTAAATGTTTTAGGCTATGCTCGCAGAGGTTGGGTCTGTGAGTAACTACTAGGTGGGTGGGCCTTGACTGTAGAAGTAGCTATGCAGTCAGAATGCTGTGACGTGATGACACCAGGGTGATTCGGCAGTTGCCTCAACGAGGAGGCGAAGGGTCATGACCAACAAGGATAGTAGATCGTCGGATACCCATCATATGCAGCTAGTGGGATGCGGAAAGACTAGAGTTAAGACCAATAGACCATTCACCCATAACTATTGGGGTACGCTGGTTGAGGGCAGATGCCAAATGGATGTTTAGATTGTTTTCTTTAGGGGCAGTCGTTTAGCTCTTGTAGTCTTTACTAGTTGAGGGAGCGGCTAGGGTAGGTCGATATCCACCGTGAAAACAAACCCTAGGAATATCTGTAGAGTCTCTTAAAGACAGGCCTGTACAGATATGGAAAAGCTCCCGACCGAGTTCCGTGCTTCTTGTATCGCCCTACCACGGAACTTGGTGCACATTAGAGGACGTGCGATTGAGGCATCGAGCCACAATTACAGTACATACGGGGGACAGTCTAGATACATGCATGACAACTCTGGGTGATGTTTCGTAGACTGGAGAGTTTTACTTTGGAATGAAATCTGATTCTATCGATGGTGGAAGTCCATACGTTTACGTAGCATAGTAATGATAAATATATGCAGAACATAACATTGTTATATAGAGATCCGTATGTCACTCCGACGTAGGATGAAGGACTGCGTATTTTTCAGTGGTATTATGAGGGAGACCATACGAGTGGGATACGATGGGGGTGTACCTCAGTATTGAGAGGTAGCCACATATATACCATATTAAGTTAATCCACTAAAAAGTAAATGGGTACTACGTGTGTATAAGCATTAAGTGTCGTTAACCCAAGTAACCTAACAATCAAGAAAATGTAATGGAACAGTATTTGTAGGGATCATACTGTTTTTGAGAAACTAGTATTGGTGCGGTGAAGAGAAATGTATTTAAGAAGCGCAATATATTCTGTTCAAACTTACCTTGCTCAATTCACACTTGTTATCGTTATCTTGTTCTTCCAGTTTTTATATACCTGCAATGATACTTTTATTTATTTATATTTAAAAGTAACTGGACTCGCCAGACTTTATGTCTGACCCTTTTTGTTTCCTCTTCTCTCTCTTCCGTTTCCTTTTGGTTCTCAGGGTGGGAGTGCTGATTTGGATTCTTTCAGCTTAGCTTGGATTTTGGATATTGATGTACCGCTTTGACTTCTTGTCAACTCTCTCATGGCTTCACATGGGAAATACGGTTTTATGCTTGTGTACTCTGATATTATTGGCAAGACAGATTATTAATGTAATTGGTAATTTCAACTTGTGATGTAAACTCAGTATTTGGGACCATGATGTTTTGATTTAAATCAAAATTTTAATTCGGCTGCTATTTTACATGTCTGTCTTGTGATATTATGTTCTTATTTACCTATAACGCTTCACGAAATTTAATGCATTCTATATAGAGTGACATTAACAGACGTGGGGTGTCACAAGTATGCATATATTCTTAATATATGCATATTAAGTGTATGCATATATTCTGAATAAAAGTGTATGCATATATTCTGAATGATTGCATACAAGTATGCAGGTATTATTGATATATGCGTACATGTATGCGTGTATTTATAATAATTTGAAGATGTTTATGTAATTTTATTTGATTATTGCAGACTGGGCTTGTTATTGTTGATTTTCTTCTTTGTATAATAGTGTTCCTATTGATATTGATGTATTGGCGCTGTTGAAGTTTGGGAATGATAGGTTTTCTATTCGTCTTTATTTTGATATTTTTGTTGCTATCATAAGAGATGTTGTTTGTGGTAAATGGATTGATTTAAGTCCACTGTCATTTGAATTATATCACTTCAGAGATGGTTTGAGAAGGAATATTGAAAGTAATTCTGATCTTTAATCTATTCTTTCGTTGGATGCGCGTAATCGTGAGAACTATTCGGTTACTTTTGTTGAGATCAATCGTAGTAGTTCTTTAATTAACAATGCAAGGTCAATAATGCTTCTTATGGTAGTAATTCTTCTATTGCTAGTATCGGTGATTCGAATCATCAATTCAGGCAGTTGTTGAGAAGTGATTTGAATCAACCTGTCTTTTCTGGTGTTGGTCAACAATTTCCTGGAGGTGTTCCTGAATTTAGCCTTTATGTGATGATGTATAGTATGAAGACTGGATACAGGCTTAATCTGGTTAAGAATGACAAGGAAAGTGTTACGACTGTTTATTCTAAACAAAATTGTAGTTTCAGGATTCATGCTTCTCTTAAGTTTCATCTTCCTAGATGATTTGTTATAAAGAGATTTCAACCTGAACATACTTGTGGTGCTGGAATTCATGACATAAACAATCTTGTTGTATCCAATAAATTGATTAATTTGTTGGTTTGTGATAATATTGAAGCAAATCCGTTAATGAAGATGAAGGACATTATTAACTTGTTTCAAACTGAGTATACTGTTATTTTGAAATATTATTATGCTTACAGTGGAAAGATGTTGGCATTAGAAGATTTACATGGAAGCGATGTAATGTCTTATCATCATTTGCAGTCGTTTTGTGATGCTGTTATTACTACTTATCCTGGGAGTAAAGTTATTTTGGAGTGTAATGATTCTACACATCAATTTGAGAGGGTTTTTATTGGATTTGAAGCTTGTGCATATGGATTTCAATATTATTGGCCTTTAATTTTTGTTTATGCTACTTTTATGAAAGGAAGAGCTCAAGGCTGTTTGATGACTACTAGTGGTAAAAATGGAAATGAAGGTATGGTGTTATACAATTCTGTTTGCATTGATAACAACATTTATTATGATTATATATATACATGTATGCAATTTTTTTGAATATATGCATACATGTATGCAATTATTTTGAATACATGCATTCAAGTATGCGTACAAGTATGCATATATTCTTAATACATGTATGTTAGTATGCAAAAATTTTAAAAATGGGTACAAGTAAGTATTCAGAATGTCTGCATACAAGTATGCAAATATTCGTAATATCTGCATACCAGTATATTAGTATTCTAAATATATGTATTCGAGTTTTCATTTATTCTGAAATTAACACTATATGCATGTGTTCTGGATATTTTGCATACAAGTATGCCAATGTTATTAAAATCTGCATACAATTATGCTACTATTCTTAAGTTATGGAAAAATAATTTAGATTTTTCGCAGATATAAATCTAAGTATTTATAACAGTTGCATATATGGATGCAGTTTTTACAACAAATCTGTTCAGTAGTTATGTTTATAAATATAATTTACTTTTGTTATATAGTATTTGCTATTCTTTATGCACTTTTTTGTATTTGTGCATATATTTATGCTATTTTTTTCTAATTGTTGCTATTGTTTATTTTATTGTTTAGATAATTATATGTTTATCTTTTTAATAGGTTTTTTCGCTATAGCAATTACTGTTCTATCTAGAGAAGATGAAGACAATTGGATTTGGTATTGTGAACAATTTAAAGAGTTTCTTAAAGATGATAGTAGAAGATTTGTTTACATTTCTGATCGTCATCTTGGTATTCTTGTTGCTATTCCAAAGGTGTTTTCAAATTCAGTTCATGGTTCTTGTTTTTATCATTTGAACAACAATTTAAAGGTTTCTCTAAAATCTGAATTTTCCAAATCAAATAAGAAGTTGCTGTTGCATATGTTTGCATGAGTTACTTATGCTTACAATTTGACTGATATTAATGCTGCATTGAAGAATTTTATAGATGTTGGTGGATCGACTGTGGCAAACTTTTTGAGTGGAATTCCTTTTGAGAAGTTTACTAACATATTTTTTCGTGGTTGTCATTATGGTGAAATGTCATCCTATTATTCAGAGAGTTTTAACAAGTGGATTTTGGAGGAAAGACATTTACCAATTACTGCTTGTTTGGATTAAATTAGATTAAGTTAATAAAACTTATGTTTGATCGTTGTGAAGTTACTTCTACTTGGAATAGCGTTTTATGTCTTGTGAACAAAACTCGGTTAAGAAATCTTTATTTGGAAGGAGCTTTGTGGTTTGTAATCATATCAAGTGAACATGTTTTTTAAGTTCATTCTCCCATCCATCAATTTGTTGATTTATATAGTCGAGTTTGTTCTTGTAACGTGTGGCAAATTAATGGTTTTCCTTGCGCTCATGTTGTTAGATGTATTCTATGTTGTGAAAAGTTGAATGTGTATGACTACACTGAAGATTATTTCAAAGTTGGTAATTTTCGATTAGCTTATCCTCATCCAATTAGTCCTATCATAAAATTTATGGGTGAAGATGTTTCTGTTGAAGATGCAATTATAGCTCCTCCAAAAGTAGAAGAACGCCTAGTCGTCCATCGTCTTCTAAAAGGTTGAAATTTGCAGGTGAATTTACAAAGACTATTAGATGCGGTTTGTGCAAGAAGTTGAGTCATAACAAAAGGTATGTGTTCTTCAGAAGAAAACTAGCTGTAATTTGTTTTATTCTTTTATTGTTTTCTTACGATACTTGGTTATAGTATTTACTGTTGCTAATTGTTTTGAATATATCTGTGATGGTAGCTGCATACAGTTACGCAAGTAGTCTATAAATCTGGATTTTGGTATACAAGTACTCTTAATTGTTTCATAGAAGTATGCAACAATTCTTATTATGTGCATGCAAGTATGCAAATATTCCACGTATATGCATACTCTCTTTTAACCTTGAATCTTTGTTCCCTTTTTAATCTTAAATTCTCTTCTTTTATCTGCCTATTCTCTAGTTTTAATTTTGTTATCATTTCCATAAACCATTTGCAATTATGTTCGTACAACAAATATTCTGAAAAAAAGGCAGCAACCTCTGTTTGAATAATACTGCAAATATTTGCAACTATGTAAGCAGTTATCTGTAATAACAGCGTAAATGTATGCAAGTGTTCAAAATATGTTCACACAGCAAATATTCAGAGCATTTGCATATGTGTATGCAAGTAATAAGAATACTTTCATACAAGTACAAAATTATTCTGAATATTTTGGCAATTCAAATATGCAACATTTCGTAGTATTCACATAAAAGTATGAAAGTATTATGAATAACTGCACACAAGCAAGCAACATTTCTTAATATCATGTAAAATCAAAAGAACTTAATTCGGTACATAAAATTTCATAGTAATTCAATTTAGAAACTACATAATCATGTCCTAGTAGTTCGAAAATAGAATATCAGTAAACATATTTACAAGAATTCTAAACACCAACATTTCCAATTTTAATCAGTCAAGTTTACAGTTGATAGCAGGTAGTTTTGTGTCACGTCTTCTTTTACAGTCCAACTATATGGTTTGCAGTTGAGAATATCGTATGCAAGCACAGCTCGTTGTTGATCAACAGCCTCAACAGTGTAAATTTCATCATTTTATCGAGTTCTTTGTTGTCACTTCATTGTTTCATTATGTTCATAACAAACATTCCACAGTCGATGCTACACAAATTGTAAAACATCAACAATTTTAGGATGAATAATTATTTTTGGTATGAAACTATTTATAATATCTGCATACAAGCATGCAACAATTTTTAAAAAATGCATATGAGTATGCAAATATTCTGAATTTATTTACTTACGTATGGCCTTGTTGTGGGCAATCAGAAAATTCAATTTGATTGTGTATCTAATAATTCTTCTTTTGTAACTTTTTCACCACAGTGTTGATGTGAGCTCTCTATTCAACAAACACACACACATACACACATATATTTATATGAAACTGTTGTTAACAGTTTGGATACCAATTTTCATATACCATTTGTCTAGCTGCTCTTTGGTGGTTTCCTTCGCGTCGTGATTTATTTGAGCCATAATGGATCCATCTTCTTTCTTCTTTTGCAAATTCTAATAAAGAAAAATGCTTACCGCTATGGATAGGAATGAATAATTTTTGTGCAAAATCACAGCCTTCTTTCACTCATTTATCCACCATCCTTTTACTTGACCCATTAGTTCATTCACTAGAAGTGCCTGTTATTGTACATTTTAGTGACCAAAATTTATAATGTCATAAGGAAATTCATGTGCAGAATAAATAAAAACTTACGAAAGCACTAGTTTTGATGTATAGAATTTCAGGATGGATTTTTCGTAGCTCATGTGCGAACCAGTCTATAATCTATTAAAATTAGTAGATTGTATTTATTATAGATAGCTGAATACATGTTGATATTTCAAAATGTTATTGGAATTATTGTAACTATATTGTTATTTAATTGTGATGATACCTATGCATCTATGAATTTTTCAACTATTAAATCAGCCAACGCAACTCCAACAATGCATATGTCATCTTCACCATTTAAGTATGCACTTTTGTTGTAAATTTATGTAATATAATTAAAGAATATATAGAATTATAGTACTAGCCATATGTGCAACTAATCTGAATAATTGGATATATCTATGCAATTTTTGAGAATATTTTCACATATGTGTGCAAATATTCTTAACACCTGTATACATATTTGCAACTATAACGAATATATGCATTCGAGTATGCAACTGTTATGAATATCTGCATACATTTATACAGATTTTCTGAATATTTGCAAAACAACAATGCATCTATTCTTGTTAAATGCATACATTTATGCAGATATTTTCAATTTATTGCTTTGTATCGAGCAATATTTGAATTCAATATAAAATTTACGAAATTTGTTTAAAATTTTCAATAATTTTACCTTAGGCCATACATTGTAAAAAATTCTTCCAGTTGATTGACCTGATGCTCCATTAGGTTCCTCACATTTTTATACTTTCTAATTTTCAGTTTTGTTCCTAAACGCGTTTCTTCGGATCTTGGTTCGATGTTATAGTCATCTACGTCCACTGTTTCTATTTGTTTCATTTTTTTTTGGCTGCAACAGAGACTAATATAAGATATATAACTACTTTTTTTGGTAAATTGTGGAAACTTTTATTACCATCAGAAACTATTTTTTTATACTTTTTTTCTTTTCTACACTTTGATGTTCCTGCTCCTTTTCCTGCTCGTCATCAACCTCCTTGTCCTGATCATGTTTCTTTTCCAACTGCTTATCCTTCTCCTGTTCCTGCTCTTTGTCATTTTCCTTGTCCTGCTCATCTTTCTTCTCTAGCTGCTTATCCCTCACCTGTTCCTTCTCCTGCTCTTTTTGGTCTTTCGATTTTCTAGCATTATCATTGTCTCCCTCCTCATCAACTTTGTCAATATCTTCCTTTTCAAGACCTTGTGAACTATCTTCATCAACTTAATCATCGTAATCATTCCTCTTCTCTATATCTAATTCCATTTTATCAGTCTTAACACTATCTTTTTGTACTATCTTTCCTATCTTTATCTTGTTCTTCTTTTGCCTCATCTTCCTTTTGATCAACTTTATTTTTCTCTTCTTCTGTTTCATCTTTATTATGTTCATTATCTCCTTTATCCTCACAATGGCCTTTATCATCATCGACTTTATCATTTTCTTCATCATTTTTATCGACCTGGTCGTCCTTTTTCTCCTCGTCTTCTTCCTCTCCACTTTCAGTTTCCTCACTATCTTGGTCAACATTCATTTCATCATGTTCTTAGTCTTCTTCCTCTCCTGTTTCATCTTTATCCTCACTGTTTATATCATAATCACCTTCATTATCTTTTAATTGAAGTTGTTCATCTTCAGCACTTTCTGATGAGGTGTCAGCAGTAAGTTCTTATATTCTTTTTTTTAACATTGTATTCTCTTCTTGTAGCTGCCTATTCTCCTTTTTCAATTTTGTTATCAAACCTTTAAATCTTGTTCCCATTTTTTTTTATAAAATACTTCATATTCTTTATTTTTTCAACAGCTTGTTTGAGAAATTTTATTTCTTTCCCTTGTATATCGTGGAAATAAAAGGGCAACAACGACTATTTAATTAATACTGCATATGTTTGCATTTATGTATGCAACTATGTGGAAAAACTACATAAATGTATGAAAGTATTCAAATCATTCAAATTCAACTATGTAAATATTTAGAATATTTTCATATATCTATGTAACGATTAAGAATATTGCATACAAGAATGAAATTATTTTGAATATTTTGTAAATTGAAATATGCAACATTTCTTATTATTTGCATTTAAGTAAGCAAGTATTCCAAGTAATGTCACACTAGTAAGCAACATTTCTTAATATGCAAATAAAGAATGCAACTATTCCCAATATCTACAGTTATGTATGCAAATATTCATAATATTTGCATACATTTATTCTGTTATTTAGAATACTTAACATGACAAATATAAATGATTTAGATTTATGTGACACTTATAGTGTTGTATTTGATATCCATTAGCATCGAAGGCTTCGACATTTTAATGTCCCATTTTCCTGCTAGTGGATATACCTCGTTGTACTCAACCTTTAATGTTGCTAGACAATGTATTTTTTTCGCAAACCCACCACTACAAAACCAAATAGAAAGAAAACAATATTTATGAATAGAATGAACAATAATTTAATAAGAAACTTACTAATAAGTTTAAAAATAGTACCAAGAATAGTGTCACACAAGCACTAATTTTGCGTGGTATTTCACAGTATTTGTCCACTTGGTTGAAAAGATGGTGGTGTATGGTTTTTGGCTAAGATATTTTAGTTAACTTCTGCTCGCACACATAATATGGTATCAAAGTCCATGGTAAGGTGTAGTTAGGACTGGATACAAGGAAAGTTGCTGCTAAGTAGAGAAGCAAAAGCTTTACGGTATCAAAACATGCTTCTACTGACTCTTGTTTAATTGTTGCAAAAATTTCTCTTTTTTTATTCTTCTTGTTGACTGTAGCTTCATCTTTAAAATGTCTTTCTATGAATACTTTATATTCTTCATCAATTTTACCATCCTTTTTTAAGTGCCTACTGGTTTTGATCAAATCTCCTTGTAATGGAGCATCCAGTAACTGTGTGCAATATCCTCTTTTGTAAATGTTAAAATCAAATCCCCAAATTGAAAGTATTTTAGGTTTTTCTTGTAGCTTTTGATTATGATATCTAATATTGTAGAATTTTTGATGGTCTCTGATGAGGAGATGACGCCATCAATGATCATGTCGATGAATCTAGTCAAAGGCAATTTTTCAAGATATGCTGAATGATCAGGTGTATATAGTTCATCATTCTTTAATTTCTCAATCAAATCGATGAATGCCTTAAGATTATTTCTATAAACATACTCTTTCTTGGCAATATTCAACATATCTTCAATTTTCCTTTTTATTTTGTATATTTGTTCAGATGTAGACGATTGTTCTGTAGTTACCACTGCTCTCTCTTTTTCAATGTCTATTGTAGGATCATCTTCCACCATAGGCCTCTGTAATAAGGGGCAGAAAGCTATTAAACAAGGTTTGGAACTGTTCTATATATATGCACACAAGTGTGCAAGTATTTTGAATAGATGCACATAAATGTGCAAATATTTTGAATAGATGGATACAAGTGTGCAAATATTTTGAATAATTACACATTGGTTTGCAAATATTCTGAATAGTTACACACAAGTTTGAATATGTTCTTAATAGATGCACACAAGTGTGAAAGTATTCTTAATAGATGCACACAATTATGCAAGTATTCTAAACAGATGCACACAAATATGCAAGTATTCTGAATAGATGCACACAAGTTTGCAATTATTCTAAATAGATGCACAAAAGTTTGCAAGTATTCTGAATCAATACGCACAAGTTTGTAAATATTCTTAATAGATGCACATAAGTTTGCAAATATTCTTAATAGATGGACACAAGTGTGCAACTATTCTTAATAGACGCACACAAATGTGCAAATATTCTCGATAAATGCACACAAGTTTGCAAGTATTTGAATTAATGCACACAAGTTTGCAAATATTCTGAATTAATGTATATAAGTTTGCAAATATTCTGAATAGTTGCACACAAGTGTGCAAGTATTCTTAATAGATGCACACAAGTGTGCAAGTATTCTTAATAAATGCACACAAGTGTGCAAGTATTCTAAGTAGATGCACATAAGTTTGCAATTATCCTGAAATGCACACAAGTGTGCAAATATTCTGAATAGAAGCACACAAGTTTGAATGTATTCTGAATAGATGCACACAAGTGTGCAGATATTCTGAATAGATGCACACAAGTTTGTAAGTATTCTGAATTAATGTACACAAGTTTGCAAATATTCTGTATTAATGCACACAAGTGTGCAAGTATTCTTAATAGTTGCACACAATGTGCAAATATTCTTAATAGATGCACACAGGTGTGCAAGTATTATTAATAGATGCACACAAGTGTGCAACTATTCTGAATAAATACACACAAGTGTGCAAGTATTCTAAATAGATGCACACAAGTTTGCAATTATTCTGAATAGATGCACACAAATGTGCAAATGTTCTGAATAGAAGCACACAAGTTTGCAAGTATCTAGAATTAATGCACACAAGTTTGCAAATATTCTAAATAGTTGCACATAACTGTGCAAATATTCTGAATAGATGCACACAAGTGTGCAACTATTTTGAATAAATGCACACAAGTGTGCAACTATTATGAATAGTTGCTGACAAGTGTGTAGGTATTCTGAACATATGCACACAAGTGCGCAAATATTTTTAGTAATAGCACACAGATACACAAATATTCTTAATAATAGCACACATGTTTGCAAATGTTCTTAATAGTAGCATACAATCACGCAAGGATTCTTAATAACAACATACAAGCTTGCATTTATTCTTAATCACAACATACAATATGCAAGTATTTTTATTAATAGCATACAATTATGTAATTATTCTTAACAATATTTTTTTCTTAATAACAGCATTAACCTATGAAAGTATATTTTTAACAACATAAAATAATGGAATAATTGTTAACAACAACATACTTGCAAGCAATAATTCATAATAACAGCGTACAATCTTACAAGAATCCTTAGTAATAGAATACAATCATGAAATAATTCTGCATAAAGCATAACAGCATGCAATAATTTTTAATAACAGCATATAAGCATACAATCTAATTTGTTTACTCTTAACATAATCTAAAAAATGCGTAGATTATTACTAGTGGGAGAAGAAATAATGAATTCAGAATTATACCATCGTTCTAGCCATATCGTGTCAAACGATGTTGAAAATAACAACGATTTTGCAGTTTTTATGAAGATCGACATTAAATTGATGATAATCGGCTGTCGGTTTCTAGTTTTTTTCCATTGATCAAGTGATGTAAAAGAGTGATTTGATAAATGAAATAATGAAGATTCGTGGTTTAAGGGTTTTGAAGAGTCGGAAGGTTAAAACTGGAATTTGTTTATCCGCGATTCAAATCTAGGGACTTAATTTGTAATGTTTGTTCGGTCAGACTTTTAATTAATTTTGAAACTTAATAAGGATGTTAGCCAAACACACCCTTTCTATAATCCGTATGTGAGACTCAAATTTCTAGGATTCTCTTGTATAGATTTGTAGTAAGTTTAGAGAACGATGTTGATTTATCATATATAACATTCAGATCAATGTTATTTCCATTGCCTCAATCCAAAAATAATATTTGCTTAAACTAAATTCTATGTTTTGTAGATTTCATATTGATTTTTATGCCTAAGGAAGGTTAGGTTTTCACGATAATATCATAATAAAAATCCCTAAATGTCTTATATTGCTTTATCGCAAAGTTTGTCAATTAATATTTTGGGTTTGTGAATTATTAGGTTATGTTTGAGGGATGCTTTAATGGTTTTCCTTTTGTTTGGTTGAGTTTTCCCATTCCAATGAAAAATCAATCAAAATGTTTATGGTATAAAAGGGTGAAGATTTGATTTGGTTTAATTATTTGGATTAGTTTAGATCTCCATTCTAAATGGAGAATTGAACGTATTCTAATTTGAAATAATCAAATATTAATGTTTTTATGTGCAACGTAGAAAAAGGTTAAATTTGATTCCGACAGATGTTTATGTATGTGTGTGTATGTATATATATATATATATATATATTGCATATGTATATTATTAACCAGTATTTTTGTCCGGTTCCCAAAAGTATACAAGACCCACTCAACTCAACACGTCATATGGTAGAGAAGATCGAAGTGTTTCCAAGCTATAGAAGATTCAAGCTAAGGGGAGGAGGAGCAAGCAATAGCTTCATACTCCATATAAGGCCAACTCGCCTCACCCCAATTCGCCTCATAAAACCACATCATACCCACTTGCCTTGCATCGTCTCTAAAGGCCTCCCATCGCCTCACATCAAATTAGCTCGCCTCGCGTCACCTTCAATTAGCTCGCATCGCATCATCCTCAAACAGCTTGCGTCATATCACCCTCAAACAGCTCGCATCGCATCCAATAAGGTGCGATGCCATCGCATCACCTAGGAGGCAAAGCAACCGCATCCAAATGGATACGATGGCATCGCATCCCTCCGTATGCGATGGCACTACGTCCAAAAGGATGCAATGGCACTGTGTAACACCCCACCTCCGTTAAGGTCACTCACAAAGGGAATGCCTTAACTTTGATGGAGCATTTTAGTAAACAGAACAGAATATTACAAGACAGATATAAAAATAGTACTTGAAAAAAAACTTTATAACTTTATTACAGCGGACAGAAATCAGTTTGGTTACAACTTCACCAAAAACTCAAGTACATATATATCAGCCTTGTTTAAAAGCCGTCAGAGTACAAAACTTAAAAAATCATAATCCCTACAGAACGGAAGCTATACAGAGCCAAGCCATACTTTAAGCACTTCAAGCGGAAGAAATCTGGATCAAGTTAGAGTACTCCCTTCTACAAAACCTGGGGGGGAACGGAAGAAAAGAGGCGAAACAACAAGGGTCATACATAAAGTCTGGCAAGTCCACTGACTTTCAGCATATGAACAAATAATAATAATAATGACATGAAAGAAAAACTGGATAAGAGATGGCAGTAACATGAGCAGCAGATATACTTAGGTTAAACAGCAGAAACAGAATGATGTGGACTAAGCCATGCTTCTTATTTATATCTTACTTCTCTACACTAATACTAGTATAACAGAATTAGGTGTCACCCTAATGTCTAAACTGAAACAGAAATGGGTACAGAATAATTTCCACAGAAGAGAATGCTAGTAATGGGCCTTTACCACCCCAACAGAAACAGACAGAAATATGATGCTAATAATGGGCCTTTACCACCCAAACAGAAACAGACAGAAACAGAATATTAATAATGGGCCTTTACCACCCAAACAGAAACAGTCAGATTAATCCCTACGGAAACAGAATGTAGAATTAGGTGTACACTAGTAATTGGGCCTTTACCTCCCGAACAGACGGTACCACGCAGAAACAGACGGGTGTTGCCACCCAACAGAAACAGACGGTACCAACAGAAACAGACAGAACTTAGTGTACCCTAAAACCCTACCCCAAGCGATCGGCTCCCTAATACATAAATACCCTGTGTCGGCCCCACAGTAGGGTGTGTCATTCCCTACAGTGACAACCAATTGGCACAGACCTATTTACAGATGTCACGGCGTCTTACATCCACAGAGGCAGGCCGGGATCCATGCACGCACATGACCCGGTTGGAACGCACCATCAACACCCCTCGCCATTATCAGAATGAACCACTTATAATTAGTTCAATAAGCATGCCCGGACCCTACCTACTGTTGGGTCAAAGTTTTGATACCAGAAAGGGTTACTGACTAATATGGGTCCCAAACAATAGATGACACAAGTAATTCCCTTCCTAACCTTGTGTCCCCAGACTAACAGATTTCAGATTAACTTGTTTACAAGTTTCAGACGTACAGAATTCAGATCAACTAGTTCACAGATCAGATAAGTTTTCAGACTAACGGATCAGATATACGGATTTAACAGACTTACCGATTAACCGGTTACAGATTAGCAGACTTACAGATTTGTCTAACTTTGTAATTGGGCCTACAGATTCACGGAACAGATTTATTAAATTCATCAGTCTAGTGGGTTTAACCCTATCCGCCCAACACGTTTTAGACATCGTATTTATCTCAGATTTTCATTAATTAAATATTAATGCCCAGACCTCTCACATTAGACTGATAGTTTGCGGCTACTGGTTAGGTTGGTTGGTTCCGGGCAGATTTCTGCCGCAAACTGAGTCTAACCTCGGGTTTCAAGCATGTTATGACTAACTTCTCACATTAGAACCTATTGTTTGCGACCACTGAATGTGCCGGGCGGTTCCGGGCAGAATTACATCGCAAACTCATTCTAACCTCGAGTTAGCCATGTTTATTTTTGCGGCAAATTAATTAATAATTTAACATTTATGCGCATGCCTAATATACATGTCAATTATTCATAGCTAATTCAGATTATGTCAATAACAGACTGAATATATCAACTTAACAGATATAGCAGATAATAGATTTTCGCAGATTAGGCGACTTAACGGATTCAGCAGATTAAGTAATTTAGCAGATTTAGCATATAACAGATTTGGCATTTTCAGCAGACTTAGCAGATGACAGATTTGGCAGATGAACAGATCTAGCAGATTAGGCAGTAGAGCAGAACTAGCAGATTAAGCAATATAACTGAACTAGCAGATTAGGCAATATAACAGAACTAGAAGATTAGGCAAATATAGCAGAACTAGCAAATTAGGCAAATATAACAAATTTAATCATTCCTTAAAGTTTCACAAACATATCTTGCCTAATTATAAATTTGGCCTAAGTTTGCATGCCTAAATAGTTGTCATGATTCACACTATGATCATATACCCCACGTTTGCATTGAATATCATAGATTATGGTCATAATTTACATGTCCCAGTTTAGTTCAACTTGCCTAGTACAAAAGATTCACATATAAATTATACCAAATATAGCCATTGATTTCAATGCACGTCATATATTCAAAAATCTCCTACTTAGATGTTATTCACATTTGATAGTTATCAAATCTTAATATAGATCTTAATTTCCACACCAAAGTCACATATCTTCCCTTTCTTAAAATGTGCCACAAATCTAGGTTTTAATCATGTATCATATTCTTAAAATCAGATATTGAATTATGTCCCAAATCACATATTATCATACATAGCTTGCTCAGATCCAGATCTAGTTTACAACATGTAATATGTATCTAAACTAATTACATGCCTACGGTCAAATTTATGCCCCAATTCCTAAGTCATATGTCCAATGTAAATTTTATGCCTCAACTTCTCAAGTCGTATGTTCAATATACTTTATGCCACAAACTCAAGTCATAGGTTCAATTATATGCCTTAGATTTATGTCCTAAGTTCCAAGTTCAACCTATGTTCTTTCCTCAAATCAGTCACATATCAGTCATGCCCATTTCATGCATAATTCATTTTATTATCCCAAATATTTTAGCGTATGTTAATCTCTTATGAGATTGGCTCAGGCTCGTGGTAGCCTGGCTATAGAACAGAAAGCAGAAAGAGAAACAGAATAAGGTAGATCTAAACAGAACAGAACAGACATA
The DNA here is from genome assembly GCA_030737875.1 of Allium sativum. Classification (NCBI taxonomy): domain Eukaryota; kingdom Viridiplantae; phylum Streptophyta; class Magnoliopsida; order Asparagales; family Amaryllidaceae; genus Allium; species Allium sativum. The sequence goes on along the minus strand of CM060918.1, from coordinate 19,602,801 downwards.
ATCTCAGATTCAGATTTACAATTCATGTCACAATCAGAATTAACATTTATATCAGAAAATAACCGCACTTTCCTTGGTTGGATTAAAGAAAGAAATTTAATTGTTGTAGAATCGTTGCAGAAGCTTTGATCTCTAGTTTGAATAGAGTTGCTTAGGTTAATGTCGATTATCTTCTAGTTTTTATTCCAGCAGAGTAGCGACACCATTATTTTATTTTATTTAGAACAGAGGCAGAGTAAAAGCAGAATAGAATTGTGTGTAGAGAAGTCTGGGTTTGGGGCTGTTTAAATAGGTTTAGGCGGACGAACCAAGGCAGAAAACGTGACCAGATACATCAGAACGAACCAGGTTCAAAAACTGGATTTCGGGAGCAGGTCGACCCCCGGGTCGACTACCCAGTCGACCTGGTTAGGGGGGTCGACTATCCAGTCAACTCCTCAGTTGACCTGGTCGGGGGGTCGACTACCCAGTCGACTCCCCAGTCGACCTGGGTCCTGGGCGGGAAATTTCTTGCCCAGCCCGCTTCTGGGTTTGAATTCAAATTTTGAATTCGAATTTCGAGCTGTTTTCGATTCTGAAAATTCCTGAAACTTCGGAGGGTCATATCTCCTTCATACGGACTCCGATTCTTGCAAACTCGGACTCGTTTTCATGTAGAATTCCGAGATGAACGCAATGGCGCAACCCTTTCCCTTGATTCTTATTTAAAAATTAATTATCCTCTGATTTGTTACCTATACATTCACAGAAAATACGGGGTGTTACACACCGCATCCCTCTAGATGTGATGCCATTCCATCAAAAGGGATGCGATGGCGCCACGTCTCTCTTGATGCGATGCCATCGCATCCAAGGGATGCGGTGCCCCCATAATGCATCCGTTTTGGATGTGATTTCCACCTCCTTTAGGATGCGAAAATGCATCCCAGTGAGGGATGCGAATTTCTCCTCCTACCACTCTAGTGTGATGCAGTTTTTCAATGCACGCGGGCCTGTGATGCGATTTCCTGCTAAGTGGTCTCCAAATCCTACCTACTCTCACCAAACACTATACTATAAATACCCCCAAGCTCATTTGATACAAAGGTCAGAAAATAGCAGATTTGACATCTCTCTAGAGCTCCAAGAGACCTCTCTAATGGCATCTTAATTTTGAGGAAGAAGGGCAAAATCTAATTTTTTCCATATAATCATATACGATGACTCCAAATTAAAAGGAAATTCTTGCAATCAAATGCTTAGAAGAGGCTCATAGCTTGTAAATCATTGTTGTCAATAAAGTATCAGTAGATGTTCCAAAGTGGACGTAGGCCCCACATGGGACTAAACCTGTAACACCCCTCTCGAAAAGCTAACACAAAAGATCTTTTAGCACAGTGGTTAGTGCGTTGTGTTGCTTTCCGGGAGGTCGGGGGTTCGAATCCCGAGGTTGTCACAAAACCACTATAAATCCTAAGTGTTATTTACTGTTTTTCTGCTCTTCTGCACTTGTTTTCCTTACTCAAAACCGTATTCTTAAGTAATTAAGAATCTTGGGTGTTAGAGACATTTTTTGACATTAACATTTTGGTAGTTTCATTGAGAACCTAAGACTCGCTTCTTTGTTCCACATTACCATCTCGACTCCGATGCGTTTTAGGTTCTTTCCCTAACATACTACCAAGTTTGCTTATGATGATTAAGAAAACAAAGAAAACATTGGTCGACTCCTTTACTGCAGCAAAGCTGAAACTTCTCAGCAACGTCAACGGTGGATATCCCAGCCGAAATGGATGTATTTCCTCCTACGGACTCCGAAGCTCCATTGACACAAGCGTAGGTCTATGCGCTCACCAAATGGCATGGAAATATGGCTCTCGAACTCAACCAAGCATTGAATGCCAACATTGATCTTATGAATCAAAGAATAAACGCATAGTCACCCAACTCCAACTGGCTCAAAATAATCCTCAAGTGAGGCACACTGCCTTGGAAACTTCTTCCTCTAAGTCTCGGGGCCCACATAACCGAAGGAAGTTTAGGCTTAACAACAATGTTATTGTCCACTCTAATGCTCACACCAATGGTCACAACAACGACAACAACAATGGAAACGGGAACGGTGATAGAACCACAATCACCTATAGTGGGGGTACACATCACCATGATCGATCTCGACTGCTCATCGATGATGAACCAGGTTCGAGCAATCGCCGTATCCTCGGTAGAACTCAACTATCGCCACCCATAATTTGGTGCCCACGCTCCCAGCAAATCATTAGGCCCAAGTCCCTCAAGATCAGAATGAATGGCACCCTGCTTTGCCACATCAACCATATCGGAACCATACAATCGATGTCGACGATATGGAAGAGGATGATCCCGACGTTCACTATAGAAGGCATCCCCTGAACATAACTCCCAAGGGTCGCTAGAACCCATGGATTCCACTAACGGATTCTCACCTGACATATCTCCCTGACATGGTGCATCAGATCATGAGAGCTATGCGAAGGAACACCAACGACTTGTGGGAATCCCACCTCAGGCGTAATCCCTTCACTAGAATCGTGCATGAAGACGAGTGGCCGCGACGCTTTAGCATGCCGCAAATGGCACTCTATGACGACACGACGGATCCATATGCTTTCATAAACCGTTATGAGTGGCAGATGGACCCTAATCGGGCCATCGATCCTGTCTAATGCAAATGTTTTTTAGTATCCATATCAGGCACAACCCTACTTTGGTTCTTCCATCTACCGCTCGAATCTGTCAACATCTTCGGCCAATTGGCCATAGATCTGGTCAAGCGGTTCAGGATGCACATTTCGACTCCGAAGAATGCTCTAACCTTATCCAACCTCTACCAAGGTATGATGGAGTCCCTTAAAATCTACCTTGAGCAGTTCGACACCGCTCTCGCTGAGTTCGATGATCCTGAACCTCATACCACCCTCTTCCAGCTTGCTAAAGGTGTGCTCCCTACTTCAGAGTTCGGTGCTTGGATTGACCAAAAGAAACCCAAAAAATTAGAGATGTTCTATGAAAAGGAGGGATAGTTCCTATGCCAGGAAGAGGCAAGACGTAATAGGGATTCACGAGTCAATCACTTCAACGACTCACATGCCTGCACTTCCAACGACAACATTAAAGGAAAGCATGTTGGGAACTCCTCCGATAAAGGCTAGGGGCAGCCCCCTACAAGAAGAAGCCGAACGCCGGCAAACAATGCGGTCGCAACAACAATTAGACTCCAACATATCCTAAGAAACACAAATGCTATAAAAATTACAGGAACTAATCTTCATTGAATTATGACATGGAGACCATCTACTTCGAAAGCTGTAATACGCTCCAGTAGAAGAAGCCTAATGCAAGGGAATCGGGCGACCGCGAGAACTCCGGCAAGTACTGCAGGTTCCATGATATGTATGGGAACAACACCAACGATTTCCGCCACCTCAAGGACGCAATCGAAAAACTCATCCGTGAGAAATGCCTTGAGAAGTATGTTCAGGATCCTGCACTTCCCGAGAAGGCCACGGGATCTCCAATGCCCGCACTCCCTGCTCCACCAAATGCCACCCCAGGGTTTCCCAACCAAAGGTCACATGGCATCGTGATCTACACTATCTGTGGCGGGACTCACCCCACACACGACAACTTACAAAAAATGGAGTACGCCAACTCCATAAAGCACGTCACATACGAAGCTTGCTCCACTCTAGACGAATCGGTCCCTACCATACTTCAGAAGACAATGCGGGATGATATCATCTTTCGTAAGCGGGAGTCAACAGGGATTGAGATCCCAACCATAGACCCCTCATCATCTCTACTTAGATTGGTCTAGCTTTCATTCGAAAGATCCTTATTGACTCAGCAAGCTCGGTAAATATCATATTCAAGGTGGCTTACGACCAAATGAAGTTGGAGGCCCAAGACTTGAGACTCTTCCATGGCTTTAATGGATCCACCACTTACCTATTAGGCATGATTGACACCCATGGAGCTTGGAGAGGGGGATCAAAGACGAGTCTGCATCCTCAACTTTGAGGCCATTGATGTCATCTCTCCATACAATGCTTTCTTGGGTCGACCTTTTTTCATAGAATTCCGGGCCTGTCTATCACCATGGTCCCTAATGATGAAATTCCCGGCAGAGAATGGGATAGGTACCGTCAATGGCGATCAAGCCATAGCCTGAGATTGCTACCTCATAGACTGGAGAAATGTGCGCAACAAGGATAAGGGAAAGAACATGCCTCTGCCTTCTTGTGCCAAGACCATCTCTATGTAGCAATCAAAGGCGTCTAAGTACTGGCTTAGGCGCCACTGCCATTCTTTCCGATGTTCCCGATTCGAGGAAGAACGAAGAGTCCAATTCCGAAAGAGCTACCCAGTAGAGCCAAAGGTGGATGTTTCGATCAGCCCCGATGACTCGATGAAGGTCTTGAAAGTTGGATCGCAACTCGACCCTATTATAAAAGAATAGCTCATGGAATTCCTACGGACCAACCTCGATGTGTTCACTTGGACACACTTAGACATGTGTGGCATTGATATACGAGTCGTATGCCACCTTCTCTCCATCAACCCATGACATCTCCTAATCAAACAAAAGCATCGAATCCTAGGAACAAATAAGTCAACAACGCTTAGAGAAGTGGTTGATAGGCTTCTCGACAACGATTTTATCCAAGAAGCGTATTACCTCGAATGGGTTTCCAATCCACTCTTGGTCAAGAAGGAGAACGACAAGTGGCAAATGTTGATGTCAAAAGTTGGTCACTAATAACAATCAACCCCTAACCATGCATAGAGCACACGAACAATAATCACAGAATGCAGAAAATAAATAAAGACAAGAGACATGCAAGATTTTTATAGTGGTTCGGCAAGAGATGGTGCCTATGCCCACTTTATATATATTGATTTGCTTTGATTACAAGTGCAATATTTTCTTTTTGAAGAAAGTGGGAAATGAACACAAAATTGTTGTGTTTCAGATAAAGAGTCGTCTATTTTTAGAGTTAGCCGTAGGGTCTGAGCTTGAGCCTAGAAGAAGAAGTCTCCAAAATCCTCTTTCCATTCTTGGCATAGAGGTATTTACAGGTAAAGAAATGAGATGATTGAGACGCAACGTGGCCTGCCTCTTTTGCAGAGACCAGACACGTGGAGCTTGATCCTTTGGAATAGTTGCGGTGGTGGAACCCGGTCTACTGCTGATTAATAGAATCCTCGAGAATTGTGGCTTGCGTGGTATTCGAGATGAGGCATATCAAAAGCAGAGCTTTGGCCGAAAGTGTTTGACTGCCTTTAATGCCTTGAGAATCGGACTAAGCAATGAATGGCTCATTTGGACATTTCCACATAGATCCAAAGGTATATAATCGATTCGATCTTTTAAGGGATTGGTTGACCCGGTTGGTCTGGAAGAGTGATTATATTGGGGTTTGAAATGCCGCTGCTCGGGGGAAACTGGCTTGGGCCAAATCTTATTCGGTCTTTTTGAAGTAGAGGCTGTTCGCTAGGGTTGGTCGATGCTGATTTGTGAGCCTTTTGACATTGGGCTTCGATCTATTGAACAGTGACGACTTTTGCTAGAAAGTTGGTCAACACTCTGCCCCTCAGAACACATCTTTCTTGGTAAATGAGATGTGTTCTAAATATTGTGTCAAAGCTTAATGTGTAGTTAGCCATGGTTGCACTGAACCATATTAGTGCCAGAAATACGATGATCCTGATAGTTGTATTAAGGCCGGGGGACCGATGATCGGTGCAGATCGTATTAAGGCCAGAAACCGACAACCATCAAAGACCATATTAAGGCCGAGAGTGTTATGAAAGTTGTCCTTGTAGCGATATCTAATGCCTGCAGAAACTGTGTTGGCCATTCCTAGTTTAGAGACGACTTTGAATTCGATTGGGCGAGCATTAAACACACTCGGCTTTAAAGAATTGGCAAGCAGTAATAACACTTGGCTTAGAGAGGTGGCGAGTATCATCCATACTTGGCTTACGAAGGTGGCGAGTATTATCCATACTCGGCTTATAAAGTTGCCTAGTATTATCTATACTTGGCTTATGGAGATGGCGAATATTACCCATACTCAGCTTTGGAAAGTGTTAACCGTGCTTAGCTTACATAAGCTTATCTATACTTGGTTAGTGGAGTCAAATATGGTGATGGGCACTAACCATATTTTCATAAGTAATTTTAATCATTTGCGGGTTTTGACGGGTGGAGAAGAGTGCACTCGGCTTAGAGAAGGGGCGAGTATCATCCATACCCGGCTTATGGAATTGGATTAATATGGTGGCAGGTATCGACCATATCTTAGTAAAGTGGCTAACATTGACCATATTAAGCTCCTAGGCGAGCGTTAGTCGTGCTTGGCTTAAATCATTCAAACTCAATCTTTGTTTAAAATAGAAACTTTATTGCTGCTAAAGAGCTATTATAAATTCTAAACGGGTGACAACTGAATCCAGAGCATGCCTAGGAGTTAAATCCTAACCCCATACGTGTGTACTTCATCATACCTATATTATTAAAAGAAACAAAAATACATTTGAAGGAAGAAATCTAAATCTTATTAATTGATGATGATGCCTTGATTGTTGGGTGTTAGCCTACTTTGTGAACTAGGCAACACAAAGTCAAGAAATCAGACATTGAAGAGCATTTTTAATTAGAAGACTTCGGTTCGGATGGGAGAAGACACTACAACCTAGATTGGACAGCAGCAATTGTTCGGGTCGGGTCAGAGCAACATATCGGTTCGGGTCGGATAGAATCTTCTGTTCGGATTGGTGAACTGCTGCTGAGGAAATTGGCAAGGTATATCTAATCGGATTGGAGGGCAACATAATCTCAATTGGATCGGAAAGCCACCTGTTTGCCACGGAAATGGATCGGAGCGGAGCAGATTAGAGAAGAAGAGAGCGTTGCATCCAAGCCAATCCGGGTCGGATCGGGTATCCCGATCCGAACCCCTTATCTGTGCATCTCTGACCCGAGCCCATGTTCCATATATTCTCCTGCAAAAGCGCCTGGATATCTGGACCGGCTGTGACCAGTTCCTACCCATAACGTTCGTTACTTTGATGCGTTGTCAACACAATAATTCATCCGAACCCGAAGCTAATGGGATGGACGACACGTGGCCCCGACCCGGATCAAGTTTTGAGCAAATTCACACCTATAAATACCCCGTATGGAGACAAAGAAAAGGATCTTTTTTAGGCACTTTGAGAATTCAACTACCTCCATAACCCAAACTCCCTTACTCCCGGAGAATCCAAATCTTCTTTCATTATTTGTTTTAGTCTATTGAGTGAATATAAGCGAGTTGTGAGTGAAATCAAGTGACAATTACATTGTATTTGCAACTGAATCATTGAATATAGTGAAAGATAAGTGGACGTAGGCATTTCTTCGCCGAACCACTATAAATCCTGTGTGTTCATTTTTATTTTTATCTCATCTTATTTGCTTTTAATCAATTTGGGTGTTAGAACCAATTTTTGGTCTAAAATTGGGCTCAGCGTCCTTTCTGTTTCTAGGAACTCAAGGACCGGCCTGAGGATCTTGTGCGGAAGATTGTAGCGGCAAGGCCTATATAGGATTCTTGACCTATTCAGGCAGTTCTCCACGCCTGACCCTATCCTTGATAAGATCGCGCAAGTGCCTGCATTCACTGGTGCTATGACTTGTAGTGTTGTGAAGCATGCAGTGCTTTCCAGAGTAGAGCTCCTTTTGCGTTGATTCTCTTCGAGGAGGTTTCGGGAAGGGCAGAGATCCTTGAACGTCAAGGCAGATGTCGTTAGGGAGAAGCTGAGCTTGTTGTATTGGTCATACTTGTTCTCTCTCCGGAGTCGTACACTACGTTCATTCTTTTCTGAGACTTTTCCTCTTCCTTTATTCTGGCCATTGGTGTTGGATGGACCTCCATCTTTGGTGGAAAGCACCTCGAGGCTCTCCATCTCAGTGCTAGGGTCTTCTTGTCGGAGGAACCGCTCGACCTCAGTGTAGAAATCTTCGATATCTTTAGGAGGGTCTTTAGTTAAAGAGATCCTGAATTCTGATCGGTTCTGAACACCTGCAATGGCGGCCATAAGCACCATCGATGGCTCGATTCGATCAACTGATTCTACAGCCACGTTGATTTTTTCGAGGAAAGACCGGAGTGTGTTACCGAGTCGTTGCTTGATGGAGGTAAGGAACATAATGCTCTTTGGTCGAGAGATATGAACTCTGAACTACTTGATGAAGCGAGTGACCAACATGTTGCAGCTGCTGATCGACTCCGTTATTATGTGCCGAAACCACATGTTGACTATGTTTGTGAGGAAGAGAGGGATGCACTTGGCCATGACGTTGGTCGATGCAGAGAGTACTTCCACGTGGCGCATGTACAACATAAGATGAACTGCCGGGTCAGTCCGACCGTTGCAGGGCTCTATGGCCGAGAACTTGAAGTCTTAGAGGATTGCGTGAGTTTCTGATTTCCCTGGTGAAGGGGCTGTGGTGGATATCATCTATATACCATTGATAAGAAGTGCCCTGGGTGAAGCATCGGATGATGCTTGCAAGCTGGCTTCCATCTCCGAGGAGTTGTTGCCATGAATCCAGCTCTACAATGGTGAGAATCCCAGTAATAGGGTTCACCGAAAGCATGCTCGGAAGGGGTGACCGTTGGTTGGGGTCGGCCTCCGAGAGTTAAGTGAAGGTGAGGGCGAGGTTCCATCGCAGTTTCGAGACCTGTTCAGTCACTGCTGGGATTGCTCGATTGTTATTGGACTGAACCATACCTATTCCTGCTGGGTTAGTCCGAGTTTGGTTAGTATCAAGCCAGCCCACAATAACATGTGATGTTCGGGGCTCTTCGGTGCCATCGCTCGAGGCGATTTTAGAAGGGTTTATAGTAGCATTTCCCTCCGCTAGGTTGGGAATCGATATGGTCGAGTGGTCATCCTGGTTCGAAGGGAAGGCTCCACCATCTCTTCATTGGAGGAGAGGCAGCTTAAGACAAGTCTGCTGTAAGATGTTGGGTTGTAATGGGAATGGCGCTAATCTCGGTTGACCCTGCTATTGTTCGGTTGGTCCAAGGAGTCGAGTTGTTCCCCAGAGCGAAGGCAAAATGGTCGAATGACCAAGATCTTGAACGTTGGACTCCTGAGAATCTGCAGCTATGGCTACGTTGGTTGCAGGAAGTGACACTCCTGGCAATGATCCGTCGAGAGGTGGCATAGAGCCAGGAGAAAGCAAAAGGTATGGTCTGATCTGCGGCTTGTATTTGTGCAGACCAAAGATCAGTTACTACCCCAATTCCGCTCAGTATAGGAAATGATACTGGAATGTTTTCTCCCTTATCCATCCGATCAAGAAGGTGATTCATTGCTTCCTGTTGTTGTTTGAGGAGTTCACCCTGAGATGTTATCTGACCTTTGAACTCGGTCTGAATCTTTTCTATGTCCTCCCTAGTAAGATATCGGGACGTGTATTCATGTGAGGAGGCTTCCTGACTTTCCTTTGCAGCATGTGCTTCTGCTGCATCGGCATTTGTAGGATAAGAAGATGTTACATCTTTATTCTACTTGATCGCTATTGATAAGAAATTGCTTAAGGTTGTAGGGTATGTCGGTGTGTGCCCCTTCCTTGTGCCTCAACGTGTTGACATCAAAAGTTAGTCAGTAGTGATAATCAAACCCCAATCGTTCTTGGACACATGAACAATAATCATAGAATGTAGAAAAGTAAATAAAGACAAGGGGCACACAAGATTTTTATAATGGCTCGGCAAGAGATGGTGCTTACATTCACTTTATATATATTGATTTACTTTTGATTACGAGTACAATCTATTTTCTTTTTGAAGAAAGTGGGAAATGAACACAAAATTGTTGTGTTTCAGAGAAAGAGTTTCTTATTTTTGGAGTTGCCATAGAATCTAAGCTTGAGAACAGAAGAAGTAGTCTCCAAACTCCTCTTTCCATTCTTGGCATGAAGGTATTTATAGGTGAAGAAGTGGGCTAAATGAGATGCAAAGTGGCCTGCTTCTTCTGCGGAGCCCGGACACGTGGAGCTTGATCCTTTGGATTAGTTGCGGTAGTGGTACCCGGTCTACTGCTGATTAATAGTATCCTCGAGAATTGTGGCTTGCATGGCATTCGAGATGAGACGTATCAAAAGCAAAGCTTTGGCCAGAAGTGTTTGACCGCCTTTAATGCCTTGAGAATTGGGCTAAGCAATGGATGAATCATTTGGATATTTTCATGTAGATCCAAATGTATCTGATCGATCTGATCTTTAAGGGAATGTTTAACTCGGTCGGTTTGGAAGGGTGATTCTATCGGGCTATGAAATGTCGCTTCTTGGGGGAAACTGGCTCGGGCCAAATCTTGCTCAGGCTTTTTGAAGTAGAGGTCGTCTCCTGGGGTCAGTCGATGCTGATTTGTGAGCCTTTTAACATTGGGCTTCGATCTATTGAACCGTGACGACTTTTGCCAGAAAGTTGGTCAACAGCGAACATGTGTAGATTTATCCGATTAGAACAAGGCGTGTCCTGAAGATAGTTTCCCTCTCCCGAAGATCAACCAACTTGTCGATTCTACCGCCAATTATCAACTCTTGTCCTTCGTGGATGCCTACTTGGGCTACAACCAAATTCCAATATACCTCCCCGACCAGCATCATACCCCTTTCATAACTAACCTCGGGATCTACTGTTATCTTCTCATGCCCTTTGGTATCAAGAATGAGGGAGCTACCGACCGGTGACTGGTTAACTTCATTTTCAACGACCAGATTGGGAGATCAATGGAGGTTTACATGGACGATATGCTTGTAAAATCAAGAATATCGAATGACCACGTCCGTGACCTCTCTGAAATATTCTGTGCCCTTCGCCAATATGGCATGAAACTTGATCCTTTGAAATGCTCTTTTTGCATTGTGTCAGGAAATTTTTTGGGTTTCATTGTCAATTCGCAAGGCACTGAAGCCAATCTAGATAAGATCAAAGCCCTCTGGGACATCTAGGCTCCTCTAAGTATTAAGGATGTTCAAAGTCTAAACGGGAAAGTCGCCGCCCTAAGTCGTTTCGTATCAAAAGCAACTAACAAGTGCATTCCCCTTTGTGACTTGCTCAGAAAAGGAAAGCATAATTTCGCGTGGACACCGGAATGCATTGCTGCATCCAGAACCTCTTGAATCACTTAGAACGACCACTTATCCTGTCCAAACTAGTAGATCATGAAGATTTATATATTTATTTGGTTGTTTCCTTACGGGAAGTTAGCTCAACGCTCATGCTCATTGAAGATCATGTCCAGCGACTCGTTTACTACATCAGCAAAGGACAGATGGGAGCAGAAAAGAACAACCTTAAGCTTTAAAAGCTGGCCTACTATCTGTTGATCTCTTATTGGAAGCTCCGTTCTTATTTCCAATCTCATCCTATCAACGTTTTCATTGACAAGCCGCTACGACAGGTCCTACAGCGACCTGAGGCATTTGGACGACTTCTGAAAAGGAACATTGAGTTGAGCATGTCTTGGACAAGCCATAGCTGACTTCATCGTGGAGTTCACCATTCCGGAAGACATAGAAACTCTTGAACCTCAGTGGAAACTCTATGTGGATGGATCCTCTAAAGACCAGTGTTCCGATGCCTGGATTGTGCTCATCACTTCCAAGGCACACCCAATATGCTATGATCTGAAACTCAACTTTCCCGTGATCAACAATGACGCCAACTACGAAGCCCTAATAGCCAGACTCAGGATTACAGTCGAACTCAACATAAAGATGATCCATATATACTCAGACTCACTTCTCGTCATGCATCAGATATTGGGAGAGTATCAAGCTAAAGGGGCACCACTCGCTCTCTACCTTGCTCTGGTTGGTGAAATCCTCACCAATTTCGATTATTCCATCGTTACGCGCATCCCTCGAGGAAAAAACGAAAAGGCTAACTCCTTAACCAAACTAGCAAGTTTCGGGGATGCGCAGCGTGTGGGGCTTGCCACCGTCGAGGTACTCAACTCTCCGAGCATCGATTATTTGCATACCGATTCGTTAGCAACGATGGAGATCGAGTCCAAACCCGAGTCATGGATGACACCAGTTAGGAACTACTTACAGCACGGAATTCTCCCTGAGCGCCGCAAAAACAAACGAGCACTCACCTAAAAATCTTTCCGCTATATCGTTTTGGATGGGGGTGCTCTACCGAAGGGGATCCTCTGTTCCATTATTCCGGTGGTTTGGTCCTAGCGACGCCGAACGTGTACTGCTGGACATACATGAAGCAGAGTGCGGTGATCACACCGGGGGGTAAATTCTAGCAAAAAAGGTCCTCAGACATGGTTATTTCTGGCCGACACTCAACCAAGATGCGGTGGACAATGCCCGAAAGTGCGATAAATGCCAGATATTTTCCAAGATTCCTAGAGCTCTGCCTACCGAGCTAACGTAGATGATCAGTCCCTGGCCGTTCGCTATGCGGGGAATAGACATCATCGGGACTCTCCCAATGGCTAGATGGGGGCACGTTATGCCGTTGTCACAGTCGATTACTTTACCAAATGGGCAGAGGCCGAGGCCCACGCCACAATTACCACTAAGAAGGTAATCAACTTCGTTGTCCGCAATATTATTTCCCGATATAGGGTCCCTTAGGCCATCATCTCTGACAATGGGACCTAGTTCGAAAGCTCGAAGTTCAAAATTTTTTGCAGACTACACAAGATCGAGAAGAGGTTCTCAGCGGTGGCTCAAGCCTAAACCAATGGGCAAGCCGAGGCTGTAAAAAAAGCGATCAAGAACATTATCAAGAAGCGCCTAGAGAAGGTCAGAGGCTTGTGGGCTGAAGAACTCCCTCTGGCTCTAAGGGCCTACTGGAGCACCCACCAGTGAACGACCAAGCACACCCCTTTCGCTATCGGATACGAATCTGAAACCGTCATTCCCCTTGAGCTAAAGCTCCAGTCTTGTTGAGTCACTTCCTACGATCCAAAAACCAACCAATATCTCCTCTTGGAATAACTTGACCTGCTCAAACAGAAAAGGAACGAAGCCAAACTCAAAGCTGCCACTCAACGCTAGTGAGTCTCCTGATACTTCAGCTCTAGGGTCCATCGAAAGATCTCAATATCAGCGATCTTGACGTGGAAACGATATTTCCTCCACCGACTGGCCTTGGTCCTCAATGGGAAGGTTCATACGTCAGACAACAAAGATTCAGGGACAGAACCTTTAAGCTAGCGACCGTCGATGGCACCTAACTCCCTTGGGCATGGAACAATGAACATATTCGCCGCTACTTCACTTAACTTAGTGTACAGATTTTCCTCTTTCCAACAATGTTTTGTTTTCTTCAAAATTCTAGGCAACGTAAAGGCTGTTACTAACAAAGTTATTAGTAAAGATTGTGTTTTGTTTCCCCATATTCTTGATGTGTTTACTTATGGTATGATATGTTTGATTAACCATCATAACCGACTTGCACTCACAAACACATGATTCACTGGATCAGAACCCCGATCAGGGGAGCTGGTACCACCACTTGAGTCTCGAATCAATGACGGGACCAAGTATAAATAACACCACTCAAGTCTTGAATCAACGACAAGATAGTGTATAAATAACACCACTTGAGTCTCGAATCAACGATGAGACCGAGTATAAATTGTATTGCCATCCAGTCTCCGAAGTTGGGGACAACCCGTTAGCCAAGTTATTGTGAGATCGACCACTCTCGCGGCACCATCGGACCCCTCGGGTTAGGATTCGAGTGCTGCTCAAACCTCGACCTAGCACCGAGACCAAGTATAAATCGTTTTGCTCCCAAACCCTCGGGCTTGAGGGCAGCCCCTCGGTCACAATCCAACCTACCAGGTTCGGATCAAGGCACCCTTTGGTGAATAAATGACGCCCTCATTCTCTAACCCAAAAAGAACGATGAGAGAGCTAAAAGTCGGATGAATTGCAATGTCCAAGCCTCCTCACGACTTAGGGCCAACGACCTCTGGGAGGTCCAAGAGAGAGGGCACCTGATATGGACTGTGTGCGACTCGGACTCTAGAAAAACAGAAGGCTCGAGAACATAACCAACATGCAACCTCTACACGACTAGGGGACACCCCCTATGCGGAATCTTCATTCATAGTTGGTTGAGTGTATTGACAAGTACGCTTATGTAAGTACATAATGTTAGAAAGCATAAGATGAACATTCAAACACCTAACGTAAATGCAATATAAGTAAAGCTAACTGGTACTTTCATTCACGCAACTAAGTTAAACTGCATATACTGATATCTTTCTTTTCTACCGAAGGGTGTACGTGAAAACCACAGTGTGCCTACAAAAAGCCAAAAGGAAAGGGTGGTACTCATATATACTATTGGCCTACATCACCGAAATACAAAATCACAATCACTTGGGCAACTCTCCCTCCTCCACTTCCTCGAGCTCCCTCTCTCCCTTTTCTTCTTCTTGCCCGAACCATCGCCTTGCGGATCTTCCCCTCTCTTCCTTCGCTTCCTGGAACTGCCCCCTCCTTTCTCCTTCTTCTCTTTGAGTGGGTAAGGGAAAAGAGAGGCTAGAGAAATCTCCTCCTCCTTGTCGCTTATTTATGTGATCTCATCATTAGGCAGGATTTCCCTCAACGGCGGAGGAACAACCTCGCTTGAAATTTCAAGGATCGACAATGCGCTATCTTTCCTTTGGGTCCCAGTCCTCGGCACCACCTTATGCTGACCTATATTCCCAGCCTTAAGTTTTCTGGCGTCCGCTTCCTAAAGCTCCTTGTACGTCTCTGCTTCCTTCTTCCTAAAGACCTCCGCGTCGGCTTTTTCCTTCAAGTTCTCCACTCCTTCGCCGCAACCTCCTTTTCTCTCTGGACCTTGGAAGCAGCATCTTGTTCAGCCTTCTTCCTAGCAACCCCCAGAGCCATTTGTCGAGCTAACTCATCAGCTGCCTTTGCCTGCTCTTGTTCCTCGGTCTTGGCTCGCAAGCCAGCTTGTTGCTCCTCAAACATTCCATTCATCGTGGACTCGCTTATTTCCATTGTTTCTGTCACCTGACTCTACTGCCCATCTCTCCCCATGAAAGAATCAAAGTATGCCAACTCCTCCTTAGTAAACGTAATCTCCGTTCCTGCTCCCTCACCAAGCTAGCCCGCGAAACCTCCCGCTTTGATTTCGAGCTACCCAAACTGAGTTGGGTTCAGGCTCATAGTGATTTCCATTCCAAAGGACCCTGCACATCGAAGCAAAGGTTCGTCAGTCGACTCAATACCCGTACGATTGCACCACTAAGTAATTAAGGAAGGTGTGACTTTACCTACTGACACTGTTGTGAAGTTCCGATAGGCACCAAGCTCTCCTCCGTTGTCTGGGTCGAACTCTTAAGACCAAACCCCGGTCGATCTGGATTTTACTCGGGTCCTACGTGGGAAGCGACTTGCAAAGTAACTACAAAAAAGGATGACCCAGCCGGCTGTCGAAAAGAGCTACCTCTATCAAATTCGTGGGCCAACAACAAACTTTCGGTGTCCACAATCTTTCCCTTCGCGGTAGCTCGTGCCGCATCAGCGCCATTCCTTAGCATTTGCCTTCCCTCCGCCAACTTCAAACGTTTTGTCTCTTTTAAGTAATAAATATGAAATCAACTTCGTTAATGGCATCCACCCCCTGTTCGTCGGCCTTAACTACCAATTGTTTATTCCACACCGTAGGCAGTACCCTGGAGCAATCGTCAGTCCTTGTGAGATCTCGGTACTTGAGCACTTTAACATACATATCCAATATGTAAGGCTCCAAATCCTGTTTGGCCTGGGCTGCCGCGTCCTTCGCTGCAATCCTGAATCCCTCTACCTCTCTCGCATGCTCGACTCTCACTCCATCCAGCAGGCTTAACGTATCCCGATCCATTTCCTCGGCCTTTTCCTTGTCTCTCTTGGAATCCTCAACCTTCCTCTTCAGATCGATAACCTCCTGCACCAACCTCTGAGTTTCTACATTCTCAGCACTTAATCTCTCGCTCTCCCTCCTCGGAGCCTCATTCTCCACCTAAAGTTGAGAAACCCTTTCTTTTTCCTTCTCTAGTTGGGCATTGAATATTTCCAATTCGACTTTATCTCTCTTGAGGGTTGTATTCTCAGTTGTAAGCTCAGCCGCTATATCCTTGAAACTCGAAGCGGTATGCTCCGCCTCCCTCTTCAGCTTATTGTGCGCCTCCTTCAGCTCCGATGTGTTAATAACAAAAAGTTAGCGTTTGAACGGGGCACTACAAGTGCAAAAAGCGCTTACAACATAAGGGTAAACCTCACCTATCTCCTTCTCTAGGTTTCGGATAGTCGTTCGCTCAGGATCGATGGCCAGACCGCGGTTTTGGATCTCCACGTTCTTGGCTCGAATCAGGTCAGATATATGCCCAGTGTAATTGCTTGTGACATTGCGATAAGTGTGGTACACTTTCTTCCACACAAAAACGGTGTCTTCCTGAGAGTAGGAATAATATCCAGTAGAAACATCAACTCATCCAAGTAATACTTTTGGAACTGCTTCTCAGGGGGCAATCTTCTACGCGTTGGTCAGCTGTGGGACTTTCAGTCCTCTCCTTGATGTACCTATCCTTGATGGCCCGTAACCCACCTGTTGAACACCATGACCGGTAGATCTTTGAACGTGCCCCACTTTAGGGTTAGGGGGAGGGAATGTCGGAGCCTGTGGTCTGGTGCTCGCAGTTTCAAGCCTTGCATCTGTCCCCGACGATCGAAGTGTCGATGAGATTCCGAGTGTTGTTGATATCGGTAATCGCCTCCACGACCACTAGAACGGGAGGACTGAGGAAGTCTGGCCCCTTTCTTAAAACTGCTCAAAACCGAGCTCTTTTGCGGTCGCCTGCCCCCTGATCTATAGCCTCAATGTCTGTCATCGCCACCTCCGCAAGCCATTTCACCTGCACAAAGCAAAGACAGAGATCAAACCAAGGCATGCCGCGCACTTGAGAAAAATGCAGTGTTTATGAATGTGTTACCTAAGCGCGCTCTCCACAGACCAGATTGGATCCTGCTAGGAGGGGTTTTCCTTCCGATAGGAAAATTCAAGCTCCCAAAACTTGTGCCATTAGGCCAAGACGACGGAATCTCGATTGGAACATCATCCATTCCCTTAAACTGATACGCTCTCTCTAATGAAGCAGTGGTCCCAGGAGTGGTTGTCGAGGGGGAACCGGCCTCGCCAACGCTCCGTTTCCAGCCTCAACATTTGTGGGCTGGACGGGAGTGGACGGCGGACCATTTTATCCACCAACTACTTCCATGACTTGAGTACCGCCTGCACCAGCAACCTCCTGAATCTTTGTAGCCTTGGGACGTCCAGTCACAGCGGGAAGAGCTTTCCGTTTAGCACCTTTCCTTTCCTCAAGGTCTTCGCTCCCCTTTCCAGAAGTAACCATCGGGAATATTCTCCGGTTTTGCGGGAGCAAGCCTGTCCAACGAAGGGCCTCCTCGTCCAAAACATTATCCCTAGAGCAAACATCTTTAGGAATAGCTTTTAAACGCGTTACGAGTTTCCGGTATTCATTGCCTTTCGACGCTGGCATGATTCCTGTTATAGAAGACCGAGGTTAACACTAAGTTCAAAATTCGACCGACCACAAACTAGCAAGAATGTGAATACTTACTTTCCTCTAGCCAATGTATCGAGAAGCACGGAGGGCAACGAATGAAGAACCACCTGGACTTAAACAACCCAAGTCTGTTCCATGACCCTTCAATGAACCAGGCATTGTGTATTGCTTCTAAGAAGTAAAGGGAAAGCGAAGTATTGGGTCTCCTCCTTATCTGAAACAAGAACCGAATGTTCTCTCCGGTGGGGTCCGCATTCAGGTGCACTCTAAAAAATGACAGGTGCCGAGGAGGAAGGCATATCTGTTGGGATGAAGTTGTATAGGCGCTAAGTGGAAGTGGCTCAGTATGTCACGAATAAAGTCACAAGACGGGGCACGCACCCCATGATGCACATGTGTTTGTTCCATGCGGTGTATCCCGCTAGTGGAGCATGCAGTCGGTCCCCCTCCTCTGGAACTCGAACATGGTCCCATTATATGACGAATCTTGCGCAAATGCGCTCCAGGGTTTGTTTATCCAAGCACGAACGTACCGAGTATGGCAGATTGTTAACAATAACTGTGCCTACTATGGTGTTGGGAGAATCGGGGATGTCGCTCGCTACAACATCTACATCCTCCTCGGATATCTCCTCAACTACAGTAATACCTCCCGGAGCTGACGAATCAGTCGAGCGCTCGACCGTCTGCCGTAATTTACGGTCAGGTGCTTTTGGTGAAACGGTAAACTGGGAAGGAGTTGACTCCGAAGAAGTCTCAAGCTTGTTGTCCCCAGCACTGGTGCTATCAGTCGAGATAGATTGGGATGTTGAGTGCTGAGAACCTTCAGCTTCCGAGTGTTGCTGTGTTTTGGATCGTGTCTCCATTTCAAGCTATACTTTAATATAGTTGCGTTAGACATTGTATGTAAAACTTGTACCCCTCATGTTGGTGTGAACTAATGTGAAATAGTGCAGTGTGGTGCAGTGACAATGCAGTTACAATTAATATAGACTCTAAACACGGCGATGATCACTTCCTTTTAGCGATAGTAACCATCCTCGTCATCTACTGAAGTCCGCAGATTCGCGTTGAATCGTGACCAAATTCTGATTGGGATCAGGAAGTGAATTAGGGTCCAAAAGTCCAAAGTTCTTGTACTCAGTCCAAACTGTATACTCTAAACTTATGTGCAAAGTCCTGCCCCTATCCAATCACAACTAGTCGTGAAAATAGCGCAAGGCTGGAGGCCATCACATCCCCTTGTTGAAAAAGGTAATCACAACACCAAGGTAACGCGAGATCGCATCACTTGGATGCAAATCCGAATCCAACTAGGCACGAGATCTCGCATCATCAAAGTGATGCGAAATCGCATCACTCGGATGTGAATCTGCATCCAACTTGATACGAGATCTCGCATCACCGAAGTGATGCAAAATCGCATCACCGAAGTGATGCGAAATCGCATCACTCGAATTCGAATCCGCATCCAACTGGATGCGAGATCTCGCATCATCGAAGTGATGCAAAATGGTATCACTCGGATGTGAATCCGCATTAAACTGGATGCGAGGTCTCACACCACCTAAGTGATGCGAAATGGCATCACTCAGATGCGAATTCACATCCAACTTGATACGAGGCCTCGCATCACCAAAGTGATGCGAATTCGAATCATTCGGATGCGAATCCGCATCCAAACTAGTGTAATGACCTCGCATCACGTGATGCGAACATCCATGCAACAACGGAGGCAACGCGCCTTCTCCCTCCTTCTCTTCTTCTCCCACTCCGCATGATTTTCCTCTTCCGCCGTTAGATACTTCAAATAAAGGAAGTGGGTTCGAGGCGAGTAATGAAGGTGGAAAAAAGTGTTAGAGGGGGAGAGGGATCCGGCTTATATAGGGAAAGAGGCGGACTTGGGCCTCAGCCCGCTCTTCCTCACCTCGCAACCCATTGGGGATGTGATCCATTGCTTCCCACTGGGATGCGATGCCTCGTATCACTCAGGGATGTGATATATCGCATCAACACCGAAACGCAATGTAGAATATATATATATATATATATATATATATATATATATATATATATATATATAAAGTGTGTGATATATCACTTGTAATGTCAATCACGTATAAGAAGTGAGTGATTTTGCACATAACACGCATAGTGTCTACGTGATCGATGCTATAATCACATACTACGTGCATGTGAGAAGTAAATATTACAATGTGAACCTACGCAGAGACATAATGTGGTTAACACAATATTCACAGAGGGATACTACGTGGTCTGTGCAATAAACATGTGTAGTCTCCAAATGATTCTTGTACAACCCACGTAGCATTATACGTTCCTTTACTAGTCGAAAGCTTGTCATTTAACAATTTATTTTTTGCTTTTATATGTTGCTTCTGTAGATAGTAGATTACTCAAGTGACGACGATGAAAGCATATTGTTGGACTATACAAATGAATTTACTACATATGATGTGCGCAATATTTTTAATTTACATTTTGAATTATTTATTTACTTTTTCTTTCTTACATAGTTGGAGAATGAATTTTTTCTTTGCAGATTTATCCATTCTATCAGCATTTAGTTGATTGGGTTCGCGCAGACGTCTTGGCTTTTTAATAGTTATAATGTTATCGGATAGTGCTACATCTAGTGTGAAACCCAGCATAATGTTTTCATGTAAACATAGTGGGGGTGTATAAGAGAAGCAATATTAAAGATCCAAACAATTATAGACCAATGGGTACAAAGAAATGTAATTGTCCATTTTGACTGAAAGGCGTGAAACTTCCTTCGATAAACAGTTGGCGTTTAGTGGTTGTTAGCAGTGTTCACAATCATTTTCAGAGTTAAAGCACATCGAAGGTCATTCCTATGCAGGAAGGTTAAGTGAAGAGGGGATCAAGTTAGTGACGGAAATGCATAGAAATATGGTGAAAGCAAAGAAGATTTTAAATACATTAAAAAATGATCCTTCGAATTGCACTACCATTAAAACAATATACAATGTCATTCAAACTCACAATGCAATCGAAAGAGGTGGACGGTCGCAAGTGCAGTATCTCTTAAGTAAATTGAGAGAATCAGGCTACTTTCAATGGTATCGAGGAAGTGGCAATATTAAGGACATTTATTGGGCACATCCAATTATTTTTGATTTTCTTCGAACATTTCCTCGGGTTATCATACTGGATTGTACGTGCAAAACTAATAGGTACAAAATGCCATCACTTGAGACAGTTGGTGTGACCTCATTGGATCAGACATTTTGTATTGCTAGTGCATACTTAGTTGCAGAAAGTGAAGAGAATTATATTTGGGCCTTAAAAGGTTTGAAATCCATTATGATCGATTGTGACGTTGAATTGCCTAGTGTATTCGTTAGTGATAGAGAGTTGGCATTGTTTAATACCATTTTTCATATTTTTCCAAATTCTTCTCATATGTTATGAAAATGACATATTAAAAATAACATACTCACGTTTATAGGGAAGAAAAGAAATATTAAAGAAATGGATATAACAGAGAAGAAATCTTTCTTGAGTGATTGGAATGAAATTGTTTGCTCTAAAAACTATTCTATATACAATGAGAATTTACATCTATTGCAAGAAAAGTATGGGAAGTATGGTTCATTAATAAAATATGTGCATGAGAATTGGTTAGATCCGTACAATTCTAACTTTTCTATGCAATCACAAAACATACCATACAGTCATAGCAACATGTATAATCATCCACAAACACTAAAACAACAATATGACATGTTTATATGGATCAAACATACCCAAAAACCCATATTTTCCCTTAAGCATGTTTAGGCAAGACTAATCATAGAATTAACAAAACTTAACCAAATCATCCCAGATTTCTAACAGAGGTATAAAACAATATTTTTGAATTTATAAATATTTTTCCATAATTTATTAATGTATAAATTCGCTAATCTTCACTAATTAACCGTAATTAGTGCAAAACTATGCAAATCACTCACCTTAGCCACAAATAAAACTCCAAAACTGGAATGATTCTCTGTTTAGCGCTGTTCCCAATGCAACACAGCAGCTCTAACCTTGCTTTGGTGCTATTTCTCCTTAATTTGATGTAGTTTAAGCCAAAACTTGATTAGAAAGTGATTAGAAGTTGATTTGGGTGTTGGAGGCCATTGTTAGGGTTCCAAGAATGAAAGTGGCGGCTGAAGGAAAAGTTTTCTAACCCTAATCAGCCCCTATACATCTCTAATCCCGAAATCCCCTTTGGGCCTAGCTGCTAATTACCCGGTTAAGCCCAATTAAGCTGTTTTTCACCATCTGAAACTTGTTTCAGCCATATCTCCCGAACGGTGAGTCCGTTTGGCTAATATGACCACTCCACAGGATTGTAAACCATCATCCGGAGCCAATGGAAGTGATTTCAGGTCAAAATTCCTTTTCAGTCGAAAGTTATGGTCAAAACAATCTCAGCTAGGGGCAAAACGGTCATTTAAAAATCAGCAAAAATCATGAACATGGGAAATGATCCCGATAGTCGTCTCCCAAAGTTACATGACCATACGACTTCGTATGTAAAAGAAATAAATATCCTACGATCCTGCGATGCGTAGAATGCGGGTCGTTACACACCCTGAGCACCTGGGGGGAAACGGAAAGAAAAGGGGCGAAAACAAACGAAGTCAGACATAAAGTCTGGCGAGTCCCGTGACTTCCAGCATATAAACAGATAATATTATCATGACATGTAAATAAAGCTGGATGAGAGATTACATCAACAGGAATAACAGATATACTTTAAGTTAACAGAAGAAATAGAATGATGTAAACCAAGTTATGTTCCTTACTTACATCTTACTTCTCTGCACTAATACTAGTATAATAGGGTTAGGTGTTACCCTAATGTCTAAATTGAAACAGAATCGAAACAGAATAATCTATACAGAAACAGAATGCCAGTAATGGGCCTTCACCACCTCAACAAACAGA
Source organism: Allium sativum (assembly GCA_030737875.1). Lineage (NCBI taxonomy): Eukaryota > Viridiplantae > Streptophyta > Magnoliopsida > Asparagales > Amaryllidaceae > Allium > Allium sativum. Next base: position 19,580,187 of record CM060918.1, on the reverse strand, counting down.
AGGTACAAAAGCAGAATACTAATAACGGGCCTTTACCACCCCAACAGACAGAAGGTACGGAAACATAATACTAATAATGTGCCTTTACCAGCCAACTAATGGGCCTTTACCACCCCAACAGACGGAAGGTACGGAAACAGAATCGGAAACGGAAACAGAATAATCCCTACGGAAACAGAATGTTAGAATTATGTGTATAGTAGTAATGGGCATTTACCACCCCAACAGATGGTACCACGCAGAAACAGACAGGTGTTACCACCCAATAGAAACAGACGGTACCAATAGAAATAGACAGAACTAAGTGTACCCTAAGTCCTACCCCAAGCGATTGGCTCCCTAATACATAAATACCCTGTGTCGGCCCCACAGTAGGGTGTATCACTCCCTAAAGTGGCAACCTATTGGCACAGATGTAACAACCCGAAAATCTGGGCCAGTTTAAAATTTTTATTTTGGCAATTTTGGCGAATTTTGAATATTTAAAATAGATTATTTTAAATAATATCGACGAGAAATTTATTTTTAAAAAGATTAGAACGTATATATTATATACGTCGTCGTTAGAATATAAATAATTATATATAATTATAAATAGAATTGAAAATGGCGCGGTAGTTCGATAATTTGATTTCAAACTTCAATTGAATGTACCGGGTGCAAAACAATCCGGATTTTAGTGAAACCAAAAATAAAAGAATCTAACTGTGAATATCTTTCCAACGAATCCGGAAAATTGAAATTTCATAGCGGGAATCAAAAGATATATCCAGTTGAAAATTCTGAATAGTCGCTATGGAATTCAGGCCCTTAAAAATGGGAATTTTGCAAACGACCTCAGATTTCGACGAAACCACTTTTATTGGGTCCGTGATGTCAAATTATTGCTAGATTCCAAATTTCATAATTTTTCGAATCAATATGTGAGCGTGGCAGAGGAAAACGCGTTTTACCAGTTTAAGTTGATTTTAATCGACTGGAAAATGGCCATTTTTCCAACAGTCTCAGAATTCGACGAAACTAGTTTTGTTAGGACCGTATCGTCAATACGAAGCTAGAAATTATTTTTCTGCAATTTCTAGAGTTCGTATGTGACCCCGGTAAATTGAAATACGCGTTCATATTCAATATATAGAATTATATGTTGATTTTAACGGAAACTGATCGAAACGATCGAATCAGCTTATGATACATATCCCATTGTGTTCGGAATGGGGGTAAAACGCTATGGACGACAGGCGGTGGGCCTCGTTTAGAGGTCGTATGAAAAAGTCAACTTTTTGAAATTTAAAATAATAAAAATAAAAATATTCCTCTCTTCCCCTTTATCTCCTCCGACCCCCCCCCCCCCCCCCCCCGTTATAATTCAGTTCGAAGAAAAAAAAAGAAATCGTGATACCCAACCCTAGCCGCCATCGTTCCACCCCTCTGACGATCGTGCGCCACCGTCGACCCTCGCCTGGCCCCTCCTCGTCGACTCTGCCGCCCTCCACCTTCTTCTCCCCCATCGCAATATCCCCCAAAAGGCCAGTGCGAGGTTCCCCAAACCGCCACGCCACCCCGCTCACCGCCGCCGCCGAATCCAGGCACTCCGCCCCACCGACGAGATGCCGCAGCCTCCCACCTCGAGCCACCTGAAGCCTCCTCTGCTGCCCCAAACCGGTGAGCTCCCTATTTAGTTTATATATATATATATATATATATATATGTAAATAACATTGATCTTCATATGTAAATGGATTTCATAATGTGAAAACAGTTTTTTTTAGCATCTACATTAAGATAAAACTTTGATTTTTATTTGTTTTAAATCTTTGATTAGAAAAGTTTGGATTTTTATAGAAGAGATTAGCTTTTTCAACAACAAAAGGATTTGATTTTCAAAAAAAAAATTAGATTTTTAAAGGAAGAAAAACGAAATCTTTATTTTAGAAAAGGTGAAAGATTTATTTTTGAAAAGGCGGAAACTTTATATAGAGAATAGCGTGATAAAATAGAATTTTTATCTATGTAGTAGCAAAGTAAAAATTCGATTTTTATATATTGAATAGCGAAGTAAAAATATGATTTTTATATATTGAATAGCAAAGTAGAAATTCGATTTTTATATATTGAATAGCAATATAAAAATGTGATTTTTATATATGTAGTGACTACGGGCAACGAAAGCGACAAAAGGCGAGAATGGCGATGATTTCTCTAAATGAAGTGTCGAGATGATTGGAATAGCTTTGGTGAGAACTTCTCACTCTTCAATTTCTTTTCTAGCTATATATATATATATACTAGGATGCAGACGGTGCTTAGCAGCACCCGACACCCGTCATCCATAGACCATGGATGGCTTGTTTGTTTAATTGTTTGGTTGTGTAGTTGGTTATATTATTTGGTTTGAATTGAATTGTTTGGTGAAATGGAATGGATTTGATTGATGTGTGAATGGCGTGGGCCTTCACTAGACCAGGGATAAGGCTAGGCCTTGTCCCGTTTCTAGTATCGTGCCGTTATGCCGCTGAAATTTTCTAAAATAAGTTAGAAAAATAAAAATATCATTTTTATTTTGTAAATGAACTGAATAAAAATTCATGTGTTAAAATAAAATATTTTATCGTTAAAAATATAATTTTTAACGTGAATGTGAATAAATAAATATTTATAAACAAATCGACCGATTTGTTTATATACACTGATTTGACTGATATTGATTGGGTCGATAAATTTTACACATCGCCCAACTGCACAAATAAAATCTGTGTTTGATTGTTTGAAACCGCACATGGGTATTGGGATAATATATGACATACACTAATCCCAATAATTAATTGTATGTCGATCGATTGATTGACAGGTTGTTATAAGCATTAGATATCTATATTTGATGCTTATACAGTGTAGTGCACTTTGGATAATGGTTGATTGTTTATCGTTGCTATTATATACATGTGTTGTATGGAATCCATATAATTAACTTTATATGGTAATTGATTGGGCCTCATTCCAATTTAGAAAATAAAGAATATTATAAAATAAAGGTTCATGTGTTGACAGTACTCATCCGTTGAGATTAGTCATGTGTTGAATGAAATATTTTAATAATAAAATTTACATCTTTATCATTATAAAATAAAGGTTCATGTGTTGACAGTACTCATCCGTTGAGATTAGTCATGTGTTGAACGAAATATTTTAATAATAAAATTTACATCTTTATCATTATAAAATAAAGGTTCATGTGTTGACAGTACTCATCCGTTGAGATTAGTCATGTGTTGAACGAAGTATTTTAACAATAAAAACTACATCTTTATTAGATATAAAATTATAAACTAACTGGAAAGTAGATAAGATGAGTGGTCTCCTGGATATTAATCTGATGTTGGTTTCGGCCTTCGGGGTTAATATTCAGGGAATCGTTCTCTTACTAGTTTACGGTTGGAGTATGATTTGAAATCAAACGATAGATACCATAATTTTTATAAAATATATATTAAATAACAAAAATAGTCACACATGGACAGTACTCATTCGTTGAGATTATTCGTATGTTGACAAAGATATAGAGTCGTGTATTGAAAGAAATATAGATCCATTTGTTGAATATAAAGCCGTGTTAATTAGAGATGCGCTATTTTGACGCGAACGATATTTATATCGATTACATTCGAATCGAATTTGAATTGAATAGAAAACGAATTTGAATTGAATAGAAAATGAATTTGATTTAATTAGAAAACGAATCGAATTTGAATTGAATAGAAAACGAATTTAATTTGATTTGAATAGAAAACAAATTTAATTTGAATTGAATAGAAAATGAATTTGATTTAATTAGGAAACGAATTTGATTTGAATTGAATAGAAAACCAATTTGAATTGAATCGAATAGAAAACGAATTTGAATTGAACTGAATAGAAAACCAATTCGAATTGAATTGAAAACCAATTCGAATTGAATTGAAAATGAATTCAAATTCAATTGAAATTTGAATTGAATATAAAACCAATTCGAATTGAATTGAAAACCAATTCGAATTGAAAACGAATTCGAATTGAATTGAAAACGAATTGAAATGAATTCAAATTGAATTGAAATTTGAATTGAATAGAAATGAATTTTAAAACGAATTTATAAGGAAAAATTCAATTTTGATTTGAATTGAAATGGAAGTTGAAAATGTTTTTGAAACGAATTCAAAACTATTTATATAATTCGATTTAAATAGAAATCGACGAAATATATTATATATATATTATATATATAATATAATGGCCTGAATAGAATGCGCCGCGCCACGGCAGTTCGTAAATTTCGACCATTGACTTCGAACGGACATTACGGGAGATCCGACCGTCGGATTCTCCTAAAACCGGAACAGTTGGGTTCGTATCGAAAAGGGCTTTCTAACGAATATTAGAAATTTGAAATCTAACGGTTGGATTTGGAGATACGTCCAAATCAAAATTGGAAAAGGTCGCTGTAAGTGCAGTTCGATGGCCGTTGATGGAAATCGACTGTACGGGCCTTAATAAAATTATTAAAAATAGTAATAATTAGTGTAAAATCATAAGAAATGATTTGGGAAAAATTGGGATGAAAAACTCCATATTTGAAAAGATAAAAATAGATTTTTATCGAAATGAACTAGTTTTGAACTGAAATTAAAACCCATTTATTTTTAAATAAATAAACTGGATTTGAAATGGGTTTAAATAGAATTGATTCATGGGTTTATCGTGAACTGTGTTTTAAATAACACTAATTCTTTAACCCGATAATAAATAGAATGTGATTTGGGTTTATCGTGAATTGTGTTTTAAATGACACTAGTTCTTTAACCCAGTAAAAGGAGTTTTAATGAATTTGCAATTAGATTGAAATGTGAATTGATAATTTAAATTATCAAATTTGGCAAATGAGCGAGAATGGAGTATCACCAGTTTTGCTCCAAAGCGATAGTTAAATCTTTAATTAGATTTGAACGTGAAATGGTAATTAATTTTACCGATAACACCGTGGTGTTAAATATGGAGTATTACCAGTTTTGCTTTATGGGATGAATAGGTTGGGATTGGGAAATAAAATAAATAATTACTTCGATGTGGTTCGCTAATCCCGACTAGTTTGGAAAACCATAATTTGGTTTGAAACGACATCCAAAGGAAGATTAAAGGATAAATTTTAAAGAATTTATCTTGGATAAAATTAATGGGAACCTCTCCCTAAGAATGTGGAATTGGAATGAGGTGTATGTTGTGTTTGTGTAACAATTGTTTTTAATATACGAGGGTTGTTCGGAAAGGCCGGGTTTATACCCATTCTAAATAACCGATTCGACGATAAGTCGAAGATGAAGACGGCGGTCGAAGACCGGAAGTCTTCACATCGTTTGGGTGATTACTGATGATCTTGATTGGGTTGTACACCCAAGATGAGGGAATCAGTTGGTGGTCGTCCAGGCGTACCTGGAGATCGATGGATATGCGAGGAAAGTGCCTCCGGTTTCGTTCAGACCCAGAACGAACTTGTAAATGGATTGTGTGTCTGACATTGGATTTTATTCTGTGTTGACTGATTTCTGTTAAATATATATCTGCTTGGCGGCGGAGAATTTATTCTCTTGCTTAACGCCCTTCTCTGAGACGTACGAGCTTAGAGGTTATATATCGATAGATATCAATCGCATGGCATGAATTGCCTGTGTGGCATGCTGAGTTGCATGGATCAAGGCTTCTGTTGAAAAGCAAAGTCTTGTGGTTGATGATCAAAGCACGACCTTTGTGGCGTATCTTTGTGTATAACGTGAATTCGCGAGCCTCACACCTCGGTATGAGTCAAAAACGGGATACGGACCGTTGGGAGAACACGACGTTTCTTTCTAGCTTTGGTGGTGTCAGTGACTTACCAGCCCTGACATTTATATACTTTTCACCTTTGTGGTTGTTGGAATGAGGCGCCTCGATTATAGGTCTGTAAGGACCGGGAAACGTGTGTTCAGGAATTGCCAATCCTCAAACGTAAGAGAGGACCGGCCCAACCGAATCAGGGGTTGCCCAGAGTGTGTAGTCCCGAGGCATTTGCTAGAGTGTCTCGAACGCGGAGAGGAGCTAGCCCCTTGCCTCGACTCATGACGGAAATCCAATTTCCAATACGTGTATTGCGGTTTTAATTGTAGAACTAGTATGGCGACATGATATATGGTACCCATGCCGTCTATGATTTATATTTATGATTGAAATTGTTTTGACACTATACACTTATTATAGTATCAAATGATTTGTTTTTAAACATACCAAGCATGTTTGGCTATTATAAGGGAAAACCCTATCCTCCGGCTTGCGTTGCATTGTGTGATGGGACCTGGGTCTTATAATAGCTTCATTTTTTGAAAAAGCATGGCGCTGTTTATTCTATGCACTAGTATTCTTGGGAGGAAACCCGTTCCGTGTTATACGGCGTGGTCCCTTGAATTACTCTCTTTTAAAGTAAAGCTTTAAATAACTGTTTTAGTTCTCACACCAGTCACATGACTGACCTGGAGTTTATTGTTTTAACCTAAACTCTGGGTGCCCCTATTTTCCGCACGGGCAGCTAGTAGTTTTGGTTTTGCAGATTTATATTCACAGGATCCTGGTTTACAGCTGGAATGATATCCGGAAAGCTCTGTATCCGTATATCACCTTCAGTTGTGCTTTGTATTATTTCCTGCTGCTATGTAATTTATTGTAATCTCTGATATTTATCGAATGTAATTTATTCATTTATACTCTGTATATTCTTGTATCTGATGGAATTGTTGTAATAACAATGAAATGTTCTTCCGTCTGCGTTCTATTTTGTCCTGTTCTCAAACGATCAGGGGTTTCGAGCGGTCTAGATCAGTTTAACGATTGATTCGGATCGAGCGAAATTCCCGGCCGTCACAACAGACCTATTTACAGATGTCACAGTGTCTTACATCCTCATAGCAGACCGGATCCATGCACACACATAACCCGGTTGGAACGCACCATCAACACCCCTCGCTATTATCAGAATGAACCGCTTATAATTAGTTCAGTAAGCGTGCCTGAACCCCTACATAGCGTGGGGTCAAAGTTTTTGATACCAGAAAGGGTTACTGACTAATATGGGTCCCAAACAATAGATGACACAAGTATTTCCCCTCCTAACCTTGTGTTCCCAGACTAACAGATTTCATATTAACTTGTTTACAAGTTTATACATACAGAGTTCAGATTTACTAGTTCACAGATCAGACAATCAAGTTAACAAGTTTTCAGACTAACGGATAAGATGTACAGTTTTAACAGACTTACAGATTGTTTAACTTTGTATTGGGCCTACAGATTCACGAAACGGGTTTGTTAAATTCATCAGTCCAGTTGGTTTAACCCTATCCACCCAACACGTTTTATACATCATATTTGTCTCAGATTTGCATTAATTAAATATTAATGCACAGACCTCTCACATTAGGTCGGTAGCTTGTGGCCGTTGGATATGCCGGGCGGTTCGGGCAGACTTCGGCCACAAGCCAGACCTAACCTCGTGTCTAAACATATTTTAGTTATGCCTACGACCTCTCACATTAGACTGACAGTTTGCAGTCGCTGGTTAAGCCAGTTGGTTCCGGGCAGGCTTCTACCGTAAACGGAGTCTAACCTCGTGTCATAGCCACTTTATTCCATTACAGAAAATATCAGACTAATTATGTCCATTTAGCGGATTTAACTTCTTTACAAGTTACAGCAGATTATCCCAAGTTCTATTAACATGTTTTGCTCAATTTTAGATCTAGCCACCAAATTACAATTATTCAGCTTTCAATAGATTAAGCAATTCAACAGATTTAACAGATCTATCAGATTAGGAAATTTAGCAGATTAGAAGAATAGGCAATTCAACAGATTTAGCAGATTACGCAATTCAGCAGATTAGCAGATTTAACATTTCTTAAAAATTCTATTTACATATCTTGCCTAATCATAAATTAAGCCTAAATTTACATGCTCAAATCATGGTCATAATTCATAATACAATATATGCCCCCAAATTTTCGTTAAACTTTGCACAGTACAGGACACTCTCTAAAAGCCCCAAATCATGATATGAATTATGCCAAATTATAGCCGTTAATGCCAATATCCAAAAATCCATATTTAGGCGCATTCACATTAATAGTTATCCCATTTTAATATAGGTCCTTACGCCTAAGTTTCATATTCCTTTTTCAAGTCATGAATCGTTATATAAAATATACCCAAAAATCTAGATCTTTAAATTATATCCTCTCAAAATCAGATCTTAATTTTTATATGCATTATGTCCCCAAGTTTCAAGTCATATATTATCATGCAATGATTCCTCTTCTTCTAAATCACAGAGTATGCACAGATCTAGATCTAATTTACAACATATGTCCTTTTCTCAAATCAGTCACAGATCAGTTATGTCCAATTATGCATTATTCATAATTTACTCCAAAATTTAGCATTCGTGCGTTAATCTCTTATGAGATTTGGCGCAGGCTCGTAGTAGCCTGGCTATAGAACAGAAAAAAAAGAAAGAGAATAGTCACAGAAAAACAGATCTGACAGATAAGAATATGCATAACCTCATATTCAGATTACTAGCCATGTCAAGATCATAATTAAAGTTCATATCTGAAAATAACTGTACTCACAAAAAGGGAATGATTCTTGTATTCTGGAATCTGTATTCTGACACTGAATAGCTCTCCTTTGGTGTAGACTATCGATTAGATTAGAAAATAGTTGTTCTTTTTTAATTCTATTCAGATTGGAAGAAGATGCACTAGTTCTACCTTAGATTTCAGCAGAGTAGCGATGCCATTATTTTATTTTAATTAGAATAGAGGCAGAGTATAGGCAGAATGAAATTGTGTGGAGAGAAAGTGAGGTTTGGGGGTGTTTTTATAGGACAATAGGGTGATTTAGAGCCTTGAGATCAGTCCAGAAGTCATCAAAACCACCCAGCTCGAAGACAGGTGATCCAGCCACTCAGAAGAAGACATGTCATCACAGAACACTCCAGAATTCTGTGCTGGATCGGTATGGGCGCACTTGGCAGGTGCGCCAATGTATTTTTGTACTGGCGCACTTCATAAGCGCGCCAGTCTATTCTGGCTTGTTTCCGGTTTTTCTGCCTAACTTCGTTCGTCCGTATCTACTTCATACGTTATCCGATTTACGCAAACTCGGACTCTATCCCAAGCAGAATTTCGAGACGAACGCAATGGCACAACCCGTTTCCCTTAATTCTTCTCCTAAATTTAAGTATACTTTAATTTGTTACTTATACGTTCACAGAAAATACGGGGTGTTACAATAGCTAGAAAACACATTAGATGTATTTCAATTGTAGGAGGATAATGCTCTTATTAGTTGATAAGATGCATTCATATTGAATTGCTTATTCCCTTTCATTGATCTGATGACTTGGAGGAATTTTCTATCATTTGAATATGCACATTACTTCAGGTCAATCAATATTGATGTCAATCGACTTCCTGAAATATTAAATAGTATATGCATAATTTATAATATGAGCTCATGACAACTTTAGGTTGTTAATTAAATATTCTCATATACGTGTATATACGTGCGTCCACGTATTCCATATGTAATTGATTTGCATATTCTTTCTTATTCGAGTTACCTATTTTAGAACAAATTGTTCATAAGGTTCCAATCATTAATTTTTGCTTATCAAGCAATGTCAATGCGAATCTTAAAGATTGCATCATAATATCCAAAATACCTGATTTGGAACTGTATTGAACTTCTGGTTCAAATGAAATATATGAACAACTTCAAGTTGTTAATCTATATTGAACTTCTGGCTCAAATAATATATAAACAATTTCAAGTTTGTTAAACTGTATTAAACATCTGGTTCAACTGTATTGAACTTCTGGTTCCACCGTGTTGAACTTCTGGTTCAAATAAAATATATAACAACTTTAAGTTGTTAAAATTTATTCTTTAATACAATATGTAAATATAAATATATAAGCAAGATACAACTCATTTTGAAAATTGTGCAATCTTTGGATGCGTTATCATTGTCGCATATGATTTAACTTCTTTAAGAAGTGTAATGTTATTATTTCATACGGTTTGAATAAAGCTTTAGACTTTTAAATTATGAAGTGTTTCAAATTCAAACAACTGTAAAATTCGTTTGGCTTTCCTAAACAACAAGGATTGTTGTAGAGTGTGTAGAACTCTGGGACCAAAAATATTTTAATTAATAAATCGAATCAAGTTATTCCAGGATTTTGATTGTTTGAAAACACAGAAAATAACAGCAATTAAATAAAAAGAGAGATTTATATAATAAGAGAAAGCAATTAGGGGATAATGACATAGATTGGATTCATACTCATCACTAGCCAACAAATAAATATAGATATAATTCGTGTTTCTGTCACAAACATGAATCAACGATAATTAGGTTCTTAGAAACAAATAAGTAAATAACAACAAGCATAGCCTATGCAGGAGCTGAGCTCTTAAACAACCATAGGCTATCAGGACAGATTCACTAATTAATTTCTAAAACCCTAAAATTAGATCTAAATCTGATAATTGTTAGATCGAACACGAATATACCCTGTGAAGGAGCATAGCTCTTAAACGACACAGAATATGAAGGTTCAGATCTAACCCTTGATTCAGATCCAGATCTACATGTATAAAGTACCCATCTATTGGTTATGTGATTCATGTTGAATCATATCTATTAGCTTCATCACCCACTAATCAAAGGGGATTAGCTAGACATAGCTAAAGAAGAAGAGAAAAAGAATATAAATAACATGAACATAAATAAAATAAAATAACAACTGAGAGAAACGGAGAAGAAGAGTTTTATTCCAAGAAGAGAATTACAGAATAAAACTAAGTGTGTTTTTACATGAATAAGATACAAGGTATTTATAGTTGTATTGGCCAAGGCTAAGAGGCTTATTACACAATGTGGGACAAAATCCTTTTTCCAAAATAACATATAAACCAAATAGCTAAGTGTGAACGCATGTGAATGGAAGGCCTTTCAAATGAGCTAATGTGAACACGTATGAATGAGAGGCCTTGCAAATGAGCTAATGTGAACACGTATGAATGGATTTGCAAATGTCATAGCTTGCGGGCATTAAATGGCATCAATTCCAACTGTTTTGAGCATGAATAGGAACTCCATAATTCTCTATGACCAGCTATCATTATGAAAAGGCATTGAATCTTTAAAATATGCTGAAGAAGGTGGTTGAACTGCAACATTTCTTCAAGCTTTAATCAAGCTCTCAAAATCAACACTCTTCTTACACTAATTCTTCAAGCTTTTCAATAATTAAGTGCATTAATCCATTCATCATAAATAATCTGGAAACACAACTATAAATACACAATATCAATTATTTAAAAGATAAAACAAGATAAATAAGCGGATAAAATATACACATTTACGTGTATATCATATATACACATGTATATCAATTTTATAAGTTTATGATGAACTTCTGGTTCTCAATCTTTTAACATACTTTTAATTTAGAAGCTTTTACATTTTTGCTAATTGAAAAGATTCCAAACTTGTATACTTTATCAAAAATGTTTATATATATACATATACACGTATATATATAAATATATAATTCAAGACTTCAGGTCCAAGACTTTGATTTATACAACTTCCAGTATAAATATTTTTTTTGCACAACATCATGTTGTGGTTCTATACTTTCTTCCATAACATTAGTTATTACTAGCTAAATACATCAAATAATAATACATATGTTTATTCTTATTCCAAATACAAACATACATCAATTAACTAACAATAACTAATGCATTCAATGAATTTATGACAATAAGATAATATAATATATTATCATAACAATGAATTCTCTAACATTCAATGCATTTATGACAATAAGGTAATATAATATATTTATCAATCACATAATCAACATTTTACATTCTTTAACTTGAATGGCTCAAAAAATTTACAGATCTGTACATAAAATTCACAACTATGAACAAAATAAACAACATGTCTCATATTCAATTTTTTTTCTCATTCTTCAACATGAATGATTTGAAAAACTTGTAAATTTATACATAAAATTCACAAACATAAAAATTACATTTTTTTTGATCCAAAATATACAACCCATATAAAGATCTTTTAGATCTTTCTTTTTATATCAAAATTGCTTCTTGCCTTTTTAGAAATTGCAGGCTCTAAATTTCATGTAATGACAAAAATTGGTTTTTGCATTCACTTCTGGTGTGTAGAATTAAGATCAATATTTAGATCTTAACATAATATGATCTTCAGGATGCATATTTTCTTTATAAAAGTTTTTCCTAAGAAACAATAAAAACATTTCTTCTGGAAATATGATATGTTCTAAAATTACTGTAATCAAACTTCAGGTTTTATTATTATTCACATATTATTATTGTATATTTTAAACGGAAGCAAATCCTCTAAAAAAATTTTTATTCACATATGATAGCCATTTCCTTAATAAATATGATACAATGCATCATAAATAAATTACATAAAAAATGTCGTAAATTAATGCCAGAATTAATGCCACATAAAAATTACATATAAATGACATAGTAAATGTGTTAAATAACATTAATGAATATAATAATAGCTATGATGTATATATAACCATAGTATAGCTACATAAAATGCTACTATGCCATTTTTCCTTTGGCATATTATTGGAATATTTAACTAAGCCATAAATGATGCAGTTTAGATAAACATGCAAACTATTGCTGCTTTAATTTTATGCTGACTGAAACATGAAAGTGCAGCATATCTTTCACATGCGCCATACATATAAAATATATGTATCTATTAAACATAAGTGCATTAAATAAATAAATAAAATCTTTTCTTATTCCTAATAGAAACAAGCTGAATTAATTAATTTCCATCACCAAAGCATTTAATGCATTTATGATATTACCATAACTACCACGATTAATGCATTTATAAAAAAAATGCAATGGACCATTATGTGGCCAAAAAAATGTAAATCAATATTACAACGATTGGTTTAATTGCAAATATATATAAAACAATGAAACAAAAAACATTTCATCTCAGATCTAGGCATGCATACTTGATTCAAAATTTCTAAAATATCCCAAATACCATATATATAACTGTATGTCCAAATTAATTAAATCAAGGAGTTGATTTCCTTGCATAAATGGTTCTAGATTATTCAAACCACTATATTCAATCAATAAACAGTAGAGGAAAACAATCATTCATAACATATTCAAAATGTTCTTTCTAAGTGATTCAGAATAATATGTAATAACTTATGTTATGACTGACAAAATTTGTTTTCCAATTTTTAGAGTGATTCAGATTATTTCCAAAAAAAAGACTAAAAAATTTTAATCTTCTAGATCTATCTTTTGAAACCAAAAGAGTTTCATAAGTCAACCTTTAATTTTCAATGCAAAAGCAAACCAAAGATTGCAAGTGGAAACATAAGTTATATGTTCAGATCTGAATCCAAAAAAAATATCAGATGAAACCACAAGCTGTAAACATCAAAACCTTAATTTCATATATTCTTCAAACTAGAAAATTTCTCAGTAAAATCAATTATGGGCGGCTCTGATACCACTTTGTGACGATCTCAAACCCCTGTGTAGACGGTGGCGAGGATAATCATTGGAATATAACACATTAATCATCATTAGCAGAGTACATATAATAGCATAAACATGAAATAGAATAATTTTACATCAATATGACAGCGGAGTCATAAAATGTAATAACATCAGAGTAGCATAGTGCAGGATACAACTTAGTGCATAAAGGAAATGATCAGTCTACATCAAGATCACTGGGACATATACATCAGAGAGTACATAATAGAAGTGAATCAGTCAACATCGCGATAAGCGGAATCATATACATAGATAATACTGGCGGAAATGTCAAATAGCCAAAATAAAAGAAAATCTAGTCTTCGCCATACAAGCCAAAAGTGCACTCCATGCTGCAGTGCAAAGCCAAAATACAACCTGTCACCTGTCACTAGGCTGCCCATGTGAAAATAAGGGCACCCGAGTTTGAAAGTGAAACAAACTACGAGTCAGTCATGGGACTGGTATGAGAAATCTACTTAACTGGTTAAACAACAACAATAAGGCAAATCATAGGACCACGCCACTTTTGTGGAACGGGTTCACTCCAGTGATTGCAAGTGCATGAAGTAAAGTAAATTATTTAAATAATGCAATGCTTAGAAAGAATGAAGCCGTTATAAGACTCAAGTCCCATCACACAATGCAACGCACGCCGGAGGATAGAGTTTTACCTTATAATGGCCAAATATGCTTAATACGTGTAAAGCAAAATCATTTAATATTATTACTAGTGCATATATGTTTCAAAAGCAAATTCAATCATAAATATCAATCCTAGACGGCATAAGTGCCCCATACCACTATGTCGCCATATATAAGTTACAATCAAATTCGTAATTTCGTATTGGAAATTTGGATTCCACCATGAGTCTAGGCAAGGGATATACTCCTTTCCGCTTCGAGACACTCTAGCAAATGTCTTAGGACTACACACTCTGGGTAACCCTGGATCGGTTGGGCCAGTCCACACTTACGTTAGTGGATTGGCAATTCATGAACACATGTTTTTCGGTCCTATCAGACCTATCCATCGGCTCCATAGAGACCGATATATCTGAGGCGCCCCACATTCCAACATCCACAAAGGTAAAAATATAAAATATCAGGGCTTGATAACGCTGACACCACCCATAGCTAGAAAGAAACACCATGTTCTCCCAATGGTCCTTATCCTGTTTTTAACTCATACCAAGGAGTGAGGCTCGCGAATTAACACCATACACAAAGCTATGCCCTTTAAGGCTGTGCTTTGATCATCAACCACAAGACTCTGCTTTTCAACAAAAGCTTTGATCACTGCATCTCCGAATGCCACACAGGAAATTCACGCCATGCAACAGATTGCTATCGATATATAACCTCTAAGCTCGTACGTCTAAGAGAAGGGCGTTAAGTAAGAGAATAAATTCACCCCCACCAAACAGATATATATTTAATAGAGATCAATCAACACAGAATATGATCCAATGTCAGACACACATCCATTTACAAGTTCGTTCTGGGTCTGAACGAAACCGGAGGCACCTAATTCCTTGTTCCATATGTCCAATACGGAAGAGAGGCCCTCGCACATCCGGACGATCAATAAGTACATCCAGACCACTACCACTGTAACCTCGTCAAGGGAGCTACCCATCTCAAAGGCATCGGTAGCAATCTACACGATGTGAAGATCACCGGTCTTGCACCGTCTTCGTATCTTCGACTTTTATTCGTCGATCAATTATTTTAAATGAGAATTAACTCGGCCTTTTCAAATAATTCACGTATACTAGAATTCAAATCAATTCTATCCATGGTTAAATTATTCGACATTCACATTTCAGTTCTTTATATAATTTTCATGTCAAACACATTCATCCATCAAATGTCAAGCGAACCAAGTAAAATCAGTTTATTTCCATTCCAAATCGCCTATAATATTTTATAACGATATATCGCTATTTTTATTTATTTAAAAATAGCTCTATTTAATTAAACGATGTTTCACGTCGTATCATGGCACTGGAGCTGTTTTCCTTCAGATTTGATTTACACATATCTGAAAATCTAACTGTTGGATCTTAAAAAAAAAATTACATCGTTGGAAAGATTTTTCCAAACTGAACCCAACGATTCCGGTTTTGGGAAAATCCGATGGTCGGATCTCACGGTATAATCGTTTAAAATTACGATTTCAAAACGCGAACTGCCACGTGCGATTCGTTTAATTTTAATTTATATATATATATATATATATATATATATATATAATTCATTCAGTCGTTGTTTTTATTCAGATTTGAATTGAACATTTCACACAATCCAACCGTTGGTTCCTAACAAATTTTATATCATTGGAAAGATTTTTCCAAAGCGAACCCAACGGTTCCAGTTCTGGGAAAATCCGATGGTCGGATTTCTCAGTATAATCGTTTAAAATTACGATTTTAAAACGCGAACTCCCGAGCGCGATTCGTTTAATTTTAATATATATATATATATAATTCATTTGGCGATTTCTATATCGTTTTTCACTTCAAATATTTCACTAACGCCTTTACATTTCAGAAAATTTCACCATAACCTCCTTTGTACGGGAAGGGATTTGGAAATTTATTGGACTGTATTAGGCACCCGATAAATCCTAAAAGCATACACATATTTATAGTGATATATTTTGGTGCCCACAAGGGAGTGTGTATAGATCATAACTCCAGAGAATAAATTCTCGTCACCCTATAAATAGTTTTTGTTCCTTAATGACTAGAGATGTGATTATTGTCATCTCCATACCCATGTGGGGTTTTTATTAATCTGGCAGTTTGCCGTTACATTTTATATAGTCCATATCAGTCTTCGGTTCAACCTGAAATATAGTCATCGCCATACAAGCCTCTCGTTTATAAGGTAAATCTTCAACCTCGTCACATAAGCTCCAAATACTTATGTGGTATATGATAGGGTATGCTATCTTCAAGAAGTATGCCATGTAGTCTAGTTCAAAATTAGTTGTTACTATCTTATGGCGATGTTTATGATTTCACACAGAACAACCAGCACTTCGCATCCAATGGCATTCACAGGAGTTTATATAATAATAAAATCGCGCAGCCAACTCATTAAGGCTTACCTATTTGTCGGGCACGCAAATAAATTCTTTACTCAACAGCTAATGCATTTTCCTGTTCAACATATATATATATATATATATATATATATATATATACGTATATATATATATATATATATATGTAGAACTAAGCTAAAAGTAATATTTTTAGCGAACAAATGTTTATTTCAACACACGGTTATTTTTAACACTTCATACATAGAATAAAAATGATATTTTTGCGAATAAAAATATGTTTCAATACATGTGTATTTTTAGTGAGTCGTATACATGATAAAAATGATATTTTTATCGTTCAAAATATTTATTCAACACATGAATGTTTTTGGCACTTCATATTCACAATAAAAATGTTAATTTTATCGCTCAATCCTTTTATTCAACTCATGAATACTTCAACACATGGATATTTCATATAGTTCCTACATAAAATAAAAATATGATTTTTATTGTTAAAACAATTTATTTTAAACACGAATATTTTATATACTCCATATATATGATAAAAATGTGATTTTTGTTGTTCAAAGTATTTATTCAACACATGAATTTCTCAACATATGAATATCTCAACACATGAATATTTCATATACTTCATACGCATAATAAAAATGTGATTTTTATTATCCAAACAATTTACTCATCACATTCAACACATGAAAATAATTCAAACACATGGATATTTCTGAAAATTTCGGCAGCATAACGGGAGGGGGTTTAAAACCGGCAACGTCCCGAGTACGGCTCCTCGCACTACCTTAGGCCTCGTGACGTTCCATAAGGGGCTTATCTAAATGACCTAAGATCAATTTCATATCATATGAATTTCCCACAAACAATTCCAATTCGTTTCAACCACAAACAATTATTTTCAACCATAATCCATCATTCTCAACCATTCGCCATATCAACTAATTTTCACGTCAATCACAATCAATTCATATCGTCCATGGTTTGTGGACGAGAGGAGTGTGTATATATATACATATATAAATATATTTCATTTCCATTTCTACTCCTTTTCAACACATATATGATTTATACAACGCATGTATAATTTAAACATCGTTCATATAACTTATACAACGCCCATACATGAGGTATACAACACATATGTAATTTATACTTCGCTTATATAATTTATACAACGCATTTCCATTCCATATTTGAATTTAGAAGTCTCACATCGCTTTTTAATCCTTCTGAAATTATAACAAGCTTGGAATGTGTTCTAGCTTCTTCTAGAATGTAGATGACGTCGTTACGAGTCCAATGTCTCCGGTTTCACTGGATTCCAACAAAATAGCAAAAAGATATGATTTTTATTTGAAAATCATGGTTTTGGAACACTTAAAAGTGTTATATTCTATTTTAAAAACCAAGCCCATATACCTCAGCCACTCCTTCAAAACTAGGTTTTGATTTTTCATGAGGATCGTTGCACGATGTTGAAATCAGTGGTGCCATGCCCTAGAGCTCAGAGAGGCGTGCAGTTCGACGGTAGGAGGCTCCCACTCGGTGGCCGGAATCAGTGGCGGCGGCGTGATGAAGATCGGGGCTTTCTAGAGGTAGAACTCGACGATCACAAAGCGAGAGGGTTTGCTCCTTATATAGATTTGAAGAGGAGAGGGAGTACTTCAAAAATTGAATTGAAGCAGGGGCTAATAATGCGTGGATTCGCCGAAAACTGGCCGGGAAGGATGGAAGACCTTCCGCCGCACGATACAGGGAGTTACGAGTTTTTCTATATTTTTTTAGAAAACTAAATAATGAGAGAATTAATTTGATTGGCCCGTATTTATATTATTCTGAAAATTAGGGTTTCTCCATACCAACTCCAATCCAAACCCAATGACTGCCGCCTCTAGCAAAATAACCCATTCCGGACATAATGGAATATGTTTCGTAAGCCCATTCGACTGTTACATCTAGTTATTCTTCAATTTAAAATATAAAACATTCAAATTTGGATTTGAACGTACATTTTAATTTGTCGGGGCCATACTGATTTCAAAAATTACAGAAAAATAAATCTAACTATGTTGGGACGATGCGGTCCCAACAAAATTAATTTCGTCCAATTTGGAGACCGTTTGAAAAATGGCCATTTTCTGGTCGATCCAATTTGACTGAAATTAACCAAACACATTTTCCTTTGCCACGCTCACATATTAATTCCAAAAATTATGGAATTTGAAATCTTGCAATAATTTGACATTCCGAATCCAACCAAAGTGGTTTTGTCGAAAAACGGAGGTCATTTGCAAAATGTGTACTTTTACGAGCTATATTTAAATTAAGTGTCATAGCGAATACTCTGAATATTCAACTGGCCATAACTTTTGATTCCCGCTATGAAATTTCGATTTTTTGGATTCGTTAGAAAGTTAATTTCAAACAGATTTATATATTTTTGGTTTCATTAAAATCTGGTTTACTTTGAATCCTGTACATTCAGTAAAACTTCAAAGTCAATTTTCAAACTATCGCGCCATTTCAGGCATGTTATATAATTAAAATAAATTTATTCGTTCCAACTTCGATTTAATTAAATTTTTATTCATTATTATTTAAAATAAATCCATTTAAATATTCCAAATTCATTTAAAATAGCCAAATTAAAATTTTTAAATTGGTTCTGATTTTCCGGGTTAATGCATACTTGTTGGAATTTCTATATACTTGATGATTGACAAATCATGAAATTCCATATTTGAATAGATGACCCCATATTGATTTAATTGAGAATAAATCAGAGAGAAAACAAAATGAATTAGCAGAAGCCATACCTGAGTCCAGATGTTTACAGAGAGAAGATTAACCAAATTAAGTCATGGATATGATTATCAAACCTGACATAAGCATTAGATCTGAATCCATAGTTGTTGCTTTCATCAACTTAGATTTGATCTGTATCTAGAGTTTCGTGTTGATAACGTGTTATAAAACGAACACAGAACAGAGGAAACAAGGGGGAGAGGACATTTCTATTCATTTAGATATGTCATTATTTCTATTACATTGGCTCCTTTATATATAGGCTTTGGAGCTGATGTTTAACATATTCCCATGATGTGGGACTAAACAGAGAACTAATAAAAGCATATTCACAACATTTATATATTTTACAACACCATCCACTTTTACGCACCTTTTTCCTATACTTGGAAACCTTAATTGCAAATCTTACAAAAATTCCTGTTTTCTATTCTAAGCACATTTTACATAAGAAAATTTTCTTTATAATTTTCCATACTCACTTAGAAGAATTCATATTCTTTAATTATTATAAATTTTTTCAGTTGTCGTCTTTGTTTTTTTTCTTAATTGTTTATCTTCTACCTTAATTTTCATTTTATTCACAGTATCTTATGTTTTGTTCTTACCTAGCGATCATTACAAACGCCTAGGAAGAAAATATCCTATTGAACTATTATATTTTTTCCTAGAATAGAACAGTACATAGGAATGAAAATTTATACTAAAAACTTCCATATTTCCTCAAGAGGTGCTAAAAAGGATTTCTATTAATTACTAACCATGCCATAGATTTATTTATAAAAAAATTAACTTGTTTTTTCCTATTTTTGTTCTCTTTATCATTTTCCCTTAAATCATGTAAGTTTTTAAATTTACTTTTTACTTCTTTATATAAAATAGTAATCACTTGAAAAATCTTTTCAAAATTAGCTCAAACTTTTACTAACTGTCTATGCATACAAATGAGACCCTTCTCACTAAATTATTTTTAATTAAATAGGATTGAGTTTCTATGATTCTTTTCTAGAGCGTACTTTTGTGTTCTATGTAAAGTAACAAGGAAGCTTCAATTTTATTTTATTTTGAAATATGTGGCACAAAATATGGGGATCCACCTATAATTTATACACCGCTTTCACTGCACATTTCCTGGCCCTTTTGACAAAACATGTTTGCTTACAAGTTCATTGATTCATAAAAACTTATCTTGTAATTCATCTTATTCCAACAAAATTAAATGTGTCACAATCCTTTCTTTATGAAAACTTTTATATTTTATTTTACTTAAGGTCATCTATGCACCCCATATGGCCAATTCATTTATTCGTGCTTTCTCTTAACCACTTATATCGCTTAACCCCATAACTTGCTTATGCATTCAATACTTGTTGGTAACAAGTTTGCGCATTTTCTCAAAAATCATTTTAACGCAACTCTTAATATCACAAGCCAGTAAATTTCTAAAATTGTAAACTTTTTAATTTTTGAAACTTGCTAGCTTTTCCAAGAAATCTTTTTTTACACTTACATTTTTTTTCAAGCTCTTTTTTTCTTAAGTTCTAACTGTGGAGGTAAGTGCAAAGTGGCTTCTAACTTCTGCAATTTTCAGTTTTTTTGTGCAAATTTACATTTCTTTGTCCTAAATATCTTGTTCACGAATTCCTCCAAAATTATGTCTAAACTGGAAAATGAGACTAGTGCCACTTTTGCGCCAAATGCATATATATAAATTCATAATCCAATTTTCTCTTTCTTAATCTTTCACATTATACAAGGTCCTACTGCCCAATCTACTAATCTGAAACACCAAAATTTCGGATATTAACGTATGGAATCTTCTCTTTTTCTTCAAACATATTATACACTTTTCTCTTTAAACTCACATGGACCTACTATTATCAAATTTCCGCAACCATTTCCTAAGTGTACAAAATTGACATTCCAACTTACTCCATGTGTTGTTCACTTAATTAGTGACAAATACCCTCACTCACTATCTCTGTAGGAATCTGAAACATAAGCTCTAATACAAATATATGCTAGACTTCCAATACTATACCGCGAAAGCGTACTTGGCTACGCTGCAAAAGCGAATAAGCCTCTACCGATGCGCCATAAAGGCGACCCAATCCCTGAGTTCCGCTATGGCGCTCAATTAGTGGTTGTCTACATATCTGTAAGGGAAAACCTTGTTAGGCATATAATGCATATATCCAAAAATAGGTTTGTCTCTTTCGGTGGCTCTCCACGGCCCCACCCAGCCAACCTTCTACTAATAAAAGACTATTCAAAGAGATAAATGACCGCCCTACCATCCAATCTAAACAAACAAGTGGTTCCTTATCCAGTGACCCGAGAGTAAAAGGTCATTGACCTCTTGGCTTAGCTCCAGTCTTTCCTGCACACACTTCGACTGACGATGATGGGTATTCGATAACCTACTATACTGTGTTGGGTCCCGATCACGAAGTCTCCCCCCTTGAGGCAGTCGTTGAATCATCCTAAGATCATCCCAGTTAGTATTTAAGTTGCCCAGCATCAAAGATGCAGCCAAGGTATACTCACTTGATGGAACAGTATAGAGCATGCCCCTGTAGGTACAGCTTTATTAGACCACTGAGGGCCTCTCAGGGTATGCTCACGTCCTGTAGAAGTCCCACACTTCCTTCTAGTCCTATCGAATAAATAGATAAATGTGCTTCACTCGTGTCCCCAGACACCCGCGATGATATTCCCAGTTGAGCCCTCCATCCCAAATATGTACGAACTGGTCCAAGCGCATATCATCATTACATTATTAGACCCTATGTCTAATCTTCAACTATGCACTTGATGTATTTACAACATTGCTAGTTAATTTAAACATTCACTTGTTTATTCTATATTCAAATTATTTGTTTATAGCTTTAGTTGGTCACTTATTTTCCCTAATTAGCTCTCACTGCCGGAACGGACGACTACTTATTATTATATTCATTAAACTTAATTCCTCAATTATAAGTTTATTAATAAAAAAACTTACTCTACTCTTTTCCATTTAATTATAACCTCGTGTGATAATATTACCACAACTGTAATTGTGAGTTAGCATGTTAAACTTATTTCCGGCAATTTTTGTTCATTTATAATAAGCCTCTTACTTTCCATTTCATCTTTTAATTATAACATGTACGTTATAATTCTACTTGTCCCTAAGACAAGCCTGCCTATTATATGATTTATTGTAATAGGTTACATTCCACATTCATTACATACTTCACATGTTTCTTATTCCTTTTTCTCTATATAATACCTTTCGCTAACGTTACCCTTTTTATTTCCGCCTTTACAATTTATTCTTTAGGAAATTAGAATTATTCCTAATTGATTGATTATTAAAACTGTATAAAATCTATTTTTATAGCTTAAGGTAATTACTGCAATGAAAACCAATAATTGCAAGGCATTTCATTCAATTATTTTTAGGCTATTGAATAGTGCACAATACGGCAAAATCCTTGTTTCGCACAAATACACATTTTTATTTATTTTTAAACTTACAATTATGTTTTCTGCTTCTTTAAAAACCAAACCATGGAAATATATCTTTTTTTCCTGATTAATCAATCTAAGTTACTACTAACTTCCTAATTTAAGTGATATACATTAATTTCTGTTTCTAACTTATTTTCCCTTTTTTGCATAATTACACTAAAATTGGAAACAATTAAATTTTTACCCCTTTTTCTTTCAGTCCCAACAATTTCTTCATTGCTTTCATTTTAATTTTGAAAAGTGATTTCATACAAATAATATGAAAATTCTCAAACCTATCCTTCTTGCTACAAAATTTATTGTACATAACTTTGTTTATGCCATATATATATATATATATATATATATATATATATATATATATATATAAGTAAGCCTTACATAGTTTTCCTACTTTCAAATTTCCCTTTTATTACAATTTCGGCATAATACATTCATTTAGCCCCAAATCATCAAATTTCCCCTTTTCATTACAATTCTCATTAATTTGCGCATAACCACAATTAAATTAAATTCTGTCTAACCACAATTCAATTATTTATTCGATTAATTACGCCTAACCAAAATTCAGCTACTTATTCAATTAATTTGTGTCTAGCCATAATTTAATTATTTAATGCATAATGTAACAACCCGAATTCTGACAGATCGATTTTTTTTTAATTCCAATCAATCGAAACACGGGTTGGTTTGCTCTGGTATCCTGCAGAAAAGATAGAGACATAAAATATGTCAGAGCTTAGAAAATATCTCACAGCGGAATGGATAAAATATAATATAATCAAGATATAGCCTTACCGTATTAATGATGTTGCCTAACTGGTATCCAAGGCTATCACGTCTTTGCCACAAATTTAACCTATGAGTATGTGATGAGGAGGGGGTCAGAACACAAGTTCTGGTGACTGGATTTAAATTATACACTTTGGATAATCCAACATATACTGTTCAATCACATTTTCTAATTTATTAGGTTACTTGGGTTAACAGCACTCAAGGCTTACACACATGTCATACTAATTTACTTCCCAGTGGATTAACATAATATAGTATATATGTAGCTACCCCTCAATACTGAGGTACACCCCACGGTACCCCACTCGCATGGTCTCCACTGTAATGCCACAGAAATGAACGCAGCCCCACATCCTATGTCGCAGTGACGTACGGATCTCTACATAACAATACTACGTTCCACATATATCTATCATTACTACGCTACGTAAGCGTATGGACTGCCATCGTCGATCGAATCAGGTTTCATACCCGAGTAATGCCCTCAAGTCTACGATACACCACCCAGAGCCGACACGCATGTATCTAAACTGTCCCACATACGTATCGTCAATTGTAGCTCGATGCCTTAATCGCACATCCTCTAATGTGCACTGAGTTCCGTAGCAGGGCTATACAAGAAACACGGAACTTGGTCGGGATCTTTTCCATATCTGTACAGGCCTGTCTTTAAGAGCCTCTATATACAAATATTCCTAGGGTTTGTTTTTCATGGTGGCTATGGCCCCACCTCGGCCCCTCCCTCAACTAGTAAAGACTACAAGAGCTAAACGACTGGCCCCTAACAAACAATCTAAATATCCAATTGGCGTCTTCCCTCAACCACCGTACCTCGATAGTGAAAGGTAAATGGTTTATTGGTTTTATCTCTAATCTTTCCGCATCCCACAGGCTACCGATGACGGGTATCCGACGATCTACTATCCTTGTTGGTCGTAACCCTACGCCTCCCTATTAAGGTGACTGCCGAATCACTCAGGTGTCACCACATCACAACATTATGACTGCAAAGCTACTTTCATAGTCAAGGCCCACCCACCTGGTAGTTACACGCAGACCCAACCTCTGCGAGGACAGCCTAAACATCTGCCATCGCACAAAGGACTACCAGGAGCACCTTACGTATCTCAGGAAGCCGCGTGCTTCCCCTTCACTACTATAAAACAGGTCTGTTGCTTCGTCTTATTTGCACTAGTTGTGTCAACAACCGGTGTAAATACAATTTTTTGCATTGGTTCTAGGATAACAACCAGTGCAACTGGTACAGAAAAAGCAATAGATTAGAGGAAAACAATAAGTTTCACTGGTTTTATTTAAAAACCAGTGCAAATAAGGGGAAGTAAATAAAATTATTTGCACTGGTTCCTTGTATAACCAGTGCAAATTTTATGTTTGCACCGGTTTCACTCTAGTTTTTCACCAACCAGTGCAAATGTGAAAGTATTTTACTTGCTTTTAAAGTTTGCACCGGTTAGCCTAGGCCTTTTAACCAACCAGTGACAATGTAAGTTAATTCGCACCAAAAATAATCACTCCCGCTTTCTCATCAATTATTAGCATGTTCCCCCAAAATTTTACAATGCAATCACTTAAAAAAAGGAAACCCAAAATTCGTTAACCACGTCTGATAGAGGAGACTTCGGCTGCCATCTCTATTCAACCCAGAATTCGTTAATCGCGTCTGATAGAAGAGACTTCGGCCGCCCCTCTCGATTCAACCCAGAATTGGTTATCTTCTCGTGTCTGATTTGGGAGATTTCGGCCGCCCATTTCAATTTAAAGTATAAAACCCTTGATTTTAAATCGATTTTGATTTGATTCCACTTTAGCATTGATAGCAGTGTTGTTCATAATCTCTGTCTCCTGCGCCATCGAATAGATTGTGTGTTATAGTGTTGATAATAATTCGACTTTAGCATATGATAGGGGAGATGTCGAGAGTGGTATAATTTGTCGATATAAGCCGCGGGTGCTATAATTTGTCAAGTAGAAAATTTTATACTCCACATACAATGGAGGATCAATATGTATAGCCATACACACACATGCCGGGCCTGAGGGGGGTGAGACTGAAAATAAAAATATGCAGACGTCAAGTAAAATAAACTGTTAATAGATAGTGGAAACGAATGGTAGACACTGCTGAATGCATGAGCCGTAGCAGCGTTATAGCATCTGAACATTTGCATTTATAATATTAGGAACCAAATGTTTGAAATTTTAACATTTATATTTTTCAAAAAGTTGAATCAACAAACTGTGATTTTGAGTTAAATCATAATGTTAGATTTACAACATACCAAAGGATGCACTAATACTAAGCCCAAGCTACACCAACAGAAAATGATTTGAGATAAATTTGTTATTCTTTGTTTCTAAATGTATTAGCCACCATTATCCTCTATAGGAAGTCGCAAACCTTAAAATTCATGTTTATTCACTTTGATGGTTTTGGTTCTGCGATAATAAAACAGATCTCTTAATGGGTCTTTAATTTGTAAAAACATATTCATTTACATCACATTTTTCGCTAAAGTTTGTTGGATGGTACAACTTATTTTATTTATCGTCTGTTGAGCGGTGCTATCTATCTGAATACTGGAATGCTATGTTATTATTTAAATACTGTGAATCTGCTTGAAATCTAAATATCATGGTTAGAGGAATGGCAAATTATAGATAGGTTGTTCCTAAAATCTTTAGTATCATCTATGATTACTTCGATGTTCTGATTTCCCACTATTATGAGCAGGCTGATTGGCTTGAACAATCATATAATAATCCTAAAATCATATTTGCCATACAACTATTATCTTTGCAAATAATCATATTTGGTCCTTTTTACCATTGTACCAGTACGTAGAGAGCAATAGGCTTTTTGATCCAATTAGAATCCTCTAGCATTCATTCTTTTGGATTCAACCTGAGTCCGACCATCGAATAATCATATGGCATGCTGGTCTCACAGAGTATTGTTATTTATATATCATCCATTTTTTATATCTAATTTTGATTATTCATTCTTATAAAAGAACTATAATATATAATATTTACACTGTACGTTAAAACCACCACTATAGCTTCTTAATTTTTGCTTGAAGGATTAAAACAAGTTGTCACTTTAGTTTTTCGGATGCACTTCGTTTTTAAGCTAGCAATTTGATACTGGTAGGCCGTTTTCAATCTATTAGATTATACTATTCAATCTCCCTTTCCTCCACTCCGTTATTCTCGTAAATCTGTAAATGGAATACTATGATTTCATCGTAATTTTGACATAACATTTGCATCACAACAACACAAAATATACCTTTTTCACACAAACACAAGTAGCCCTTCACCCAAAAATTGTTCCCTGTTTTCATTTTTCATTTGATGAAAATTCAGAGTTTACTGGTTTGTTATGATCAGAACTAAGTTGCTTAATTATAGTATGAAATTTATAAAAAAAAACCTGGTATCAAACCTTTATACTATAATAATATGTATATATGGTTGTGTTCTATGATTTTATCTATTCTTATACTATTCCTCGAAACCTAAATCATTTTCTGTACTTTGCTTTTGCCAGATTTATTCCTATATACGGTTTCTTTCAAAACAATTGTCAATGACGTGTTCTTGACAATAGTCTCTTCCTCTTACCAAGCCTTCTAGCATGTTGATGTTTTTCTGCATTTGATTTCAAAATACGGTTGATGTCAATCCCAATGCAGTTTAAATTAAAAT
Organism: Allium sativum; assembly: GCA_030737875.1. Lineage (NCBI taxonomy): Eukaryota > Viridiplantae > Streptophyta > Magnoliopsida > Asparagales > Amaryllidaceae > Allium > Allium sativum. Next base: position 19,552,541 of record CM060918.1, on the reverse strand, counting down.
CAAAATCGGAGTAAACTCTTCAGCAACGACAAGCTAGCTTCTTCTTTCTTGATAGCGTTGAACATACCTGATAAATTCTCAAATGAAATCATCAAATATTTTTATCTTTGCAATTATAGAAAAAATCTTTGCAAAAATAATACAATTAATTTTATGTACATTACAGAAAAATAATGTAGTGGAAGATATTGAACATGATAAACGAGCATGTCCAACAGTGGACAGATCAGGCTGAATATTAAGAGTACAGATTACAACACAGTCTAACAACACGAATAAGACCAAATATTCAGCTAAATATTCAGAATTAGTCTCGAATGCCTATTAAATAGGTGTTTATGTCTAGGAGCTATTTAAATAGGCACCCAACACAGGGAGCTTATTAAACAGGTGTCCATCATTGAGAGTTGAATATTCAGGCTTTTAGCCATTGGAGTTGCTCTAACTAAAACATAAACTAACATTATAAACATACATATAATCATATTTGAAGTCCACTATAGCAGGAAGTAGCTTATAGGTACAGAAGAATTAAAGATACTTGGTGCTCTTTTTAGTGTCTATTTTCCTCCTGACTGCTAATAGTTTCTTGTCTCTACAACTTTTATTCAGTTCTACTGTGATTTAAGACAGATACCGAAATATAAAGAAATGCAATTATCCTGAGCAGTGGATGGTAAAAAATATTTTTGTGTGGGTTGCATTATTTTCTCGAACATTCATGTACCTAGAAATGCAAGAAACATAACCTGAATTTCATTAATTAATGTATTCATGTCAATTTCACTTGATTATAAACTTAAACATGCATCTCAGTTTTCACCGATCAGTTTTCGGTAATCTTAATAAATAGTTAAATACCCGTTAATGGACTTAAATTAGGTGCGAGAGCCATAGAATCCAAGACATAAGAAAATTCTTTTAAGCACCACATATTTGCCATTACAGTTTTTTCGTTTTTCGTGCATACATTGTATCATAATTGTTAAATGGTAGAGAAAATAAAAATCATAGCAACTATACCTTAAATGTAAAATAGTATAGTTTGGCACCTATGTTAATATATTCACTAGAATGCTCCAGTAGGTATATATAGTGAATTAAACATCATACTGAGATGAAAATAATACCTTATTAGATAGGAGACTAGAATTTCCATTAAGAAGTTCAGGTGCCATCCAAGGAAAGATTTTCTTTCACACCACTAGATATGTTACTTTGGATAGGCCAAGACCAGCAATCTGCATAAAGTATTATTTCTTATCAGCATAGAATGTTATATTCTAAAAATCCATGAAATAGTCTTTCGATTGTATAAGAATCTTCTTATAACTTTATAAAGAAAAGACCAGCTTTAGCAAATTATCCAGTTTTTATTTTTACTATTTCATGGATTTATGCAGTAGAATAACATGCAACACCTATGGAAACAAGTGACAAGATGATATATATATATATATATATATATATATATATATATATATGTCCACTCGCATGTTAAGGTGCGGTTGGTTTAAATTTTTTTATTTTATTTTGGAATTTCATTAATAAAAAAGAATATGTATATATTGTGAAATACGATCAATTCAAAAAATAAGTTGACGAATAAAATAGAAAATAACTTAGTTTTATTTTTTGTATTTTAGAAAGTAACAAAAAAACGAAAGAATTAGGTAGTGTTTAGTTTACAATTTTAAGTTTTGGGTTTTCGTTTATACAAAAATGTGCACAACTTATGTATATCATGAAAAACAACGATTTTAGAAAACAAAGTTAATACACAAAATAAAAAACAACTTTTATCTATTTTTCATATTTTTTCGTCGTTCCTTGGTCTACTCTATCTCTGCTTAATCTTTGTAGGAAGCTTTCAACTCTAACTGTTCCGGAAATATTGTGAACTATTTTAATCTATCAGTTAAACTTTGAAGCTCTCCGGTATTAAAACAAAAATTACGCCCCTCTCATGATCTTAGCTTCCATCATTACTACCACACTAGAGGCCTTATCTTGTAAAACTTTTGTATGAAGTAGAGATAGGGTCTCATGCACATAACATATTTTGTTCGATATTCCATCACCATCAGCATTTCCACCATTGTTTTGTCATAACTTTACCATAATTTTGATAAGACCTGTTCATGTTGTAAACCCGATCATGCAAAAAGTTGTTGCAGTTTTTTTTAATGTTAGTATTTGACTTTTTCATAACCTGTATACCACGTTCTAATAATATGCAAGGACGTGGAAGTTATTTAGTTTTCTTTCCTGTTGTAAGGCTTTGTTATATAAGCCGCAGTAGTGTCTCAAATAAACAAGGATTATCCTCCCAATCTTGTAAGTTTTTAGTAGTTAATTTTCTGAACCTTAACAAGTGGTATCAGAGCGATATCACACGGGCCTGACTTTGAAAGAGAGAAGAGAGGACTGAGATGATGGCTGAGAGTAGTAATGGCAAGTATGCCCAACCTGCCATTCCGGTATTTGATGGCCACTACGAGCATTGGGCGAAGCTCATGGAAAATTTTCTACGCTCCAAAGAGTATTGGAGTCTTGTGGAAAATGGTATTTCGACTGTGGCAACCGGAGCAGTGCCAACGGAGGCACAGCGAAAGCTTATTGAGGAGCAGAAGCTGAAGGATTTGAAGATAAAGAATTATCTTTATCAAGCCATCAACCGTGACATTCTGGAGACCATTTTGGAGGATGAAACCTCCAAACAAATTTGGGACTCAATGAGGCAGAAGTTTCAAGGATCTACAAAGGTCAAGAAGGCGCAGCTTCAGGCACTGCGTCGCGATTTTGAAGGCCTCAAGATGAAGGAAGGAGAGACGGTCAATGAATACTTTGGCCGAGCACTTGCCATTGCCAAGAATATGAAAGCTTGTGGGGCAACAGTAAGTCAGAATGATATTGTTGAAAAGATTTTGAGATCTATGATCTCAAAATTTGATTATGTAGTGTGCTCTATTGAAGAAGCCAACGACTTAGACACCATGACCATTGATGAGCTTCAAAGCAGCCTTCTTGTTCATGAACAACGTATGAAGGGACATAGAGAGGAAGAACATGCACTTAAGGTCACTAAAGTTGGAAAGCTTGGAGATAAGGAAGAAGACATATTCGGTTATAGAGGAAGAGGACGCGGGAGCTACCGAGGAAGAGGAAGAGGCAGAGGAAGAGGCAGAGGAAGAGGCAGACAACCCTTCAATAAAGCTGTCATAGAGTGTTACAACTGTCACAAATTGGGACACTTTCAGTCTGAATGTCCTGATTGGGAAAAGGGAGCGAACTATGCAGAGTTTGACAATGAGGAGGAAATGCTTCTCATGGCATTTGTTGATTTTCATCAGGCGAAGAGGAAAGAAGTATGGTTTTTTGATTCCGGTTGTAGTAATCACATGACTGGTAATAAGATGTGGTTTTCGGAATTAGATGAGGAGTTTAGGCACTCTGTGAAGCTTGGAAATAATGCTAGAATGGATGTTATGGGAAAAGGAAATGTCATATTGCAAGTTAGTGGGGTAACTCAAGTAGTCACTGGAGTTTTCTACATCCCAGAGCTTAAAAACAATTTGCTGAGCATAGGACAATTACAAGAAAAGGGGCTGTCTATTTTGATTGATCAAGGAATGTGCAGGGTATTTCATCCAAGTAGGGGCTTGATTGTCCAGACTGCAATGACGAGCAATAGAATGTTTTTTATGATGGCAACTCCTGCAGCAAAAGATTCAACATGCTTTCAGACTGCTAGTGACAATGAGGCTCAACTATGGCATTGCCGCTTCGGTCATCTCAGCTTTAAAGGGTTGAGAACGATGGCTTATAAGAAGATGGTGAAGGGTTTACCATCAATCAAAGCTCCTACAAAGGTGTGTGTATATTGTCTAGCTGGGAAGCAACACAGGGAATCCATTCCCAAGAAGAGTTACTGGAGAGCCACCCAAAAGCTTCAACTAATACATGCCGACTTATGTGGACCTGTGAGACCGGAATCAAATAGCAAGAAGAGGTACGTACTTACTTTCATCGATGACTATTCTAGAAAATGTTGGGTATACTTCTTGTCTGAGAAGAGTGAGACATTTGCATGCTTTAAGAAATTCAAAATGTTTGTTGAGAAAGAAGCTGCGGCATCTGTGTGTTGTTTGCGTACTGATAGGGGTGGAGAACTCACTTCGAATGAATTTAATGAATTCTGTATGATGAATGGAATTAAAAGACAGCTCACTACTGCCTTTACCCCTCAGCAAAATGGAGTTGCAGAGAGAAAAAATAGGACTATCATGAATCTAGTAAGGAGTACTTTGTCCGGAAAATATATGCCAAAGGAGTTTTGGCCTGAGGCAGTTAACTGGATAGTTCATGTTCTCAATCGAAGTCCAACTCAAGCCATCAAAGATATGACTCCTGAGGAGGCATGGAGCGGGCACAAGCCAAATGTAGAGCACTTTAGAGTCTTTGGGTGCATTGGGTATGTTCATATTCCTGATCATAAGAGGACCAAGCTGGAAGACAAAACCGTAAAATGCGTGCTGCTAGGACTAAGCGAGGAATCAAAAGCCTATAGGTTGTACAATCCAGCAACCAAGAAAATTATTATTAGTAGGGATGTGATTTTTGAGGAAAGTGAAAGGTGGCATTGGGAAAGAAATGAAGAAGACGAATTGAAGAATGTACTAAGCTGGAACGATGAAGTGGAATCAGAAAAGGATGGGATGCATAGAGACAGTGATGAAGAAATGGCTGTATCTGATCAAATTCCTAAAGCATTTAATGAAAACTCACCTTCTTCAGACTCAACTGCAGCTACCGGCAACACAGCTTCTCCTGACTCCACTACAGTACCAACTCCACATGAAGGGAGGAATAGGAGACTTCCAATCTGGATGCAAGACTATGAAACGGGTGAGGGCTTGTCCGAAGAGGAGGAAGCGCAAAACTTGTTCTATGCATCAACGAATGATCCAAATTCTTTTGAGGAAGCCGTTAAGTGTGCAAAGTGGAGAGACGCAATGAAGTTGGAGATGAAAGCAATAGAAAGAAATGGCACTTGGGAATTGACTAATTTGCCAAAAGGAGCGAGAAAGATTGGAGTAAAATGGATATTTAAAACAAAATTAAACGAACGAGGAGAAGTGGATAAATTCAAAGCTAGACTTGTGGCTAAAGGGTATGCTCAACAGTACGGCATCGATTATACGGAGGTTTTTGCTCCAGTTGCTAGGTGGGACACAATCAGGATGATCTTGGCCTTAGCTACTCAAAGAGGGTGGAGTGTGTACCAACTAGATGTGAAAAGTGCATTTCTGCATGGTGAACTAGAGGAAGATGTGTATGTAGATCAGCCACAAGGTTTTGAGAAAAAAGGAGAGGAGCACATGGTCTACAAGTTAAAAAAGGCTCTGTACAGGTTGAAGCAAGCACCTCGGGCCTGGTACAGCAGGTTAGAGGCTTACTTTATTGATGAAGGTTTTGAGAGATGCCCTAATGAACATACTTTGTTCATTAAGACTGGAGGAGATGGTGAAATCTTGATCGTAAGCGTGTACGTGGATGACTTGATATTTACTGGAAGCAGCCCAAAGATGTTCGAGGAGTTCAAAGCTTCAATGAAGTCTAAGTTTGATATGTCAGACCTTGGCAAAATGAAGTTCTTTCTTGGAGTGGAGATTGTGCAAAATGAAAAAGGAATTTTCTTAAGTCAACAGAAGTATGCAGAGGAGGTTCTGGAAAGATTTGGTATGAAACGCTCAAACTCAGTAAAAAATCCTATGGTGCCAGGCTTCAAAATGCTGAAAGATGAAGCAAGTGCTTGTGTTGACTCCACGCATTACAAACAAATGGTAGGCTGCCTAATGTACCTGACTGTTACGAGGCCTGATTTAATGTTTGTTGTTAGCTTAGTTAGTAGGTACATGGAAAGACCCACTGAACTTCATATGCAAGCTATCAAAAGAATTTTAAGGTATGTGAGAGGAACAGTGGATCTAGGTGTTGGGTACAAAAGAGTAGCTGAAAATGGCGAAGAATTGATTGCGTTTTCTGATAGTGACTATGCCGGTGATGTTGATGATCGAAGAAGTACCTCTGGATATGTTTTCATGATGAGCAATGGAGCAGTGGCATGGAGTTCTAAGAAGCAACCAGTGGTCACCCTTTCTACTACGGAAGCCGAATTCATTTCTGCCGCTACTTGTGCCTGCCAAGGTGTGTGGATGAGGAGAGTGCTAGAGAAGCTGGGTTGCAAACAAAGTAAGTCTACTATAATTTTTTGTGATAACAGCTCAACTATTAAGTTGTCAAGAAACCCTGTGATGCACGGAAGAAGTAAACACATAGACATCAGATTCCACTTCCTTCGTGATCTCTGTAAAGATGGTATCATTGAACTTGAATATTGCAGTTCACAGAATCAGGTAGCAGATATTATGACAAAGGCTTTGAAGTTGGACAGCTTTGAGAAGTTGAGAGACCTGCTTGGAGTCTGCAAAATGCCGAATAAAGTAAACTGATTGCTGCATGCAATTCAGTTTAAGGGAGGAAATGATAAGACCTGTTCATGTTGTAAACCCGATCATGCAAAAAGAAGTTGCAGTTTTTTTTAATGTTAGTATTTGACTTTTTCATAACCTGTATACCACGTTCTAATAATATGCAAGGACGTGGAAGTTATTTAGTTTTCTTTCCTGTTGTAAGGCTTTGTTATATAAGCCGCAGTAGTGTCTCAAATAAACAAGGATTATCCTCCCAATCTTGTAAGTTTTCAGTAGTTAATTTTCTGAACCTTAACAAATTTATACCATTTTGTGTTTTAATTTATGAGAGTGCATAGTTGATAAATTGGACAAACGAATCACGCATACCATCGTAATCATGCACTCACTATAATAGTATCTAAGCTCAATCCTGTGACTCTGTGAGGAGACATGCTACTGTATATATGTGATAAAAAAGAGCAGAATTAAGACGCTTGGTTTATTTTATGATTTGTCTGTTAGTTTTCAACATTAGTTAAAAATAAAAGATTGGAAAAAACAAGGAGGTGGAAGTATGAAAGGATGAAATGTATCTCATATTTTCATCAAAAATGCTAGAACGACCGATGGTAAATGCGGTGAAATAATGCGGCAGCAATCTGCACTGTTAAATGATTTTGCATCTTGTGATATCCATAGGCCACGTGAATTGCACGTCTTCCCTTCCTCATATCCAGCCGCCGCGTGTATTCCGCTCATTCTCGGTTGCTTTATTCAGGTTGTTTCAGCAAGCTCCTATTTTCATTATTTCACATAACATGAAAAGTTAAAATTGGTTATTTTTTATTTTGTATGTTGGTTTCATTTCTAAAAAGGTCGTTTTTACTGTATACTTGCACCGTTTACATTTTCATATAGACAAAACTAAGTATACAAAAGTTAAACCAAACGCAGTATTAGTTTACAATGCAAATTCAATCAATCAGGAATCTTTAATTTTCACCTTTTGCAATTAAACCTTTTTTTTACGTTTGACTTAATTGTAAAAATGTAAAAATCAGTGATTTTGTTTAGTTGGATACAGGAATTTGATCTCGTTAGTTTAAGGAAAAAGGTAGAATATACTCAAGGAATCAACCAATTGGCTTACTACATATGACTCCTTTCTCTTAAAATATGATCTTTATTAGGTTATTCTCTAATTTATTATTCTTTCCTTTATTTAGGTTCCTTTTCTTGAGGGATTCTAATTGGTGATTTATCAGAATGCGAGAAAAAGTTATGTTCACTTATTTGAGTCTTTATTCTGAAGATTTTTGACTAATATTCTAGAAGTTATCCTAATTTAGTAATGTATGTAAATTATTTTTCTCTTCTTTATTCAAACATAGCTATCTATTTCCATACCAATATTCACATTGTGTCCTGAGTACCGGTATGCTTTTTGAGTAAAAAGAAAAGGATAGGTCTGTTTTATGGCTGTCACTAATCTGTAATTTTTCTAAAATGATTATAAGCTATAATAATTGATTCCTCCTGTTTACAAAAGTTTTCCCTTCGTTTCACCCTTTGATGTTTCAGCAGAAACTGCTTCTTTGAAGTAAAATTAATACTTGATTCATGAGTGTATACGTGCACAATTCGTTAACTTGTAGATCCAAGTCATCATTTCATGTGCACCTTTCTATAACAGTACATTTAAATTCAAATTTAAAAGTATTATTTATGTCCACAGCAATAGCCCAACGATTAAGAATTTATGTCCACAGATATAGTGAATTAAACATCATACTGAGATGAAAATAATACCTTATTAGATATGAGAGTGGAATTTCCATTAAGAAGTTCAAGTGCCATCCAAGGAAAGATTTTCTTTCATACCACTAGATATGTTACTTTGGATAGGCCAAGACCAGCAATCTGCATAAAGTATTATTTCTTATTAGCATAGAATGTTATATTCTAAAAATCCATGTAGTAATAAATATTTCGTGTATCATGGTCTCTCATTGAATTCAGGTTACAGTTGATAACGGTAAGGAAAACCATAAAATATTCCTCGCTCATTTAATGAGGATATCTATGGTTCAATTACCCAAAGCTGGAGATTATTTATCTTAACAAAATCATAAATTTCATTAACCAAAATAATATGCAGTGTTTTGTTATTATTGCAGCCATTTCCTGGAGATTATGAACCATACTCTGCACCAAACACAAAACTAAATGCATCCTTTTGGTTCCTTAACAAAATTAAGTAAATAAGTATTTGTTAAAAAGATGTAAAGAAACAAGTATTTGTTAAAAGCATGCAAAGAAATATAATCATACATCTTAAATGCAATCAAAAGCAGTAACGAAAACCTTAGAGTTGTTAACAATTTAGCGGCATTAATCACCAAGATATGTACATTATGCCATATGTTACCTACATTCAAATTTATTTTATTTTACTTTTTTTTTGCAAGCAGGAGCAGTTATACAGTTGAAACTGATCAACTACATTTTCATACGCTTCATACGCTCTGATATAGGAACAATGAAGTGATATGTTTTTTTCGGATGACTAAAGTTTGACGTCATTATCCAAGTATTTATTGACAAATGCCAAGCCTGTAGTAAACAAATCACCAAAAAAAACCTATAATGCTGAATGAATTAAAAGCAAATCATGGTTCTTTTAGAAATAATATTGGTAAAATATGTTATGCTTCCTCATAGCACACAAAAATGAGTATAGTGCTAAATTTATTCTCTTTTATATATATTGTTCCTTCATAGCACACAAAAATGAGTAAAATGCTGAATTTATTCTCTTCATAAGCATAATATAATGAATTTGCAATTATAAACCAATTCAGGACATCAGGAAACAACCTTGGCATGAATATGATTATGCCAAACAATTGCACAAGAGCAACCTCAATGGTAACTATGACAAAAACCACTAAAGAACCCGAGAGAATTGATGTGCATCTCAATGAATCTTCATTAAGAAAAAACCGTTCAAAACTTGTGTTTGGTTGATTTAGATTGAGTTAAATTTCTTCTCCCATTAGCATTTACCGTTAAATTTAAGATCGCTGCTCTTGTTTATATCCTTGCTTTTATCATATAATTCACTGGCTTCATTCGCAATACTCGTGACTAAATTAGCAGGAACTGTCTATTTGGACTTAATCATTTGCCTATGGTGAAGCTTGTGGTATAAAACTATTTTTCATCAACAATCTCCTGGCAGTTTTTCTTTTCCTCATGTCGCAAACTTTTTTTTTTTGCATAAATTGTGGATGTTTATTGAATAACTATTATCTTTATTTAAGCTAATACCTTGGCTCCATCTTTTCATCATAACTGATCTTTTATCAGAAAAATAACTATTACCTTTATTTAAGCTAAGAAGAACAGTTGTACTTACAGGTTACACACATGGCTAGGTGTATTAGACAGTAAATCACGACTAAGAATTATAGATACTTCAAATAAATTTGGTAGATAACATTTATCAGTAATCAAATAAATCACGACTGAGAGCTATTCAAATAGTTGTGGATAATCATAAAAGATCATGTCATATACATACATAATTTACTTTCAGACCCTTTATAACAACCATAAATTTAGTTCAAGACATATTTCTGCCACTATTAATATTTTCCTTTTACATTGAACATAAATTAGGAGTTTTAATGGCACTATTTAATGTTAGAGCAAAATCATGTAATCTTTACATGAAAACAGTATTAATACATAAAACTGTTTCCAATTAGAACAATTAATACTACACTCAACCAATTATAAAATGGAAGAAAGCACAGTAGGTAAGTTGAAAAGCTCAATTTCAAACAGGAAAAAAAAATCTCAGTATTGCCATATTCAATTAATAACAAAATTGGCAGCAAATAAAGAACATATTTATATATTGTGATTTCCTATATACATGCCAACTGACTGAAAAACCAGTCGCGGTTACTATGGTCGATTCATATCTCAAATAATGAACAGTTTTAGCTGTAAATCATATGGTTTTGTTCTCGTTTCGAGTTAGGTTTTTCCCTTTACGATTTAATTTACATTTTAGTTCAAAATAAAATAAAATTACAAGTGTGAAAAATCATTTAGTCAGTAATGATATGTTTAAGGTATCTATTTGGATATGTTTAAGGTATCTATTTGGATCCAAAATTCAACGTTTTCCAAATAATTTAAAGTGGGATATAGTAGTGAAAATTGAGTTTGAGCGTGTAAGAACCTTAGAATATATATATTGAATATACAATTTAATCTCGTTTGGATTTACACTTTGGATTTTATTAGAATCTACAATTTAAGTCTACAATTTTATTAAATTCTACAGTTTTATTAGAATCTTAGTATGTTCACAGATCTTAGAATTTTCAGTGTATTCAGTTTGCTCTTATTGTTCCCCTCTTCAATTGTTTGTCCTTTAATATGGGTTTTTCTTTATGATTAAATCAAGATTGAAACATACTATGTATTTCTATGTTGTGATTATTTTTGACATGTTTACTTAAAAAAAACGAATATATTCTAGTGCTAAATTTTACAGCTGCAGACTATATTTATTTCTACGAAGTTGTTAATTAGCAAAAATATATAATATGAACTTCAAAAGAAGAAATGAATGTTTTGGAGTAAATTCCTAAACTTACTAATTTTTTTATGTATGTGTATGTGTATAATGTGCTTATGATGTCTCTTTCACTTGCTTTTTTTATTGACTTCCTTTAATATATATATATATATATATATATATATATATATATATATATATGTAGCGTCTCTTGCATTTGCACATGGATCGTAATTGGATGTACAATGTAAAACGTAGCGATGAAGAGTTCTTGAAAAAAATTGAAGAGTTCATCAGTCGTGCATTGAATGATCAATTAAGAAAAGGGGAAGAAACCACTGTTTGTCCTTGTAGACACTGCAAAAATAGGAGGAGGTTCTGTAATATTGATCAAATTAAGGATCATATAATTCGTTATGGGTTTAAGCAAAACTATATGCGATGGATATGGCATGGTGAAAGTATACTTAACAGAGCCTGTTCTATCAATCATGAGAATGATGAGAATGATCAAGAAGATAATCATGAGAATGATGAATATGATGAGAATGACCACATTCAAGAGATGTTTCGTGATGCTGAAGATCAATTGATGGAAGAGCTAGAATTGTTCAAAAAAATGTCAGCTAATGCCGAGAAGTCTTTATTTCCAGATTGTGCTAAGTTCACAATATTGTCTGTTGTGCTCAAGCTTTTCAATTTGAAAGCAAAATACGGGTGGAGTGATATAAGTTTTACATCATTGCTGAAACTTCTGAAAGAAATGCTTCTGGAAGGTAATGAGCTTCCCACTTCTAACTATGAGGCGAAGAAAATTATGTGCCCAATTGGTATAGGATATAAAAAGATACATGCATGTCCAAATGATTGTATATTGTATCAAAATGAATATGAGAAGTTGCATGAGTGTCCTAAATGTGGATTATCCCGTTACAAGTCGCAAGGGAATGTTCGTAGCAAAGCAAATAAAAAAGAGCCTCCGGCAAAGGTTTTGTGGTATTTGCCAATTATACCAAGATTTAAACGTTTATTTGCAAATGAAGAAAACGCAAAAAACTTAAGATGGCATGCAGATGTGAGGAAAGATGATGGATTTCTAAGGCATCCAGCCGATTCTCCACAGTGGAGAAACATTGATGCAATGTACCCTGATTTTGGTAAAGAAATTAGAAATCTCAGACTTGGTCTTTGCACAGATGGCATAAATCCATTTGGCAACCTAAGTAGTCAACATAGTACTTGGCCTGTTCTTTTGGTGATTTACAATCTTCCACCTCACTTGAGTATGAAGCGCAAGTACATCATGTTGTCTCTTTCGATCTCTGGACCACGACAACCAGGAAACGACATCGATGTTTACTTAGCTCCTCTTATGGATGATCTAAAACTTTTGCGGGATAAAGGCATGCGTGTATTTGATGCATACAGTAAAAGTGATTTTACATTGCGTGCCATGGTTTTTTGTACCATAAATGATTTTCCCGCGTATGGTAACTTGTCTGGCTATAGTACAAAAGGCGCCAAAGCATGTCCAATTTGTCAAGATGATATGGTTATTGAGCGATTGCAATTTTGCAAGAAAAATGTGTATATGCATCATCGTAGATTTCTCCCTTTTGATCATCATTATCGTAAAAAAAGGAAGCCTTTCAATGGGGAGATCAAGAATGGAGTTGTTCGTTTACCATTAACAGGTAATGATGTTTATGAACGTGTAAAAGATATTGAAAATAAATTCGGTAAAAATTTTCCTCTTCTAGAAGGCTCATGGAAGAAGAAGTCTATATTTTGGGAACTTCCATATTGGAGACATTTACAAGTCAGGCATTGTCTTGATGTAACGCATATAGAAAAAATGTTTGTCATAGTATCATTGGGACACTCTTGAATATGCCTGGTAAGACAAAAGATGGGGAAAAAGCTAGGCAAGACATGATGAAAATGGGTATTTGGAAGGAGTTAGCACCAGTGCAAAAAGGTAAACGCACCTATTTGCCTCTTGCATGTTATACATTATCTAAAAAAGAAAAAACCAGTCTATGTGAATGTCTTCGTGGTGTCAAGGTTCCATCAGGTTATTCTTCGAACATTAGCAGTCGTGTATCAATCAAAGATCTGAAATTGACCGACATGAAGTCTCATGATTGTCATATGTTAATGCAACATTTTTTACCTATTGCAGTTCGATGCATATTGCCTAAACATGTTAGACATGTTATTACAAAGCTTTCTATATTTTTTAATGTAATTTGTAGCAACGTAATCGATCCTGATACATTGGATGCTCAACAAGCTGATGTTATGGTTACTTTATGTCAATTAGAGATGTATTTTCCCCCTTCGTTTTTTGATGTTATGGTGCATTTGTTGTCCATCTAATAAGAGAAATCGAAATTTGTGGTCATGTGTTTATGAGATATATGTATCCTTTTGAAATGCATATGGGGACTTTAAAAAGAAAAACAAAAAATCGATATAGACCTGAAGCTAGTATTGTAAAAGGTACTGTAGTTGAGGAGGTTATTGAATTTGTCACTCAATACTTAACTGGTGTTGAACCTATTGGACTTCACAAGTCTCGGCATGAAGGACGACTTGACGGTCATGGCACACTTGGGTTAAAATTGATTTCAATTGGTGAGGAAATGTTTCATAAAGCCCAACTACTTGTTTTACAACACCTTACCGAGGTTCGTCCTTGCTTGGAGGAGCACATGGCAATTCTAAAGTCTAAGAATCCTTTGAAGAACGAAATGTGGTTGACAAATGAACATAACCGTACATTCGTCGAATGGTTTAAGGACACAATAACGACTCAATTGCCAGAAGAAAATCATATCTCCGATACAATAAAATGGTTGGCATATGGGCCTCGAACTTTAGTTAAATCGTATGAAGGATATGATATGAATGGGTATGTCTTTTATACGAAGCGACAGGATGAGAAGAGCATAATGCAAAATAGCGGAGTTAGCGTCGTGGCATGTTCAAGAGAATTTGCTAGTGCTAAAGATAACAAGCCAATAAATGCGACAATGTCATATTATGGGGTAATTGAGAATATTTGGGAGCTTGAGTATATGGACTTCACGATCCCGCTATTTCAATGTAGATGGGCTGACAACCATCGTGCTGTACGAGCGGATGAACATGGATTCACACTTGTTGACTTTAGTCGAGTTAGTCATGATAATGATCCACTCATTTTGGCATCTCAAGCAAATCAAGTTTTTTACATCACCGATCCAGCTGATAATAAGTGGTATGTTGTTCTTCCTGGCAAAAGACGCATTGTTGGAGTTGATAAAGTGGTAGATGAAGAAGAGTATAATCAATTTGATGAGAACCAACCTTTCTCTGTTCGCGTAAGCCTACAGGAAGAAGAAATTGATTTAAACGCTAATTATACTCGTTCTGATCACAATGAAGGGGTTTGGATAGTGAGGTAATTTTGAAGTCGATACAATTAATTTATCATAAATATACTCTGGGCTAGTGGTTTTATTTATGTGTTGTCCATTTTGATGAATAGGGAAAAGGATGACCTAGAATCTTGAGTGTGATGTTCGCCTTTTCTTTTGGGCTTTAGGAAGCTATTTCAGGTCTACTTGTATTTTATCAATTGAATTTGTTATAAGGCTTAGACTTCCTCTGGTTAATTCAAAATATAAATAAAGTTCATCTATTATGATTTACTACAAATCTTAGAGCTTCAATCTTCTCATTTATTATTCTAGTAATTACCATATTTTGATTTTATTTAAGTGTTGTCCACTTTTCATGTTGATTTTGCTATAAATTTATACTAATTGTAATCTTCTCAATTATTATACTTGTTTCTGTTAACACAAAATCATATTATATAACGGAAACCCAATAAAGTAGACTTTGCTCAGTGATAACTCGGAATGCTCAGTGATAGATTTTGAAATTTAAAAACAACTACTGAAATTAATGATGACTTTATTTCAGAAAAAATATTTTATTTTTTACACAGTTCCATTATGCATAAATATAACAAATACCATGATAATGCATTGATAAACTACATAATTTATCTAAAGTTTATTCCGATACAATCCTAGAATCCATGAGCAAAGGTTTATGTATTATCTAGTTCTTCAACATCAAGGCAATAGAACTAGAAAAGGAATGTATTGCAGCACATAACCAGAATGAGCAAGAATCAGAAGATAACCAAGAAGTAATGAATCATTACTGATACGAATTATAAAGTAGCATTTAAATCTACAATAGCTGAGAACACCGAAGGCAATAATTCTAACCTAGACGCTCAAACTTCTGAAAATGAAACTGTAATTGCAGAAAATTTTATTGATATTTGTGAGAGAAAGTGTGAAGGATATAATGCATTGTGTGTGTTTTAATGATAATAATAAGTTCGGTTCCTCTCTTCTATTTATTCTTCCAGCCGGTGATTCTCTAACAGTAAAAAGGTGTCACAAGTTACCTGACACACAGCGAAATACGAAACGCAATAATGAGGAAAATTAAATTGTGTGTATGACACATCTTTTTTTACCTCATCTACACATAAATAAGCAGCATTGTAGAACATTGCTCCCGATCACTACACATGAATTCCTTGTTCCCCTCTCTACCCCTTCATTCAATTCGTTCGACCGTTTCACATGCTCCCCTCTCTCTTATTTATTACCAACATTTTTCTATCACTGCAAATATTTATCTGTGCTATGCTAGCTCTTTCTGTACATAAAGCTACATTTTCTTGATGTACACTTCTTTTGTCTGAAACAAACTCAAGTTTGAAGAAGCAAAGAAAATTGCAAAGAAGATAGTGGCTGCTACGATGAAGCCTTTTGTTAAGCCTTTTGCAAAGAAGATAGTGAGATATGAACCATGATATCATATGTTTCAATTTTTTTGCTGCTATACTAGTTCTAAATATATTCAAAGAATTATTAATGCATCTGCTACTTGGTTGTGTGTAGTATGCCCGAGGAATTGATATGTTGTAAATCCTAGAAACGATTTTGTATAGGGGATTGAAACAATGGTGAAATTGCAAACAACTCTACAAAATGAAAACGCCACAAAGAGAATCCATGACATTCTGTTATTCCACCCTGATGTTGATTGTACTGCATTTTTTTTAAATTTGGAGGCTTAGCTTTCATAATTGATGTTTCCAGGAGCTCAATAAGTTGGTGGGATATCGCATCTTTTCCCCCCATCAAATTTGAGTGTTTATCCATCAATTGCAGATAAAGATTATCAAGTTACTTCACCTCATGGTGAAGTTTTCCATTCTCATCCTGGTATTCGATGAATTTAATTGGTTTGAATGGTTAGGTTTGTGATCGCCTATATCAGAGTAGTCTTGATGTTAAGTCAACTGAGAAAAAAATTAAAGGTTGGGTTCATCTGATCTGATTTACGAAGTATAGAGTTATATAGCACAACATGGTAAAAACAGGAATTATTACAAAAATAATTACACACTAATAGCCCAAAAAAGATTTAAGATCCTAAAATGCATATGTTATAGTGTACTAAAAATTGTGCTCAACTTTTGATATAGGAACAATGGAGGCAGAGCCATATGAACACACTGAAGAGCATAACCCTTCTACTTTGCAGTTGCCATCTAAGAAGAGGCAAAGAGGTCCAATAACCGGAAACAAATATATGACACAAGAGCCAAAATACATAGAGTGGAGTGAAAATGGCAAACCCATTGGAAAGTGGGCAAAGTCTTATTAGGCATATGTCGGCGATTTAGCTAGATCGAAAATTGATATAAATATTAAGAGTTGGGACATCGTTAGTCAAGGGCTTAAAGACCTCATTTGGGAAGATGTCAAGGTAATATAAATTTATCTGTAACTCTCTTATGCTACAGTTCTATAAGTTGATTTAATTTTAAAACAAATAATGTAAAGACCTAGATATTGGTGGATTTTTCATGAAATTATTGTCTTTTCTTAAGAACGTTAACTTATGTTTATGTCTTATCTTTTATTATCTCAGACCGAGTACCATATGGATGACAAAATGAAAGACATTACATTAAGATATGTTGGTGGACGATGGAAGGATTTCAAAACAAAATTGGTTGGTGGTTGGATTACGAAGACAAGAAAGCTTTCGGAGGACCACAAAGAGCCGTACGAATTTTATGGTGGTATCACTAAAGAACATTGGGAAAAATTCAAGAAGAACTGTGAAACCGAAAAATTTAAGGTGTAAATATAATTTTATTTATTTATATATATTGAATTGCATGCAAAGATGAATTTAATTGATTTTTGAACTAAATCATATTTATTTTTTGGTAGTTAATTACATAATCGAACGCATCATTTTAGTTCTTATATTGACATTTTGGTTATAAAACAGCAAATAAGTGAGAAGAATAGGAAGAATAATCAGGTATATAATGAGCATCCTCACTATTTGGGGCAAGCTGGATATGCAGGAAAGAAGGCTATATGGATAGCTGAAGGCCATAATTCTTTGACCACATTACAAAGTGGATCCTTTCCCGATCGAAGTCTGGATTGGGTTCTGGCAAGATCAAAGAAAGGAGCAAATGGAAATTATATAATCCCAAATGAGAAAACTAAGATGATTGCATATAAAATGGTATGATTAGTTTCTTTGTATTTTATCTCTTTTGATTAATCTCATGCAAAATGTAGTAGTGAATTATTATGACAACTTTTTTTATTCATAGAATGATTGGAGAGAAAAGGCTAATGAAGGAACATGGGTTCCAAATAGGCATGATGAAGTCTTAATTCGCGCTCTTGAAAAAAAAGTGCATCCAGGCCGAGTCAGAGGAATTGGTGGGACGGTCGGTATCAAAGACGTATTTGGGA
Source organism: Allium sativum (assembly GCA_030737875.1). Taxonomy (NCBI): domain Eukaryota; kingdom Viridiplantae; phylum Streptophyta; class Magnoliopsida; order Asparagales; family Amaryllidaceae; genus Allium; species Allium sativum. The sequence continues at coordinate 19,534,605 of CM060918.1, read as the reverse complement.
AGGTAGAGATAAAAAATAAAGGTCCAAGAGGTGTAGTATCAGCAGATGAGTTATATATTATCACCCAAGAAATAAAATATAACATGAATCAACAGTTCGAGTCTATGGTGGATACAATGGATGAGGAGAAGGTTGCAAATATTTTGAGCATGATTGGTATTCAGATGTCCAAGAATATGAAGGCGGACAACAGTACGCCATCGGTTGGTCATCGTAGCAGTTGTCAGTCTGTGCAATTGGACAAATTTCAAACTACAAACAAAATGCAAGAGATGGACCCTTTTGCAGACTTGCAGGTAAATAATTTAAAATTTTATTTTTGTAGACGTATATGATTTATGAATTTGACACATGTTAGTGATAAATGTTGATTTTGTACTTACCGTTCTAGAAACCAACTAAATGTCATTTAGCCATGAATTTCGACTCCAAAGCTATCGTAGTGGGTCGTGGCATCGTGCATCCTGCTTCTAAGCTAGGAGACCAATGTCATAACCAACCAATTTTGGCCGATCATGTAAAGGTTGGGATTGATCTAGTGGTGCCAGGTTATGAAGGAACCCCGCTTCCGGTTCCAACTAAAAATCTAACCACTATAGGAGAGTCAGTTGGTAGTTTTGCTCAATGGCCTAAAGGTCTTGTACTTTTAGGAGACGGTGATACGGTAAGCAAGACATTTTTGGTGTTTAGTTTGTTGAATTTTAAGGTTTAAACATAACTCACTTAATTCGCATTCATCCTTTTGCATCCATATATCAACCATATTAGATCACTAACGATCTTATACATGCTAAAAATTATACTTGAATAAAGTGTATAAAATTTTGTGCGTGCAGGCTACACGTAATATGAGCAAAGAAAAATTGGAAGATCGTGTTGCTAAGGTCGTAGATAACAATGAAAATGTCAAGTATACGATGAGATATGAGTCTGCAAAGCGTAAACCAATTGTGGATGAAGAGATTCTTAGATCTTTACCTAATGAGTGCAAATACTTACATGACTTTATAGCTCAAACGCCATCCAACGATAATGTCATCTACCCAATACATGTTAATAAGGATTTATTCACATATGATGATGACTTTGAAATCAATATCATTATGAATGATTTCATCCAATTTCTTACCATGACATGGTTGAATGAATCATGGTTGCAGATTTATATCTTGTGAGTATTTTTCATCGGATTTATGTGTCCCTATAAGCTTTCGCAAGTGCGGAAATATCCAGATGCGACAAATACATATATCTCACACACATGGCTAGCATTGCAATCTAAGACTTTAGTCTTAGCCCCATACTACGAAGGGTATGAATATTAAACTTTCGGAAAGTAGTTTACAAATTCAATGTTGATTTTAACTTCCTATAAATCTTATAACGTAGTAAACATTGTCTGCTACTTGTAATCCGTATGGAGAAGAATGAGATTTATGTTTTGGATCCCCAAATCCAACGCAAACCTAAACTGCAAATGAAGGCGCAAGTGAACATGTATGTTATATTTGTTTTTTGATTTTTTTTTTTTTGTTAGGTGCATAAATTAATTAGTTAATAATTTATTTCATGTGTAGGGCCTTTAAAACGTACATGGCATATGGCGGCAAGTCTCGAGGAAATGTCTTGAACTGGAAAAACGTAAAGGTGATTTGTTTTGTTTAAAAAAGTATGTTGTTTGGTTATAGATACATTTTAAATTGACTATTAAATTATTTTGGAATATTTCTATAGTGTCCTCAACAGTTAAAAGAGACAGATTGTGTGTATTATGTGATGAAATACATGTATGATATAGTAAAAAAAAATCGCAAAAGCATCGATTTGCAGGAGGTATCGAATTTATTTATTTCTTTCAATATACTTTATATTGAGTGATTATATAATTAATGTTCCAAAATAATATCTTTATTGTAGTGCTTCACAGAAGATGGTTCTTACAGCCAGAAAGATATGGACGAGATTCGTGATAATTTAGCTGGATATATCATGCAAAACTGGATGTAGTCTTCCTATATGCTACTATATGGTGAGTTTATTCATGTTTTTCCGTATATATATACTTTTACTTTTTGTATAAAACTGGAAGTGTTTTCATTCATTTCTGTTATGATAACAAAGTGTGATTGTTCGTTGCAATCGGCATCAACTTATTGCCAAATTTTTTTTTATGATTTCTTCATTATAGACGGCAATAGGATGCCTACTGCAATGAAGAGCAAACATCATCTTGTTGTTAAATTTAAGCAAAACACCCTTCTATAGTTTTGTTTTAGTACTTAATTTAACCAAAACGCCATGTGAAAATTCTAAGGAAGCATACACATGCATTGATCCAACAGCACATACCTTAAAGTACATAATGATACCAGGAAAAATCTTTGGCATAAAGTTGATCATTGGAAAAAAATTAATTAATTAAAAAGGTGCATTTATGTAAATTGGTCAAGATGACGTTGTCCCACTTGTATTCCTCTATAGTCCTAAATGAGAAAAATCCTCATGCCATTTTTTTAAAATTTATAAGGTCAATAAATTATATTCTATAACCAAAGTCCAAAACTGAGCAGTGCAGATATAATTTGATGTAAGAATTTCAGGAAGAACTGCATATTATTAGCACAATCTACTGGATCTACATGCTGATCATTTTCACCTACCCAGTCTTTATAATAGCTTGAATATGGATTATCAAGACATCGTTAATTTGGATTTCATGTAACCATTCTTGCAGTATTAAGGGACTGTTTTGGAGAATATTTCACAAATTGCTGGGTTGTTTTGCTGGTTAGATCATGGATAGGTTTAGAACAGTGAGTGGCTTTGTTTTTGTCTCCTATCTTCTAGTACGTCATTACATATTTTACCAAGTTTATAAGATTAAGGAATGGATTGTTATGACTGGTTCGATAATATGGATAACATCCAACGCCTTTATGTGCAGTAACATATAAGATCTGATAATTTTATTTGGTTTTGGATTTGTTTCATTTCCAGTTGAAAGCTTAACTTTGATCATGGAGTGGATGTATAAGGCCATAGTTAAAGCATTCATAAATGCATGCGGCTTCATGATAACCATTATGCCTTGCTTTCAGCTCCTTGATGGAATAGATTAAAAACTGACCTGTTATAATTGGCTCGAGAATATGGTTACAACATATTAATGTTCCATGGCTTGCATAACATGGCAGAGTTTCTGTTAGAGTTCTTCTAGTTCATATGGTGGCATTTGGAGTTATATGAAATCCACAGTTCTTCGGTATTCGTAAGTGATTTTTTTTTTTTGGTTTTCATTAGTTGCTTTACGGTGTTATATTCATAATAGTAAGGACTGTAGTGGAGTAGATGCATTTGCTGTTTTGGATCATGGAATGATTGTAATAGGGTGCAGTTATTGGATTTTGGATGATTTCGGTTATTGTTTGTAGTGACACTTGATTTATGAAGATGGGTTAACAAGTTGCTTACTGTATGTCAAGGATAGTGGAGAATTTGCTTGGGATTATTGTAATGAGGTCTTCATCTGTACGAACCAGTTTTATATGCTATATAGGAGAGTGGTGTGATGCAGCATGTGTGCTGAGTGGTCTCAAGTGCAGCGAGTTACAAATGGGATTTTCCTCATGATGGGCTGGTTTATCTTTAGTTTTTCTTTTGTGTAGGAAGCCAAAGTTACATACAAATATATCAAGCATATCCAACTTACTGATTAAAAGAACAAAACTGAACTCAAACAATACCTCAACCATCAATAATTTTATTAGAACATCAAATCATCGTCTACCTACAGGTGCTTTCTTCCTGCCTGCGAAAACATTTTTACCATCTTGACGTGAATACTTATTATCGAGTTCGTCGTCGTCTTCTTCTTCTACTTCTCCAATGGTCTATCTTTGCTTGCCCAATCTAGGATTCTTCTTACCCATTATTGATTTTTAACCATCTTTACGTGAGTACTTGCTATCAAGTTCATCATCATTTTCAAATATTTTGCTTCTGCTTTCCTTGACTAATCTACTATTCTCTCTAAACATTCTTGGATTTTTCCATACATGATCGTCGAATTCGTTAGTCCCAGCTTTACTAGGTCGACTCCAGTCGCATCTTCTGCAAAGTGGGTTCTTACTGAAATTCAAGTAGTCGCATTTTGGACAATTCCAGTCTCCCACCTTCCTTTTTGGAGCTTCGTCCACTCTCTTTGGTGCATCTGTATTGCACTCCCGGCAAAACTTATTTTGTGCAAAGTTCACATATTCACATTTTGGGCATGCCCAGTCTCCCATCTTCATAACAGGAGCCCTGGCTGCTTTCATTGGTGCATCAGTTTTGCATTCTCGACAGCTTGTATTTCGAGAAAAGTTTACGAACTCACATATGGGGCATTTCCAGTCACCTGGTTTCATTTTTATACTATGAAGCATTTTATTGCCAGTGACATCTATTATTTTCACCATTGAGTTCTTTTTACTCTGTAGCTGAACTTCGGGTATTGGAATGGTAGGATCAATGGTGGTGTCACTCAATTTCATAAGTTCCCCTAGCAATTTTCGAGCAGATTCTTGAACATTTGCTGCTACAAAGTCGTCTGTTTCCCCTGAATTACTGATGGCAGGGCTCACAGCAAACATCATTAATAAGCGCACTATATCTACAGTACGAGCCTTATCATTGTCTTTTTCAATTATATCAGCTCTGCTCCAAGACGCACGAATATTGCATCCACCACAAACATCTTCTTCCTTTACTCTGAGAAAAGCTCTTAATCTTTTTGCTGAATTTATAGACTTCCTAAAAGTATTTGGACATCCCCATTCAGCAATTGTTCGGATATCTTCCTTAGGCAAGTAGCTGATAATGTCATAGCGCTCTATGACAAATTTAAGGCAAGCGTTCTTGACTCTATTGAGCTCCTTCTTATAATTGGAAGAAGGCTCATCTTCGTCGTCTTTTGCAAAAAATCCCTTGTTTTTTATTTTCTCTACAAATTAGTCCCACTCAGGCCATGCATGACTCGGAGGAGGAGGAGGGTGGTCTGCTTCTTCATTGAATTCTGAGCTCAGCACAGCGGAGCTAGTACTGATGCTACAATAAAATGACGATTTGATAAATAACGGAGAAGAAAGAAGAGTTATACTCCTGTTAATTTCGATGGACTTGTTTGATTTTCGGAACATAAATAATGAAGAGGAGAAATGGCGATATAGTTTGGATGACGCCATGGATAAGCTTGAGAATCAATTGGGATAACAAATTAGAGCGGTTTATCTTTAGTTAGAGTTAGATTTCCTTTGTATTTTCATGTTTGTTTTTATGCTTTTATCTTGTTGTAATGGTTAGTTTGCTAACAAGTCTTTTGTATTGCATTATCTTATTCAATAAAGTGAACCAATTTTCAAAATATATATATATATATATATATATATATATATATATATATATATATATATATATAAAGTGCTTTGTGTGTGTGTGTTTCCTGCAATTTCTTATTAGGAATCATGTCTGAAATCAGTTTCAATAATACAGACCTCATTTACCACCCTTGACTTGGTTGTTTAGTTTGCATATATAAGACTAGGATTTATCAATAATAGGATTTATCAATAATACATCTTCCATTTTTATTTTTCGACCTTTTTCCAACAGTACTAAGATTTTATGAAACTATTTATAAAGATTACCTATTTTCCTATCCAAGCACAGCCCACATAAGAAAATTTTCTTTTGTTACTGATTTCTTTTTCATCTTATCTTGGAATTTTTTATCTTTATCCATCTTTTCTCATAATTTATCATGTTTGTTGCTTTACTGAATTTACTATTTCCTTTTTAGTTGTACCATTTCTCTTTTCTTAGCTTATTCAATCATTTGATCTTAGTTCAAATTTAAATAAGCTTCTAGTCTTTCAACTAAAACAGGAGAACAGACACCCTATACAGTTACTACAAGGGCAAAGAATCTCGAGATTATGTCCCCTTCAAATAGAAAAGTCCAAACTGTGGGATCCACGACAGGGTTAGGTGTTACCCTAACTACCCAACAAGAACAAAATAATGGAACAATCCCAACAGAAATGTAGTAACGTGTTTTACCCCTAACATGGAAATTAGCAATAGTATCTAAACACTTACTTGCCCTTTACTATCTAGTAGTTACCACTCATTCTAGTTGTGTACCAACAATTGTTTTAAGCAACATCCTAGGCTTTTCAATACTTACGCATTCTACGGGAACTTACTATTATTCCAAGATAATTCTTGCTATTTACTTCATAGCCTCAAAAAATTTCCCGTCTTCCCTAGGCATTATTCCTCACCTACTCCATACTTTTTAAAACATGCTTTGGCCCTTTTTTTATTCAAATTTTCTTCCAAAAATTAAGAGTGTCAAAACTTTATTTTCCTCACGAAAACTTTCTTTTGCCAAACCATAAAAACATGTTATCTTAAAAAAATGTAAATCATTTTTTTTTTCAAATCACAAAAACTGGAGTAGATACAGACAACTATTTCTATGTCAGGTTTATAACTTGTTCTTACCTATATAAGGTCGGTTCGGTCACTTACTACAAGGTGCAAACTTTCACTCTATTATTAATTTTTACAACTTATTTTGTCCACCCAACAAAATTTTCTCTTTTAAAACAATTTATCAAAAAAATGATTGCCAAAAGTATAGAGACTTCAAAACTTCCTTTATTAATGATTCTTGTATAAAATATAACAAGAAAAATAGCGAGGTATACATGCTCTATAATGTGCACCTTTTATTGAGAGAATTTTTATCTTAGAAAAAAATTTCGTAAGAAATTTGTAACGACCCGCACTTCCACCTACTTCAAACCGACCAGCAACCGAACCCACGTCGATTAAAGGTAAGCAAAAGTATGTTTCATTAGGGTTTATCAGAGCGAACACAGCGGAATACAAAGCTCACAGCGGAAACAGAGAAAATATAAAAAGAATATATAATTGCAGCGAAAAACATTTTTGAATACAAATCTGATTTTACATACCATTAACCATAATATACAGATAATAGAATACGTTCGGCCTTCATATGAGACTTCAGCTCTTTTTGGAATTCCAAATCTTCAAGTTTGATCTCGATCTCGATAACTGGAAAAAAACTAATAGACTGCCCATGTGGAAATTGTGGGCACCCGTAGTTTGCAAGGCAAAAACAAACTATGAGTCAGTCAAGGGACTGGTGTGAGAAAACTTTATTAACTAATCTTATACTTAGCCTTATTTTGAATAAGGTATCTCGGGACCATGCCACATGTCATGGAACGGGTTTCCTCCCAAGGATACGTGCACAACCATAGCAACCAGAATCAAACATAGAAAACATAAACCAGGTTTTGAAAACATGACTTTCAAAAAATGAACGATTATAAGCCCTAGGTCCCATCACACAATGTAAGCGCACACCAGAGGATAGGGGTTTTTCTTATAATCGCAAAAACATGCTTGATATAGTTTAAAAGAAAATCATTTATATTATCATAATGACTTGGGTGTAAAAAATCCTTTCGAAAATAAACTTATGAATCTTAGCTTACATAGTGCCCCATCCCACTATGTTGGCTACATAGGTATACAACTTAAAAATCGTAAAGGGTTTCGTATTGGAAGTTGGATTTCCATCAATGAGTCTGGGCTAAGGATCTTCCCAATCCGATTCGGAACCTCCGGCTAAGTTCCAGGATCCCGTCTGGCTCCTCTAGAGCAGTAGGGTTGGTCCACCCTACTTCGTGGATTAAAGTAATAGCCTGAACATAACGTCCCTCGTAGACTGTCATCTAGGTATATTGACCTAGTCCGAGGCGCCTCATCCAACAAACCGCATAAGTAAATGCCTGGGCTCCATACCATGGTGTTACCTTTTGCTAGATGGAACGTTAAGTCCCTACCCCTGCGGTCTATAATCCTGTTTCGGCTCATCCCACGTTGTGAGGTCCATGAGGTCACGTCATACACAAAGCTACACATTTAAGCCATGCTTTGGTCTTCAACTACAAGGCCCTGCTTTTCAACAAAAGCTTTGGTCATTTACACTTATCATGCCACACTATCATTCTTTAAAACACAAATTGCTATTTACCAACATAAAACCTTTGAGCTCGTATGTCTCAAAGAAGGGTGTTAAGCAAGATAATAAATTCTCCGCCACCAAACAGAAGCATGTTTAGTAAATTTCAGTTCGTATTTTATAAAATACAGTGTCAAACACGAAATCCATCAACAAGTCCATTCCGCGAATAGGAATGAAACCGAAGGCACTTGATTCCACGTCCCCTCCTGGGAGTGCAAGTCCTTGCAAACCAAATCGCTTAAAGTACGGTCAGATTGTGCCGTCACTTTAACCTTATATAGGTCGTCGCCCAAGGCATCAACAGGCCATCCATCCAATGTGAAGAAATCTGGGTCTTCCACAATTGTCGTCGATATCTTGACATCAGCATCACGTCGTATAATTATTCGGAATAGGTAAAAACCCGGTCTTTCCAAATAATTAGCTCATCTTTAAAACCAATAGGTATACAGGATTTCCTAAAACCTTATTGCATTTCAGAATATTCTTTTATTCATTAAATTGGGAATTATTCCTACAAATCTTATCAAAGATCTAATTCATTTAAACCTCTTATTTAAATCTTTCCTTGAAGACCATTGCAAAAGATTTTACAATATCTTTTCATAATCTAAACCAAATTAAGGTTTATCAACTAGTCGGGATTAACAAGCATTACCAAAGTAATCATTCATTTTATTATCCCAATCCCCAACTTATTCATCCCATGGAGCAAAACTGGTAGTACTCCATATCTAACACCCATGGTCTTACTGGTAAATTCAATTACCATCCAACGTTTAAATCTAATTAAAGATTTAACTATCGCATGGAGTAAAACTGCTTGCACCCCATTCTCGAACAATTCTTGAATTCGGTAAATTTAACTACCCTATACTCATTTCAATCTAATTAAGGATTCACTAAAACTCCACTTAGTTTTCATCTCAAAAATCATTACTTAATGATTATTCAACTTTAGGAAAATCAATCTTGTCTTTAACTAGGTTAAAGAACCAATGTTACTTAAAATACAGTTCACGATAAACCCAAAATCATCTTTCATTTAATATGGAACCTTCACGGAAATCTGATAGTAGTAATCGATATAAATTTCCGTATCAGACTAATACTATAAACGGAATAACGACAAGGCCTTTTAATTTTCATAAATAGTAACGGTCTTCCTTCACAGAAGCTCATCTCGGTTATTAATAAATCGAATTCCACTCAATCCCAATTTAATTTATTAAATTGGAATCCTTTACTTTGGAAATTCCATTAGATCTTAATTAAAAGATTTATAAATTCCAAATTATATTTTCACGGTTAACTGGGTTTAAGAACTAATGTCATTTAAAACACAGCTCACAATAAACCCAAAATCATCTTCCATTCAATATGGAACTTTCACGGAAATCATATCTGCTTACTATTGATATTAATCTTCATATCCGACCAACACTATAAGCGGAATATTGGCCAGCGCCTTTCAAATTCCTCAAATAGTTTAAGTCTTCATCTGTGGAGACTTATCTCAACCGTTTACCAATACGATTTCCATTTAATTCCAATTTAATTTAATTAATTGGAAAACTCCAGTTTTCACTTATCTTCAATTCATATTCATTATACAAAGATGAATATCTTCATTACATTTAACGTTTAATAAACTGTTAAATGAACGTCCAGGCTTTCCTTTCGATCCATTCCGATCCTCGCCCAGATTAATAAACGTTGGCCAGGTAAGTTCAGCGCACTGGTTGCAACATCCCTTACCTTTTTAAACACCCCGTTTATCTTTTTGGATCACACAATCGGGACAGACTTACTCGTGGATTCCACATATTCAACCAAAATAGGTGTTTATTATTTAAAACATTATTCATTCATCCAAAATATTTTCATTTCGCCTGATTATTTTATTATTAAAATAATCATTTAAAATCTAAATTTCTGGAATGAGACTCATTCAACTCCTGTACATCCGAGAATTTGGGTATATACAAACATTCAATAAACATAAACAAGACGTCATGTGTCTAACGAGTTGTTGCTAAACTCGTTAGTTATTTAAGATCAGATGTCGGTGTCATAATTGGGTTCCATTTTACTAATTAACAACCAAATGGTATTCATAACCGTTGATCAACCAAATCAAACATACAAACTAAATCAAATACATCAAACGTCTTCCAAACATGAATAATAATTTCATATTTACTAGCTAGAGATTCACATCTTAACATAAGCATGTTATGGTAATAAAACCCATGTTATAAATTTCTAATATCCATAACCCTAGCTTTCAATCCAAGCAATATTCAATTAAGGTCTAACTTCATGAATCTAAATAAAAGGTCTCGAACATACACTTAAAGATTTTACCTACATATGTAATTACATATATGGGCCAAGATTAAGAGGGTTCTATCTCACCTTTACCAACTTAAACCATAGTTATTAACTGACAAATTCTTTCACATAAGGTCCTGCTCCTTGAATTTCAATTAAAGGTCTAATCTTTTCATGTATAAACATAAATTTACAACTAAAGATCATACCTTTACGTACGATTTCACATATAGGTCGAATCTTTATGGATTTAACGCCCTTAACCATAACAAATCACTTGTTAATGATTTCAACATACCACCAAAATTTAATCAAAGCATGGATCTACCAAATATTCCATAAAGGTGTGACTTTGTGAACCTGACATAAAGGTTTTCACTCCAAACTCCTAGCAAGTTGTTATTTTTACTTCGGGAACATATTTAGGATTTTTTAGCAATAATTTACCATCAAATCAATTATGAATTCACCACCAAAACTCTAAAAAAACATTTCAACAAACACCTTACATGCAATCATTAAATCAAGCAACAAAAACCCTTTAAAATTTTAGTTTTTCTCACCTAAAAGCTTCCAGAACTTCGCCTAGAATGTATAGATCTATTTCATGGATGGACGACGCGTGTCATTGTAGATAAGTACGAAAAATGAGTGGCCACAATTCATCCTTATCCTTTTAAACAGTAAAGTGTGTTTTCTCACACACTTTCCAGCCTCGAATCAGAGTATCAAACGATAATGGTTTTCAGAAATTCTTTCACCATATCGTCTGGTTTCTAACGTACTTCAATCTTATGTGTTCAAATCGAAAATCGGAGTTCGTTTGGATTTTCAAATAATTTATTTTAAATTTTTTTCTTAATAACTTTCTATATCCATTATAGAATTTTCCGATACTTCATACATACCTAAAATTCTATGTTCTAAATTTTTCTGTATAGGTTTCAGGTTCCAATTTTGACGTTAGGAATACCAAATTCCAACTACCGTCAAAATTTAGTTCGAGTTTTGGCCTTTTATTTTTTTATTCTCCCCAAATAGATATTGTTTTACGCAAAACTTCCCTTAGTACTAAAATTCACTATTCCGGATTCCAACGGATGTGGTCTCACGATATAGCGATATTTCGTTCTCAAGATATTCTCAAAATCGTCCGTTTTTAGTTTAAATTTTTAATCTTTTGCGAATTTAACATATCTAACGAATGCCATTTTTGACATAACTTGGTTACCTAATTTCATCGTTCTGGATTTAATGAAACTGATTTCATCGAAATCCGAGTTCGTTAGCTACTATTTCCTTTGTAAACGTACTATTTTTAATCCAAAATTTATTCTTTTTGGACTGTTTTAATTTTATTCCTGCCGAAATCCAAGTTAATTCTGATCTTTATGAAATTTGGAAATTTTAAATTGGTTCCAAATATCTGGGTCGTTACAAAATCACTATTTGCAAAATATATCCCATTTTTCTTTAAAACTCAATATGTATACTTTACATATTTACAATTATAACTTTTAAGATTAAAACTTGAAAACACCATAAATCATTTTCACAAAACTTTTATAATTTCAAGTTCTTAAAAGTTAACAATGGGGTTAAGACTCATTGCGGGTTTCCAATTTTTCTAGGCTTTCCTAGGCACTCCCCACTGTCAATTTTCTCAACTATATATATTCCTAATCCATTTTTCTCTTTTTAACCTTTTCCAATCTATAAGGTTTTCAAGCCCACTAACCGAAAATACTAACCATATGGGATTCACTTTTCTTCCATACCAGGTACATTGTACACTTTCCACCTAAATTACCTAAGGGTCTCAGATTTCCATATTCATTCCTTTAGTGTACAAAACAAACATCCTATTTCTTACCATGTTATACTCTTTCTATTTAGTGGATTCCTTTATGGATCTAGGTATATATAATATATTTATATTTCTAAAAATACAAATACGTTCACTCACTATTTATACAGGAATCATAAACCTAAGCTCTGATACCAGATGTAACAACCCGAACTCTGACAGACTGAGTTTTTTCAAAATTCCAATCTATCGAAACTCGGGTTGGTTTGCTCTGGTATCCTGCAGAAAAGACAGAGACATAAAATATGTCAGAGCTTGGAAAATATCTCACAACGGAATGGATAAAATATAATATAATCAAAATATAGACTTACCGTATTAATAATACTGCCTAACCAGTAACCAAGGCTATCATGTCTCTGCCACAAATCTAACCTGCAAGTATGTGATGAGGAGGGGATCAGAACACAAGTTCTAGTGACTGGATTTAAATTATACACTTTGGATACTCCTACATATACCGTTCAATCACATTTTTTAATTTATTAGGTTACTTGGGTTAACAACACTCAAGGCTTACACACACGTCATACCCATTTACTTCGTAGTGGATTAACCTAATATAGTATATATGTAGCTACCTCTCAATACTGAGGCACACCCCATGGTACACCACTCGCATGGTCTCCATCGTAATGCCACAGAAATGAACGCAGTCCCTCATCCTATGCCGGAGTGACGCACGGATCTCTACATAACAATATTACGTTCCGCATATATCTGTCATTACTACACTACGTAAGCGTACGGACTTCCATCGTCGATCGAATCAGGTTTCATACCGGAGTAATGCCCTCAAGTCTACGATACACCACCTATAGCCGGCATGCATGTATCTAGACTGTCTCACATATGTATCGTCAATTGTAGCTCGATGCCTTAATCGCGCGTCCTCTAATGTGCACCGAGTTCCGTGGTAGGACTATACAAGAAACACGGAACTTGGTCGGGAGTTTTTCCGCATCTGTACAGGCCCGTCTTTAAGAACCTATATACAGATATTCCTAGGGTTTGTTTTTCATGGTGGTTGTGGCCCCACCTCGGCCCCTTCCTTAACCAGTAAAGACTACAAGAGCAAAATGACTGACCTCTAACAAATAATCAAAACGTCCAATTGGCGTCTTCCCTCAACCACTGTACCTCGATAGTGAAAGATAAATGGCCTATTGGTTTAAGCTCTAGTCTTTCCGCATCCCACTGGCTATCGTTGACGGGTACCCGATGATATACTATCCTTGTTGGTCATGACCCTACGCCTCCCCATTGAGGAAACCACCGAATCACCCTGTTGTCACCACGTCATAGCATTCTGACTGCAAAGCTACTTTCGCTGTCAAGGCCCACCCACCTGCTAGTTACGCGCAGACCCAACCTCTACGAGCACAGCCTAAACATTTTCCACCGCACAGAGGACTACTAGGAGCACCTTACGTATCTCAGGAAGCCGCATGCTTCCCCTTCCAGTCCTTCGGAGCCGACCGAATAATCAGATGACCGTGCGCTCCCCTCGTGCCTTATAACACCACAATGATCTACCCCGTTGGGTTATTCATCCTCAAACATACAGACTGGTCCAAATGCCTCACTTTAATATGTTATTAGACCATATGTCTAAACATTCTCTTACGCGCTTGCCCTACCTTATCAAGTTTCCATTTAACTTGGTTGTCCCCGTTCACATCGACTTCTTATTCAAGTTACCAAGTTTCTCTTCCTTGTTAATTTTAGTTATATAACTTAACTCATTTAAGTTTATTAATAAGCCCATAACATGATATTCTCTAGATTGTTATCCAAGGTTTGTAATCCACAATCCCTTTATATTCTCGTTTGATTTCATCATTACAACAACATGTTCTACTTAATATGCAGTTAAGTATATCTCAATTCACATGTTTTCTTTTTAACATTTCAGTCATTATTTATGATTAAATATAACTTATTTCATTTCATAACTTTTCCTTATTCTTTCTCATTTAATCATAATTCAATTTTACACTGTCACTACAACTTATCGTTGTTTACTTATTAACTTAGTTCTCTTAACTAAGGCCCATTAACAAGTTTCTCTTTATAACCTATGTTATAATTTCCTCTTGTCCCTAAGACAAGTCTAAACATGTTATTCTTATCAGCGGGTTTCAGACTTCCAAGTTTACAGATTACTTAATTTATAGTTAAGTACAACCTCTTATATTTCATAAATTTTCCCCCTTTTCTCAACTGGTTTCAGGTTTTCCCCATTTACTAATTAATTTACAATTAAGTGTCCCTGATCTCATTTCACCAGTTATCTCATTTCCTTACTAGTTTATTATAACCTAAGTTATAATCTTCACTTGTCCCTAGGACAAGTTTACCTATTATACAACATTCTTATTAATGTAATTTATTTATAACAGGTTATTATCATCCACCGTTTAAACCATTTACTGTTGTAACCCATTATTCTTCATTCATTGTAATATACATCTAGTCCCACACAACGCTGTATTATGCAGAGTTTTATTAATATCAATACTCAATTACAACATATTTTGATTTCACGGGCCACAACGTTATCACCCCTCCTTTACTTGATTCCATGAGCTACAAGGAACATACCCCCACCCTATGCAGTTAAAGCCCCGCTAAAGCCCCGCAATATCCCCGCTATAGCCCGTAGCGCCCTTCAACCGCTACGCTATTTCAATTTAGCGCTGATGAACAGTAGATCCGCTTGTAGCCCCGCTATTTCCCGCTACATCCGCTAAGTCAACGCTTTTTACCATCCGCTTTAGCATTATTAATATATAAAGGTTGATTTGACTAGTTCTCTTTTTTAAAAAAATCAATAAAGTTAGTGTAAAGAGATAATTTTAAGGCATAAGTGTCCAATATATTCATGACATCTATTATAATTATCAAATCTAATGTGTGTAACCATGATATTCTTTGATTCTACAATATATGATTACTTAATGTTAATTTCTTCTACATATATAATGTGAGAATGATAATTAATTAATTTTAAATATTTGGTTTCACATCTTATGAACCTTTTGGCGCATCCGCTATATCCCCGCTATTTCCCTGCTTTATCCCCGCTACACCTTTTAGAACCTCCACCGCTAAGCGCTTTAACTGCCCAGCCCCCACCTTTCCTTGATTTCAGGGTTACAAGGAACATCCCCACACCTTTACACACTCTTTCTAATTACAATTGCCGTAGAACTCTTGAGTAGTACTTCCAAACAAGGAGTATTTGATAGAAAATGAAAATAGAAGAAGAATGATACAATTATTATTGAAATCGGCGGAGGATAAGTGTATAAACTTGGAATTTTAAGAATAATAATGGTGGTATGTTAAGGAGGAAGAAGTTGATGAATAGCTATGAAAAAAATTCGATTTTGAGGACGTTCTACAGTGTTCCAAAGGGTATAACCGTTTCTGAAACATTTTAAAATGAAAAGACACAACCTTTTAAATTTTAAAAATATTATCATTATGTGTCAACATACATTTTTGTGTATGTTGACATACACCTTGTATTTTTGAATTTAAATTATTATTTAAAGTATTTAAACTAATATATGTGTTCTAAAAATTCTTGAAATAAAACTAGTTGTTAAAATATTGTTTTTCAAGTATGAATATATGACTTAAAAACTTATTTTAGTCGAAGATAGAACGTATAAATTTAGAATTTAATTAAAACGAACATGAAATGGTGTGGTAGTTTGAAAATTCGATTTTAAACTTTGAATGAATGTATAGAAATCAATATAATAAGAAACACTGGAATATTTTGAATTGCGACTTTCTAACGGATGTAAGAAATCGAAATTTCACTTTATAAATTGTAAGTTATTTCTACATTAAAATTTAGAATAGTCGCTATGGAATATTATATATAGTCCTAAAAGTCAACATTTTATATATAGATGAATTTGGATGCGAAACCACTTCCATTGAGCTCAAAACGTCATTTAGGTGGTTGAAAACTATAAGGATCGATATGATTGAAGTTTGTGAAAATTGGGACTTTGGTTAGGGCTTGATTAGCCAACTTAGCCACTTCACTTGAGTGCCCCAAATCAACCCCTTTCTCCTTCATTCCACTTCAACACTTAGCAAGAAATTAGAAAATAGGGAAAGGAATGGGAAATTAAAATTCCTAAGCTGGGTTCTTGATTTCAAGCCCAATTCTTGTTGAAATCAAGTGTAGAAGCTTAGGTAAGCTCCTCTTCATCTTCTCCATCTTCGACTACTTGCTTTCTCTTGATTTCTAAGAATTTTCTATGGCCTAATTCTTAGAAAATTCAATTATATGTGTTTAGATTGGAGATTTGCATGCAATATTGGAAGAGATGTTGGTTTTGCTTGCTATTGGATCCATTCCTTATGTATAATCAAGCCAAGGTGATAATTTCTATCATAATATTTGTTGTGAGAAACAAAAAGGGATATTATTAGTTAAATATATAGTAGTTGATTAAATTTGGTTTGATGAAATGACTATTGATTGATCATATGAGTAATATGACGATAAATGTTAAGTATTGCAATAAAAATCGTTTTATTTGATATAGATGAGTTATTCAAGAATTCACATTAATGCCTCAAGCTTTATGCATGTATAAGTGTGCCTATGGCACGTTTGAATTGAGAATATGTTGTGTATGCATTGGATTAATTGCTTAGGATGTAGATTTCCTTGCTTTTCTAGTATCAGAAATCTTAGTAAAATCGATATTCGAGTTGTATATGCTATGGTTGAAGTTATCATGTGCAACATGCCCTTGTAGTTTCACTTTAGCATTGTCAAACCATCTTGTTCTAGCTTGAATCCCATTTGACAGCATTGGTTTGGAATTTAGTTCACCTTTGAACTTATAATACAAATCATCGCAAATCTCTTGTATGAATATGTGCATGTGTGTGTATGTGTTCTTGAGTGTTTTCAATTAGCAAAGGAGGCTTCATTTTTTATCCGAGCTCATCCAAGAAATGTTTGCACATCATTTCCTGGGCAAACATTTGCCCATGTTACATCTCAGACGTCTGTCCGGGATGGGACAGACGTCCATCCAAGTTTTGAGAAAAAAAATTGCTTCAGCTCAGGCGTCTGACCAAAAATGGTCAGACGTCTGTCCAAACTCCCAGGATTTTTTTTCCTAACAACAGACGTCTATCCAGGGGGTGACAGACGTCTGTTGGCATAAAAATGTTGTTGTTCGGGAGGGTGACAGACGCCTCGCAATCCATCCAGGCTCTTTCCCGCCCAAGTTTTGGCCTATTTCGACTTCGTTTGTGACTTGTCAGTTTCACTAATTCATAGATTTCCGCGACTCGATTTTTACGCAATCGTTTTATGAATCATTTCAAATTGTTTAACCGAATTTAAAATGTGTACATATAAATTTTTATTTGTTTTGTAAAATAAAAATGGTTAAACGATTTGGCATGAAAACATACAAAATGAATTATAGATATGAGATGACGTGAGTATTTAATTCGATGACCGAATTAAATTCTCGACTAAACCTTTTTACATTACATAATGAATGGTGAAGGCCAATGATTTAACCAAGGGAAAGAATTTTATTTCAAATTTATGCGAGAATTATTTGGAAAGACCGAGTTAAATCTCATTTCAAATAATTAAATGAAGATTAAAAGTCGAAGATAATGAAGACGGTGCATGACCAGCAATCTTCATATCGAATGGATTCCTACTAATGCCTTGGATATGGGTAGCTCCCTTGAAGGGGTTATGGTGGTAGTTGTCCGGACGTACTTGTTGATTGTCCGGATATGCGAGGACCAATCTTCTATATTGGACATATGGAACGAGAAATAAGGTGCCTCTGGTTTCGTTCAGACCCAGAATAGACATATGAAGGCATTGTATGTTTGACATTGTAGTGTGTGCTATGTTGTTCATCTCTACTAAATATATCTACTTGGTGGCGGAGAATTTATTCTCTTGCTTAACACCCTTCTCTGAGACGTATGAGCTTAGAGGTTATATATTGGTGGAAATAAATGACATAGTATGGATTGACAGTGTGGCATGCCAAGATGCAAGTGATCAAGGCTTTTGTTGAAAAGTAAAGTCTTATGGATGATGCTCAAAGTACAACTTTAAGTATCATAGCTTTGTGTACAGTGTTAATTCATGAGCTTCACACCTTGGTATGAGTCAAAAATGGGATGAGGACCTCATGGAGGACATGCGTTTCTTTCTAGGTAGAAGTGGTGTCATGGTATAGAGCCCAGACATTTTTGTTTATGTGGATAATGGATTGCAAGGCACCTCGGATATAGAGCCAACTCAAAGGCTCGAGTGATAGGTCCTATAGGACCGGGAAATGTATTGTTCAGGAATAACCAATCCTCAAAAGTAAGAGAGGACCGACCCTGATGCTAACCAAGGGCTCATCACCGTCTGGATCCTGAGGCATTTGCTAAAGTGTCTCAAAACGGGAGAGGAAGTTCCCTTGCCTCGAATTATAGGTGGAAATCCAATTTCCAATACGACATTGTGCGGTTTTAATTGTAAACCTATATGGCAACATAATATATGGTACCTATGTCGTCTATGATTTATACATTTGTTTTAAAAGTGTTTTAAAACATCTAGACACTATTAATAACATCAAATGATTTTTATTTTCTGTGTATCAAGCATTTTTGGCCCTTATAAGGTAAAACTCTATCCTCCGTCTTGCGTTGCATTGTGTGATGGGACCTGAGTCTTATAAAGGCTTCATTTTTCTAAAAAGCACTGCGTTATCTACTTGATTTACTTTCTTTTATGCACCGACAATCCAATGGGGTAAACCCTTTCCATGACATACGGCATGGTCCTGTGATTTGCCTCATTCTTAAACAAGTTAAGTAACTGTACAGTTTCTCATACCAATCCCATGACTGACTCGTAATTTGTTTTCCCTTGCAAACTCGGGTGCCCATATTTTTACATGGGCAGCCAAGTAAACAGGTGATGGGCTTCCTTTTGGATCTGCGCCATGGCATTGGGTGCTCTTTTGGCTGAAGATGAAGACTTGTCTTATTATCATTTCTTTGAACTCTTAAACACTGTCTTATGTATGTTTATATTTGATTCCGCTGCAGACTTGTTATCTATTTGATGAAACTTGTTATGTACTAAGTAAGATCCTGTATCTGTGTAACTCTGATGATGATATTTGATTCCGTTGTTGTGAGATGATGTAAATTACTCTGCAACTTTATGCATTATGCTATATTATGTAATCTGCTGATGTGATTAATGTGTTATTTTCTAAAAACCGACCTGGCCACCGTGGAGTAGGGGTTTGGTACGTGTCAGGCATGGTATTAGAGCTTTGGTTAACCTTAGTTCTAGAAGATAACATATTAAACAACTTTTTAGAGATAGAATCAGTAGTATTTTAGGACTAGTAACTCATTAGAGATAAGGTTAATAATATCCTAGAATGAGTACATCAGAATAGAATATATCATGATCATTACATCATTATCTATGCATATGTTTATATGCTCCTATCATTCCTTAAGATATCTTTTCTGTTGGCCTGACTCTTTCCATGCTATCCATAGAACTGAAAGGAAATGAATGGACGAGACAGAGTCAGAAGAGACATAGGCCAAGGAAGGGACAATGCCCCCACCGTTAATAATCAGCTTGATCTCGATGAGGGTGGATCAACAACTAAAAATGAGCCCATAATGCAACAACAACCATTTGATCTCGATGCAGTTGCCAAGAAATATAAAAACTTAAGCAATGTGTCAATCACAGGCATTGGAACCGTAATGGAAGCTCAAGCTTGGTTGAGGTCTTGCAAACAGATCTTCGTGGGCCTAGAATTGTCGGATAATAGGAAAAGACTTTTAGCATCTTGGTTACTTAAAGACGAGGCCCTATTTTGGTGGGAAGCGATGACAGTAGGTGACCTCGAAGTTGACATAACTTGGGCGAGGTTTAAAGAAGTCTTTGAGGAAAGGTTTTTTCCACGAAAAGAAGTCGAGCGCTTGCATGATGAATTTGCTAATCTCCAACAAGGCGACAAAACCATTCATGAGTATGTTAGCAAGTTTAATGAATTCTCTCGCTATGGACCTGAACTAATACAAGAACCGATCAGAAAGAACAAGAGATTCATCGAAGGTCTTCAGAGGAGGTACCACAGCAAAGTGACAGCCCATATAGAACTTCCATTTGCTAAAGTTGTAGAGTTGGCTTGTAGATATGAGGGTATCAACAAGAAAAATTCTCAAGCGGATAGGGAGAGAAGTCTAGCTAGCTACAAGAGATAGATTCCCAACAAGAAGCCTGAGACAAGCAAGAAGGAAGTAGCTAAGCCTCAAAAAGACAGAAAACCAAAGGGTAAATACTTCAAATATGACCAGTATGGGCATTGGACTAATCAATGCAATGCTCCTAAGAAGCCAAAGCGAAATGAATCCGGCCCTAGTCAGAAACCTTGAGATACTAGGGAATGCTTCAATTGCCGTAAGCCTGGGAATATTATCAAGGATTGCCCATTGCTAAAAAAGGCCAAAGTGGCTCATATATATGATGTGGTGAATGCGCCAACTTCTTCCACTGGTGAAGGTAAACCTGACATGTTGGAAGGTATGCTTACATTTAAAATATTCCTGTTAAAGTATTATTTGATACGGGAGCATCGCGTAGTTTTATCTCGAGTAACACAGTTAAAAAGTTAAATTTAAAATTGAGAAATTTTGAGGAATCTATTAGTATCCACAACCCGATAGGAGGTTCTCTTGTTCTTTATTTATACTGTAGGGTACCTGTCTCATATTCCCGCTATTAGTTTTCTTTTGATTTGATCGTCATGAATTTTTCCGAATTCGATATTATACTCAGGTAGGATTGGTTGACGAAATTTGAGGCTAAAGTTGAATGTGGTGAAAGAATTGTTAAAGTTAAAACAAAGCCGGGGAATATTATTTCTATACCGTACGAATGCTCAGGTTCAGATAG
The DNA here is from genome assembly GCA_030737875.1 of Allium sativum. Classification (NCBI taxonomy): domain Eukaryota; kingdom Viridiplantae; phylum Streptophyta; class Magnoliopsida; order Asparagales; family Amaryllidaceae; genus Allium; species Allium sativum. Next base: position 19,513,302 of record CM060918.1, on the reverse strand, counting down.
AAAAGAATTTTGGTATGCTCTTAAAGTTTCTCCCACTTCTATTGAGAATATTCACGTTGTTAGAGATTATGGGGATGTGTATGAAGAAGTTGATAGCTTATCTCCGCGTAGAGAAATTGATTTCAAAATCAATTTAGTTCCGAAAGCAAGGCCAGCTGTGCATGCAATTCGAAGAATGATATTGAAAGAGAAAGAAGAGTTGGGTGATCAAACTCGACAACTGCTATGGAAAGGTATAATCCGGCCTAGTTTCTTAAGATGGGGAGCAGCCATGGTATTTGTTCCTTAGTCAGATAGTACTCTCAGATTGTGCGTAGATTACCGAGACTTAAATAAGAAAACATTGAAGAATGAATATCCATTGTCACACATTGATGATTTGTTATATTGCTTAAATGGAGCTCGAGTGTTTTCAAAGATGGACCTAGCTACAGGTTTCCATCAATTGCGGATAGCCGAAGAATGTGTTCCTTTGACAACTTTCGGAGATCCAGACTTATTTTATGAATGGTTATAATGTCATTTGGCTTATGTAATGCTCCTGCTTACTTTGTTGATTTGATGAATCGAGTATTGCGTGGAGTTTTGAATAAATTTGTGCTAGTTTTTATTGATAATATTTTAATCTTCTCTAAGTCAACTAGTAAGCATGCGAAGCATTTGGAACATGTTTTGGAAATTCTGACAAAGAATGTATTAAAAGACAAATTCTTTAAATGCATATTCTGGCAAGAAGAAGTGAAGTTCCTTGGGCATGTCGTATCAAAGGAAGGAATTTTAGTGGATCCAAGCAAGATTACTTGATTGGAAGAAACCTAGCACTCCCACAGAAGTCAAAATTTTTCTAGGATTGGCAGGCTATTATCGAAAATTCGTTAAGGATTTTTTGAATCTATCTAGTCCATCGACGAAGCTCACGAAGAAGCATGCGAGATTTAACTGGATGACAGAATGTGAGGCAGCCTTCCAAGAGCTGAAAGTAAGGTTGACTACTGGTCTAATGTTGACTATTATAGATGGAAATCAGGATTTGACTATCTATACGGATGCTTCTCATCAAGGAGTAGGTGCTGTGTTAGTGCAAAAAGGCCAAGTGTTGCTTATGTTAGTCATTAGTTGAAGCCGCATGAGAAGAGGTATGTAACTCACGATCCAGAGTTATTAGCTGTGGTATTCGCTTTGAAGATATGGAGGCATTATCTTTTGGGTGAGAAGTTTGAATTGTATACGGATCATAAGTCATTGAAATATTTGTTCACCCAAAAAGATTTGAATTTGAGACAACAACGTTGGTTAGAATTTCTTGCAGCTTATGATCTAGATTTTTTGTATACTCCAGGGAAAGCCAATGTTGTAGCGGATGCACTTAGCAGGAAGAATGCGATCATCGCTAATCTTATTATTACGCCTTCATTGATTGAGAAGATCTCTTCTCTTCTAAAGGACGACGATTTTATTCATAAAATTATTAAAAGGATTCAGCAAGGCGAAATCTCAAGTTCCCAAATTGATAGCGGGGGAATTCTGAGATTATTAGGTCGAATGTGTGTTCCGAATATTCCCGAACTAGCATAAAATCGACTGTGTGATTTTTATCTTCCACTGCTATTACAATTATTTTATTGCTGCTGTAATTACTGCGCTTCAAATTCTACATATATGTATATTGGCCATCATCGATCCACTGCATTGCGACTATTCATTCGTCGTCGTGTCGGTTTAAAATTTGCTACGGACTCATTAAGTATTGTTATTACGCTTTTACGCTATACATATAAGCATGAATTAAGCGAATGAAATTAACGTCCTAACCACGTTTGAAATGACAATCCCTACTTTAAATTAAAGGTGTACAAGTTATTTCCCATATTCCGTTCAATCATGGCATAAATATACATATTAACATGTAACAATCAAATTAGAAAACTGTATAACAACATAGTACTTGTAACCTAGTTTTGACTTGATTACCTTAACAATAAAAGATAAACAGAGTGCCATATATTCAATATATACATATATAATTCCTACTTTGAACGAATACACTTTTATGTATGTTTACACGCAAAAACTTAATACTTAGGCATCTTGTAAACAAGACGTTCAAATACTCTATTTAGAAAATAGAGATTTAAACCTATTCAAAATTACAATTCCATCCAAATCTTAACCTATTGCACAAAACCAAACAAATTAATTTACACAAAATAAAATAGATGAACCCAACTAGTATAGATAATTATACAACACTAATCATGCTTCTCTTTTATTATTTCAATAATCCAAAACCACATAAACAAATAGATTGATAATTACTTTATACAAACATAAAACAAATGGAAGATTTGAGGGATTTGATATTGTTTTATTTTCATAATAACTCAAATTTTCCTAGGCACAATAATCCAACTTCGAGCTAGAAAATCATAGAAAATAATATCTTAAATGAATTCCACTCACGGTGCTGTAAAAATAAGCAACAGCAGAATTGAGTAGAATAAATTTTGGATTTGGCCTTCGTAAACAATCATGCTTCAAACTTTCAAATCTATATATAACAGTCACATATTAGAACCTTTTATATATATATATATATATATATATATATATTAATTTTAGAATAAATCTAAATCTATATTAGAATAGATGGTTGGGAAGATAGAAGAAAAAACTAAATCCTTTTCTTTCCTGGAGTTTGCAATGATAGAAAAGCATCATGGAGGCGTGGATAAGAATAGATGTAGGGTTTTGAGTGAGGGTTTAGTGTCTTATTTGTAGTTGACATCATGTATATGGACCATTAGATTCAATAGATTTAATTTAAGCAGTCTATTTGATGAAAATATAAATAAGCCCACCTTTTAAAAAAACATCTTCACTAGGCACCCTACAGAAGGGCGGTCGACTGCTCCTACATGAGGGAGGTCGACCCCCCTTCCGGGGTCGGGCCCAGGAGATTATGTCTCTTGTACATTACTTTTTAAATTAGTCACTGAATTGATTTGATTGACTGCTTACCTTGTATTGATTATTTTTGTCCCTGTTGTGTATAAATACACACACACACATTTGAATTCAAAAGGAATATTCTTTTCATACTTAGCTCAATTAATATACTGTAGGCTTGTATATTTATTCATTTGAAATTCATAACCTTGTATGTTAATATATACACACATCTTGTTTTATTAATATCTTTTGCACAGGACTCTATTTTCAGTAAATAAAATATGAAAACAAATTAGAATCTCTCCACGAACGCAACTACAATACTTTCGTGGTCTAATTCCAAATTGCAACCCATTAACTTATTATTTATTTTTCCTTATTTATTTTAAATTATATTATCGTATGTCTAATTATGTTTATTTTATGGGGCGTTACAGAGGTCTGATACCTTTTCGTAGTACGGCGATGGGGACCACTCGAGGAGGATACTATGAAGAGTATCTCTATACGTCGGGAATTTAGCTACATATATATGATTTATTAGATAAATCTACTGGGAGTAGATAGGTACGATTTATGCAAGAAAAATCGAAAGCATATTGTGAAATAAACCCAAATATCCTAATTAATATGAGCCATTGATAGAATGATATATGTAGCATTATTTGTAGAAAGTATAATTTATCCATTCACTAGTCCGACCCCCTTATTATAAGAAATCCGCAAGCTAAACAGGTGGTTGAGATCCTACAACTTAGAGACACTTGTTAGATAGTGTCATTATATTGGTAAGTATTAACCTACTATTATATTTTACTCCCTTTTGCCATAAGATTTCTGTTATGAGCTCTAATATATTTATCTTATTTTCTGCAGGATACCTGACAAACCAACTCGAGCTTCAATAGATTTGGAGTTTTGAAAAAAATGGGTTTGTCAAAATTCGGGTTGTTACATGCAGTCTACACACTAATTCACGACTAATAAAAGAATGTGTAGTTCCAGTATCGAATAAAACTCTAGCAGAAATGTCTCTGATAGAAAGCATACCTTGCAGCATGATGCTCTTTCCCTTGTCCTTAGTAGTCAGTGCACTCAAAGAAGTAGGAACTGTATCCAAAGCATAAGCCTTCACAACTTGCTTACCTTTCACTGGTTCAGGACAATCTTTCTTCAAGTGACCCACTTTGTCACTGTTAAGCACTTCTTCTCGCCCGTCTTAGCTGGACACCTACGAGCATAGTTCCTTTTCTTGTGGCAAGTGAAACATACAACCTCACTCTCATCCATTTTCTTATGAGGCCCACCCTTGCCTTGCTGCTGCTTCCCCTTACCATTACATTTCTTTTTACTACCTCCACCACTCTACTATGGCTTTGGTTCCTCAGAAGCATCACAAGCACCCGCTTTCTAGGGAACATCTCCTTGTTCCTAAGAGCTCTCTTAAGTAACTTCTCGAATGGGTCTTCGATGTGGTCTATAAGCCTTTGCCCAAGATACTCGTCCAATCCTAGAATGAACTTTTCATTCGTCTTATAAGGGGTCTAGACAAAAGAACGCCCGTACATGGGGAGGGTTTCAAACTCAGCAATATACTTCGGGACTGTCCTACCCCCTTGTTTCAACGTAGCAAACTTCTTAAATAGAATAGTCTTTTGAACCATAAGGATGAACTTATCCTGAAATCGGGTCTTAAAACCATTCCAAGAAATATGATCCTCAGGGTCAATAAGAATAACGGAGTTCCACTAACTCATAAGCCTTCCATGAAGCTTTCGAGAAGCAAGCTTCCTCATGGTAGCATCATCAATGCCATAAGTCTTCAAAAATATGAGTATAAATGTCCAACCACTCCTGGACCTCGATAGTAGACTCAGATCCACTAAATGGTTTACCTCACAAAGTAGAAAATCCTTGCACAGCTTGGCAAAATCCATCCGTGGTACCGACACAGGAGCACCACCCCCACCTATAGTTATTCCGGGGGCAGCTCGGGCTCTCCCCCCGACCGACGCCATCATGGAATCGAACATAGCTTGGTTGTCGGGAGTTCCCATCCCTGATCCACCTTCACCAACAACCCATGATGCAGAGTTGTTCATAGCTGCATTTCTAGCGGCTCGACTTATCTCGAATATGTAACAAGAAGAGTCAATACAAACTCGAGAAATACAGCAATGTGCTCAAGTGTGGACTACTATACATACTACTATATGTAGTATAGATTCAACAACCTACAAATACGTTTCTTTTACATGTATACATCCTAATTATTTGATTAAATTGTATAGCTAAAGCTATGATACCAAATGTGATGACCACCCAATACCACTCGCATATAAATAGGAAAATGGTGGGTTGTAGCATGTCAAGTTGGTATGTAACACCCCGAATTTCGGTTAATGCTAAAATTCGATAATTGCAGAATAAATAATCTCAGATGTGAGAATTGGGGGAAACGGGCTGCGTCATTGCGTTCGTCTCGGAAAAATACGCGAAATAGAGTCCGAGTTTTCGAGAATCGGAGTCCGTATGGCCCGGTTATGGCCCAATGAAGTTTACAGAATATTCAAAGTTCAAAACATATTTAAAATTCAGGTTCAAATTTCAAAATTGGGGCCACTGGGCGCAGGCGGGCAAAATTCCCGCCTAGCTACCCAAGTCGACAGCCCTGTCGACTGGGCAGTCGACTTGGCTAGGACCAAGTCGACAGCCCTGTCGACTTGGGTGTCGACAGGGGGTGCTCGGCCAGTTTGGCCTGGTGCACCATTTCAGGGTTGGGGCTGTGTTTTGGGGCTGGTTTCTGGAAGCTTCCGAGATCTGATGGTCCTAATCTAATTTAGGGTTAATCTAATGGCCTAAAACACTTGCCTAATCCTATAAATAAGACCCTAAGCTAGCCCTAAATGATCATAATCCTATCTCCTAACTAAACTATGCCAAAATTTTCTATGATCATGGCCTCCACTCAAAACCCTAGCCTCCATCCTATTTCTAAACCATTTCTATGAAGGCTTTCATGTTCATACAAGCATCTTTGAGTTGTATGAGTGATCATTAGCTTGCATTCATCATCAAGTTGCAAGCTTTATGTTCAAGGCTAGAGTTTTTGGGTGATTTTTGGCAAGGGCTTGCTTATTGGAGTTTAGTGGTGAGTTTCTATAGCCTTAATAATCAATTGTTAAATTGATTATGATAGGATATGATAAGATATGGCTATGTTTGTGGATAAATGTGCTTATGCAAGTTTGGTATGGTGTATGTTGTGTGTTTTGCAAGTTTTATGCTATATGCAAGTTTAATGCTATGTTTTATGATTCTCACTATGCAAAACACTATGTTGAACATTGATGCATATGTAACATGTTATGCAAGCTATAGGTGAGATTGTATGCAACTTTATATGTAACATGATATGCAAGTTTATGTATTTGGTTTTATGCATGCTAAGTATTTGGTTTTATGCATGCTAAGTATTTGGTTTTGTGCATGCTAAGTATTTGGTTTTATGCATGCTAAGTGTTTGGTTTTATGCAAGTTATGATGCAAGTTCATATGCAAGTTATGATGCAAGTTCATATGCAAGTTATGATGCAAGTTCATATGCAAGTTATGATGCAAGTTCATATGCAAGTTATGATGTAAGTTCATATGCAAGGTTGCCTCTATGTATGACATAAGTACATGTGCAAGTTCATCCTTTTTAGACCTATGACATGTATGCAAGTTGACACCTTTATGATAGGTCTATGACATGAACATTTAAGCAAGTTACCATCTTTATGACATATGTGATTCATGCAAGTTTGGGTTGGGTATTTATGCAAGTTGGGTTTATGGTCATATATACAAGTTGACACCTTTTAAACCCATGATAATGCTAATGATATGCTAAGTTGAACCCATTGTGTGTATGATGAATCTTCTCTTTTGAAGTATGTCATGTTAACGTATTTACGTGGGGACGATGGGGTAAAAATTAATGAGCACATAAAATTGTGTGAAGTGGGTATGATTAAACATACCGTAAAGTAGATGGACATAATTGGGAATTTACCTATTAATTTAGGTCTACCCATATTATGGAATTGGGAATTTACCTATTGAGTTAGGTCTACCCATATTCTTAAAAATTTGTAATTAATTAGGGATAATTAATACAAATTATGGGGGTGATTAATTAGGTGTAATTAATCTACTAAGACACGAGGTTGGACCCTTTTGTAGCATAAGACTGCCCGGAACCGACCGGCAAATCCAGTGGCTACAAATGATTGGCCCAATGTGAGAGGTCTTAGTCATAAACTAAATACGTGACAAGTGTAAAGACACGAGGTTAGACTCTGTTATGGTGTAAGGCTGCCCGGAACCAACCGGCATATCCAGCTGCCATAAAAGACAGTCTAATGTGAGAGGTCTTTACAAAGGTTACGATCTTAATTAATTAAGAAACACTTAACCAAATTAGCATGTAGAGGGGCATGAGGGGTTAAGTGGGTACCTTGGGTGGCATGTAGTAACTAGTGGGGGTGCCTTGGGTGGCATGAGGAAACTAGTGGGTTGCCTTGGGTGGCAATAGAAAATACGATTAGAATACTTAACCAAAGAGGAACATGTAATTAAACATGATTAAAGGGTTAAGTAAGTGCCTTGGGTGGCATGTGGGAATTAAGTAAGTGCCTTGGGTGGCATGAGGGAATCAAGTAAGTGCCTTGGGTGGCATGCAGAAATCTAGTGGGTGCCTTAAGTGGTAATTGAAATATAATTAAATGACAAGCTTAAGTAGTAGCTTGCGGGGGCCTTAAGTGGCAATTGAAATATAATTAAATGACAAGCTTAAGTAGTAGCTTGTGGGGGCCTTAAGTGGCAATTGAAATATAATTAAATGACAAGCTTAAGTAGTAGCTTGTGGGGGCCTTGAGTGGCAATTGAAATATAATTAAATGACAAGCTTAAGTAGTAGCTTGTGGGGGCCTTAAGTGGCAATTTAAATATGATTAGATGACTTAACCAAACCTTAACATGTAATTGGGCATGATTATAAAAGGGGTTAAGTGGGATGCACTAGATAAAATGACAAGCTTAAGTAGTAGCTTGTGGGGGCCCATTTCAACCAATATCCCAAACGTATCTTTGTGGGCTCGACCCAAGTCGAGGACGGGACACGCATATTGGGCTTGACTATAAGAGGCCAAAATGGGGTAGCGGTGGCAACGCGAGTCCAACGGGTTTCATATGCGTGTGTGGACCCGGGCTGGTAGGTAAGACGTTGTTGCATCGTGTAGATATAAGCCGTGCACCATTTGTTGTATCGGGTTGCCACTTTGGGGAGTGATACACCCCATTGTGGGGCCAGCACGGGTATCTACGGTAGGGAGCCGATCGCTTGGGGAGTAGTGGGTACACCTAGTGGAGATAGGGGCAGACGGCACCTATGTAGTCAGCTAGGGGTACAAGAAACTACCGGGTAAAATTACTAAGTACACTTAGTGGGATCAACCTTTAAGTAGGAATTACCCTTGGGTGGGTAGATCTGGGGTGGTGCAATCTAGTAATTATCCTTGGGTGGATAAATGCGTCTTTTCGGTTATCTTAGTACATCCTGTGTTTAGTTGGCTACTTAGTGTAGTCATTATCCCCAGAGGTACCGTACCTTGTTTATATCATACCCTAATTACTTTAATGATTGTATTGTTAAGGTTATAGGACTCGCTCAGACTTATGTCTGACCCCGTTGTTTTTTTTATCTTTTTTCCCAACCCTCAGGTTATCAGAGTGGGCCTAGCACTATTGGCTTTGATCAGACTGCTTTATCTATCTTTTGGAGCTTGGACCGTAGAAGTAAAGCTCGGTTTATCTTTTCTATTATGGCTATTAAGTTATGTGGTGGGATTATGTACTTTTGTTTTATCAGGATGGGTATTATGTACTTGACTCTTGTTTATGGTTTTGGTGTAACCAAACATGTTTTACTTTCCGCTGCAATGAAATGATGTTTTAACTTCTCAAGTATTACTTATATCTGTCTTGTTGTAATTTTTCTGTTCTATATTCACTTAAAATACTCCACCGATGCTATGGCATTCCCTTAGTGAGTGACCGTAGCGGGGGTGAAGGGTGTTACACGTGGTATCAGAGCTTAAGGTTACCAGAACAGATAAAATTTTTAGAAAAACTATTTTCTAAGAATATTTTTGAAAGGAGTATTTTCAAAAACATGTCTTTTAAGAGAAAAGTTTTTGAAAGAAAAGCATAATCCCCAATAGCCATATCTTTATCTTTTGAATTCTCCGTTCTGAATCTCTTCCTCTCTCGTTTTGAGTTTCCCCTCCGTGTATAGATGATCTTTCTAAGATAGATAAGAATGGAAAACCACTTCAAGGGACTTAGACGTTAGTCGGATTAGAAGTTGGTTCAAGAAGGAGGAGGACTTGTAGGTACCTATTGGATAGACGATGGGAGGAAGGCTTAAATAGTTGTTGTTTAATGAAGGATGAAACCTCATTTTGATGGGAGGTTACGAGTGGAGAATGGGAAGAAGAAGGCGAGTAGTTATCCTTTTGGAGGAATAGGACACCTTATTAGGGTTGTCCAAAGAGGCAAGGGCAAGGTACGGAATCTTTTGGAGGGTAGTTGTATTCCCTCACGGCTACTGTACCAGATGGGGATAGGACCGTCTAGGTTGGAATTTGGATTTCTTTATTATCCGGTTCGAACTTTATTTGATTCTGACGCATCGAGCTCGTTCATCTCATCATTGTTAGTTGAGTCACTGCACTTAGACACCAGTTTAGTAGATGATCCCTTAGTTGTTTCAAACCCAATTGGGGGCTCCATGATGTGTTTGGGTTTGAAAGTTTCTATACTTAGCGTTGAGTTTAGATGTGATGCTTTTTGGGCTTCACGGGCTATGGGTTAGTTTGGGCATGGACTGGTTATCCAGTAGGGGTGCCGTTCTTGATTTTGAAGGGAGAGTTGTTAGGCTTATGACCCGCTTGGGTAACACTCTCGAGATCTCTTGTAATCCCATGGAATCTGTTATGCTAAGTTATCTAGAATCGCTTGACACGTCGGTCAAGAGTTTGCGATCTGTTAGAGTGGTCCGGGAATACTCGGATGTGTTTGAGGAGGTGAAGGGCTTACCTCCGGAGCGGGAGATTGACTTCCGAATATATCTGGTAGACAATGCCAAACCAGTATCTTGGCCAGTGTGCCACATGGCTCCTAGTGAGAGGAGGGAACTCCATAAGCAAGTGGGCGATTTGCTTGAGAAGGGGTTCATAAGACGAAGTATATCGGAGTGGGGTGCTCCAGTAGTTTTTGCCACGAAGGCGGATGGGTCCCTTAGACTTTGTGTAGGCTAAAGAGAACTAAATAAACTCACAAAGAAGAATAGACACCCATTGTCGAGGATTGATGATCTCTTTGATCAGTTGATGCGCGCCTCAGTGTTTTCGCAGTTGGACTTAGCCACGGGGTTTCGTCAGTTGAGAGTGGCTGAGTATAGTATAGAGAAGACTGCCTTTAGGACTCTGGATAGTTTTTTTTATGAGTGGCTGGTGATGCCATTTGGTTTGAAGAACGCCCCCGCATACTTTGTTGATTTGATGAGAAGGGTGTTCAGGGAGTACCTAAATAAGTTCGTGATGGTCTTTGTAAATGACATCTTGGTCTTTTCTAGGAGCGAAATAAGTTTTCGTATGTGCTCAATAGGTTGAGCAAAGCCAGTTATGGGATAAACGGTGGTTTTTGGAGCGAGACTGGCGAGGACATCCAAAGTTGGACAAGGGCTTAATTATTTAGCCGTTTTTACTAGTATCATCTCACGTAGGGCGTCTGAATTCGAAGGAGGTATCCCTTGGGTGTTTGTCTGATATTGGTTTAGGCCTTTGGGGCTTGCATTTGGGGGATGTCGAGTTCGACTAGGGTGGTCTACGTGAGAGATGGACAGTTGTGATGATTTTGGATGGGATTCTTAGCATCCTATGAGTTTGAGATAGCGTATACCCATGGCAAGGGTAACGTGGTAGCGGACGCCTTAAGTAGAAAAAGGTTGTCCTTGAGTTCATTGTTCGTTGAACGATGGAGCTTAGAGTTTATTTCTATGTTTGACTTTAGACCTTCCGTTGACTTTGTACCCGGTTTGCTAGCCTCCTTGGAGGTTAGGCCTACTCTTTTGGGGCGTATTGGCGGAGCACAGCGGGACGACCCACATTTGGTTGAGTTAGTAGAGAAGCTCATGAGGAGGGCGAGTCGTCCAGCCATTTGAGTAGGTACACCCTAGATGGTAAGGGGTGGTTGCGTAGAAACGGTAGACTTTGTGTACCACAAGACGAGGGTTGAGGAAGGCTATACTTGATAATGCACATCGGTCAAAGATGACCATTCATCCCGGTGGGGACAAGATGTACCAAGACATGAAGCAAGTTTTCTTTTGGGCCGGTATGAAGAAAGATGTGGCCAAGTATGTCGCTCGATGCTTGGTGTGCCAACAGGAGAAAGCGGAGCAAAAGAAACCAGGTGGGTTGCTTCACCCATTGGAGGTTCCGCTATGGAAGTGGGATAGTGTCTCGATCGATTACCGAGATTGAGGAAGGGTAATACGGGAATTTGGGTTGTGGTAGATAGACTTACTAAGAGTGCCCATTTCATACCCGTGAAGAGCAAGAGGACTGTTCCATGTCTAGCTTCAGTTTATATTCGAGAGATAGTTCAGTTGCATAGGGAACATGACGTATTCCATGTGTCACGTTTGAGGAAGTGCCTACATGAGACCACAGAGGCGGTAGAGCCGAGCTTGCTTAAAGAAGTAAAGGTAGAGCGTGATGTGATTATTCGACGAGCTCCTACCCGCATCCTTGGGTCAGAGATTAGGAAGTTGAGAAACAGAGAGGTTCGACTAGTCAAAGTGAAAAGGGGAGAAGGTGAGAGCAATGCTACTTGGGAGACAGAAGCGAAGATGCATTCGTTATACCCATTCCTTTTTGAGGGTATGTCCTTTAAACGTCTCCTTTATTGTTTGTCTAGTGCTTATCTTATCTTTAGGATGTCCTCTCATTAGTACCTTTGACCTTTAGATAGGGTAAACCTATGGTTGAAACATGTGTTTGAGACATGTTATGTTTGATGGATGCATGTGGATGCAAGTGGTTGTTAGTGGTTGCTCGTGGATGCATATATACACACTCTAGGCACTAGATCGGCTCAATCACTTCATATTGCATATTGCATAAAATTGTGTGTAGGTAACTATATTAATGGATGTATAATGGTTGTGTTATCACATGGATGATGCATTTTGGTGAATGATTGTGCACTCATGTAGAAATAGTATGTGTCGATAGGGATCTTTCACATACATATTGGATGCATGGCACTATCATGGTTTGCATATGTTATTACATTAGATAGGGAACATATACACACACTTTTTGCATATGCTGATACATCATTAGAAATTGTTTTAAGGACAATGGATGCCCGTGTTTGATGGATTGAGTAGATGGTTGTTTGGATGGTAGGATATGCGTTCTCCTTAGCTTAGAGATTTCGGGGACGAAATCCATTAAGGAGGGGAGAATGTAACACCCTGAATTTCGGTTAATGCTAAAATTCGATAATTGCAGAATAAATAATCTCAGATGTGAGAATTGGGGGAAACGGGCTGCGTCATTGCGTTCGTCTCGGAAAAATACGCGAAATAGAGTCCGAGTTTTCGAGAATCGGAGTCCGTATGGCCCGGTTATGGCCCAATGAAGTTTACAGAAAATTCAAAGTTCAAAACAGATTTAAAATTCAGGTTCAAATTTGAAAATTGGGGCCATTGGGCGCAGGCGGGCAAAATTCCCGCCTAGCTACCCAAGTCGACAGCCCTGTCGACTGGGCAGTCGACTTAGCTAGGACCAAGTCGACAGCCCTATCGACTTGGGTGTCGACAGGGGGTGCTCAGCCAGTTTGGCCTGGTGCACCATTTCAGGGTTGGGGCTGTGTTTTGGGGCTGGTTTCTGGAAGCTTCCGAGATCTGATGGTCCTAATCTAATTTAGGGTTAATCTAATGGCCTAAAACACTTGCCTAATCCTATAAATAAGACCATAAGCTAGCCCTAAATGATCATAATCCTATCTCCTAACTAAACTATGCCAAAATTTTCTATGATCATGGCCTCCACTCAAAACCCTAGCCTCCATCCTATTTCTAAACTATTTCTATGAAGGCTTTCATGTTCATACAAGCATCTTTGAGTTGTATGAGTGATCATTAGCTTGCATTCATCATCAAGTTGCAAGCTTTATGTTCAAGGCTAGAGTTTTTGGGTGATTTTTGGCAAGGGCTTGCTTATTGGAGTTTAGTGGTGAGTTTCTATAGCCTTAATAATCAATTGTTAAATTGATTATGATAGGATATGATAAGATATGGCTATGTTTGTCGATAAATGTGCTTATGCAAGTTTGGTATGGTGTATGATGTGTGTTTTGCAAGTTTTATGCTATATGCAAGTTTAATGCTATGTTTTATGACGCTCACTATGCAAAACATTATGTTGAACATTGATGCATATGTAACATGTTATGCAAGCTATAGGTGAGATTATATGCAACTTTATATGTAACATGATATGCAAGTTATGTATTTGGTTTTATGCATGCTAAGTATTTGGTTTTGTGCATGCTAAGTATTTGGTTTTGTGCATGCTAAGTATTTGGTTTTATGCATGCTAAGTGTTTGGTTTTATGAAAGTTATGATGCAAGTTCATATGCAAGTTATGATGCAAGTTCATATGCAAGTTCATATGCAAGGTTGCCTCTATGTATGACATAAGTACATGTGCAAGTTCATCCTTTTTAGACCTATGACATGTATGCAAGTTGACACCTTTATGATAGGTCTATGACATGAACATTTAAGCAAGTTACCATCTTTATGACATATGTGATTCATGCAAGTTTGGGTTGGGTATTTATGCAAGTTGGGTTTATGGTCATATATAAAAGTTGACACCTTTTAAACCCATGATAATGCTAATGATATGCTAAGTTGAACCCATTGTGTGTATGATGAATCTTCTCTTTTGAAGTATGTCATGTTAACGTATTTACGTGGGGACGATGGGGTAAAAATTAATGAGCACATAAAATTGTGTGAAGTGGGTATGATTAAACATACCGTAAAGTAGATGGACATAATTGGGAATTTACCTATTAAGTTAGGTCTACCCATATTATGGAATTGGGAATTTACCTATTGAGTTAGGTCTACCCATATTCTTAAATATTTGTAATTAATTAGGGATAATTAATACAAATTATGGGGGTGATTAATTAGGTGTAATTAATCTACTAAGACACGAGGTTGGACCCTTTTGTAGCATAAGACTGCCCGGAACCGACCGGCAAATCCAGCGGCTACAAATGATTGGCCCAATGTGAGAGGTCTTAGTCATAAACTAAATACGTGACAAGTGTAAAGACACGAGGTTAGACTCTGTTATGGTGTAAGGCTGCCCGGAACCAACCGGCATATCCAGCTGCCATAAAAGACAGTCTAATGTGAGAGGTCTTTACAAAGGTTACGATCTTAATTAATTAAGAAACACTTAACCAAATTAGCATGTAGAGGGGCATGAGGGGTTAAGTGGGTGCCTTGGGTGGCATGTAGTAACTAGTGGGGGTGCCTTGGGTGACATGAGGAAACTAGTGGGTTGCCTTGGGTGGCAATAGAAAATACGATTAGAATACTTAACCAAAGAGGAACATGTAATTAAACATGATTAAAGGGTTAAGTAAGTGCCTTGGGTGGCATGTGGGAATTAAGTAAGTGCCTTGGGTAGCTTGAGGGAATCAAGTAAGTGCCTTGGGTGGCATGCAGAAATCTAGTGGGTGCCTTAAGTGGCAATTGAAATATAATTAAATGACAAGCTTAAGTAGTAGCTTGCGGGGGCCTTAAGTGGCAATTGAAATATAATTAAATGACAAGCTTAAGTAGTAGCTTGTGGGGGCCTTAAGTGGCAATTGAAATATAATTAAATGACAAGCTTAAGTAGTAGCTTGTGGGGGCCTTGAGTGGCAATTGAAATATAATTAAATGACAAGCTTAAGTAGTAGCTTGTGGGGGCCTTAAGTGGCAATTGAAATATGATTAGATGACTTAACCAAACCTTAACATGTAAGTGGGCATGATTATAAAAGGGGTTAAGTGGGATGCACTAGATAAAATGACAAGCTTAAGTAGTAGCTTGTGGGGGCCCATTTCAACCAATATCCCAAACGTATCTTTGTGGGCTCGACCCAAGTCGAGGACGGGACACGCATATTGGGCTTGACTATAAGAGGCCAAAATGGGGTAGCGGTGGCAACGCGAGTCCAACGGGTTTCATATGCGTGTGTGGACCCGGGCTGGTAGGTAAGATGTTGTTGCATCGTGTAGATATAAGCCGTGCACCATTTGTTGTATCGGGTTGCCACTTTGGGGAGTGATACACCCCAATGTGGGGCCAGCATGGGTATCTACGGTGGGGAGCCGATCGCTTGGGGAGTAGTGGGTACACCTAGTGGAGATAGGGGCAGACGGCACCTATGTAGTCAGCTAGGGGTACAAGAAACTACCGGGTAAAATTACTAAGTACACTTAGTGGGATCAACCTTTAAGTAGGAATTACCCTTGGGTGGGTAGATCTGGGGTGGTGCAATCTAGTAATTATCCTTGGGTGGATAAATGCGTCTTTTCGGTTATCTTAGTACATCCTGTGTTTAGTTGGCTACTTAGTGTAGTCATTATCCCCAGAGGTACCGTACCTTGTTTATATCATACCCTAATTACTTTAATGATTGTATTGTTAAGGTTATAGGACTCGCTCAGACTTATGTCTGACCCCGTTGTTTTTTTATCTTTTTTCCCAACCCTCAGGTTATCAGAGTGGGCCTAGCACTATTGGCTTTGATCAGACTGCTTTATCTATCTTTTGGAGCTTGGACCGTAGAAGTAAAGCTCGGTTTATCTTTTCTATTATGGCTATTAAGTTATGTGGTGGGATTATGTACTTTTGTTTTATCAGGATGGGTATTATGTACTTGACTCTTGTTTATGGTTTTGGTGTAACCAAACATGTTTTACTTTCCGCTGCAATGAAATGATGTTTTAACTTCTCAAGTATTACTTATATCTGTCTTGTTGTAATTTTTCTGTTCTATATTCACTTAAAATACTCCACCGATGCTATGGCATTCCCTTAGTGAGTGACCGTAGCGGGGGTGAAGGGTGTTACACGTGGTATCAGAGCTTAAGGTTACCAGAACAGATAAATTTTTTAGAAAAACTATTTTCTAAGAATATTTTTGAAAGGAGTATTTTCAAAAACATGTCTTTTAAGAGAAAAGTTTTTGAAAGAAAAGCATAATCCCCAATAGCCATATCTTTATCTTTTGAATTCTCCGTTCTGAATCTCTTCCTCTCTCGTTTTGAGTTTCCCCTCCGTGTATAGATGATCTTTCTAAGATAGATAAGAATGGAAAACCACTTCAAGGGACTTAGACGTTAGTCGGATTAGAAGTTGGTTCAAGAAGGAGGAGGACTTGTAGGTACCTATTGGATAGACGATGGGAGGAAGGCTTAAATAGTTGTTGTTTAATGAAGGATGAAACCTCATTTTGATGGGAGGTTACGAGTGGAGAATGGGAAGAAGAAGGCGAGTAGTTATCCTTTTGGAGGAATAGGACACATTATTAGGGTTGTCCAAAGAGGCAAGGGCAAGGTACGGAATCTTTTGGAGGGTAGTTGTATTCCCTCACGGCTACTGTACCAGATGGGGATAGGACCGTCTAGGTTGGAATTTCGATTTCTTTATTATCCGGTTCGAACTTTATTTGATTCTGACGCATCGAGCTCGTTCATCTCATCATTGTTAGTTGAGTCACTGCACTTAGACACCAGTTTAGTAGATGATCCCTTAGTTGTTTCAAACCCAATTGGGGGCTCCATGATGTGTTTGGGTTTGAAAGTTTCTATACTTAGCGTTGAGTTTAGATGTGATGCTTATTGGGCTTCACGGGCTATAGGTTAGTTTGGGCATGGACTGGTTATCCAGTAGGGGTGCCGTTCTTGATTTTGAAGGGAGAGTTGTTAGGCTTATGACCCGCTTGGGTAACACTCTCGAGATCTCTTGTAATCCCATGGAATCTGTTATGCTAAGTTATCTAGAATCGCTTGACACGTCGGTCAAGAGTTTGCGATCTGTTAGAGTGGTCCGGGAATACTCGGATGTGTTTGAGGAGGTGAAGGGCTTACCTCAGGAGCGGGAGATTGACTTCCGAATATATCTGGTAGACAATGCCAAACCAGTATCTTGGCCAGTGTGCCACATGGCTCCTAGTGAGAGGAGGGAACTCCATAAGCAAGTGGGCGATTTGCTTGAGAAGGGGTTCATAAGACGAAGTATATCGGAGTGGGGTGCTCCAGTAGTTTTTGCCACGAAGGCGGATGGGTCCCTTAGACTTTGTGTAGGCTAAAGAGAACTAAATAAACTCACAAAGAAGAATAGACACCCATTGTCGAGGATTGATGATCTCTTTGATCAGTTGATGCGCGCCTCAGTGTTTTCGCAGTTGGACTTAGCCACGGGGTTTCGTCAGTTGAGAGTGGCTGAGTATAGTATAGAGAAGACTGCCTTTAGGACTCTGGATAGTTTTTTTTATGAGTGGCTGGTGATGCCATTTGGTTTGAAGAACGCCCCCGCATACTTTGTTGATTTGATGAGAAGGGTGTTCAGGGAGTACCTAAATAAGTTCGTGATGGTCTTTGTAAATGACATCTTGGTCTTTTCTAGGAGCGAAATAAGTTTTCGTATGTGCTCAATAGGTTGAGCAAAGCCAGTTATGGGATAAACGGTGGTTTTTGGAGCGAGACTGGCGAGGACATCCAAAGTTGGACAAGGGCTTAATTATTTAGCCGTTTTTACTAGTATCATCTCACGTAGGGCGTCTGAATTCGAAGGAGGTATCCCTTGGGTGTTTGTCTGATATTGGTTTAGGCCTTTGGGGCTTGCATTTGGGGGATGTCGAGTTCGACTAGGGTGGTCTACGTGAGAGATGGACAGTTGTGATGATTTTGGATGGGATTCTTAGCATCCTATGAGTTTGAGATAGCGTATACCCATGGCAAGGGTAACGTGGTAGCGGACGCCTTAAGTAGAAAAAGGTTGTCCTTGAGTTCATTGTTCGTTGAACGATGGAGCTTAGAGTTTATTTCTATGTTTGACTTTAGACCTTCCGTTGACTTTGTACCCGGTTTGCTAGCCTCCTTGGAGGTTAGGCCTACTCTTTTGGGGCGTATTGGCGGAGCACAGCGGGACGACCCACATTTGGTTGAGTTAGTAGAGAAGCTCATGAGGAGGGGGAGTCGTCCAGCCATTTGAGTAGGTACACCCTAGATGGTAAGGGGTGGTTGCGTAGAAACGGTAGACTTTGTGTACCACAAGACGAGGGTTGAGGAAGGCTATACTTGATAATGCACATCGGTCAAAGATGACCATTCATCCCGGTGGGGACAAGATGTACCAAGACATGAAGCAAGTTTTCTTTTGGGCCGGTATGAAGAAAGATGTGGCCAAGTATGTCGCTCGATGCTTGGTGTGCCAACAGGTGAAAGCGGAGCAAAAGAAACCAGGTGGGTTGCTTCACCCATTGGAGGTTCCGCTATGGAAGTGGGATAGTGTCTCGATGGATTACCGAGATTGAGGAAGAGTAATACGGGAATTTGGGTTGTGGTAGATAGACTTACTAAGAGTGCCCATTTCATACCGGTGAAGAGCAAGAGGACTGTTCCATGTCTAGCTTCAGTTTATATTCGAGAGATAGTTCGGTTGCATAGGTAACATGACGTATTCCATGTGTCACGTTTGAGGAAGTGCCTACATGAGACCACAGAGGCGGTAGAGCCGAGCTTGCTTAAAGAAGTAAAGGTAGAGCGTGATGTGATTATTCGACGAGCTCCTACCCGCATCCTTGGGTCAGAGATTAGGAAGTTGAGAAACAGAGAGGTTCGACTAGTCAAAGTGAAAAGGGGAGAAGGTGAGAGCAATGCTACTTGGGAGACAGAAGCGAAGATGCGTTCGTTATACCTATTCCTTTTTGAGGGTATGTCCTTTAAACGTCTCCTTTATTGTTTGTCTAGTGCTTATCTTATCTTTGGGATGTCCTCTCATTAGTACCTTTGACCTTTAGATAGGGTAAACCTATGGTTGAAACATGTGTTTGAGACATGTTATGTTTGATGGATGCATGTGGATGCAAGTGGTTGTTAGTGGTTGCTCGTGGATGCATATATACACACTCTAGGCACTAGATCGGCTCAATCACTTCATATTGCATATTGCATAAAATTGTGTGTAGGTAACTATATTAATGGATGTATAATGGTTGTGTTATCACATGGATGATGCATTTTGGTGAATGATTGTGCACTCATGTAGAAATAGTATGTGTCGATAGGGATCTTTCACATACATATTGGATGCATGGCACTATCATGGTTTGCATATGTTATTACATTAGATAGGGAACATATACACACACTTTTTGCATATGCTGATACATCATTAGAAATTGTTTTAAGGACAATGGATGCCCGTGTTTGATGGATTGAGTAGATGGTTGTTTGGATGGTAGGATATGCGTTCTCCTTAGCTTAGAGATTTCGGGGACGAAATCCTTTAAGGAGGGGAGAATGTAACACCCCGAATTTCGGTTAATGCTAAAATTCGATAATTGCAGAATAAATAATCTCAGATGTGAGAATTGGGGGAAACGGGCTGCGTCATTGCGTTCGTCTCGGAAAAATACGCGAAATAGAGTCCGAGTTTTCGAGAATCGGAGTCCGTATGGCCCGGTTATGGCCCAATGAAGTTTACAGAAAATTCAAAGTTCAAAACAGATTTAAAATTCAGGTTCAAATTTGAAAATTGGGGCCATTGGGCGCAGGCGGGCAAAATTCCCGCCTAGCCACCCAAGTCGACAGCCCTGTCGACTGGGCAGTCGACTTAGCTAGGACCAAGTCGACAGCCCTGTCGACTTGGGTGTCGACAGGGGGTGCTCGGCCAGTTTGGCCTGGTGCACCATTTCAGGGTTGGGGCTGTGTTTTGGGGCTGGTTTCTGGAAGCTTCCGAGATCTGATGGTCCTAATCTAATTTAGGGTTAATCTAATGGCCTAAAACACTTGCCTAATCCTATAAATAAGACCATAAGCTAGCCCTAAATGATCATAATCCAATCTCCTAACTAAACTATGCCAAAATTTTCTATGATCATGGCCTCCACTCAAAACCCTAGCCTCCATCCTATTTCTAAACTATTTCTATGAAGGCTTTCATGTTCATACAAGCATCTTTGAGTTGTATGAGTGATCATTAGCTTGCATTCATCATCAAGTTGCAAGCTTTATGTTCAAGGCTAGAGTTTTTGGGTGATTTTTGGCAAGGGCTTGCTTATTGGAGTTTAGTGGTGAGTTTCTATAGCCTTAATAATCAATTGTTAAATTGATTATGATAGGATATGATAAGATATGGCTATGTTTGTCGATAAATGTGCTTATGCAAGTTTGGTATGGTGTATGATGTGTGTTTTGCAAGTTTTATGCTATATGCAAGTTTAATGCTATGTTTTATGACGCTCACTATGCAAAACACTATGTTGAACATTGATGCATATGTAACATGTTATGCAAGCTATAGGTGAGATTATATGCAACTTTATATGTAACATGATATGCAAGTTATGTATTTGGTTTTATGCATGCTAAGTATTTGGTTTTATGCATGCTAAGTATTTGGTTTTGTGCATGCTAAGTATTTGGTTTTACGCATGCTAAGTGTTTGGTTTTATGCAAGTTATGATGCAAGTTCATATGCAAGTTATGATGCAAGTTCATATGCAAGTTATGATGCAAGTTCATATGCAAGGTTGCCTCTATGTATGACATAAGTACATGTGCAAGTTCATCCTTTTTAGACCTATGACATGTATGCAAGTTGACACCTTTATGATAGGTCTATGACATGAACATTTAAGCAAGTTACCATCTTTATGACATATGTGATTCATGCAAGTTTGGGTTGGGTATTTATGCAAGTTGGGTTTATGGTCATATATAAAAGTTGACACCTTTTAAACCCATGATAATGCTAATGATATGCTAAGTTGAACCCATTGTGTGTATGATGAATCTTCTCTTTTGAAGTATGTCATGTTAACGTATTTACGTGGGGACGATGGGGTAAAAATTAATGAGCACATAAAATTGTGTGAAGTGGGTATGATTAAACATACCGTAAAGTAGATGGACATAATTGGGAATTTACCTATTAAGTTAGGTCTACCCATATTATGGAACTGGGAATTTACCTATTGAGTTAGGTCTACCCATATTCTTAAATATTTGTAATTAATTAGGGATAATTAATACAAATTATGGGGGTGATTAATTAGGTGTAATTAATCTACTAAGACACGAGGTTGGACCCTTTTGTAGCATAAGACTACCCGGAACCGACCGGCAAATCCAGCGGCTACAAATGATTGGCCCAATGTGAGAGGTCTTAGTCATAAACTAAATACGTGACAAGTGTAAAGACACGAGGTTAGACTCTGTTATGGTGTAAGGCTGCCCGGAACCAACCGGCATATCCAGCTGCCATAAAAGACAGTCTAATGTGAGAGGTCTTTACAAAGGTTACGATCTTAATTAATTAAGAAACACTTAACCAAATTAGCATGTAGAGGGGCATGAGGGGTTAAGTGGGTGCCTTGGGTGGCATGTAGTAACTAGTGGGGGTGCCTTGGGTGGCATGAGGAAACTAGTGGGTTGCCTTGGGTGGCAATAGAAAATACGATTAGAATACTTAACCAAAGAGGAACATGTAATTAAACATGATTAAAGGGTTAAGTAAGTGCCTTGGGTGGCATGTGGGAATTAAGTAGGTGCCTTGGGTAGCTTGAGGGAATCAAGTAAGTGCCTTGGGTGGCATGCAGAAATCTAGTGGGTGCCTTAAGTGGCAATTGAAATATAATTAAATGACAAGCTTAAGTAGTAGCTTGCGGGGGCCTTAAGTGGCAATTGAAATATAATTAAATGACAAGCTTAAGTAGTAGCTTGTGGGGGCCTTAAGTGGCAATTGAAATATAATTAAATGACAAGCTTAAGTAGTAGCTTGTGGGGGCCTTGAGTGGCAATTGAAATATAATTAAATGACAAGCTTAAGTAGTAGCTTGTGGGGGCCTTAAGTGGCAATTGAAATATGATTAGATGACTTAACCAAACCTTAACATGTAAGTGGGCATGATTATAAAAGGGGTTAAGTGGGATGCACTAGATAAAATGACAAGCTTAAGTAGTAGCTTGTGGGGGCCCATTTCAACCAATATCCCAAACGTATCTTTGTGGGCTCGACCCAAGTCGAGGACGGGACACGCATATTGGGCTTGACTATAAGAGGCCAAAATGGGGTAGCGGTGGCAACGCGAGTCCAACGGGTTTCATATGCGTGTGTGGACCCGGGCTGGTAGGTAAGATGTTGTTGCATCGTGTAGATATAAGCCGTGCACCATTTGTTGTATCGGGTGGCCACTTTGGGGAGTGATACACCCCATTGTGGGGCCAGTACGGGTATCTACGGTAGGGAGCCGATCGCTTGGGGAGTAGTAGGTACACCTAGTGGAGATAGGGGCAGACGGCACCTATGTAGTCAGCTAGGGGTACAAGAAACTACCGGGTAAAATTACTAAGTACACTTAGTGGGATCAACCTTTAAGTAGGAATTACCCTTGGGTGGGTAGATCTGGGGTGGTGCAATCTAGTAATTATCCTTGGGTGGATAAATGCGTCTTTTCGGTTATCTTAGTACATCCTGTGTTTAGTTGGCTACTTAGTGTAGTCATTATCCCCAGAGGTACCGTACCTTGTTTATATCATACCCTAATTACTTTAATGATTGTATTGTTAAGGTTATAGGACTCGCTCAGACTTATGTCTGACCCCGTTGTTTTTTTATCTTTTTCCCAACCCTCAGGTTATCAGAGTGGGCCTAGCACTATTGGGCTTTGATCAGACTGCTTTATCTATCTTTTGGAGCTTGGACCGTAGAAGTAAAGCTCGGTTTATCTTTTCTATTATGGCTATTAAGTTATGTAGTGGGATTATGTACTTTTGTTTTATCAGGATGGGTATTATGTACTTGACTCTTGTTTATGGTTTTGGTGTAACCAAACATGTTTTACTTTCCGCTGCAATGAAATGATGTTTTAACTTCTCAAGTATTACTTATATCTGTCTTGTTGTAATTTTTCTGTTCTATATTCACTTAAAATACTCCACCGATGCTATGGCATTCCCTTAGTGAGTGACCGTAGCGAGGGTGAAGGGTGTTACATGGTATGTGCCAACCATCAAGTGTGATAACCAAAAGCATATCTGTCGTATATCACATAACGCATGGACAACGCATAATAATAAATATAGATAGTATTGCAGTGATAGATGATAGAACAATTGAATTATAATAAAACCATAAAGTCATGTACATGAAATCCATAATATCTGAATACATGCCATCCTCACTACATCCCTCATAGTATGCTCATAAGTGGAAAGCAATATAGACAACTATAGGCTATAGCTCCTCCAAGCTCATCCCCGGCCTGGCACTTCGTATAACATGACCAACTATCTAGTCTACTCATCAACATCATTGATTAATACCCAAGATAATAAGAAGGAAACATAAAACCTTTGGTTAGACAACAGTTTGGTGTGAGTGATAAGATCTATCACAAGTTGTACAACAAAAATATGTAAATAGGCAGGTTAAGTCTCATACCTGACTTATCCGTACAACCAAAGAGTCAGCACATAATAATACCATAATATATGCTATTCAAAAAAATAGTGCTACACAAAGCAATAATCATGAGACATGAGGGAAGTCACAAGATAAGAGAATCTGTCTAACCTTCTTGGCTCTCATTCCCTATCTTCTCTAAGCCCTACAGGTGATAGTCTACCGGAGAGGTGAAAGTGCAAGTGATTACAATCATAACAACCATCATCAAAATTCTAACTATCACCATCTAAAGCCGTAAATACGTTAATACTCGTATTACAACCCCAACCAAGGACCAATATAAATTCTAGTTCTAGTAGAAACTTTGTGCTTCGCCAGCACATGCCCTTCTGGCCTAGGTTCGCCACCCAGGGTGCACGATCATATCGATCCTAATGGGAGTCCTCACGATACCCCGCTTTGAGTTCCACTAGAACACTCCAAGCTATCAATGATTTCTTCGTAAATCACTAACAGAGTTACTTCTCTCTTTCGATCTAAAGCTTGAGTCCCCTCAGCCTGTCCATTATCTTGAAGCTTTGCTACGACGAATCACTTTAATCCATACAACATCGTTCATCATGAGATGTATCCATAATCTCGTTCTCCATGAGTCAATCCGGAAGTGTCGTTCACCACAAACCGCTTTCGTATCATGTAGCTCTATTCTTCATGTACTAACCATACTTCCCCTTTGACTTACTCTCCATCTGATTCATCATCGAAGAGCTTATTAATCGATAATTCCATAACTCTCAATCCAGGGCATTAACTATTAAACCAAGACCATCCGCACGTTCCAAGAAGCCCCTTTTTCCGATCATGTGAACCACGTATCAATCATGTCCACTGTTAGCCTACTTTGTAAACTAGGCTATACAAAGTCAAGAAGTCAGAAAATCAAGTAAACAAAAGACACTCTGTTATGCATCCGGTTCGGATCGGAATTGCAGAGGTAGGAACAGAGGCAACACAAAGATAAAAGATCAAGTATTAGAATATAATATGCCTATAAATCGGATCGGATCGGGCGTAGTCAGAGAAAAGCAAAGCGAGACAATGTGAGCAAAGGCAAAATTCAAGCCGGATCGGATCGGATGATCCAATCCGAACCCCATTTACTAGCCTACCTGAATCGAACCCAGTGTACCCTGCTACTTCACTCCACGATCTCCTGAATATTCGGGGCAGTTACACCCACTTTCTACCCACGATAGCCACTAACTTGATGTGCTGGCAACACCAGAACTCATCCAATCCCGAAAGTCATGGAACGGAAGACACGTGTACCCGATCTGAACCGAATTCTGGAGAGGTTTCCACCTATAAATAGACCTCCAAGGGTCATTTGAAAGGATCTTTTGGCACTCTGAGAGTTCAGACATCTTTGAGAACCGAATTCCAGCATTCCCAAACAATCCAAATCATCATTCAAAGTATATTTTGAGATATTTGAGTGAATGTATATGAAAAGTAAGTGAGATTGAGTGAATATCTTATTGTATTTTCATCTACATCATCAAGCAACGTGATATAAAGTGGACGTAGGATCTTTAACGCCGAACCACTATAAATCCTATGTCTCTTTTTTATTTTCGATCTCAATTCATTTTAATTTTAGCCAATTTGGGTGTTAGAACCATTTTTGGTCTAACATTTTGGTGCTTTCACTGAGAATCATTTGAATTCTCTGTTTTTCTGGATTATCGTTCTACTTTTTGGACCGTTGAGTTCAAAGAAGTTAATCCCCAATTTTCGACGCTTTTAAATACTTGTTGGTTGATTGTTGAAGAATTATGGCCAAAGGAAAAGGAAAGGAAATTCAAACCAGTCGAGGGAACGAAGTTGGTGAAGATCAGCAAAATACGGTCGTGACGAGGTCTCGTGGGCAGAGTTCGGGAGCGGATCAGCCATGTTCAGGAAATCTGAACCGATCACATAGGGAGAGCTCCGATCCGAACCGTATAGAAGACGTTGAAGAGGTGCACACCCCCAACCCAAACCGATCCGGCCAGGTTACTTTGCTCCGATCCGATCCGACACTAGGTGATGCTGGAACCTCTACTCGAGCCCCTCCAAATGCTCCGACTCCAGCCACCAGGATCAATGACCAGATCAATCCATCTGCGCCTGTCACCCAAGGAGATTTTTCGCGCCTTCTCGACATGCTTGAGAGCACTAGGGAGGCTATGAGAATCCATGAGCGCACCAATCTTATGATGCAAGAGAATATGAGAATCATGAGTAGGGAAATTGGCGAACTCCGCAGACAAAGAACTCCATCCCTAGTTCATCATACTACAATGGATCAGTCTTCTTTTTCTGAGGAAGAGCGGCCCCGTGAAAGAAGGCCGCTCGAACGACCTCATAATTTGGAACAAATGACTTTCGGATCTCTGGGTTCCCGTGAGGACGCTGCTCGTGTGCTAGGACCCGATGACCCGAGCTTGAGAGAGCCTATGCTATTAGCAATGCGAGGATCCCATGTTTTGCCTAGAGATCCTAACCTCACCAACCCCACTCAAGGACAAATGCTTCAGCCCCTTCCTCCCGAGATCGACTGGGAACGTAGGGAGCAAAGCAAAGCAGAAGCCGCTAGAAGAAGGAGGGTGTCCCCTGATCAGGAGTCCAGAGGAAACCCGAACATCAGAGCTAGGGAGCCTGAACGGCCCTTGACCAATGCTGATGTATGGGCTATGGTACGCCAGATCATGTCTGAGAGTCGAAACTACACCAATGAAGATTATGGTATTGAGCGAAGCCATACTCCCTTTACTGATGACATTCTTGACTTTCAGTTCCCCCGAAGTTTTAATCTGCCGCAGATGGACAGATATAACGAGAGAACTGACCCGGGACAACATTTGATGCGATACGCATGGCTTATGAATACTGCCGCTGCCCCTGAAGCTGTGAAGTGTAAGGCTTTCCCGATCTACTTAGAAGACGTAGCATTACTATGGTTTACCCGACTTCCTCCTCGATCGATATCGAATTTCAAAGAACTAAGTGAACGTTTTATGAATCAATTCCGACATCATGCCCGAAAGTCTAAGAATGTTATCGAATTATCGAGAATTAAGCAAGCGCCGGGTGAGTCCTTGAAGTCGTATCTATACCGTTTCAATTTAGCTGTAACAGAAGTCAGCGACCCGCATGAGCCTACCATCTTGATGGCCTTAATGGAGGGAGTTGATCCTGATTCAGAGTTTGGAGATTATCTTTCTGGGAAGCCGCCACCCACAAGAGAGTTGTTTTATGAAAAGGCCAATATTCAGCTAAGACGGGAGGAAGCAAGGGCAAACAGAAAGAGGAAGTCCGAAGCGGCCTCAAAAGAAGCTGTTCAGAGTAATGTTGCCGTAAAGCAGTCTGGAGAAAGCTCTGGGAAGGTCGAAGTGAATGTTGGAAACAAGAATGGAAACAATAATAATGGAAACGGGGGCAACAACAACCGTAATGCGAATGGTAATAGGAGAAATAGGAACCGAGGAAGCAATTCTGATAAAAGACCCCGGTTCCAGACATTCGAAAACTATTCACCGTTGAATGACACGTTAGAGAACATTTATTTGGACACGTATAATGTTTTGCAATACAAAATACCGCCGCCACGAGATTCAACAGAGAAAGAAATCGCTACCGAAAATTTTTGTTTATTTCACGGAACTCACGGACATTCAGCAAACGAATGTCGACACTTGAGAGATGTGGTTGAGAAGTTGTTGCGTGAAGGCAAGTTGGATGAGTATAAGGCTGCCCCAAGGGACAGGGGGCAAGGAGGACAGGCCCCAAACCAGAATCAGTCTGCTCCCAAGCCTACAGCGCAACAGAAAGGCAAAGAGATTGTCATTAACACTATAGTAGGTGGACTCCATCCAGCTATCCACAGTTTCAGAGCAATGGACCAATACGTTAATGCAGTTAAGCACATAGATGTGGACGAGTGCGATGATTTGGAAGACATCACCCCTGTGAAACAGCAGAAGACAATGTTCGATGATGTAGTGTTCCGTAGTAGAGAGGACACTGGAATCCAATCACCTACTGAAGATCCATTGGTTATTACCACTACTATTGGACCGGCACTGGTTCATAAGGTACTAGTGGACAATGGAAGCTCAGTCAACATTTTGTTTAAGAAGTCGTTTGATCAGATGAAACTTGAGTCTGGAGATTTGAAGCCCTGTGAAGGTTGGATCTGAGGCTTCAATGTGGCATCGACGGCTCCAATGGGGTATATAGAATTGCCCGTAACATTGGGGCAAGGGGATCGTCGAAGAGTACGAATGCTTCAGTTCGTAGTGCTAGATATCGATTCGCCCTACAACGCATTTTTGGGAAGGCATGTCCTTGCAGAGTTCAGGGCTTGTATTTCACCGTGGTGCTTATTGCTAAAGTTCCCAACTGAAGCCGGAACAGGAGTAATGAGAGGAGACCAAGTCTCCAGACGAGCTTGTTATATTGCTGAATTAAAGATGCTGATGAAGGGACTCAACATAGAGACTAAAGGTACTTCACCTCCTCCAAAGGAGGGTTCGGCGTAGAAATTAGAGGGATCAGCCCCGAAGGAATTGCCCAAGGGAATGCCTGAAGACCTGGATCCTAGAGAAGATGAGGAACCTGAGGATAGAAAGGCAACTCCTAACGAACCGACAGTGGATATACCCATTGATGAAGTTGATCCAGCAAAAGTTTTGAAGATTGGATCCCAGTTGGATCCGCATCGAGCCAAAGAACTGGCTAACTTTCTGAAGGCAAACCTGGATGTGTTTGCCTGGACCCACGCTGACATGTATGGGATATCATCATCCATCATGAGTCATTCGCTGAGTATAAACCCAAAACACCCGCCTGTAAAGCAAAAGAGACGTGTGCTGGGCCCAGAGAGGTCGGCAGCTCTGAAAGAAGAGGTGGAGAAGCTGAAAGAGAACGGATTTATTAGAGATTTGACATATCCCGACTGGATATCGAATCATGTTTTGGTAAAGAAGTCAAACGGAAAGTGGCGGACATGTATTGATTTTTCAGACTTGAACAAAGCCTGCCCGAAAGATAGCTTCCCACTCCCAGAATAGACCAGCTTGTGGATTTGATGGTGGGACACGAACTTCTTTCTTTCATGGACGCATATTCTGGATACAACCAGATTCCCATGCATGTGCCCGATCAAGAGCACACGAGCTTCATTACAAATTTGGGGTTGTATTGCTATGTGGTCATGCCGTTCGGATTGAAAACGCTGGAGCTACCTACCAACGCTTAGTGAACAGGATGTTTTATAACCAAATAGGGAAGACTATGGAGGTTTATGTGGACGATATGCTCGTCAAATCAAGACAATCCTCCAGCCATACGCAAGACTTGGCAGAGATGTTCGGTATCCTGCAAAAGTATCGGATGAAGTTAAATCCTTTGAAGTGCTCGTTTGGAGTGGCATCTAGAAAGTTTCTAGGTTTCATCATGAGCTCTCGAGGGATTGAAATCAATCCCAGTCAAATAGCAGCGATAAGGAACATTGACGAACCAAGGAGAATCAAAGATGTCCAAAGTCTTGCAGGGAAAGTAGCTGCGTTGAGTAGATTTATCTCCAAAGCAACAGATAAATGCGTCCTATTTTTTGACTTGATAAAAAAAGGAAAGAAAAATTTCGAATGGACTCCGGACTGTGTTGAGGCCTTTCGAAATCTATTGGACTTACTAGAGAGACCACCGATTTTGTCGAATCCAGTGGATCATGAAGAGCTGTTTGTTTATCTAGCAGTATCGGCTCACGCCGTTAGCACCGCCTTGGTTCGGGAAGAAGACAAGGTGCAAAGGCCGGTATATTACGTAAGTAAGAAATTGGCAGCTGCAGAACGTAACTACCCAAGGATTGAGAAGCTTGCTTACAGCCTTCTGATCGCCTCCCGAAAACTTCGCCATTATTTTCAAGCTCACCCAATAACCATATACACTGACCAGCCTCTGAGACAGGTGTTGCAAAGACCCGAAGCATCGGGACAGTTGATCAAATGGAATATTGAATTAAGTCAGTTTGATTTAAATTTTCAACCGCGGAGATCGATCAGGGGGCAAGCTCTGGCTGACTTTATAGCAGAGTTCACAATTCCGGAGGAGGAGATGATCAACGACAAGGTGGTCAAGTTAGAGGAGAAATTAAAATTAGATCCATGGAAGTTGTACAAAGACGGAGCCAAGAACGACCGAAGGTCCGGAGCTGGAGTCGTCTTAGTTACTCCTGAAGGACGATCGTTATATTATGCTCTGCGACTAGAATTTTCAGCGACTAATAATGACTCTGAATATGAAGCCCTGATTGCCGGGCTGAAACTTGCTAAGGAATTCGGAATAAAGGCATTGGATATATTCTGCGACTCCAAAATAGTCATCTGCCAAGTGCAAAAGGAGTTTGTGGCCCGGGGACCTCGACTTATTACCTATCTTGGGAAAGTGGAGGAGCTGTTGAGTAACTTGGAACGGTATAACATAACGCATATCCCAAGAGCTGAAAACCAGAAGGCAGACCGGCTAGCAAAGCTGGCTAGTTCCGACAATCCGGAGGAAACCGAAATGGTTCCAATTGAGACGTTGGGATCGCCAAGCTTTGAGTCAATGGAAATTGAATTAGCTTTCGAAGCAGAACCGGAGAGGGAGTCGTGGATGACCCCAATCAAGAATTTCCTTAGAAATGGAGTACTCCCGCCAAAGAAGAGTGAGAGGCGAGCCATAGTTCGCAAAGCCACCAGATACATCCTTCAAGATGATACCCTTTATTGGCATGGATTTTCTATGCCCCTATTACGATGTATAGCGCACGACGACATCAAGCGTGTACTAAGAGAAGTACACGAAGGTGAGTGTGGAGATCATACGGGGGGTCAAACTTTAGCAAAAAAGGTATTGCGGTATGGGTATTTCTGGCCCACTATTAACAAAGATGCAGCTGATTACTCACGACGCTGCGACAAATGCCAGAGGTTCGCCAAGATCCCTAGAGCACCACTGACCCAGCTCAAATCGAGGGCGAGTCCATGGACGTTTACCATGTGGGGAATTGACATCATCGGAGTTCTACCGATTGCCAAAGGAGGAGCGAAGTATGCAATAGCCGCCGTGGACTATTTTACAAAGTGGGTGGAAGCTGAGCCCTTAACCAAAATCACAGAGAGAAAGGTGATAAGTTTCGTGGTTAGAAATATCATATGCCGATTTGGGATTCCAAGGACCATTATAACTTATAATGGAACCCAGTTCGATGGTGCCGAATTCAGAAATTTCTGCCAGAAATACAAGATCGACAAGCGGTATACTACAGTCGCCCATCCACAGTCGAATGGGCAAGTAGAAGCAATAAATAAAGTCATAAAGTCCATCCTCAAGAAGCGATTGGAACGTGCAAAAGCAAAATGGGTGGATGAATTGCCCTTGGCTTTGTGGGCATATCAGACAACGTTTAAAACAGCTACCGGTCATACTCCTTTCTCTCTCTCGTTTGGCTCAGAAGCAGTAATCCCGATAGAGGTTGAAGTTCCCTCTCACAGGGTGACATATAATGACCCGATGACGAATCGGGCACTCCTCCTCGAGTCCCTTGATGAAATTGAAGAGAAAAGGGACGAGGCAGACTTGCATGCGTCAAGACATCGACGTCAGATGGCACGTTATTATGACAAAAAAGTTCGTTTTAGAACCTTTGAACCAGGAGATTTGGTCCTAAAGCGAGTTTTTCCATCCCTTCCTCACCTCGGTCCAAAGTGGGAAGGACCATTCGTCATCCAACGGAAACTTGAGACAGGAGCCTTCAAGTTAAAGACCGTAGAAGGCGAAGAAGTGTCTAGGGCTTGGAATGCCCAACACTTGATGCGATATTTGAATTAGGGATGTTGTATTTTCTTTTGTTTTTCTTATGAACCCTGTAAAAAGGCACGACTTGCCTTAGAAAAGTCTGTTGATACGAACAAAGAACTATAAAGTGGATGTAGGCTACGATTTAGCCGAACCACTATAAAAATATCGTGTACCATTTACTTTCCTGCATTATTTATATCTTCAACTATTATTCTATTGTGACCGTGGAATACGAGATGTTAAATTAAAATATGGAAAGTTGAAGATGGCTTATATGCAGGAACAAACACAACGACTGTTTGTACAATAAGACATAAAAGAATGGGAAGAAGACATTCTTAACTATAACTCTCAAGAATTGAGAGAGAGTATAAAGGATGGGAAGACGACATCTTCTGAGGCGTGAAGGTGCACCCAGATGAGAGACCGCCTCAGCAAGAACTCTAACCTGAATATAAGACAGGAGAGTATAAAAGATGCCAGAAAAGAACTTGCATCAATGACAAAAGGAATGTGACCCCCGTTAGAGAATCGGGGACATTCGGACTTTTTAATTTAATCTTGAATAGTTTTTCAAGACTGACTGGGGGCATATATGTACACACATATTCCTCCCCACTATGACTCCATTACACAACTTTAGTAGGACATGCATTTGCATTTTTGCATAAGTAATGAACTGACAACTAACAGGCATTGCAGGAAATGAATTATTTATATTTACAAATGTATGAATTTGTATAGGAAAACAGGAAAAAAGAAGATGCGAGGGCCACACTCGTTGCAACAATTGTGGGCCAATTAAATGCTAAAATAAAGCAAAGCACTTCATCACTTAGACTTTGAAGTGGACTTGGATTTCTTAGCAGCCTTCTGAGCATCCTTCGCCTCTCTTTCAGCATCAGTTAAGATGCGCCTTGGTTTTTTCTTCCCTGAGACTGAAGTGCTGGAATCGGTTGATTTTTTCCTGGGAGTCGGAACACTGGAATCAAAAGAAGACTTTTTAGCAAGTTCTTCTGTAATAGACCTAGTCGAAAGCTTAACAACTAACCTTGATCTAGCATCCACTACTGCGAGAGGCTTAAGGCTTTCGGGGTCTAGGTCTTCAACTTTAAGCTGCATGCGTTTATCTTGTTCAGCTTTCAGTGCAGCTAAAGTAATGTCATTGGCGCTTTTTGACTCCCCAACTATAGCCACCTCAGGGTCATCATCATGTCCCTCATCGCCACTGTCATCCTTTAAGGCGTCTATCATCTCGTCGTCGTGAGGAGCGTCAACCTTACCCTTGTCTCCTTCATCCTTCTCCGCTGACTTTGCTTCGGCAGTGGTTCCCTGGGGCACGTCTGCCTTCTCGGACGGCTCAACACCTGTGGAATGAGAAGCAACAGTTATCAACTCGGGAGAAAATAAAGGGTCCTTCATTGATTGTCCGACTATGCGATGGAAAGTGGAGACAGCTTTGACGAATTGGGGTGAAAAGGTAGAAATACCTTCCGATGATTTCTCAGCTGGAGTAGCTGCCGCCTCTGAAGCCGATTCAGGGATATGAGATAAAAGAGATGTCTGAGGGATCGCCGGGTTTTCGGGATCGTATCCCTCTACTTCAGGAGTTTTAGCGGCAGCGGAAGAAGAACCAGCCTCCAAGATGTCCTTTTGTTTAGCCTTCCGCTTTTCCTCATCCATGGCGGCATCAATCAGGCGACGCCCCTCGGCTAGGCTCGCCGGCTCGTCATCTCTTAGATACTTTTCCATAAGTTTGTCCTCGTCAATGGAATCTACCTTCAGTTCTTTTTTTTTTAATTCAACAATTTGGCTCCACACATGAACCAAGGTAGTCGGATAATCATCAATCCAAGAGATGTTTCGGTGATGGATTATATGTGCAAAAAATTCGATCAGTAATTCACCAAAGCCCTGCACATCCTCTTGGGCCTCCGCCAGCTGCTTGCGGGATTCTTCGGCCGATTTGATGACGCTTTCAACATTACCCTCTGCCAGGGCAGCCCTGTTCTCGGCCTCCATTAACTTGGAAGCCAAGTTAGCATTTTTCTTCTCCAATTCGGCGTTCTTCTTCGCCAGCTCGGCCTTTTCTCGCTCAAGGTCAGCATAAGCAAGCTGCATTTTGGCAGCATCTGACTTGGCGTCTTCTGCTTGCTTTTTCAGCTCCGAACGTTCTTGAGTATGGGACTCGAGCAAGTCATGATAGCGTTTTTGTAGATCTTCAAATTGTTGCTTGAAGCTAGCAGCGTCCCGTTGAGCGATAGCAAGTTGAGCCTGTGTATCATCGAGGTCTTTTCCTAAATTTTTTAAGGCCCTTGCATCATCTTCTGCGGTCTTCTGCATCGAGTTAGTATTCATGATTAGATTTCGGATGATTCTGGAAAGGTTACGCGAATACTTGAACATCTCTGAATACTGTTTCTCGACCGCGTCAATTTTTGCTTTGGCCTCATCTGCCCACCTCGAGGAAATAGGCTCAAAAGGAGGTAAGAAAGTCAAGTTTTCAAAGTAGTGGTCGGGAAATTGCTCCTTCAGATACGCCCGCTTAACTGCAGTTTCAGCATCCAACGGCGGAGGTGCAGGGAATGTCAGCTCGGTGTCCTTATGTGCGGAGAGCTCAATGGCCTCCTCGCCTTTTCTGGGCCGTTTAGCAGGAACCTTGTGCTTGCTTCGCGAGTCGGTATCTCTCGGCGGGCTCCTTTCCTTACTGCGCTTTCTTGAGAAGAAATTGAGCCTTTTGATTGCGGCCTGTCATCTTCTCAACGACCTTGGTAGCCCTTATATCGCTCTGGATCTGACCTAACAGGAGAGCGAGAGCGCGAGGACCGCGAATGATAAGAATCATAGGGCCTTCTATCCTCCCTACTGCAGCTTTCGCGACGATCATACTCAATATCATGAGGGGGTCTGGTCATGCTGCGGCGTAGTTTCTTGATGTCATAGTAAGCACGAGACATTGTACCTGCACAATAATGCAAGTGGAATTCAGAATCAGTATTCTCATAAGACGTAAGTGCTGTGGAGTGGGGTGCAATTGTGTTAAGTGCATCCTAAGTAGTGTCCCCCCTCCGATAAACCAGAGTTTGAAGCCGAGCCAGTGCGAGAGGGCTCTTTGGCCTTAACAGGAGTGCCTCCTCCGAAGAAGTAAAAACCGAAGGATTTGTGCCAAAATCCTCGGAAGTGTAAATAGTGTCAGGAAGAGGGAGATCTCCCAAGCCCTAAAATGTAGGATCATCAACAGTAGGGGCATCTCTTTGGGAAGCGCCTGTTGGCTGTTTTTTAGGAGATGGTGATTTCTTAGGAGAAACAACATCCCCAGGAGTGATGTACTCCTCTCGGTGCTTTTCAGGTAAATTAGCCAACTCATCGTCCTGAGTCAAACTTGGAGAAGGTGAAGTTCGAAGTGGCATGGTGGGACCTTTCGAGCTCTCGCCCATTTCTGGAATTACATCCACCGGAGGGATATATACATATGGACCTGACCCGTGACCTATGCTACGGGTAATGGATAGCAGCCTGTAGTGATGAAGATATTCGTCCTTGAGGACCTCGTCGATAGTTAGAAATTTTTGATCACCATTGAGAAGTTGATGCATCCGATCAAAATACACTTGACCCGATACTTGCTTTAGATTATCAACTGCAAACAAAAAGAAAATGGATTGATGTGGTGGCGTAGACATTCAGAGTTAAGATTTAGAAAACCAGTGCCTTACTCGATTTTGTCCATCTCCTAGCACACCCCGGCTGTTGCCTTATGTAAAACCATTCCCGCTTGGAGTCGCCGGCCTTGCTGCTCAATGGCGCCGAAATTATCTTTCTTTTTGGGATAGACTCGAAGTAAGAAAAAGAAGGAGTCTCTCGAGTCCGATGCTTAAAGTTATAAAAGAAATGAACGTCATCAAAAGTGAGATCTGTGCCTAAGATCTCGCGGTATGCTACGTATAAGGTATGTAGATAAGCATAGGAGTTGGGATGCAGCAACATGTGGGCAATCCGCATCTGTCTTAGAAAGTCGACGACAAAGGGAGAAAACGGTGGAATAGCTCCGACCATGCACATCAATCGAGTGATTGCCGTAAATCCATCAGGAGGATTATGAGGACGGTCGGTTTTAGACGGCACCAGGGTATCTTTTTTATGTATCCCGTACTTCAAGCATATTCGAAGGAGCCTGTCATAGTCAATTGTCGATTCAACAGAATCTTGAGGTAATTCCAATATGATGGCAGACTCAAATTCGTCAGGAGCTCGATTATCTCCAACCCCTCCTTCCTCTTCATAGCCCAGGGAAACTTCACTGTCAGAGGGCATTTCACTGTTATGCACCTCTACTTCATAATCTGATCCCTCGTCGTCCCATTCAGGGTCTGAGGAAGAAGATATGTCGTCAAGAGTAACTTTAGTGGATGTTTCTGGCATCTCTTTCTTTTCTGCCAGTCTAGAAGAATGTCTTTTGGCCATGATCACTAAACTATCGAAGAAGTAATAACAGAAGTTAGAGTAAATTAGCCCGTATCCCCCTGTGCATATGTGTAAACTAAAAGCGTGTGCAGTGCGTGCAAGAAATGCGAAGTAAAGATGCAAGAAAGTAAAATAAAGCTTTGAGAAAACAGCGAAGTTCAGAATAGATCTTGATGGTTGTCTATGTTCGCAGGGCGCTATCCTAACTGTCCATTAAGTCGAAGGTCATGTTCAGCATTGATTAAGTCAGTTGAATAAATTTTTGGGTGTGTTGAATGAAGTTTTTTCGGTTCGGTTCGGACGAGTATACTGGGATCGGATCGGGGGAGAAGGTCATGTTCTCAATTTGAAATATATGTCCATGCCCAGTAAGAAAAGTCGGATCGGTTCGGGCGTTCATTTTCGGACCAGATCGGATTGACCTGAGCAACCCTTGCCTCTTTTCTTCCTCACTCTTTTGCTCCGACCCGACCCGGCCAAATAGGCTTTGTTCCCTCTGGTTACTTTCCACACCGTCCCGATCCGGATGGATACACTCAGCTGTCACTACGCCATTTTACCCTCCGTCCTGATCCAAGTCGAACCCTGTGCCTCTCCTCTTCTTCATCTTCCTTCACGCCCAATTCCATATCATAAACCCAACAGGGATTTAGCATTTATGTGTTTGAGAATCCGATGATGAATTCGACCCCATCTCTCAACGCCTCAAGACGATGGCGAATCCACCATCGACGACGGCGAGAAGTGAGGGGGCCACGATGTCGAAGCCAAGCAAACCCCATGGTTAAATTAGTTAGGTTGATCGTGAATCCAAGCTAAAACCGATTATCATAAAGACAAGTGAATTTTTGAACCTACCGAGGTGTTTTAATTGAAACGAAAGAATTTCAGAATTTTTGGGTTTCTGGAAACTAGGGTTTCGGTTGAAGGTCTGTTGGGCAAGATTAATAAAAGAAAAGGAAGAGGAAGGAAGTAGGTAACGGGTTAATATATGTATGAGTAGTGACTACTCGTCTTTCCAGTCTTCTCCGCCCTGTTCGGACCAGCAAATAGGCCCACGAACCTAAGCCTGGCCTGTTAATTCAATGATCGAGCAGCACTAGAGGGGAGTCCCATCGGATCGGGCCCGAACCGAATGAATTGAGCACAACGACTCAGTGTGCAAATTAAATTCAAAGAAAAATGAAGAAAAAGATTACCTGGAGGAATCGCTGAAAATCAGGAAGAGTTCTAAAACTTGTTTAAAAATGAAGAAAGCAGTCTGCATGCTTTGTGATGTATATATAGACATCAAGAGATGCGACTTTCTTAAGCAGTATATCCCTATACGTCAATGGAAACGACTTTTCAACGACTCAAGCTCAAAGATCAATGAGCAGATGATATCAAAGCACGCTTCGTCTTCAACAGAAGCATCCTTTGAGGAGGCAAAATGTTAGCCTACTTTGTAAACTAGGCTATACAAAGTCAAGAAGTCAGAAAATCAAGTAAACAAAAGACACTCTGTTACGCATCTGGTTCAGATCGAAATTACAGAGGTAGGAACAGAGGCAACACAAAGCTAAAAGATCAAGTATTAGAATATAATCTGCCTATAAATCGGATCGGATCGGGCGTAGTCAGAGAAAAGCAAAGCGAGACAAAGTGAGGAAAGGCAAAATTCAAGCCGGATCGGATCGGATGGGATGATCCGATCCGAACCCCATTTACTAGCCTACCCGAACCGAACCCAGTGTACCCTGCTACTTCACTCCATGATCTCCTGAATATTCGGAGCAGTTACACCCACGATGGCCACTAACTTGATGTGCTGACAACATCGGAACTCATCCGATCCCGAAAGTCATGGAATGGAAGAAACGTGTACCCGATCCGAACTGAATTCTGGAGAGGTTTCCACCTATAAATAGACCCCCAAAGGTCATTTGAAAGGATCTTTTGGCACTTCGAGAGTTCAAACATCTTTGAGAACCGAATTCGAGCATTCCCAAACAATCCAAATCATCATTCAAAGTATATTTTGAGATATTTGAGTGAATGTATATGAAAAGTAAGTGAGATTGAGTGAATATCTTATTGTATTTTCATCTACATCATCAAGCAAAGTGATATAAAGTGGACGTAGGCTCTTTAACGCCGAACCACTATAAATCCTGTGTCTCTTTTTTATTTTCGATCTCATTTCATTTTAATTTTAGTCAATTTGGGTGTTAGAACCACTTTTTGGTCTAACATCCACCCTGATGGATTGGTACCGGTCTATTGACCATGGACTGGTACCGATCTATGTACTTAGCCTATTTTTGGCTAAGTACTTCAGATCCTCGAAGCACATCTTCCTTAGGCTTCAATTTTCTATTGGTCCATCTTCTACCGGTCCATGATGCTTCCCGATGATTTCCCTATTGATCCATGACTTAGAATTTTTTTCCATGTCGCATGTTAACTCTGTTCGATGCGAAACTTCACCCATGACCAACAAATCATCCCTTGATCCAACACGAAATTCTTGGAGTCGAAATGAAGCTTCTCCATGGACAGGTACCGGTCTATGTACTTAGCACATTTAACCTCAAATTTTCCAGACGTCTTTCCGCCGCCTTCCAGAGCTCAACCTCCAAATTTCGTGCGATTTCGATGATCTTTAATTTTGGTATGCTCAAATTTTCATTCCAACATTTAATTTCACTAATATTAACACAAAAAATCAAGTATAACATCCAAACAATGAGTACAATCATTCAGACAACAAACATATGAATCAACTAGCATATTCAAATACCCAAATTCATATGGAATCACAAAACAATCATTTATATTCAAAGATCAGGTACATATCTACATGTAAATAAATCTAAACGTGTCACTTTGATCCATTTTCATTGGTTTTAATCATCCCTGAAGTTTAAAAATGAGATTTGACATATATGATGGTGATCCAATGTGATTTAACATGTAAACATGGCAAAAATGCTAAATCTAAGCATATAATGTAAGATAGCATAACGAGAGATCTAAATCACTCACCAAATCAATTGATTTAATAGGGATCAATGTAAAACTAATTTGGACAGCAAGGAAATGAATGTAAACAATCCATAAATGATGCAAACTATGTGGATCTATAGTGATCTAATCTCTTCTAGAAGTCTGGAGGAGATTAGAAGTGATTTGAATGTGTTTTTGAGGTTCTGGAGGAAGGATTAGAGAATTATAGTTCTTTGGACTCCTGGAAAAATGAATGGAGAACCCTAACTAATCTCTCCAGCCTCTATTTATACTACCAGCCCTTAACCCTAATGGACCTGCTTAATCAACCCAATAGTTCGCCTAACAACCTGCTCAACAGTCTAGAAAATTTAAAACTGTTGTATCCCCCTAACTCCTTCACCAAACTATTAATGTAACTACCCTACGGAATGACCACCCATCAAATCTTTCAATGGCATAGGTATAAGCATTTAATTTTACACAAATCAAAATATACATCCAAAACAAGATACTTAAGGGTAAAATGATTACAAAACAATCGGTAAAAATAGATTTGTAAAACATCCTAACTAACCATACACCAAAATGTGAATATGATACGACCTCATGTGAATATAATAGAATTATTTTATGATCCTCCAATACGCAAAATACGGTCGTTGCATTTGTGCTCTGATTTCAATTATTACATGAATTTATTACAAATCATATTCATCTCTCTTTCTCTAGGGTATTTTCTATCGTGCAAGCTCGTTGCCTCTTAAGAATTCAATGCTTTTTCTTAATTTGGTAGTTAAATGTTTGACAAATTTTCCATTGTTGGATGTTCGACATGCTCTAATGGTTACCTAACGTTCACCATCATCCTTTACTCTGTACGTTCGACATCTCTTTGATTACCATTTTCATATTAGATACTCGATACCCTTTGCTCTTCGGAATGCTTCCATATTTTCTCATATTTTTCTCTTCTTTTCGATGGCTTTCTAAATACATCTGAAAGTTGGAAAATATTTGGATAACATAAATATTCTTTGTAAATTCTTTTATTACTGATTGGTGACTTAAATAAAAATTCAAACCAAATCAAGGTAGAGGTTGCAACTTAAGAAAAAAAAAATCAAACTAACTACATATGATTTTGACATGAAATTATTAACAAAAAATTGTTGTAATTAGTTTCTCTTGATTGTGTTAAACATATTCATTTATAGAAAAATAATTTACAAACCAAAAATGTGTCATCATCACGTGCGAACTGTGTATGCCTAAAAATTGTATAAAATCCCAGAAAACACTGTTTTTACATTATCCTAATTTACATGAAGTAATAATGTTAGGTTGTTTTATTACGGTTATCACCCAATGCTTGAATAGTGACACAAACGTATTCCATTCAAAATAGTTTTCGGATACCGGATATTCACATCCACGGATATGAACGAATATCGAATAATTATTTATCCACTAACCACTGATAAATCAAAAAACGTAGATTGAAATTTTGGGTTTAAAATGATTTTTCTTTAATGCAAAGAATTATGAAAGTATACGTAGTCAATTAGTACAGTGATAATAAATAATTTTGAGTCATTAATCTACAATAAATGCATAAATTATAAACTACTAACTTTATAAAGTAATAAGAGGTCATAGGTTCGAAACTTGTTACAAATTTATATTTACGAACATATATTGATGCGTAGTATGTTGTATGTTATTAAGATTGTATATAAATATCAAATTTTTAAAGAGAAAAGCGACGTCTAATTTGAACAAAAATCAAATGGATAAGTTTGGAATTCGAATGCATTTGTATCCGCATTTGTTTTTTAGTGTGTTGTTATTAATACTCCAAAAATATTTAAGGAGTGACGCATTGGAAATAAAATTCGGTGCAACCCACTGTTTTTCATTTTTTTTCAAGGTTATTGTTAATGTCACTCCAAGAACGGTTAAAAGAAGTTATATATATATATATATATATATATATATATATATATATATATATATATATATATATATATATATATATATATATATATATACACACACACACACACACACATATACATACTAATGTAGAACATTTAACATAGCCTCCTTAACAATTTGTAAAAAATATATACCAAAATGTCCTTTTATTATTTTATTCAATTATATTTTACTGTTCATTAAATCCTAACCATCTTCTTCTCAAAGTAAACAATTAATCACTATTTTCATGAATGAACCAATTTCTAATTTTGAAAATGAAATAATGTGATTTTTAGTTAAAAAAGCGAAGGATATGTTAAATTTGTTGAAGAAAATACCAAAATGCAACAGCCTAGTTCCATAAATAAATAGAGTAAAATACAGGAAACCTTACTTCGTTGGTGTGATAACAATGGGATGCCTGATGTCATGGTCTTTTTTATTCATTTTGAATAGGAATTAAAAGAAGCCCTCGTTACGTTCGCCTAGGCCGACGAGCACGGAGCACACATGGCGGAGGAGGTAAATTTCATGTAAAAATTAAACCGATTATTTTTCCGAAATATTTTTCTTAACTTGCTCCCCTGATTTCAGGAATTTATTCCGCTGTTCTAGATTTGTAGGCTTATCTTTTTTTTGGGAATTTCTCCATGGGTTGAGTGGGTAATTTGATTGGATTCCGGTATGGGATTCAGTCTTTCTAATTAACCATCTGATACAACTTTCCTTCAGATAATCAGATTAACTTAATTATAGATTTGCCGTAGATATATTTAAATATAAATTATAGCTGCGTGTATTTTGGACTATCTGAAACGATAAATGATTTATCATTTTAGAGATTTGAATCATTCCACTTTGAAGTATGAAATAAACTTAATTGGGAATGTGTACAAAGTTAGAGAACAATCCTTTCTGCTGTGTGGTCAGCAGCTTCCTTATTTAACATTGATTTATGCTATATTTTGGATAGTAATCTAAATTGGAGATATTGCAATCCTATAGATGAGTAGATCTTACCAACCGTTTG
This sequence comes from Allium sativum, assembly GCA_030737875.1. Classification (NCBI taxonomy): domain Eukaryota; kingdom Viridiplantae; phylum Streptophyta; class Magnoliopsida; order Asparagales; family Amaryllidaceae; genus Allium; species Allium sativum. The sequence continues at coordinate 19,471,178 of CM060918.1, read as the reverse complement.
AATCTTGATTGGGCTTATGGTTTGAATCTTCCATTCAGTAACCTTGTAAATAAGTAATTGTCTTATTCTGTTGAAGCCTTTGGCTTGATGCCACATAGTGCTTATCAAATTGTGAAAATTACTGTAGCATCTTTAAAATCAATTTTGATGTAAAGCTGGTCTCTATTTTTAGTTTACCGTAGCAATCATGTATTCATGTTTTTTTTTTTTTCTTTTTCTCTAGAGCTTAAAAAAACAAATTTCATACAATTATAAATATTAAAACATGATTACTGAAAAAATAAAATGTTGCAAAAATATCTGCACTTATTATGAAGAAGTGCAGACATATTTGCAAATATTATCTTTCACTGAACAATAAATATTAGCAATGAGTCAAACATTACAGTCATGTCTGCAATTATTCAATAAAATTGCTTTTTATCTGTAGTTTTTCTGAAAGTGAGTTATTTTATTTGTGTACGATTTACATTAAATTTTTGATGATTTTTCAACAATAAATGTGATGTTGAATATAATTTGAATTTTTTTGAAGCATTCACCAAAAATCGCATAAGAGCATGTAATTATTGGCTATAATTGCCTGTTTGTCACCATTTTTTTTTGAAAAATTGCATGTGTTTCTGCAAGTTTTGCTGAAGCGTCATGTTTTCGGTTTTGATGCATTTTTTTAATATAAATATGAAGATGGATTAAAATTAAAATCAGCTTTGAAGGTTGAAAGTGTTATATTCTTTTTGGTTTTTTTGATGATTTTCAAAAAATAGAGACCTAATTTACATTTTTTTTGAAAATGATGTTTTGTGTATTTTGAAATTTAACTGTGAGCTTACCCAAATTGTCCCTATAAAATTTCTATTCATAGTTTCTATTCTAGAAACTTTTAGCCTACATGATGTTATTGACAATGCATGTGGCCGAGAGAAGGGGTTGAAAACTGAAGCAAATTTCACTTGACCATCTTGTCACAAATAGCAAGTGGTTTAGCGATATCATGATTGAAAAAGAAGATCACCATGATGTGATAAATTATACCACAAATAAATAAGTATAATTAACTAACTTATAAATCTATCAAATTATCCATTAAAAAAATATGTTTGAATCCGCTTTTGTATCTTTACATTTTATTGAGTATAACTAATAACAATGCATTGTTGGTCCCTTAATTTTTTTGCTTAAAGAAAAAATTATACTGATATGCCCATAAGCAGCTACCGCTAAATCTGTCATTTTGGTTACTCTTGTTTTGTTATGCTAAGTTTGAATTTACATTTTTTAGCTTTAATTTCAAGGTAAGCTATATAGCATTGATAAGTTCATTTATAAAATTGTCCTGGGATGGATACTACAAAAATTTTCTTTTGGGAGGAAAACATATGGGGAAATTGATTTTCATGTTCATGAGTACATCTTTATGGATACATTGCATTCAATATGATTCCACCTTCCATGCTATTATTGCATGGAATAATTTTGAAATATTAGCAAACTTTTGCCTTTTTTTTAAATATATATACACACCCCCTCCCATTTTGAAACAATGTTCTTATAATTTCATATATTTGCTTTAGGGTTATTTTTTTTCTAAATACAATTATTGCTAAACCAAGGTTGTTTTCTTTTTTGTGGACAAAAAGCAATAATGAATGTTTTCAACATCGCCTTGCTATTGCAAACTTCTTGTACAACTTATAGGGGTTGACGATAAAAGAAACAAGTAAGCTTTAACTAACCATATACAAATGAAATTATAAGTGAGCGAGCTTGAACAATGTAGTACAAATAAGAAAAGTCATCCTTGTTAATAGTTTTTAGTAAAGGTAATATCATTCTTGCTCTTTACAGAATAAAAATTGAGCATTTAGTAAACTTTGTTGGGCACATTACTGACCGAGATGGTAGTAGATCTTTATACCTTTGTATGACCGTGAAGTATTTGATTCTTGATTAAAATGAACAACACTCATAGAACAATTGCTTGTTGAGCCCAAGATCTGGTAGATGCACTAAAATTTTAGTGGTTGTAATGATCATCAGATTCTGTTGTTTTATAGCAGTATTTAAATTGCAAGTAATATTAATATGGTATTTTGTATAATATAGAAGAATGATGATTGAAAAGTAAAGAATATAAAAAAATTAGTGGTTCCGTCTTTAATAATATCTACGCTTACTTCATAACTTTATTACAATTTTCAGTATGCTATGATCTATTACTATGCTATGATTAATTACAAAATCAGTCACTTGAAGTATAATGAAAATAATTTAGTTTTGAGTTTGACAGAGTTGTTAATAGCCAAATCGATCACTTAATGGTGGTGTATGACCTATATATACAAGTACATATACATATACATATATAAAGCGTGTGTATCATGGTACTATAAGATAGAGAAACCAATCCAAAATTATGTAAAATTTGCATACAAAGTTGGTTCGGCTAAGATCCTTGACTATAGGAGTGAGAATAGGTCATTTCAGACCAAATCCATTTGTCCAAGCATTGGCTCAACTAGGAAAAGGTGGTGCCTCCAGTAGGGGAGTGGGTTTTCTAAACCTTAACCGAGCCAACACTTTTTTTCAAATTGTGGGAAGCTCGAGCCAAACCCGAAGCAATTTGGTCAGAACGTTGAAGCGAGGGGTTGGGTTTTACTTCAGAGCCGAGCTGACTCAAAACCTAGGAGAACCCAAAGCGAACATGTTGAACCATGAAGTCAACTTTGATGTCGACTTGGGTAAGTATTTTTGCTTAGCTAGGTCGACCATCTTGGCTCAACTTAGCCAATGTTAGGAAGAACAAATTTTTTTGGGTCGACCATCTTGGCTCAATTTAGCCAAGCCACACTTTAGCGAGTCACTGTAATAAATGAACCAACATTCATAGTCGAACCAGTTTGTATCGGGTTGGATAATGATGCAAGTTTTGGGTCTTCCCACGAGCGCTGCGGTGAATGTTGACGTCAACCACGAAGCAAACACAAGCAAGCCAGAATTTATTCTAGTGATATCTCCACGAACTTCGATTGAGACGTGACTTGAATCATCACTTGGACTCATTTCGGGTTACGTCTTGTGAACATTTGGTAGCTTTTGGGAAATGTAGAGTTTTAAGCCCTGATTACTTTCAACATGGGATTGACCTTGGGGTTGCTTAGGGTCTTCTGATTGACCTTGCCACCTTGGTAAGTTTAGGCTTTTTCCTTGATTTATAATTTCTTTGTATGGATTCAAATTTGCTCGCAGCTTCAGTTGATATTCATCATTTGCTTTAAAGATTATTATGGAAAACCCAAATGTTTCATTCTTAAATGTGAACAATTTGTCCATCACGCTTGCCTTTTAGGATATTTGTTGTCCAAACATTGGGTATTTTGTAAGAGCATGATTCATCGTGCGTATTTGCAGGTAGCCCATTTGAATGTCAACGGTTGCTTTTTGATGCGTATATGGTTGAATTACATTGTCGTGCGGAGCCATTAGGCTTGACCGCAAACTGTTAGTAAATAGTTGGTCCTTCATCATGTCAAGTCACTAGATCCGGCCACACATGAATGGAGCATTAAATGATTTGTCGTGGCAGGCATTGAGGCTCGGTTGCATCCAAACCAATAAGAGGGTTGGTTTGTTGTTTTGTCGAGCCTTTTGGCTTCATCGCAAAGAGATATAGTTTTCGGAAAACATGTTTGTATGTCGTTTATGGTCCGTTGCTGTGTTATACCATTAGGTTCAATCACATAAGACTTTAAAAAGCGATTCATCGTTTCATCTTGCTAACACGCTCGAAAGCAAGATGATTGGAGAAAGAGATGATCTATCGGCTTATCGAGCTTTGGGATCAATTGCAAGCAAATTTATTGTTGAGCCGACATCTCACAAAAATATATAAATCAAGTAATGGTTTTAACCTTGTACATCAAACCTATCATCTATGTTTTTGTGAGGGGAAGTGTAGCAGGTGTTCGTTGTTCCATGTTTGGTTGAGTGGGCTGAGAATCTAAGACCATCGACTCGTGCTCAAGTGAAGAGACCGCTATCAAGGTTCATTATCTTGCCTTTTGTTTGAATGAGTGGACTAAAAATGTGAAGGAGAAGTCCGTTTGCTCACGTTCATGCGAGGAGGCAAACGTTCTAAAGTTACAGTCGTCTAGTTGAACTATTGTGGTTGATAACGGCTCTATTAGTAAGATTATCCTCTTGTGTTTAAGTGAGGAGACCTGCGTTTTGAAGCCACATTCCAAGTTTAATGTTCTATCGTGAATCTCTAAGTAAGTACTAAAGTCATGTTCTAAAGTCACCCGTTTAAGTAAGTCCATCCTCCCACATTTAAGTGTGAAAACTTACGTTCTAAAGTCAAATTTGTTATGTTAAACTATAATGTTCTATCATGAATCTTTAAGTAAGTTCATCCTCACGTTCAGGTGAGGTGATTTCCCTTAGCAAGTCCATCCTTTCACGTTCAAATGAGGGGATTTGGTTTGTCCCATTGGACTACCACATTCAGTCATGAAACCTCAAGCAAGTTCATTCTCACACATTCAGGCAGAGGAATTTATGTTCTAAAGCCACGAACGTCTCGTAGAACCATAATTATAATTGTGCACAACGCGAAAAAGCAATTTCATCGGAGTTTCGGAGTTTTGGCACACGACATGACAAATAACGAATGTCTTCGCCGCATATATTTAGAAATTCTTTTATAAGTTTGATACATATAACGATTACTTTAAAATTTTCAATATAAATTTATATTTTATGATAAACATACACAATAAAGTTTTTTTTAGACATTTTACAGAAAAATTATTAAATATGATATTCATAAGCATACAATTCAAACATAATAATCTTCAAAAGCCGAAGTCCAAAATAACAATACATATTATCTATAAAGTGTAAATATAATTTTGATTTGATCATAATTTCTAAATTAATACATGTGTCATCTAAAAATATTAACTTTAGTATCTTCTTCATCTATCTCATATCAATTAATAGATGCCATCATAATAGGAAATGGAAGTTTGAATTTTGTTAGGGATCAATTTGAAAAATCATCCATTTGTTTAGTGCAACATAATTGAATAGATAATTCGATTGCTGTTGAAGATTAATTTGATGAATGTGATCATTCAAGTTTATTTGTTCGATGCTTGGTGGTGATTGGACCTGTCAAGTCATGGTTATTTGTTGAGTCTAACTTGGATATATTAAAATCTTGACCAGACCAGAGATTTGATTCAGATTGCAAATTCATATGTATCAGATTTAAGTTGGAATCGGACCCATTGCATATCTCGGTTCTAATTGCCCATTGTAGCTCAATACGATAATAATATAAATTAATAGCTTAGTTTATTGGGGATTGATTCAAAGTGTAATCGCATCGTTGTATTAAAAAAATACAATACATTCAACTGTTAATGTATCTCCTTTTGGATTATGAAAATAAAAAATTGATTAAAAAAATAAAAGACAATTAAATGTGTCATGCCATGCAGGGGCAGATTTACATTCAGCTGAGGTAGGGCAGAAGCCCTACCTGACATGTTTATGTCTAATGAGAAAAAGGCACGTTTTCAACTTTTGCCCCACCTCAAACTAATTTAATGCCCTACCTCAACTTATTACTGGCCCACTCAGCCTATTAAATCAAATAAATAACACTTTTAACTTTCTGCGATTGCTCTAAGGCATAGAACATTCGGTTTTTTTGTTGTTTACCTTTTGGAAAAAATGATAATTTCTTTTTGTAAATGTTCTTTTTTGGTCTTTACTTTTTGCCCTATCTGAGGTTAAAAGCTGATTCCGCCACGGGTGCTATGAGGATACATGATGCAAACTCCACAACGTGCCTTGCACTATGACATGCGCTATAGCGCGTCTTTCATAACTGTGCATCGGACTATCATGTTTGATGTTTGATCACAAAACCCGAGTAAGTCTATTCTTTCATGTTCAGTTTAGGGGACCAACTTTCTAAAATCATAATAGTCCCATTGAATCATCATATTTGATCATGGAATCTCAAGTACATCCTCCCATGTCTAAGTGAGGGGACTTACGATCAAAAGTCACAATCATCGCCGGGCTATCATGTTCAATCAAGGACCCCACACAAATCCTCATGTTTAAACCATTTAAGATTGTCGTCGACCATTAGAAGGCGAATTTGTCATCTTGTTAAATAGTCATATTTGATTGCAAGGGAGGTATTTTGTCGTAACATACACATACCTTTGGATGTTTGCTGGTGCATGAGCACAATCCAAAGACACTTTATGTAATGTGCACAATCTGAAGATCGTTCTCACAAAGTACATGAAACGAGATTGGTCATCATGTCTTCGTGTTTGATTCATACTCGTCTTGGGAAACGAGTTGGAAGGTGTTTGGTTATAAATGAGTAAATCCACATCAAGGTTGCTTAGGCGACCATCGTTTATGCCTTGAATGCAGTCTAGTTAAATACAGGACAAGACATGTCAGCATGTATGAAGCATGGTTTGAATTTTCGGCCGGAACCTCGAGATTCCGGTCATCTCGACTCGGTTCGGGCCATTGCCGAAACGAAATCCGACATAAAACTCGTTTCGGTCGATATGACCAATTTCACTGTGAAATTCACAATTTCAGTTTAGAAAAAGAAAACAAGATTAGGAGAAGTCGAATCAGATGTAGAAAAAATTCAATTCAAAGTAGTATGAATGAAGATGAAACATACTCGAACCCTGAATTCGAGAACCCTAGATTGTTGCGGCTGCAGCTGTGAACCCTAATTTCGAACGTTGTACTTTTTCTGTATACGCTAATTTATTCATCGAACAAACGTGTGTTGCGGCTGCTGAAGGTGCACAACAATCTAGGGTTTATTGTATTTGACAGGATGGGGCCGATGGGCTGTACTTAATTAGTTTTTTTTTTAAATGAGCTGTATTGTTATTATGGTGTTGGTAAATTCAGCCCAACAGCCCTTATTACTTCACACTTTCAAAGTTGCAGGCCTATATATAATGTATAATGGGTTGCAAACAATTATAATAATAATAATATATGTGTATATCAAACATGCTTTCATATACAAAAATATAAAAGTTTGATTTTTTTGACCGAAACCGAAACAAAAACCGAAACCAACGAAACCGCCCGAAACTAGTAAATTTTCAAATGACCGAAACCGAAAACCGAAACAAAAACCGAAACCAACGAAACCGCCCGAAACTAGTAAATTTTCAAATGACCGAAACCGAAACCGAGTTTTCGAACTTTGGTATGAAGTGAGTCCATATTAGGATCCGTTGTTGAAGCATCAAAGTTGCTCAATTTACAACACACAAGTCGTTTGTTCAAGAAATTATATTCAATAGAAATCCACACAACTTTTATTATTTGTATGAAAATGTAAAAATAAAAAACCTATATCTAAGAGCTCAAAAATGAGATGTCCTTGAATCTTTGCTCAAAGTTTGTCTAAGAGATGCACAAGATCCGAGGCATACATAAGTGGGCAGAGGACCACTCCTGAATTTTATTCATTTAGAAAACAAAAGCAAATCTAAGATTTATGTCTTCATCTTCAGGGGACATACAATCTTGAATGCTACCTTGCATAACTGCCACTGGGATCAATCACTAGCATAAGGTTGATGATAACAACCGTACCGAAATGCTAGTAGCGGTTCAATTAAGATGTTTTAGGTATTTTTGCATTTCTATTATGGAGAAGAAGTGCTGAAATTAATATAAAGCTCGTTGAAGGAGAATAAATGAAGAAAAATTGATTATAGAGCGAATGAAATGATGATACCCACTTGAAGACTCATGGTACTGTCAACAAGTCATTTGCGATCGCAATGACATCTTAAGATTATTTAGAGAGCTCAAACACACAAGGATATGGTATGTCGTCTGTCGAGTTCCAAAGGTAGAATATTGTTAAACCACAAATGTTATTCGATTTGCTTGAGACTTCCTCACACCATCTGAAATACTGCTTTCAATTGCATAGAAAATTTTCATTATTTTTTGAAATTAGGAAAAATAGATTAAAATAATGAAAGTTATGAACATTCTAAAATAAATTCCGTGCACAATTCGTGCACAAATCGCTGGACCGGTTGGTGTATAAGTGATCGATTAGTTAGTGATTAATCGGTCTGTCAAATCTACTATAGACTAACGTACCAATTTTCTATGTTTCAACTTTTTGAACCACTCTATACTCTTCAGATTTCATTTACAATAATCAAATTCCTTAAGCATTCAACTTCAAACATTTATAGACCAAGCTTATATTCAAACATTCAATACTAGAGCATTTTGAGTGGTTATAGGAGAAAGGCGAATTTTGTGTTTTAGACGTATTATTATCAGAGTTTGTTACTGTTGTTCTGAATTGCTGTGCTATTTTGAATTCCTACATGGTTAGTGTGAAACATTGTTTGAGGATACCAAGCATCCATCTATAGCCTATTCCTGGATTGGACGTAGGACAAAAATGCGAATCAATATAAAAATGTCGGTGTATTTTTCCTGATTACTTGAATTTTTGTTGCATATATCATAGCTAACTTAGCTATAATGCAGTATGATATCATTTAACTAATATAGTCATACTTATGTTAGCTTATATTGTTTGATCATAGAAATCGATTCACTCTCAGACTTATAGTAGTCGTGGTGTCGAAGCTAGGTTATCCATCATATGATCTTTCACATTACATCGAAGTTTCTTCTCATAAATGTGATTCTCTATCACATCCCTCAAGCGGCAACAATCTTTCGTGTCGTGATCAATTATCTTGCGGATTTTGCAGAATTTTTCATGTTTTTTGGCTTATGGTTGGCTGCCTCTAGGGATATAAATTTTATACGAATGTCCATCTGTGTCCATGGTTAGAAAAGTCCATCCGAGATCGTTCGATTTTCATTTGGGACATGAATTATGACAACATATTTGGTACAAGCAAAAATCTTGTTTGATCCATGTTCATTCGAATTGGTCCGAATTTTTTGTAATTCAACATATCCATAGTGTTTATCAAAATATTTATGGCAACTGTTTGGTTAGTTGGTTGAATAAAGATTTTTTAAAATACATGTACTTCAATACATAATAAAAATAATAATGTAATTGATTGAAATATTATTAAAAAGCTTAAATTTTAGTGTAAATAGCAATGTCTGTCCGCGTTCGTTCAAGTCCATAATTGAAAAAGGTTCGTTCGTACTCGTCCTATTTTATATAGGGCACAAGTTAAGATAACAAAATTTCGTACGAATATAATTCTCGCTCAGTCCTTCTCTGATCCAATTTCATTTAGGACAAAAGCTGAACATACCCTCATTCGGTGTGGTTCGACCTATTTACACCCTTAGTCTGCCTCGATGGGCACTTTTCGTAGTAAATAATGCCTCAGGTGACAAGGAGAACCGATCAAATCAATGGGTATATCTTGGATCTACCATTAAGCGCCTCTGACCACCATTTCCCTCATTATCCCGATCACCGCCTTTTCTTTTTCTTACATTTTGATAGCATTAAGCGCTTCTGGCAACCCCCTCATTATCCCGATCATTGCCTTTTCTCATGATTATGTTCTAATTAGCATTAGCATTTGATGACTCTGCTTTTCGTGGTTGGCTAATCATCACCGTTGAACATTTGTCTCCTATAAATGCATATATCAATCCATTTTATAAACAAATCTTTTAAGTTAGTAGTCTTCTTATTAGTCGGATCTTTGGTGAATTTCATTCTCTTTTTATATCCTACAATTATCGCCATATGGACTGAGCATTCATTGGAATTGTGGTTGGTTGCGGATGCCTTGTGAACCTAATCAGAGAGTTGTGTATGTGCTCGTCCCTTTGTTTGACATGAGCCAAAGTAATTATGTTTTTTGGTTGGACAATATAGATCCTGAACTGGGTCTTAATTTATCTTTCAGAGTTAAGGTAAAACAATAATTATCTGCACATGACTTTTTCACAAGCTTCGACAGCGGCCATATGTTGTATGCACCTCAGTAGATGCATCTGGGGATCAGTCTCTTTAGTATATGGTTGCATAGGAGGAAGTTTAAGATCAAAGGTTTGTGCAGTGTATTGGATGTTTGGAGTGAATAGACATTGTTCAAGTCTCCATCAAATTTCAATCCTTATTGACAATATCAAGCGACAGTCGCAATATTACCGTAGGGAGGTTGCATTCGTCCATGATAGTTTCAGTTGTTGTTTGCTTCTAGACCATACCTTTACATGCTGATGGTTGTGGTGGTTGTCACTTAAAGATGTGTGGTACACTTAAATGTCTATGTTTGTTTGACTTAGAAGATCGGCCTTGAAACTCTCCTTCAGGTTGGTTACATACGAGCTTCCTGTTGCGTTGTCATCGAAGTTTCTGCAATCCTAAAAATGGGGTTCACCGTGCCCTTGTACATTTGAGTTTGGCCTCGCTTAGGGTAGGCTCGATATGCATGTGCCTAGCTTGCTGTTTTAAACTCACCCTTTTTTTTAAACTTGGCTAGACCTAGTTTGGTCAGCTAAGCCTCTTTAGGCAGCTCCTTTAACTCCATTTTGATATGTTGTTTAGTCCATTTTAGTATCGCCTTTTTTTGCACTGTTTGTGGATGCTCTGTCTCCACTGGTTTGGGAATGGGAGTCTGTTGCATTCCCCATCCAAGGATGCATGATTTTGTGTAGCTGTGTCCGAACAAGCCAAGTTGGGTTCTCTGTTTAGGAGGTCAGTCCTGTCTTAAGCATTTCAGGTTTGCTCTTGTTGTTCGAAGAGATGCAACATCTGTTGTGTCATTGCTTACTACTAGGCAATGAACATCTCTTGTAGGTTAGCAAACATAGAATTCAACCCCTCTATGTTCTTGTCAGTCCGTTGAGCCAGGTAGAGATATAGCCTCTTGGTTGTCTTCATGATCCGATTCTTTAATGGCAGTTGGGTTCCATCTTGTTCCTTGCTTTCAGGCAACGATTAGATGGTTTCTTGTTATGGCAGCCGTCATGGCTAGTCCGAGTTAAGCACTAAAATGTTTGTCTCCAAATGGGTAAACTTCTGAAAAACGATCATTGAAGGTCCATTGTATGATCCTAGAACTAGATTTTGGGTGTTTTACGGTAGTCGGATTCAGTTCATCAAGGGTAATTGGCTCAAGTGGCAAGATCTCTAGGTTGTGATTTATAGGTCCTGGGCTCGATCGCTCAAGATACCAAAGTAATCTACTTAAAATTATGTATTACTTTTGTCATAAAATAACAGTAATAGCGTATATAATGAAGAACACAAATTTCAAACACACTTGCGGTGACATCATATCGAGCAAAGTTTATAATCTTCTTTGGAATAGCTTCGAGCCCTTGGAAGTTGATGAATTCAAGGCTTTCCCTAAAGCATGTACAAACAGGCATTTCTGAGGACCTCCCCCCCCCCCCCCCCTTTTCCCCGTCTGTGTGTGTAAGGATCAGAGACATGTTTTTTTGTTAGTCTCTCACGTATCCACTAGCGTTTTAATTTTTATTTCCAATCTACCATTGGCATAAACTATCATTATGTATCTTATCTGGTCTACAATTTTTATTAAAAAAAAAAAAAACCTATTTGGTACATGCCTTCTACTTGTAAAAATTCGAATGACGTGTCCTTGTAGAGCGAGTCCATCTTGACAATAACATTAGTATATATTTAGTTGGCCGTGAGCATTGAGTTAAGTTTTATCCAATAAACGACGATAGCTCATGGTCAAAGGTCACATTGACAAAGGAAAACAATCTTTGTACAAACCATGTTAAAGATCGGCGAAATCTATGCAAGTGTGTCACTTTCCATGCATTTTTAAAATCCGAAATTGGGTTTGTGATCCAACTTGAACTTTTTTTTTTTTTTGGGATTTGTTCTCCTTGAGTCTCTTTACTTATTTCAGAGCATCATACGTTTCATTATTGAGAGGCATTCCCTTTTTCCAATCCAGTGGCATTCCCGTGTCAACATTTAAATCATGGTTGGTATCTGTGAGATTGATGCTGACCTGTCTTCAAATTTCTTCGAACTCTACAGACATGTGATTTATCATTGTGACCAAGCTAGACTACTTCTAATTCTTCAAAGGCTATACTCCCCTTGGCAAGATGGTCAATCTTGTGGTTGAGAACCAAGTCTCAAGCATCTTCAAATGAGTAGCAACAACCATTTCTAATTCGTCTGCTATATTGTGATACTATTTATGATTATAGTCGTCCACTTTCTTGCTCTTTCCACAAATGATTCATACTTTTGGAGCATTCTCCTGCGACCGTTTGACCGTCTCACTCCATTCTGTTACTTTGGTTGGAAATTTAATTGTGACACATCTAATCGAGATCGACAACTTGGTCAATCAGAGATCTTCGTACGGAAGCGCTGTATGCGGTAGACAATCATCGACTACGAAAATGGCCATGGCCCATGACTATGGAAAGTAAAAGTATTTTGGCCACAGCCAGTGGCTACTTGATTGCATGCTTTGCAGAGATTCTTTAGCTTGTAAACTCATGATTGCATGGTGTAAGGAGACAGATCTTGGGCTGGCGGTCTTATTTCTCTCTACATTAGACTTAAATAGGACATTCACTGAGCTTCACTCGTCAGAAAGACTTATTGAACCTGGATATTCATGCTTTATGAAATGAAATGACCAAGAGGTTGTTGTAACAGCATCTCGAGGATCTTTTTTGATGTAGATTATGTCCTAATCGCTGATGCAAACTTGTTTAGATGGTCTATGCGTAAGCGCAATGGCGTTTTGGTGCTCACACTTCAACTTTTTGACGCAGGTATATGAGCCCAATCACCTTCATAGAACAAATTGCAAACTTGCACCTTCACCTGTTGGATCAAGTGGTATATCCATAAGAGCAAGTTTGATCTTGAAAGACTTGCCTCTGCTATTGGCCTTTCATCCAGTTGAACTTGAGTATACTACTTCAAGTAGGTCGCGTGTCAAATTCTTCATCCCATCTCTAAAGCATTGACTTTTTTTCCTCTGTCGTGGCCTCTTGTGGAAATCTTGGTACATACCAAGATCTTCGTTGTCGTTTTCATGGTTCCCTCCTGGAGCTAGCGTTATTTCTCACGATATACTATTTTTAGCAGCAATGAATACATTCTTACGGGAGTCTACTACATGGTTATAATTTATACAGCAAGGTTCGTGCTTTTACATCATTCTTCTGCCTTTTTTTCCATTGCCATTTTCTTGATGGTTAGTCAGCACAACGTCAATTTTATTGCTCGTCAACTTTGCAAAGTGAGTTCCTTTCATTGCTTCATATACCGCGAGGATATTGTATTTGCGTGTGTTTTTTTTCTTCTTTTCTTTTTGAGATGTGTTTCCATCGGGTTTCCTCGCTGACTCGCTTGACACGAGCAATTTGTTGAATCTGTTCACAAAATTGTGTCTTTAGTGACTTGTTTTGCCTTAGCTTGGTGTTTGCAATGTTATCAGCCTTCTTTAGATGCGCACGAACGTCGTAAAATTGCCTCTTGAATTTTTCTGACTCGCAACTAAGAGCGGATTAAACTGGAATGAAAGGTTAAGATATCACTGTGTGACTACTTCTATTAAGGTTGTTGAGAAACAACTACAACAAGCATCTATTAAGGTTGTTGTTGTTTTTTTATTTTAAAGGTCTTGTCCAGTGTTATAGTGAGGAAAATGTTTTTTCCTTGATATGTGCTCGGAACAGCCTTATTCCACTATTCCATCACCACCGTGTTGTATGCTTCTTTGATCGTTATGATATTCATATCAGTTACTAATGATGCTACATGCTTCATGAACAGGTCAATTTAGACTTATCGTGTTTACGTTGACCTCCTTTTGGTCAATTGTTGGATGTATTTTCCATTACATATCTACTATGACTTTTTGCGTCAATACATAGCTGAGGCATCGTCTAAGTAGGTTCTCAAGAATGACCAATAGTCATCATCCTCATCTGGGTAGCGGGTGAGTTGGTTTCAACAACTTGTAAACTCAATGAAAATACAAAAATGCTGGCAAAAAGGTTGAGTAAACGACCTTTTACCTTGAAGACTAATGTTTGCTGGGTGTAAACGTAGGATATTTGTGATTTGTGTGCGAGCACCCAAACCAGCTTCTCTTGCTACCCGCTTGAAAAGTCTATTTGATTTGTTATGCATTTACGAGATTACGTGAAGGCAAAATGTGGAATAGACCAAAAGGTCAAAGTGGTTTGGTAAGAATAAGCCGTCTAAGTTCATAGAGCAATGTTTTTTCAGCAATCGACATTTTTACAGCACAATATCCATATGCCTATAGAACGAAGTTGATTGAGTAAAATGAGGGTTGTTTCCCATGGAAAGAAACCGAGTCTTTGGTTCAAATGAGTTCCTTGTGGCCCGGTTTATGCGCCTCAAACTTGGTCATGTAGACTGGTTCTTAGTTTTGTGAAGACAGGACCTCCTTTTTTGGAGGACTGTTCAAGGGTCTTTCAACAGTCATTTTCAGGTGAGGCTAAGTCCTTTTGGTTCTCTAGCTTCCCGACCCAGAGAACCCCATCTAAGAATTATTTATTCCATCCTGCCAAGTTACTGTATGGACGAAAAACTATATTAGCTGGTAAACTACCATGCAGCAATATTTTTCACTGTTTACAGGATAAAATAAAAATATGCTTGATTCGAACAGTGTGCAGTGACTGTTGTGTGGTTCTAGAAAAGAAATCCTTGAGTGGTTCTAGAGAAGAAATCCTTGTTGAACCTTGACTGAAGTAGAAACAGTTCATTCAACATGCAGTCTACTCCTTTTCATATGTCGTATACTGTCATTTCTCATTATTCAATATCATGTCGAACATTTCATCTGAGATTTTAGCATCTGGTCTGCTTATGTACCAGTATGGTTTTATATTAATAGTTATTGATGATCATATGAGATGCATGTTTGCCTTGAAAGCTTAAAATAACATTCAATAATTTCAACCCTGTCCACAATATTAGCAAACCATAGCAAGGATTTGTGAGCTAAAGAATGCACTCTTGTAAAACGTAAAGCCTGAACACAAGAGTCTAATAATTTAATATCATTGTGAGTTCTATATATGTTTTGGAAGACATTCATACATAGAAATCATGTACATGTATTTAATAAACATCCAACGTTTTCCCCCTGATGTAAGAATTATCCTCTATACGAGGAGAGCACTCCTGATGTTAGTGCTATCCAACTTTATGTTGTAAACAGATTGTTCTCTTTCAAATATTAGCAAACCATAGCAAGGATTTGTGAGCTAAAGAATGCACTCTTGTAAAACGTAAAGCCTGAACACAACAGTCTAATAATTTAATATCATTGTGAGTTCTATATATGTTTTGGAAGACATTCATACATAGAAATCATGTACATGTATTTAATAAACATCCAACGTTTTTCCCCTGATGTAAGAATGATCCTCTATACGAGGAGAGCACTCCTGATGTTAGTGCTATCCAACTTTATGTTGTAAACAGATTGTTCTCTTTCAAAAATTTAGGCAATGTTATATAAAATGTTACTGTTGCAAGCGAGATATCTACATTAAATTGTTTTCACACCCACTTAAACCTACATTCTTAGCGAGCATTTAAGTCTGCAACACAGGAAAACATTTTTTTTATATATAAACATCAGCTCATCTTCTTCTTGTTAATAAATTATGCATGGGGAAGGGGGGAGAGGGGCGGGGGGTGTATGTGTATACACACACACACACACACACACACACACACACACACACACACATATATATATATATATATATATATATATATATATCACATATATGTATATATATTAAACTTGTTGTCTTTTTAGTGCTAAAAAGAGAAGAAAAATCTGTGTAAGTCCAGGTTTTCGAGAACAGGACATACAGCGGGTGAGCTTAAAGAGCAGTGTGGGATATCACAACCCTGTTTATCTTTACCTCATGCATGATGCAATAAAACCTTCTATGTACCTTCAAAGTGAAAACTACATTGAGTCCACTCAAATACTAAAACCAAATCGATGTCCTTCAAATAAGAGCAGGCTATTTGACTCCAGGCTTAAAGATCACTCTAGAGCATTGCTTGATCGTCCATTTCCTTCTGATGGTTACATCACTGATGATTTTAACAGAATAGATAATGGATGTATGTTTGAAAAGTTTGGTAGAACCCAAGACAATTCAACTTCAAAATGTCTCAAAGAAATTGAGGTTTATGGCACAAATAATAGGGATGAAGCGGGTTGTTCAAACTACTCATATGTTGAGAAAGCAATTAATACACAGGCCACCTTCAATCCTGCACACGGTAATTTTGAACGATTATGATATTAACTTATACGTTCTTGATGGGAAATATTTACATTTTGTACGATTTATGATGAGTATTTAAGTCAACGGTGAAGCTAACATTTGTATAGATTGTCGGTTTGCAGTGACACTGGTGGAATATATCTGGACTTGCAAGTAGAATATTTTATTGCTCTAGCCCAACATTCAAAAAAAATTAAGACTTTTTTCAACACTGTACAAATATAGATCAGTTTCTGTCATTGGCACCAAGCTTTTTACACCGATGCAACTTCAAATCCCTCTTCTGTAAATTTTTAGTATTAGAAGTTTGCAGTGGTGCAATCTGGAATTGCTCCAGCACAAATTGCTGAGGACAAAATCAGGCCTGTGTACATAATATGTTTTGAAATGGATTTGAATTTTTTATATGCTTTAAAATTCGAAATATAATCTCACTTTCAGGTTCTAATAAAATTTTAAACCATGTTGAGCCATGATATATATATATATATATATATATATATATATATATATATATATATATATATTTTTAATTTTATTTGTTTATGTTGTTTTTAGTTAACTATGGATACCTCGACTATTTTCAACAGGGGAAATTCAGGATTGGCCGGATGAAAATTCCACTCTTGCTATTCAGCCATACTGCAACGACTATCCATATCTCGACTTCAACAACTCAGAATTAACGAGTTCTCTATTCGGCCGACTACCATCGTTCTCCTCTTTGAAAGATAGACCAGAAATAGAATACATCCCTATCGTCATTCAAGCCCTTCCTTGCTTCCCAGCTTCATACAGGTTAAAAACTCGGAACAGAAAACCGAAAATCTCAAAAATTCAAGAAACACCGCTTACCGAAAACCCTAATACGGCCGCAGTGAAAAAGTTCAAAATAAGGTTAAAGAAACCAAACCCTTACAAAAACAGTACTTATGATGAACCAGATATGGATAGTTCAGCAGCTGACATTCTCGTACATATGCTAAAGAGTAACTACGAAAATGCATCGTGCGATTCTTTGAATTGGCTAGTGAATGCGATTTCTTCAGAATTGCCAAGCGATGACTATGACCTTTTCGAGAATGTAACGCTAAAACTCGTTGAAACTAAGCAAGAGGAGAACAATATTGTTAACCCACATTTGTTGCTTAATGGGAAGCATAATAAATTGGTAAGTAGGAAGTGCGAAAAGCATGCAAAGAAGTTTAGGAAGAAGAGGAATTTTCAAAAGGATGTGCTACCAAGCATAGTGCGATTGTCGAGGAAAGAAGTGAAGGAGGATTTTCGTGAGTTCGAATGTTTGATGAGGTCAGTAGGTGAAACTTTTAACGCTAAAGTGTTGAATGAAAAAAGTAGAAAGAAGAAGAATGTGGGGTTTAAGAAGAGGGAAAAGAAGACTGGGCCTTTTCCAAGGACAAGAGTAAAGCTTGGGAATATCACACTTGTTTTTTGAAGTGGTTTTTGTTGTTTTAAATCGAATGAAACTGCCATGTTATTTGAGATATATATATGATATATACATATATGTATGTATTATGGAATTATTAGGGAAATGTATAGTCTAACTAGGGAGTTATGAGAAAGTTGTAGTACTATGTTCAGGTCTTTCTACTTTGATGCTTGTGGTCTTTGTATAGTAGAGTTTTAATGTCTATGATGTTCAGAGCTGTGTATAAAATTTCCTACATTACTCACTGTGGTTTTTGTGTATTTCGTTACTGCATTGGTTCAAAATCTTTATGAGGTGCTCGTTTAAATGTGTTTACGTGTCTTTTGGGAGCATCCCCCAATTTAACGTGTGTCTGTATAGTGACATGAAAACCATAATGTATGGTGAAAATCAAATGGGTTAATGGGGTGCTGCATATGTTGTTGATCCTATCTCATATCATATGTATACACTCAAGTTTAAGCTATTTCATTTGGAAGCTTAAAGCACATGTGTTGCAGAATTTTAAATTCCAACTGTCTTCATTTGGTTGTCATTTTTGCTGAACGAACATTTTATAAAATCATTTCTTCTGAAAATTGGTCAGAAAGAGTTATAATACGAGTTTAGGTTATCTGGGTTGTCAATGATGGAAAAGTTACAAATACATCCGCGTTCACATTCGAAAAATGGATAAGTATATGATATTCAGAAGAATGAATGCGGATGCTGATATAGAGACTAAACACATATTAACTGCAACTGTTTAATATCATCATCTTTCTTTACTTTTATCACTGGAAAGGCTACGGTAGCGAGTTCTCGAAGAAAAAAAATGGCGACATCATCAGCTCTCTAGCATCTCAATTCTCTTAAAAACAGTGACATTTCGCTTGATTCCGATCATCGCACATCGATTCCTCATGATCAAAGTTCATATTTACTGCATGCAGAGCGTAGGAATCGCGTAACCTAGGTAATTTGCAGTCTCCAGATCTTAATTCAAAATTTGATTTTCCAGATCTAAGTTCGAGAGATCGATCTGTGATTAACAAGAGTGATAATAAGCCATCTAGAGCTTGGATTGATGTCATTACTAAAGATGGATCTCACTTAAATTCAATCTAGTTACAATTTTACGAACCGATCTTAAAGGATAATCTCAGAGTAGCGTTCATTAGTGAGGATCTAACTAAAAAGGCTAGAGAAAGATGGTATAATTCTATAGTGTTCTATGTTTTTGGTTGAAAACCATATTACAAGTTATTAAGGGAGTACATTGACAGGAATTGGAATATTAAGGGTAGATATCAACTGTTTAGTAGGGAAGATGGTTTCTTTATTATCAAATGTGAAAGTGCAGATGATTGTGATAGTATATTATCATCAGGCCCCCTCATTTTTACAATAATATATTGATCTTCATGAAAAAATGGTTTCCTGGTTTAAAAAGACAAAGGAAGCTCTGCATAGTTTACCAATATGGGTTCGTTTTCCAAATCTTGATATAAACTTTTGGTCTGTAGAAGCCATAAGTAGAATTGCTTCTATCCTTGGACACCCTTTTAAATTGGACACTGTGGCAGAAGGATTCACTAGAATATCATATGCTAGAGTTTTGGTTGAAGTTAGTAATGAGTTTAAGTTTCCAGATGAAATAAATCCCTATTCAATGTTTCAGTGGAGAATTAGTGTGGCAGAAGGTAATTTATGAATGGAAGCGTGAAAGATGTTCCAACTGCAATATATATGGACATTCAGCTACTGCATGTAAGGTCACAAAAGTCCGGTTACCTAAAGATACTTCAATTGTAGGAAATGAAATGGATATAGATGTTAATGCGTAGAAAAGAAATATGCCTAATGATGAGATCCATAATCAGAACAGTATTTCTAGGTATGATTCATCTCGGAAGAACCAAATTGAAAATCGTAGTGAAATGCTCGAGTCAGGTAATTAAGGGTAATGATGCGAGTGATTTGCAGATTAAGGATATAGAACAGGTAAAAGATTTTAATGTTATGGATAATACTATTCGTATTTATGATGTACCAGAATTTCATATGAAGGAGATAATCAAGAGTGGTAGTGATATGGTCTCTTGTGAAGGAAAACAGGTAGATGAGCATGAATTTGATAAGGTGAACAAGTCGGTTAGCTATTTCAAAGAGTTTAATACGTCCCAGCATCTACCGAAAATTTTATGAAGGATAACAAACAAGCGAAGGAAGAATATGCTACTGGAAAATATGATTCCTTTTATGGAAATATTGAGTTAATGAATAATGAAACTGATAATATTTTTAAAGCTAATGATGATGTGAGAAGTGTAGATTTCTCTATAGATGAATCAGACAGTTCAATGTGTAGTTGCAGTAACAGAAGATCAAAATCGAAGAAAAACAGGTTTAAGAAAAGAAGCACAGTAATGAGTGGAGAGTCGTTGGTAGAAACTACTCCGGAGTGGGTGAAGTTAATGTCCCAATTACAAAATAGATCAAAGCCGAAGAAAGCAAAAGAGGATGGTGGAATTAGAAAGGGTTGAATTTCAAAAGAGTAGATGGACCTTGTTAATATCTTTTGATGTTGTAGAGTTAGATGGGGTTTCCCTGGTGACATTAGCTTTGGATGATTTTCAGCTTTGCTATCAGCTTTCGTTTTTTTGGAGCTTTGGGCTTGTTCTGGGCTGAGGTTTGGATTTTGGGCTTTTGTTGGAGCTGGTTTTATAGCTCTTTGGTGGTTTTCATTATTTTGGGACTTGTTTGGGTTTTGATGGGCTGTTTTACTTGTTGTTGTCTTTCTTTTTTGTTTGGGTTGTCATACAATTTGTGGTGTCTTTTTAGTGTCTTTTATTTGTGGCAGTAGTGTGACTTAGGCTCGAGCTGATTTGGGTTTTTGTATAGTATTCGTTTTTGGGTATGTGGCTATATTGTGTTATCAGCTCGAACCGTTTATTTGTATCCTTTTTCATTGTAATATAAATACCCGTTTCTTCTAAAAAAAAAAAATCTTTCTTTATTTTTAACGCTTTAATAATCAATTAGATTGAAAAATAATTTATGTTGAACTAATTTTTTTTATTTATGTTTCTTAATTGTTGATCATTGTTAAATAATTATCAAATATCCGTCTGTATCCGCAGATGCGGATATTCGATATTCGAATATGATTTCGAATGCGGGTGTGGATATGACACTATCCACATCCAAAAACATCTGTTGATAGCATCGAGGCAATAGCTGTATTTTGATTGTTACATCACCTTGTTGCCTATATAACGGGAGTTTAGTTCCATATAATATTCTGAATTTACATCCCCTCCTTGTCCCCAACAACCATGTTAACTAGTGTGTAACTCGCGTGTTGCAGACGACAATATTATTAAAATAGTATTTATTATTTTATGTTAAAATAAGATTTTTTTTTTTATGAAACATATGATAAATTTTGATGTGAAATAAACTATTAGTTAAATTATTATTATAGTTTTTGTGTAATTTATGTTTTGCAACTTACGCAAATAATATGCATATGTGTGTATTTAATAAAAAAAATTAGTATTTTTTTAATTATTTTTTAATATAGATATATGTTGAAATTGATGCATGTTAATAATTTATTTGATAAATTAGCAAATATTATTTAATAGAATTTATTTAAATAAGTTAAACGTAAAATTACGAAGTTAATTTAACTGTATAACATAGCAGGAAGAATTAGGAGAAAATTTGTTGTGGAGTTACTGATGTTCAAAAAGAATTATATGATATAATATATGGTAAATTCTGAATATAAACGAATCATAACTAATTTACAAATTAATTTTGTCATTATTGTTTTTGAGAAACACGTGGAACCATAAGATCACAACATACATTGACGCTCACTTAAGTAAACCCCGCGCCATGTGTCTACCCCGCTTTGTACAGTCATCGCACACGGATGCTTAACGTCCTAGCCCCCAAAGTGGTTTGCAACGGGATTCGAACCTGCCCGCACACAGTGATTTGATCCCCATCTCCCGACTTCAAACCACTCGAGCTACGAACAGTGGGTAACTTTGTCATTATTGTTGACATGCAGAATTCATGTTATGTGATTTATAGTTGTATGGAAAACAACCTTTTTTAATATGAGTAAATATAGTAAATATAGTAAAATTGACGTATATTTTTAAGAGCTTTTAAGAAAACAGACTAAGCACTCTCTATGATTATTTAAATAATTATATTTTAAGATTTCATGAGTAGCTTAAATATATGGATTGAAATATAAAATACCACGAAAGAATTGATGAGGTTCAACAAATAATTGTAAAAATGTTAAAATGTAGGTATTTACAATAAATTTATTGAAATATGTGTATAATATATTAAATTTCATACTATTGTTTACATATATTATTTAAACTATGTGACTTATTTATTGTAGAATGTAATTTTGATGACAACAACCTTGTTTAAATAATAACATTATTAATTATAAAATATACACTAACATCCTTGTCCAGAATATATATATATATATATATATATATATATATATATATATATATATATATGCAGATGTAGGATATATATGCAGGATATAAATATTGAAGACATTGCAGTATTAGAGATTCAAGGTATCAAAGAATTCAAGATCTCAAAGCAGATTCAAGACTCATGCGTATCTGTAATGACCCGGGTTTTTGTCGACTTTGGTTATTGCCATAAACTCAATGATGACTAACCAAAACGTCGAAAAATACCGGATGATTAATGAAAGAAATTAGAGGGTGAGGAAAGATAAGATAGAAACTTAAAGTAGAAGAAGAAGAAGAACACAACATCAGAGTAACACGAACATTACAGCGGAACGAATAATATATAATATATATAACATAACTTGAAATATACATCTGTACTTAAATATACATCATTATCAAAGTACAGCACTTACAACACAGCAGAAATAAACTATAGCTATATGATCCTGAAGCCTCCTGCTCCAGCTCTTCATGTATCTGTAAATCCCGACTACTTGACTGCCTGTACAAAATTGGGCACCCAAGAGTTTAGGGAAAACAAAACAAAATAAACTCCGGGTCAGTCATGGGACTGGTATGAGTAAAACAGTTTAAAACAGTTTGAATAAGTAAACGATATCTCATAAGACCACGCCGTATAACGGAACGGGTTTTTCCCTTATGAGAATCCAAATTATCTTTATATCAAAAACCTTTTGATATTATAATAATGTCTATCAACCACAATATAATAATCATCTAGCAGAAACGCTTTCATCCCATATTCTACATATATAGTATACAATCAAAACCGCAAGCACGTATTGGGTAATGGATTTCCAACTATGACAAGGTATGGAACCACCTTTCGCTAGTGTACCTCTAGAGAGGAATACACTGGATTCAACAAGAACATCTTGCAACCCGGCCACACATGACCGACCACTCATTTCGCTTGAGTGTATCGAATGTATTTCAC
Organism: Allium sativum; assembly: GCA_030737875.1. Lineage (NCBI taxonomy): Eukaryota > Viridiplantae > Streptophyta > Magnoliopsida > Asparagales > Amaryllidaceae > Allium > Allium sativum. The sequence continues at coordinate 19,447,912 of CM060918.1, read as the reverse complement.
CAACAGTTGGGATCATCAATCGTTTCCCGAATGGGACAGCATCAACAATAGATTTTTAGAAGTGAATGAAATTCTAGATCAGGTGATTATACACCCTACTTCGGAGCGACCGACTTAGCCATGCCGCCTGCCCAATTTCTGTCATTTACCGGTTGATGAGGCTTGAGGTTACGCTTCATCATCACATCAGATTCACTTCGAATGCCGCATTGTCAGATCCATAGAAAATCACTAATTGATGGCTACAACAGTACATTACGTGTTAGCTAAAGAAATTTCCTTCTCCGCTTCCACTCTTGGTACGGTTGAAGAAATCAATGTACGTGACCTTTCTGGAAATACTCTGTCAGACATTCATCCATACAAGTCATCCAGGAACAGGATGAACCGAAGGCACTATTCAGTACATCCATCTTAGGCACTGTTATCTAAGACTTATACAATAGCCCTTGCACTTTACTCCGTCTTCAATTATCTTTGGCATATATGATTCGCAATGCTTATGCCAATACAGAGTGGTTCTTTGGATAATAATCCAACCGGTCTCTCCATATTAACAACGTTAAAATGGTCAAAACTTCGATAGTCTGTGATTTAACCATCAAAGAAAACAGGTGTGCAAACAACGATATTATTAGCAGATGGAAATTTATATCGATCAAACATTATTTAACATTAATCTCCTTAGTTCGTTTTTCATCTCCTGTTTCCCCATATTCAACATTTCTTAATTTCTAAATTTAGAAAATATATGTTATTACCATTGGAAAACATTTCCATTTCTTGTTTTCTATATCAGAAAACATTTCTGGTTCTTATTTGGAAAACATTTCCAACACTCCTTCATTGGACTTAGACAGATGTTTAAACAAACCATCGCGATGCCAACTCAAACCATTACGCTTATTAACCAAATTCCTTTAACCCACCTTCACTATCGAACCTTAACCATTCCTTAGTTAAAAATGAAGTCAATCAAGTTGGAGTAATACTACCTTTCAGACCTTAATTGAACAACGTTTCTAACCTTGAAATAGACAAAGTTCACCTTTTAATTCTTTAGCAACTTCCTTACGTAACTCTCCTTCGAATCATCTCTTATTTGATAGTTCTTTCCTTCGAATAAGGTATATTCGATAACTCTATTCGATTAACCCTTATCAATTAACTTTATTGGACTAACGCTATTGGATTAACTCTATTGGACTAACGCTATTGGATTAACTCGTTTCACTTAACTCCTTTCGAATAAACTATATTCGATAACTCCTTTAACTCTATTCGAATAAACTATATTCGAATAAACTATATTCGATTAACTCCTTTTACTTTATTCGAATCACTAATATTCGATTAACTCAATTGATTCTATTCGAATAAACTATATTCGATTAACGCCTTTTACTTTCTATTCGAATAAACTATATTCGATTAACTCCTTTTACTTTCTATTCGAATAAACTATATTCGATTAACTCATTTGATTTAACTATAATCGATTAACTCCAACTGATTAACTAAATTCAGTAACTCCTTCGAATAACCAAATTCGATAATTCCTTTCGAATAAAGTATATTCGATTACTCACTTCGATTAAACTAATCGATAACTCTTTTCGATTAAACTATAATCGATAACTCTTTCGATTAACTAATAATCGATAACTCCTTCGATTAACTAATAATCGATAACTCCTTCGATTAACTAATAATCGATAACTCCTTCGATTAACTAATAATCGATAACTCCTTTCCTTTAACTCTATTCAAATAAACTAATATTCGATAACTCTATTTAAATAACTCTAGTTCGATTTAACTCTATCGATTAACTCTAACTGATTAACTCTTTTAACTCTATTTATTATAACAAGTAAATATCTCCTTTTATCTCTATTTATTTTAAACAAATAAATATCTCCTTTGAATTCTATTTATTTCCTAAATAAATAACCCCTTTTCTTTTATTTATTTCCTAAATAAATAAATCCTTTTTCCTTTATTTATTCTACTCTTATTTATTTAACAAATAAATAATTCACTTTATAAATATTCCATTCATAAAGATTTTCCTTTATTTATAATTCCACTTAAATGCATTTTCTATTTATAAATATTCCATTTATAAATATTTCTATTTATAAATATTCTATTTATAAATATTCTCTCTTATAAAATCCTCTTGATTTTATAAATATTCTCTTTTCAATATCCTGGTATGTCATGGTGTTTAACATATCAAGCTATGATGTCCAATATCGTCCATACATATATAATCAACAACAGATTATAAATCACATCATATATCACAATATATGAAAACAATAAAATAACTGTTGAGGAATCCAGTCGGATTCCTACAACCTGTCTCCCTGCATCCACAGATGTTATACAATAAAATCAACATCACTTTCAGTTCCATATGATATATTCTGTTAAACAGAATCAATATAGAAATTTAACTAACTGACTAGCAGTTCAATCAAACAGTCACACACAGTCAATCAAACAATATTTAACAGTTCTAAAAATACAACATGAAATTATAAACTGTTCAGAGTTAGTGAGATTTACTCACTTTGGCAATTCATCGTTAAAGAACGATAAATTGTGGTTTGATTTGAATCAAACAATTTAATTCGCCGTAAATTCAAAGGAGCTCCAATCCACTCCTAGTCAGTCTCACTGTGTTGCCCTCGTCCATACGATCCGAACGGATCCTGTTTCGTTGAATTCCGTCAATCTATGAACAAGTTACGACCTTACGAAGTTAATACACATTATATAAAATAAAAACTTGGATTTTTAGATTTCAAATGGGCCTTTCCCTTTTATAAACAGTCGGCCCACTTACCAAAATACCCAACCCGCTCCTTTATTGACATCGTGGCCTTTCTTCCTCCACAAAGACAGTTGCTGCTCCCTTAACACCATTATTGAATACAACTCCACCTCGTTCTCCCTCCATATTCAACCGTATCACCAACCATCACCACCGTTGTTCTCCTCTTCCCGAGGCCTTCCACTTCACCCCAATTTCACAACACTCGACGTCCATCTCCTCGCAACACTTCCAGGTATAGTACGACGTCGGTACCCCCATATTGCCACCGTACTTCACCAAAAACACCAGGTTCCTACTAAATCCCAACTCGAACTCAAATGCATACTCGGATTCACGTATTATTGCCTCACTTTGCCAAAAAACCAAGCCCTAAACCCACTGTTCGAAAAACCCCAATCACCCCAAAACTGAATCGCAAGCCACCAAACTAGCACCAAACTGAAGAGGAACCAAAACCGAATTCGAATATATGTATGGAATGATTTATAGGATTTTCTATGAATTTTACTTTGATTTTTATGTGGATCGAAATGTTTACAGGAAGAAAACATTGGAGGCGCGATTTTTGTTTGACTGGAGAATGACTTTAGGGTTTAGGTAGGATGTTAGTGGTACTTATAGGAAGATAATAAATATTTTTATATTTATTATTATATTAAATATAAAGCGGTCGCTACATATATTTGTCTCTAAAAATTCCTATGACCACATACGATACCCAAAAATCACGAAACTGGACATGCAGCTACTGTTTGACATTACGGTCCCAACGAAACTAGTTTCGTCGAATTCCGACTCCGTTTGCTCACACAACGTATTTTTAATCGTCAAAATACTGACTGTTTTTCACTCTAAAAATCTGTACGGCCACACACTGGCTCTAAAAATCACAAAACTAGAAATCTAACAACTATTTGACATTGCGGATCCAACAAAATTAGTTTCTTCGAATTTCGACTTCGTTTGCAAAAGTGACTATTTTTAAAGCTCTAAATGACCCATTTAAATATATAAATATATTTAAATAAAATTAAATATAAACAAATTTATATTTTCGTATATATTCACAGTGGAATACCATACAGCTCTAGAATATTTCTATTTGAATTTCTAACTCGATATTTACTTCTGGGTCAACCCGATATTCGATTTATATTGAAATTCCTTTTTGAAATATAAATAATCCCTTTATAAATTATAAAGGAATTCCACAACGACTTTTCTAAAATTTGATTTGGACATAAATCAAAATCTACACGATGAAATCCCGATTTTTCTCTTCCACTAGAAAAATATACTTCACCATCTCCTAACGTTTCTTGTTTCACAGAAATCCGGCTTTAAACGGCTTCTGTATATCCAGTTAAAGTTCGAATCGCCAAATAACGAACTGCAGCTCCATTTCATGCTCGATTTTAATTATATTATAACTCTACGTTCAAACTGTCGTTTATATAATATATTCTTTATTTAAATTCAATTCCAAGCTGAATTAAATATCACAGATGATCCGGTTCACACCATATCGTCATTTCAGCCAATTCTGATTATTTCAGAATTAAATATATTATTTAATTATTATTTTAATTAAATATTCACCATTATTTAATTCCACGACCATTTAATTCACTATATCACTATTTATATAATTAAATAAATTAATTATAATACCTCTGCCAATGCGGGTCATTACAATCTTCCCCACTTAAAATAATTTCGTCCTCGAAATTGCTAAGGTAGAGAACGACCCTATCAACTGGTTAGAACATATTTGTTCACTTCTAAATTTTCAGTCTCAACTGAACCAATTTAATTTCAATTAAATTATTAATTAATTCTTATCAACGAAAATTTTTAAAAATCCTGAAAATTTTCTAACACCTTAACTTTTTTGAAAAATTTCGCCAGCACCTCCTTTGTACTGGTCAAATAGGTCAAACTCAAACTCGCCTCTTTGGGCCATCTCCAACCCAAAAGAAAATCAAACAGCCAAGCGGCTTGCCAATTCGGCTCATAAATCTTATATCCAATAGAAATATAAACTTGTACCTTTTGTCGGCATATCAACTCTATCACTTCCATATGCTATCAACTCAACATGTACCAATGTTATCCCAATCAAATTCTGAAATCTGCTTTTATCAACAACACAACCATTCGCTTATATCCGAGCCAAATATCATTTCAACTCGAGTTTCTTCTCGATTCCCAACTCTTAACTTGATTATCACATTACACTTCAAATTTGAATCTCACAATTCAATTTGTCTTGATATTATTCTAATTCAATCTCAGTTACCACTTTACTGGCTTTACTTTAATTCAATTTTGCTTTCACAAATTTCTGTTAAATTTGTTTTTAATTCAAACAGTCTTTCCTGGGAGTTTTCAAACAGTTTACTCTTTTCAAAAATCAAATTTTCCTTTTGAACATGTCACTGAGCCCTTAATTAATATTCCATTAGTTAAATCACTTCTCTATTTCTTTATCAATATTTGTTAACCAAATATTTTCAATAACCATATTGGCCTTTTATGTTATTTGGAAATATTTCCGAATATCGCCTTCCTTTATTTTCTAAACTTTAGAAAATATATGCTATTTATAATTGGAAAATATTCCAATTACTTATCTCTTTTCCGATCTCGTTTATTTCTATACTTAGGAAATATTCTTTATTATATTTCCAAGCTTACACTTATTTGGGTTAAAGCGGATGCTGTGTAAAACATCATTACGACAACCCAAATACTATATTCAACTAACTCTTATTCAACATTGATCTTCGAGCCTGAAATCTTAATATTTATTTGTTAATAATGAAATCAATCAAGTTGGGGTATAACTACATTTTAGACCTTGACTGAATAACATTTATAACGTCAAAACAGATATGACTACTTACTCGAATAATCAATACCATACAACTACTTATTCACCTTTAAACACGTACGCTTCCTCTTTCTATTCTTACTAGATTTTATTCTTAGTCTTCCTTTTTGATTTTACTATTCTATTTATAAGTTCGTTTCCTTATCGACTTCTATATATATCGATACGTTGATTTCTAACTATTAAATTATCTTAAAAATATTCTAACTCCTTAAATTCCCGGAAAAATTTGCCATAACCACCTTTGTACTAGGAGCATCGGGATATTTCAAATAGCCTCCCATGGCCCTCACCAATCCAAAAGAAAAAGAAAAAGCCAAGCAGCTAGCCGATACGGCGCATAAAATCTCATATATGAAGTAAATACATACCTTTTCGTCGAGCATTCTATTTATATACCTTCATACCTTATCCATACCTATCTCATGTATATTTATACCCGCTCAATCTATTTTAACTATACCTGATCTTTTTAACTCAATTCATTAATTAATTTGTTAATTAACTCTTTAGTCTATTTCACTTTTATATTTGAACATGACATGTTCAAATATATTTTAACTTGCTTATTAACTATTTGAATCCAAATTTCAAATTTAAGTTCTATATTCGATTTCGAATATCCATTTACAAATCCAATTCACCTTTCAAAGTTCAACTTCAAATTCAAAACTCGATTAACTAATTCCTCTTCGACTTAGTTAATTCTATTCAATTTCAATTCAAATTTTATATCACTTCTATTATTCAAATTCTATATATCAAATTCTATTATTCAAATTCTATATATCAAATTCTATTCAAATTCTATATATTATAAATTCCATTTGAATTTCTATATTAAAATTCTATATATTCAAATTCTATAGTTTAAATTCCATTTGAATTCTATATTCAAATTCTATATATTCAAATTCTATAGTTTAAATTCTATTTGAATTCTATATTCAAATTCCATTTGAATTTCTATATTCAATTCTATTTGAATTCTCTTTATTCAAATTCTATTTTCAATTCTATTTGAATTCTCTTTATTCAAATTCTATATTCAATTCTATATTATAAATCCCATTTTGAAACTCAACCCAACTTGTCTTTCCCAAAACAAATTCAAAACAGTATCTCTGGTAGTAATTCGTCACTTACAACTCGAAAATGAATACTGATGATGCAGCTGTCATCATTTGAGTCTATTTTCCAGCGATCGAAGTGAGTTCAATACTATAAAACCATTTCTAAACATTTCCACCTTGAAATTCATTTCAAAATATAATTCACACTGCTTGTAAAACAATTTAAAATCTCCCAGAATCTTAAAATTTCCTTATTTTTAATCCAAATCCATTTACAAACACTTATCCAATTTTCCAGCAATTTTAATTCAATTTCTGATTTAAATTCAGATTTAACTCATCTGATTCCACGTATTTCACTTATATGAATTCTGATTGGTTATTTACATAACCATTTAATTTATAATCTTACTCGATTATAATAACAACCAATATATCCACTACATTAAAATTTTGATATATATATCTTCTCTATATCAAGATATACCTTGGGTAAACTTATTTTAATTTACCCTCTTTTCAAAACATATCGTGTCGACCCATCGTATTTGAGTGTTTATAAACTCCTACCGATACAGCGAATCAACTGATCGACCAGAACTCATAAATGACTCAACCAACAAATCTCCACAATATAAAACAATTTTTATATCAATAACAAATACGCTCACTCGTATATATACACACAACTCAATCTAGGGTATTACTAACCCAATCTCTACTGGGTCACGCCACAGAGACAAGGTAATTCACTTAACCTTAAGCTCTGATACCAACTGTAAGGACCCGGGTTTTTGTCGACTTTGGTTATCGCTATAAACTCAATGATGACTAACCAATACGTTGAAAAATACCGAATGATTAATGAAAGAAATTAGAGGGTGAGGAAAGATAAGATAGAAACTTAGAATAGAAGAAGAAGAAGAAGAACACAACATCAGAGTAACACGAACCTTACAGCGGAACGAATAACATATAATATATGTAACATAACTTGAAATATACATCTGTACTTAAATGTACATGATTATCAAAGTACAGCACTTACAACACAGCGGAAATAAACTATAGCTATATGATCCTGAAGCCTCCTGCTCCAGCTCTTCAAGTATCTGTAAATCCCGACTACATGACTGCCCGTACAAAATTGGGCACCCAAGAGTTTAGGGAAAACAAAACAAAATAAACTCCGGGTCAGTCATGGGACTGGTATGAGTAAAACAGTTTAAAATAGTTTGAACAAGTAAACGATATCTCATAAGATCACGCCGTATAACGGAACGGGTTTTTCCCTTATGAGAATCCAAATTATCTTTATATCAAAAACCTTTTGATATTATAATAATGTCTATCAACCACGATATAATAATCATCTAGCAGAAACGCTTTCATCTCACATTCTACATATATAGTATACAATCAAAACCGCAAGCACGTATTGGGTAATGGATTTCCAACTATGACAAGGTATGGAACCACCTTTTGCTAGTGTACCTCTAGCGAGGAATATACTGGATTCAACAAGAACAACTTGCAACCTGGCCACACATGACCGACCACTCATTTCGCTTGAGTGTATCGAATGTATATCACCAAAAGCTGGAATCAACAACCGTTTCCCGAATGGGACAACATCAACAATAGATTTTTAGAAGTGAATGGAACTCTAGATCAGGTGAGTATACACCCTACTTCGGAGTGACCGACTTAGCCATGCTGCCTGCCCGATTTCTGTCATTTACTGGTTGATGAGGCTTGAGGTTACGCTTCATCATCACATCAGATTCGCTTCGAATGCCACATTGTCAGATCCATAGAAAAATCACTAATTGACGGCTATAACAGTACATTACGTGTTAGCTAAAGAAGTTTCCTTCTCCGCTTCCACTCTTGGTACGGTTGAAGAAATCAATGTACGTGACCTTTCTGGAAATACTCTGTCAGACATTCATCCATACAAGTCATCCAGAACAGGATGAACCGAAGGCACTATTCAGTACATCCATCTTAGGCACTGTTATCTAAGACTTATACAATAGCCCTTGCACTTTACTCCGTCTTCAATTATCTTTGGCATATATGATTCGCAACGCTTATGCCAATACAGAGTGGTTCTTTGGATAATAATCCAATCGGTCTCTCCATATTAACTACGTTAAAATGGTCAAAACTTCGATAGTTTGTGATTTAACCATCAAAGAAAAACAGGTGTGCAAACAACGATATTATTTCCAGATGGAAATTTATATCGATCAAACATCATTTAACATTTATCTCCTTAGTTCATTTTTCATCTCCTGTTTCCCCATATTCAACATTTCTTAATTTCTAAATTTAGAAAATATATGTTATTACCATTGGAAAACATTTCCATTTCTTGTTTTCTATATCAGAAAACATTTCTGGTTCTTATTTGGAAAACATTTCCAAAACTCCTTCATTGGACTTAGACAGATGTTTAAACAAACCATCGTGATGCCAACTCAAACCATTACGCTTATTAACTAAATTCCTTTAGCGTACCTTCACTATCGAACCTTAACCATTCCTTAGTTAAATATGAAGTCAATCAAGTTGGAGTAATACTACCTCTCAGACCTTAACTGAACAACGTTTCTAACCTTAAAATAGATAAAGTTCACCTTTTAATTCTTTAACAACTTCCTTACGTAACCCTCCTTCGAATCATCTCTTATTCGATTGTTCTTTCCTTCGAATAAGGTATATTCGATAACTCTATTCAATTTACTTTATTCGATTAACCCTTATCAATTAACTCTATTGGACTAACGCTACTGGATTAACTCTATTGGACTAACGCTATTGGATTAATTCTACTGGACTAACGCTATTGGATTAACTCGTTTCACTTAACTCCTTTCGAATGAACTATATTCGATAACTCCTTTAACTCTATTCGAATAAACTATATTCGATTAACTCCTTTTACTTTATTCGAATCGCTAATATTCGATTAACTCAATTGATTCTATTCGAATAAACTATATTCGATTAACGCCATTTACTTTCTATTCGAATAAACTATATTCGATTAACTCCTTTTACTTTCTATTCGAATAAAATATATTCGATTAACTCATTTGATTTAACTCTAATCGATTAACTCCAACCGATTAACTAAATTCGATAACTCCTTCGAATAACCAAATTCGATAATTCCTTTCGAATAAAGTATATTCGATTACTCACTTCGATTAAACTAATCGGTAACTCTTTTCGATTAAACTTTAATCGATAACTCCTTCGATTAACTAATAATCGATAACTCCTTCGATTAACTAATAATCGATAACTCCTTCGATTAACTAATAATCGATAACTCCTTCGATTAACTAATAATCGATAACTCCTTTCCTTTAACTCTATTCAAATAAACTAATATTCGATAACTCTATTTAAATAACTCTAGTTCGATTTAACTCTATCGATTAACTCTAACTGGTTAACTCTTTTAACTCTATTTATTATAACAAGTAAATATCTCCTTTTATCTCTATTTATTTTAAACAAATAAATATCTCCTTTGATTTCTATTTATTTCCTAAATAAATAACCCCTTTTCTTTTATTTATTTCCTAAATAAATAAATCCTTTTTCCTTTATTTATTCTACTCTTATTTATTTAACAAATAAATAATTCACTTTATAAATATTCCATTTATAAAGATTTTCCTTTATTTATAATTCCACTTAAATGCATTTTCTATTTATAAATATTCCATTTATAAATATTTCTATTTATAAATATTCTATTTATAAATATTCTATTTATAAATATTCTCTCTTATAAAATCCTCTTGATTTTATAAATATTCTCTTTTCAATATCCTGGTATGTCATGGTGTTTAACATATCAAGCTATGATGTCCAATATCGTTCATACATATATAATCAAACACAGATTATAAATCAAATCATATATCACAATATATGAAAACAATAAAATAACTGTTGAGGAATCCAGTCGGATTCCTCCAACCTGTCTCCCTGCATCCACAGATGTTATACAATAAAATCCACATCACTTTCAGTTCCATATGATATATTCTGTTAAAGAGAATCAATATAGAAATTTAACTAACTGACTAGCAGTTCAATCAAACAGCCACACACGGTCAATCAGACAATATTTAACAGTTCTAAAAATACAACATGAAATTATAAACTGTTCAGAGTTAGTGAGATTTACTCACTTTGGCAGTTCATCGTTAAAGAACGATAAAGCGTGGTTTGATTTGAATCAAACAATTTAATTCGCCGTAAATTCAAACGAGCTCCAATCCACTCCCAGTCAGTCTCACTGTGTTGCCCTCGTCCATACGATCCGAACGGATCCTGTTTCGTTGAATTCCGTCAATCTATGAACAATTTACGACCTTATGAAGTTAATACACATTATATAAAATAAAAATTTGGATTTTTAGATTTCAAATGGGCCTTTCCCTTTTATAAACAGTCAGCCCACTTACCAAAATACCCAACCCGCTCCTTTATTGACATCGTGGCCTTTCTTCCTCCACAAAGACAGTCGCTGCTCCCTTAACACCATTATTGAATACAACTCCACCTCGTTCTCCCTCCATATTCAGCCGAATCATCAACCTTCACCACCATTGTTCTCCTCTTTCTGAGGCCTTCCACTTCACCCTAATTTCACAACACTCGACGTCCATCTCCTCGCAACCCTTCCAGGTATAGTACGACGTCGGTACCCCTATATTGCCACCGTACTTCACCAAAAACACCAGGTTCCTGCTAAATCCCAACTCGAACTCAAATGCATACTTGGATTCATGTATTATCGCCTCACTTTGCCAAAAAACCAAGCCCTAAACCCACTGTTCGAAAAACCCCAATCACCCCAAAACTGAATCGCAAGCCACAAAACCAGCACCAAACTGAAGAGGAACCAAAACCGAATTCGAATATATGTATGGAATGATTTATAGGATTTTCTATGAATTTTACTTTGATTTTTATGTGGATCGAAATGTTTACAGGAAGAAAACATTGGAGGCGCGATTTTTGTTTGACTGGAGAATGACTTTAGGGTTTAGGTAGGATGTTAGTGGTACTTATAGGAAGATAATAAATATTTTTATATTTATTACTATATTAAATGTAAAGCGGTCGCTACATATATTTGTCTCTAAAAATTCCTATGACCACATACGATACCAAAAAATCACGAAACTGGACATGCAGCTACTGTTTGACATTACGGTCCCAACGAAACTGGTTTCGTCGAATTCCGACTCCGTTTGCTCACACAACGTATTTTTAATCGTCAAAATACTGATTGTTTTTCACTCTAAAAATCCGTACGGCCACACAGTGGCTCTAAAAATCACGAAACTGGAAATCTAACAACTATTTGACATTGCGGATCCAACAAAATTAGTTTCGTCGAATTCCGACTTCGTTTGCAAAAGTGGCTATTTTTAAAGCTCAGAATGACCCATTTAAATATATAAATATATTTAAATTAAATTAAATATAAACAAATTTATATTTTCGTATATATTCATAGTGGAATACCATACAGCTCTAGAATATTCCTATATGAATTTCTAACTCGATATTCACTTCTGGGTCAACCCGATATTCGATTTATATTGAAATTCCTTTTTGAAATATAATTAATCCCTTTATAAATTATAAAGGAATACCACAGCGACTTTTCTAAAATTTGATTTGGACATAAATCAAAATCTACACGATGAAATCCCGATTTTTCTCTTCCACTAGAAAAATATACTTCACCATCTCCTAACGTTTCTTGTTTCATAGAAATCCGGCTTTAAACGACTTCTGTATATCCAGTTGAAGTTCGAATCGCCAAATAACGAACTACAGCGCCATTTCACGCTCGATTTTAATTATATTATAACTCTACCTTAAAACTGTCATTTATATAATATATTCGTTATTTAAATTCAATTCCAAGCTGAATTAAATATCACGGATGATCCGGTTCACACCAATCGTCATTTCAGCCAATTCTAATTATTTCAGAATTAAATATATTATTTAATTATTATTTTAATTAAATATTCACCATTATTTAATTCCACGACCATTTAATTCACTATATCACTATTCATATAATTAAATAAATTAATTATAATACCTCTGCCAATGCGGGTCATTACAGTATCAAGATGTCAAGAGCTCAAGATTATCAAAGTAATAGAGTCTACTTTATATATAAAACTCCGGTTAACACTTTCAAATTCTATTTTCAAATTCCTTTTCAAATTGATTTAAAAAAAGTTTTCAAACTCCTTTTCTAAAACGATTTCAAATTATTAAGTTTTACTTATGATTTCAAATATACATATATATAGTTTTTAAAGTTTTATAAAATATATGTTTATAATATATATGTTTTATAGTTTTATATTATAACTTTATAAATATATGTTTATATTATATATTACTATGTTTTTACACTTTATAAAATTCATTTGAAACACTAGTTTTGATTCAAGAATTTCCAGAATATATATTTAATTCAAACACTTTAAAAATGTTTAAAATTCAAAAAACTATATATATATATATATATCGACATATAGTTTGGACGACATTTAACTGTCATATTTTTAGTTTTCAAAGGAAGCGTCTTTCCATATTTTGAAACGCTTCAGAAATGTTGCTACCTTTCAAACTCTATAAATAGGGGTTAATTTCGGATTTTGTATCACTTATCTTCTCCTTCTTCATCCCTTCTCTTACCACCATTAATATATTTTAATTTCTTGTTTTCTAGACTTATACTCTGCCGATTCCAACAAAAAATATACAATTCTTCTTCTTTTCTCAATCTCTATCAAATACCCTCACTACAAAAAATGACCATATTACAATGGTGGAACACCGTTTAATATACATTTTACAACGGTGGGCTAACCGTTGTGTATTAAGAAGTTGTAATAGATTAAAATCTTTTACAACTTTTCTGCACCATTGTAATATGCATATTTTACAACTTTTTTCCACCGTTGTAATAAACTTTATTACAACAGTTATGCACCGTTGTTGTTTTAATTTTTACAACTATTTATAACCGTTGTGATATATTTTATTACAACTTTTATTTTACATTTGTAACATATGTAAAAATTATATGCATAAGAATCTATATATATTTTATATGTGCAACAATAAATAACATAAGAAATAGATGAAAGTTTAAAGGCATCATAATCTATTCATTGATAAAAATCACAACGTTATATCCAGGATACAAATTATAATTCATATACCACATAAAAATGTATGAAATTACAACCATTACCATAACATCCTTAATTAAAAGTGTACTCCAACAAAGCACATACACAATTTTTTTTCCATTAGTCAAAACTCGTCTCAAGTCCAAATTACACATCATCTATAATTTTACATGTTAATGCAGAAGATACCACTTCTCTTTCAAGATTTTTCTTTGGTTACTTTCCTGTCTTCTTTTCTAGATGACATTAGTCTGAATGATTCCAAAAATCATCAAAACAGCTTTTGATTCCTTTACTTCATTGTCCGTTAACTGTAAAATTAAGCATAAATTAGCTTTATGCTGGTTCAATCCTAAAAACAATAAACATATATAAGACGTTGTTCACTAACATAACACAAAGACCCAATATCTGTTGTATTTTCATTCAGGCACGCAAAATGGGGTAAAATATACAGTATTCCAAATTTGAGTGCTTATCAAGATGAGAGTTTAAACAGCTTCTACACACTATTGAATTAACTAGCATGTACATAAATTTATACAAAATACCAAAGCAAAAAAAAAAAAAGAACTTATGGTTTTGATTATACCTTTTTGCTTCAAGCATGTAGTCCATCTTCTCAACTACACTTTTCACCTCCTCGACTTTTCCATTATGGCACAAAATTGCTAAAAGCAAATTATTTGGTTCAAGCATTTTATCGATCATTTTATGTGCAATCCGAACATCTCTCCTTTCCCACATAAAGCATTAATGCAGGAGAAGAATATGAAAACAAGTTGCACCAGGCAGTCATAATGCCACGTAGGGTGATTCACTACACTTGATACACAAAAAACATACCAACGCAATGCATCTGAAATGACTATAAGTCACAAACAATTGCACTATAAAGTAACCTAGGTAGCAGCGAAGAACAAGCCATCTCCAAGAGGGAAACTCGACATCAAATGAAGGCAGTAGCACCATAGGAAACGATTAGCAACATTAATAAACCCAGATCAAGTCATATAAGCAACCACAAGCCATGGAATGAAAATTCCAACACCCAAAAACTGAAAACCCAACAACAACCACTTAAAGAGTAACTACCACCCTCAACCCATCACAAGACGACATACCCGATGAAAACTACTCCATACGAACTGAAAATAAACAAACCCAGATAAAGTTGAAATTAAAAACGCTTTTATTATGAAATCCAAACTTAGGACGAACCCAAGCACATAAACCAAATACCACAAAGCCAAGTCGACCATTAGCCAAAATGGGCGGATGAAACGAGAAAGAAAATTAGGGACTCACACGAGAGGGGAGGAGAAGTCGTGTGAGCGAAGAGGCTGTAACAGGGAGAAAAGGAAATTAGGGATTAAAAGTAGGCGGCGGTGGAAGAAACGAGAAGGAAAATTAGGGTTGTATAGATGAGATAAGAGGGAGTTGAAAATTAAAAGGAAACGAGGCTGGCGGGAAATGAAATTTGCGTTGTGCTTGTGATCAGTAGCCTGGAAAACATTATTTCTGCATTTAAGATTATTGATGACTATTTGTTAATTATCAATCATTAATTAAATTTCTAATATTTATTTATTTATTATTAATTATCAAACAATTAACAAAAATTATTAAAAATAATTATTATTTATTAATTTTAAGTATTAATTATTCAGTAGTAATTATTAATTATTATTGATTTGTAAGGTTATTATTAATTATTATTTTTCTTAAATATTAATATTCTTCATTAGTAAATATTATCTATTTTTAACATTTAATAGGACTCTATTACAACAAGTAGGAAAAATAACTATTGAATTTAAATAAGCTTATACAACTTTCTTATAAAACATTTTAATCATTATATATCAAAAACTAATTCCCAATTATTACTTCTTAATGATTACTCTTAATTATTAATATTAATGATTACTTCCTAATTAATAAGAGTTGTTAAAAACAAGCGTCTATTACAATTGGCAAAACGGAAAGGTTGCAATAGGCATCTATTACAACTGACAAAATAAAAATCTTGTTAAAAACATGTTTATTACAACTTTCGGGAAATGACAGTTGTAAAAAACATTTATTACAACGGTGCTTTTACCACCGTTGTAAGATTAAAGTTGTAATATGGTGTTTTTGCTGTAGTGCCTCTAATTGGAAGTGTTATTCTAGAGTTCTAGGGCTATTGTAATCATATGGGAATTGTGTTTAGGAAAGCGTGTGTTCCTTGTATCCCGAAAATCAAGGAAAGGGAGCAGTGCTAACCTTGTAGCCGTGAAATCAAGGGTGTTGTAACTAGATTCTGATATTATAAAACTCTGCGCAATCCAGCGCTGCATGGGACTGGACGTAGGAGCAATCCAAACCAGTATAAAATCCGGTGTGTTCTTTCATTTTTTTGGATTTTATATTTACTTATATGTGTGTCTGTGAGTGTTTGTGATCATTTATGGTGAGATGATCATTGTGTGATTCATATAGTAATTCAAGATTGTTAAAATTTTCTATAAAATTCTTATAAACACTATTCACCCCCTCTAGTGTTAGTTCTGCCTCTTATTCCACATCCTTAACAATTTGTATCAGAGCATAGGTTATCAAAATCTCATCATCTGAATTTTGGAAATATTAAATGTCAACAAACACTGGAAGTACTAACAACAATAGTTCATTTGTAGAGGGTCGGTCCACCGTTAGACCACCATTATTAAATAGCAGTAATTATTCTTATTGGGCATGTAGGATGAAAATATATCTGCAATCCGTAGGATTAGACACTTGGAATAGTACACAAACTGCACATGTTAAACCTACTACTAATTTTATACAATGGACTATGAACAAAAGCTGCTGCACAAAGTGATTCTAAGGCTATCAATATGTTATTCTGTTCATTTGATAGAAATGAATTTAGTAGAGTGTCAGTTTGTAAATCTTCTTATGAAATATGAAGAACATTGCAAGTTACTCATGAAGGAACCAATAAAGTTAAACAGACCAAGATATCTATGTTAACTAATCAGTTTGAGTTATTTAAAATGGATCTTTCGCCGATATGTGTTGCAGGTTCAGGAAATCGCGCATTCATTAATGGCTTTGGGAAAAACTTATTCTAAGGAGGATCAAGTCAGAAAAATTCTCAATTCACTACTCGAGAACGAGATCAGAAAACATTGGCAATTGAAGAGGCAAATAATGTTAGCGAAATGAAGATTGAGGGGCTAATAGGAAATTTGATGTCATTCAAAGTTCAGTTGTAAAAAAGAAAGGAGAATAAGTGACATAAAAGAAATCTATAACATTCAAAGCAACAACTGACGGTTCTGATTTAAGTAGTGAAGATGATGAAGAAATTGCCTTCACGATAAGGAATTTCAGAAAATTTCTGAGATATAAAAGGAGAAATGATTTTCAGAGAAATAATCAAGGAAGTTCCAGAAGAAATGATGACAAATGTGACAACTGCAACATATCAGGCCATATAAAGAGAATGTGTCTATATCCATATAAACCAAATCAACAAACAGATAATAATAATTCAGTAAAATAGAGGAAAATAGCATATGCAAAAATTTTAGATGATTCTGATTCATCATCAAGTGATGAAGAGCCAGAAACAGAAAATTCGAATATATGCTTTACAACAATTCAGAATTCAGGAAATATTGAAGAAATGGATCTAAAACCAAGTACGCCTTAATTAATTTTTGATTGAATTGGTTGAATGGATGTTTTGATTTCTTGCCTTGTCTGAATTTAAAATTTGAATTCTAATTTTTTTTTAAATTTGAATTATAAAATTTAAACTTTAATTCTAAATTTTGAATTTAAAATTTGAATTTTAAAATTTAAAATAATAATATAATAATAATTAATTTTAAATAGTTTTAAAGATAATAGAATCTCAGGAAATAATAAAACTAAAAATGTAAAATGTTAAAATAATAAAACAAAGTCAAAAAGCAACTTGACTTTTGAAAACATACAAATAAGTCGACATACAAGAATGAACATGTCGGCATACCAGTAAATTCAAATTCAAATTTCAAAATTTTAAACTTTCATACTTCCCTCCATCTTTTCACCAACTCCCAAGATCTGAAAAGGTGTCCTTATTTTCAAAAAAGTTATATCCATTCACTCTCTATTTATTTATCTGTTCAATTCTATTCTCTCTGCATCTCATTCAAAATTCAAAACAACTTTCTTCGTTCTATTCTCTTCAAAACTTATTTCTAATGGCTTCCTCAAGTACACAAAAAACAATGATATTAACCAAAACTCTCAAAGTCATCTCTACAATGATTCAGAAGCTATTCAATCCTATATTGACGATGCTGCTAATGTAAGGTCAATATGGGAGCCTTCGCTATCTTTGAAGATTTCCCTTCTTATGATCTTCGTTCTCTTTTCGAACAAAATGAAGTTCTAAGTTTGACTGACTCTTAGGGTAACGATGAAGTATGTTACACGATTCTCGTCAAATGTTTTATGCAAATTTGAATCGCGGTTTTTACAATGGAAATGAAAATCAAGTTTGGAATAGTGTAAAATCCACTCAAATCATTTTGGATTGTGATATTTTGAGAAATATTTTAAATTGGAAGGACACAGGATCAGATTTTTTTGGAATTTGAAATTAACTAAATGGATTTGGAAACTTTACATCACATCTTTTAACGCGATGAACATATACAATTTAAAATTTGCTTTTTCCGCTCAAAAGCAAGTATTGTCAACCCCTTTCTTCAACATACTCTCACTCCCCGCTCCGGAAATTTCAACAACCCTACCCTCAAGGTCCAGAAAGCTCTTTTTTCCATCTTTTGCACTTATGATATTAATTGGGCCTATGTAATTTTAAAAGAGTTCAAACCCAAAGAAATCTCCATCAAGGAAAACACTCTCTATCATGGAGTTTATCTTACTTGAATTTTTAAATATTTTCGAGTAAATCTTAAAAGAGAGGAATTTGTATCAAGAAAGGTTTTTAACTCCGGAAATATATCTCTCGTGCATATTCCAATCATTTTTAAGCCTTATGAATCATTTTCCGAAAAACAAGCTCGAATGGAGCAAGAAGAAAATCCAATGAAAATTGATGAAAAAGAATAATCCTCTTTAGAAAGTGTAGAATGTCCAACAAATAGTAGGGCCATAACCAAAGAAACACTTGTCAAAAACCAAGCCAAGTTATCTAAGAACCAAAAGAAGCTAAAGAAGACACTTAATAAAATGTGTTCTAAAGTAAACAAGTTCTTTGGAAAATTAGGAAGAAAAACTTGGATTATCATCTTCCTCACCTTCATCTGTTGAGACCTAGATTTATTATTTTAAGTTATCTTGTCATATTTGATTGTATTTCCATTTCGAATCTTGTATATAGTACCTTGTATCGTTTGAATGTATTTGCTTTCTAGTAGTAATGACTGATATTTCTTTATGTCAAATTAATCTATAATCCACTGAAAAAACACATTAGAACTAAATAAATTAATATAATATAGTAATAAATAACTCAAAGTTGTGAGAAAAGTCAAAATACCCAAAATCAAAAGGGGTATGTCAACATGTAAAAATGGACATGTTGACATATAACCATCAGGAAATTCAAATTGTTTCAAATTTGAATTTTTAAATAACTAACTTATGCCTCTTCATTTTAAACGAATTCCAAGTCTCCATAAATACCCTTTTCTTCCAAAAAAATCATTTAAAACTCTCTCCTTCTTCTCTAATCATTCATTATCTATATAATCAAATAATGGCAAATTCTATTCACAATTTAAGCAAAAACCTTGAAGAAACTCCCAATTCCTTCAAGAATGTATTATCTATAATCCTTCATAATTAGCGCCATCTAGAATTAAGTCAAATTAAGATGAAAGAACAACAAGAAAAACACTTGATGCCATTTGTTTCCTGAGATGAAGATAATAAAGTAAACTATAACACCACTCACCAAAGAAGATGAAGCCTGGGAAGTCATCAAGAAGGATCCAATCATTGGAGGAGATGGATGGGTGGAAGTTCCAAGAGATGTTCGAATTTGTTTGAATTGATTGGTATGATTTGTTTGAGTTTGTCTGAATTTTTTGTTTTGATAAATTGTACATATTGTTTGGTTTGAAATGATTGGATTGATTGACTGTAAATATTGAACAAATCACTTGTAAATACCTTATTGACTTGCTTGGATATAGTCTTGTTTTTTTAGTATTGTCATAGAGTAAGGGGGAGTTATCTAGATATAGTTATTTATAACTTAGATTTAGAGGGGAGTATAGGTTATTTCAGTATAGTCTTAAATAGGTATGATACAGTATCATATAGGCTAAATTTTTTGATAATAACAAAGGGGGAGAAATTATAAAAATAAGATATAGTATAGACAGTCATAAGAGAGAGTCAGAAGTAATTCATAATGAAAGGGGCGGTAATCAAGAAGCGGATCAATAGGTAATATCAGGTATGAATATTTAAGGTTGTCATCATCAAAAAAAGGGAGATTATTGGAGAATGGAATTTTGATGACAATAACCTTGTTTCAATTAATAAGATTATTGATTATAAAATATATATTAACATCCTTGTCCAGAATATATATATATCAAGATGCAGGATACAAATATTGAAGACTGTGCAGTATTGAGATTCAAGATATCAAGGAATTCAAGATCTCAAAGGAGATTCAAGACTCATGCGTATCAAGATGTCAAAATTTCAAGAGCTCAAGATTATCAAAGTAATAGAGTCTAGTTTATATGTAAAACTCCAGTTAGCACTTTCAAATTCCTTTTCAAATTGATTTCAAAAATATTTTCAAGCTCTTTTTATAAAATGATTTCAAATTATTAAATTTTTACTTATGATTTCAAATTTACACACACACACACACACACACATATATATATATATATAGTTTATAAAGTTTTATAAAACATATGTTTATAATATATATGTTTTGTAGTTTTATATTATAACTTTATAAATATGTTTATATTATATATTACTATGATTTGACTATGTTTTTACACCATATAAAATTCATCTAAAACACTAGTTTTGGTTCAAGAATTTCCAGAATATATATATATATATATATATATAATTAATTCAAACACTTTAAAAATGTTTTAAAATTCAAAAAACTACATATATGTCGACATATAGTTTGGACATGTCGACATATAGCTATCATATTCTTAATTTTCAAAGGAAGTGTCTTTTCATATTTTGAAACGCTTCAGAAATGTTGCAACCTGTCTAACTCTATAAATAGGGGTTAATTTCGAATTTTTTTTATCACTTTATCTTCTCCTTCGTCATCTCTTCTCTTACCACCATTATTATACTTTAATTTCTTGTTTTCTACACTTATACTCTGCCGATTTTAACACATATATCATTCTTCTTCTTTTCTCAATCTCTATCAAATACGTTCTCATTGGACGTGCTATTCAAGAGTTCTAGGATTATTGTAATAATTTGGGAATTGTTTGGGAAAGGCTATGTTCTTTGTAGCCCGTAAATCAAGGAAAGGGAGCGCGGTTAACCTTGTAGTCGGGAAATCAAGGGTGGTGGAATCTGTGTTAATCCTGTAGCCGTGAAATCAAGGGTGTTGTAATTGGATTCTGGTATTAATAAAACTCTACACAATCTAGTGTTATGTGGGACTGAACGTAGGAGTAATCCAAACTAGTATAAAATACAGTGTGTTATTTTCTTTTCTGCATTTTATATTTACTTATATCTGTGTTTGTGATTGTTTATGTGTTTGTGATCATTTCTGGTCCGATAATCATTATGTGATTCATATAGTAATTCAAGATTGTTAAAGGTTTCTATAAAATTCTTATAAACACTATTTACCCCCCCCCTCTAGTGTTAGTTCTATCTTAAGATCCTTATTTCGCATCCTTAACATTATTTAACTTTATATAAAAGACTAATTTTGTCTTTTATGTTGATATGAACATAGTATACATTTTAAAACATCACACTTAGCGTTAATTAGATGAATTAACAACAACTTATTGATTGAATTCATTTGTTAAATTTAAATCATATAATTAGTTTAAATATATTGACTTAAATGTATGATGTTAAGTGATATTATGTAGTATTTTGTAAATAACTAAATAAATTTTATTATGTAGGCGTTTGATATTGATATTATAATGCAATACACTGTAAGATGTAAATGACTCAAACTTTGAACTAGTTGTGACAATGGGGTGGGTTAGGACAGGTTTCTCGTGGCCCAGACTTGACTTTTCAAACCTTGGCCCAGACCTTCCCCGTAGATCCGGTGCGGGTCTGGAATTTCGCCCCATACCCGAAACCCGTACGGGTCAGGGTAGACCCAACATGCCCCATGACCCAGTGATATTACGTTCTAATGTACACAAATTTATATACTTATATTTTTTTGTCACTAAATGATAAATTATATACACATTATAATGTATTCATAATGATAAGAGAATTTAATATGATAAATAGTTCAAAATGTGTACATTTGTGATTATATGATTATCATTGATGCAACTAAATAATATGAAAATTTTATAGTTTGTTGATTGAAAAAAATATAATATTCAAGTTATAACCATGTATACCTAAGAAGATTAACAAGTAATTATTATAGTTATATGGTGTTTTAATGATGTTTCAATCATGCGGGTCGAGTTGGGGCGGGTAAGCCATGTCCCAGACTCAACCGTAGACCCGGACCTCCCAAAGCGGGTCGTGGGTCTACCCTCCCCGAAGACCCTATGGGGCGGGTCTAAATGGGTCAAAACAGAGGCGGTCAAGCGGGTTTGGACCGTAGACCCCCCTATTGCCACCCCTACCTTGAACTTATGATTGTTCCGTATGGGTATAGTTTATGTTATGTGATTGGTATGTATATATATCTGAATTTTTTTTGTTAATATGAATATGGTTAATCTTGATGTGATTTATTACGAGAATCAATGAATAATAGTTTCCTAAAATTATATAAATATTTTAATATCATGTATTAATTGTAAAATATGGTACTAAATGTAAATTATTAGAAAACAACTGAGAGTGACTTGAATGATTATAAAAAATTCGAAGTGTATGTTTCTGAAGCCCATAAACATAATCTTGTCATTGTTTAATAAGTTAATTAAATTTATTTAAACCACCTAAGTTTTGTGTTTTGTAATTAATTTAAATATGTGGACTTAAATATAAAATATTAGGAGTTGACTGTTAATAAATTATCGGGTAAACTTTAAAATATCCATATCAAAATGAAAAATAACAGAAGAGGTAAAATAATGTGAGAGGAATAGCAAATAAGTGTAAAGTGATAAATTTGTTTAAAATAAAATATCTGGATAGAATAGAGAGAATGTAGAAGAAGAGAGAAAACTCCTACAACTAAGAAGAGAGTTTTAAAAGGCTTTGATTTACTATTATTTAATAGATTACGAGATTTACATGCTATATGGGTTTGTAACACTGCAGGTTATAAGCTCAGTTGTATTATCAATTTTTGGATTTGAAATATGAGCAAAAGTGTAACACCCCACCTCCGCTAGGGTCATTCACAAGGGGAATGCACTAGCTTTGGTGGAGCATTATCTAGGTAAACATACACAGAAATATTACAAGACAGAACATATATAAAACAGCGGAAGAACAACCAAATTTCATTTCTTTAAAATCTAGTAAGGTCTAAAGCCTTTTACATCAAAATGCCATTAAATCCATTACATCGAAATCTGTCTTGCAACAGTAAAGAAGCATAAAACCATAGTCATAAGTCATTCCCCAAGTAAAATAGTAAAGCAGCCATAGCCAAGAAAGGTCCAAGCCATATATGATGATCTTGAAGCAGAAAGAAGTCCAACCTAAGTAGTAGTGCTTCCTCCCTGAGAGTGACCCTAGCGGAGGTGGGGTGTTACATTTGGTATCAGAGCAGAAGGTTACCAGACTGGGCAAAAGCTTTTAAAAACCTTCTGAAATTATTTTCGAAACATTTACAAAGAAGCATTTTTTTAAGAAAAGTTTTGTTATTTTAAAGGCATGTTCCCCTTGTGAGTGACCCTAGCGGAGGTGGGGTGTTACAAAAAGCTATCGCAAATATTGAACTGAGGAGGTCATTGTAATTGTTCCACTGTTACTATCGCAGATTCTGAGCTCAATAATCGTAACATGAATGGCATTTAAAGGTTGGTAGCAAGCCTTGGATTATAAGCTAGCATATGCTGGCCATGAAAAGTTATGGTAGGCTATCGCAATTATAAGTCAGTGTACCACTTTGTAACTAACAAACAACATCAAGCTACTAAATGTAACCATGTCATGGGTGCATCAACCTGATCAATGGGAAAATCACTCTTTGGCGATGAATCCAATCGTATCGTCGAAAGTGTATCATTTCCTTTTATTAGCAGGCCTTGTCATTTCTTTTCACTTATATGGTTGCATCATCTTACATTCAGTAGAACCGTGTCGCTTTCCTTGGTTGTATCAACATTTCGTAATTCAGATATCATCCCCGGTTTAAAAATATGTATTGCTGGCTAGCTTTTTGACCAAGCCACCAAGGTTCACTCACAAGGAGAAAGTATGAAACTACGTTCCTTAAGTCCATGAAGGATCGGATCGCACCAGAGGGTAGCCCCTCTCGGATCGGCCCCCATCGGATCGCCCCTATAGCATCAGCGATCCGACTACCTCTACACGACTCGATCCGTACTTACACCACTACCCTGCATGGCCAATCCGATTCCCCGACGCACAGCGAAGCCTCTGACCTGTTCAAGCACGAGCTAGTCTTCGGCGATCCGAGATGCACGGATCCAGCGACACGTGTCCCCAACTGTCACTTTGACCAATTCCTCCTCCTTGCTCGATCCGATATTTAAGGGGATCGCGACACCTGTCCACAACGGCTAATTTGACTAATTCTTCATCAAGCTGCGATACGATCCGATGTTCTCGGGATCTGTGCCACGTGTGACCGCGATCCGCCTGACAAAATTAGCTATAAATAGCCTAGAGCTTGGCATTTTTCAGGATCTTTTGGCAGTATTAAGCACTGATTCCACCATTACTGTCATACCACTATTTCTTGTCAGTTTTATTACGAGATTACTGAGAGAAATCACAATTGTAAGAGTGAGTTTGAGAGAAATCATTGATTGTACTAGCATTCAAGGTATAATCGATAACATATAAAGTGGACGTAGGCTCGTTAACGCCGAACCACAATAAATTCTGTGTGTTTTCTGCTTTTTCTTCATTCTCCAGTTATAATTTTTTACAAGTCAGAACAATTTGGGTGTTAGGTCCAAATTTTGATCTAACATTTTGGTGCTTTCACCGAGAACTCAATTCTCAGCCTACCGGATTGCTATTCTACTATTTGGATTTGAAAGTCCGAAGAAAACAGTCCCAAAACTTCACTATTCAGTTTTTTTGAAGATTCCAGCGACATCTGATATCATGGCTGGAAAGAAATCTAAGGAAGTACGAGCTTCACGGGCGAATGAAGTCGCGAATGAAGCAGTTGAAGAAAGTGTGCACGAGATGGGCAATGAGGGACCTTTGGATCGCGGAGCGTAGGGAGCGAACCGATCTGATCGTGGCACGAACCGATCCGATGAAGGTGCCATGCTCCGAGTCGACGAGGACGAGGCGATCTGGACTGCTGAAGGGGTTGTTACTCGATCCCGTGATAACGCCCCGAATCCTCCTCATACCGTGACCACGAACCTACCCCAGGGGGGCGTACCGAATCGCCGATCTCGATCCACAGCGATCCGAATTGATGACCAGACTACAACTCGACCTGGAAAGGAACCTATGGCTCGCTCCTACCGTCCTGGCCCCTCCGCTCGACCTGGCTCAAGCTCTTTGTGCATAAGAGAAAATGATGATGATCAATATGACCCTTCTGCTCCCGTTACTGAGGGTGATCTCTTTCGCTTTTCCGAAATGTGGGAAAGACTGTTTGATGAATTGGCTGCTCAAAGGCAGGAGAGCTCCGTTCTGCGACATAACTTGACCGCTATGGATAGAAGGCTTAATGATCTCGTAAGGCAAAGGACGCCCCCAGTTCGTCCACTCACCCCAGAATACTCTTCTTCGTCAGAGGAATCGTCGAGACCTCCGCGGCGACCATATGAGAGGCCTGAAAACATAGAGCAGCTTCGATTTGGAACCCTGCCATCACGGGAAGAAGAGGCACTGGGTGCAGGGCCCTCAAACCGCAATGTGAATGATCACGCCGCAACTCCCAGAGCTCGAGGTGTGGACAGCCCTATACAGAACAGACTACCTCAGCCCCATCGCCGTACAAATGCTCATGGTAACAGGGGGCAACGAAGCCCAATCCGAGCCCCGGATTTCGTGGCCGCTCCTGGAAGAGAGATCAGAGAACCCCACCGAGTAAGAAGCGCTGACCCCGAACCTCCGCTGACCAGTGCAAATGTTGCAGCTATGATCCATCAAATTCTGGCAGATAGCCGTGGACAACGGAATGAAGATTGGGGAATTGACCGTAGTCACATCCCTTTCACTGATGACATTTTAGATGTGACATTCCCGAGGCGCTTCAACATGCCGCAGATGAACCGTTACGCAGGTAGATCTGATCCCGTCTAACATCTGATGAGATATTCTTGGTCAATGACCGCTGCCGCAGCTTCTGACGTTGTCAAGTGCAAAGCATTTCCCATATTCCTGGAGGATGTAGCATTATTATGGTTTACTCGCTTACCAGCAAGATCAATTTCCAGCTTCAGGGAGTTGAGCGAAAGGTTTGTGGAACGGTTCCGCATCTATGCACAAAAGACAAAGAGTGTGATTGACTTGTTCCTTGTCAAGCAACGACCAGGCGAGAGTTTGAGGGTGTATCTAGACCGTTTCAACCTGGCCGCTACTGAAGTTAAAGATCCTCATGAGCCAACTGTTGTGGCAGCCCTAACTGATGGGGTAGATAAAGACACCGAATTTGGGAGATACCTGGCCGACAAGCCACCTCATACTAGAGAATTATTCTACGAAAAAGCTAACGTGCACTTACGCCGGGAGGAAGTATATACTAACCGAAAGGCAAAAACGGCCGATAAAGAGAAAATCCAGAGCAATGTCGCCATTAAGCAGACAGGAGACAGCTTGGGGAAGGTCGAGGTTAATGTCGGAAATCGGAATCAGGGTGGTCGTCAGTCAGGAAACAATGATAATAACAGTAATGGCAACAACCGGAAGAGGAATCGAGGGAACGACTCCCAGAGAAGGACTCGTCCCAGGTCTTTTGAGAGTTATACGCCAATAAACGATACTTTGGAAAATATCTTCATGGATTCGTACAACGTCCTCCAAAATAAAAGGCCTCCTCCCAGAGAGTCGACGGAGAAAGAATGTGAAACGGGAAAGTTTTGTCTCTTTCATCAGATTCATGGCCATTCGACAAATGAATGCCGTCACCTAAGAGATGTAGTCGAGAGGCTTCTCCGAGAAGGAAAATTGGATGAATACAGAGTGACACCCAGAGACAGGGGGCAAGCCGTACAGGCCCCAAATCAGAACCAGAATCAACCTGCTGTCAGGCCAACTGCCCAGCAAAAGGGAAAGGACCTTGTTATCAATACCATAATCAGAGGGCTTTATCTCGCCGGACACGGTTCCAAGGCATTGGATCAGTATGTCAATGCAGCCAAGCAACACCTCGAGGTAGGGGAGTGTAGCAACCCTGAGGACAACGTCCCGGTAAAGCAACAAAAGATGATGACCGACGATGTCGTTTTCCGCGAACGAGAAAGCATTGGAGTCCATGCTCCGACTGAAGATCCATTTGTAATCACAGTACCTATTGGCCCGACCACTGTTCATAAAGTCTTGGTGGATAACGGGAGTTCCGTCAACATTCTTTTCAAAAAGACATTCGACCAAATGAACCTCGAGATAAAAGACTTGAAGCCCTATCAGGGATGGATCCATGGATTTAACGGAGCATCCACCGCTCCAATGGGTTACGTAGAGCTACCAGTTACGCTTGGGGAAGGAGAACGCCAGAGAGTGAGATTCCTTCCCTTCGTGGTTTTGGATATTGAATCACCCTATAATGCCCTCTTGGGCCGACCGGCCCTCGCAAAGTTTAGAGCCTGTATAGCCCCCTGGTGCTTGTTATTGAAGTTTCCTACGGAAGCTGGTGTTGGTGTTGTTAGAGGAGATCAGGTTGCCGCACGAGCATGTTATATTGCAGAGCTAAAGCTACTCCGCAACGGAGGGGACATAGAAACCAAGGGAGCTTCTCCCCCCACAAGCGCGGAGACCTTATAGCAATTAAAGAGGATAACCGTAGGAGAGTCGCCCAGAGAGTTGCCCGAGGATATAGATCCCAGAGAGGACAAATAACCTGGGGGCAGAATGGCGACTCCCAACGAGACAACTGTGGATGTACCGATCGATGATAGTGACCCAGAGAAGGTCCTTAAGATTGGATCCCAGTTAAATCCGAATTTAGCTAAAGAACTGACGAATTTCTTAAAAAATAATTTGGATGTATTTGCTTGGACCCACGCAGACATATGCGGGATATCTCCATCAATCATGAGCCATTCATTAAGCATTAACCCTAAACATCCTCCGGTAAAACAAAAAAGGCGAATGCTGGGCCCAGAGAGGTCCGCTGCCTTGAAAGAAGAAGTTGGAAAGCTAAAGAGTAATGGATTTATCAGAGACTCAATCTACCCAAACTGAATTTCAAATCCAGTTCTGGTAAAGAAGGCCAGCGGGAAGTGGCAAACATGTATCGATTTCTCGGATTTGAATAAAGCCTGCCCGAAAGACAGCTTTCCGTTACCCAGGATCGATCAGTTGGTTGACTCAACGGCGGGTCATGAACTTCTCTCCTTTATGGATGCTTATTCAGGATATAACCAGATTCCAATGCATGTTCCAGATCAAGAACACACTAGTTTCATTACGGATCTGGGGTTATACTGCTAAGTGATAATGCCCTTTGGCTTGAAGAACGCAGGCGCTACATATCAACGGTTAGTGAACAGAATGTTCTATAACCAGATTGGAAAAACAATGGAAGTATACGTCGACGACATGTTGGTTAAGTCCAGGCAATCCTCTAATCACACTACGGACTTGGAAGAGATGTTTGGCATTCTTCGAAAGTACGGGATGAAACTCAACCCAACAAAATGTTCATTCGGGGTCGCCTCCGGAAAATTCTTTGGATTCATCGTCAGTTCTCGTGGGATTGAGATTAATCCAGACCAGATCGCAGCAATTAGAGACATTCAGGAACCTAGGCAGATTAAAGATGTGCAAAGCCTTGCAGGGAAAGTAGCCGCACTAAGCAGATTTATCTCCAAGGCTACGGACAAATGCATCCCATTCTTCGAATTGATAAAGCGAGGAAAACGCCACTTCAAATGGACGCCCGACTGCATAGAAGCGTTTCAGAACTTGCTGAGACACCTAGAGAAACCTCCGATATTATCTAAGCCGTTGGATCACGAGGACTTATTCGTGTACTTGGCAGTGTCCTCCCACGCGATCAGCTCAGCATTGGTGAGAGAAGAAGATAAAGTTCAAAGACCAGTGTATTACGTGAGCAAAAAATTGACGGCAGCAGAGCGTAATTATCCAGGGATAGAAAAATTGGCGTACAGTTTGCTGATTTCCTCTAGAAAGCTTCGACATTATTTTCAGGCTCATCCCATTACCGTATACACTGATCATCCACTCAAGCAAGTTCTACAGAGACCGGAAGCGTCTGGAAGACTACTCAAATGGAACATTGAGTTAAGTCAATTTGATCTGAACTTTCAGCCCTAGCGGTTAATACGGGGGCAAGTGATAGCCGACTTCATAGCAGAGTTTACTGTCCCGGAGGAAGATATAGCAAACGAAGAAGTTGACCCCTCAAAATTAATTCTCGACCCCAGTGCCTGGAGATTGTATACTGATGGCTCTAGGAATGACAAGAGATCCGGCGCTGGAGTAGTGCTTGAAACTCCCGAGAAACGGCTGATATCCTATGCTATCCGGATGGAGTTTCACGCCACTAATAACGACTCTGAATATGAAGCCCTGATAGCCGGGCTAAGGATCGCAAAGGAGTTGGAAATCACAAAGCTAGACATATTTTGTGACTCCAAGTTGGTTGTGAACCAGGTTACTGGAAAATTCCAAGCCAAAAGCGCAAGATTGATTTTATACTTGAAGAAAGTGAAGGAGTTGCTGAACGGCTTCAATCACTACAGCATATCTCATATTCCGCGGTCAGAGAATCAACAGGCGGATAAGTTGGCAAAGATGGCTAGTTCCGACGATCCTGAAGAGACCGGGCTAGCCCCAGTCGAAGTACTTCGGTCTCCTAGTATAGATCAGATGGAAATTGATTCAGTACTAGAGACGGAACCAGAAAGGGAGTCATGAATGACCCCTCTAAAGAATTTCTTGATGAATGGAATGCTTCCGACCAAGAAAAGCGAGAGGCGTAAAGTAATTCGTAAAGCTGCCCGATACGTTCTGCAAGGCGGAGTTCTTTACAGACAGGGATTTTCAATGCCCCTTCTCCGGTGTATAGCTCATGACGACATCAAGCGTGTGCTGCAGGAGGTACATGAAGGTGAATGCGGCGATCACACTGGAGGGCAAACATTGGCGAAAAAGGTGTTGCGGCATGGTTATTTCTGGCCTACCATAAACAAAGATGCGGCGAAATACGCACGACGGTGTGATGCGTGCCAGAGATTTTCAAAGATACCTAGAGCACCTCCTAATCAGTTAAAAACGATGACGAGCCCATGGCCTTTCGTTATGTGGGGAATTGATATCATCGGAAGTCTCCCCATAGCTAAGGGCGGAGCGAAGTTCGCTATTGTAGCCGTAGATTATTTCACTAAGTGGGTCGAGGCTGAGCCACTGACTACAATCACAACCAAACGAGTGATCAATTTTGTCGTTAGAAACATCATCTGTCGATTTGGGATTCCAAAGATTGTTATAACTGACAACGGAACTCAGTTCGATAGCACTGAATTAAGAGACTTCTGCTAGAAATACCACATTGAGAAACGGTACACCTCTGTGGCGTATCCGCAGTCGAACGGACAGGTCGAAGCGGTGAATAAAGTGATTAAGTCCATTCTGAAAAGAAGACTGAAACGGGCCAGAGCCATGTGGGCTGATGAAGTACCCTTAGAACTATGGGCCTACAGGACAACGTATAAATCGGCAACAGGCCATACCCCCTTCTGCCTTGCTTTTGGAGCAGAAGCAGTCATCACGATTGAAATAAAAGTACCTTCTCACCGAGTGACTTATTACGATCCGATGACTAATAACGAATTGCTCCTTGAATCCCTGGATATGATCGAAGAAAAGAGGGACGAAGCTGACCTGCGTGCCTTGAGATGCAAGCAACAGGTCGCCCGATACTACAACAAAAAGGTTCGAGTCCGAACCTTTGAACCCGGAGACTTGGTTCTGAAGCGTGTCTTTCCAGTCCCAACTCATATGGGCGCGAAGTGGGAAGGACCGTACTCTATTCTGTGCAAGCTTGATAATGGAACTTTCAAGCTAGCGACCGTAGATGGAAAGGAAATCCCCAGAGTGTGGAATGCCCAACATTTACGGCCGTATCTAACGTAAAGATGTCAGATCTGTTCTTTTGCTTTATTAAGGACCATGTACAAGGCACGACTTGCCTAGAATAGTTCGATTTCTTAAGCAAAAATTATAAAGTGGACGTAGGTCATGATTCGACCGAACCACTATAAAAATATTGTGTTTCGATTACCTTTATTGCACTATTTTTTATCTGCCTTTCTATTTTTATGGAAATTGCTGTGATCCATGCAACAATCACAGAAGCGTATAATTATAGGTGCCTTCCATTAGAATGGAATGCAGTCACCAGTCAAAACTCTGAGGGTGCGATAAAGTAAATCATACCATTGATAGTGCTCTAACTCTCCAGAGCCGAGAGAGAGCATAACAGACATGAGGGCGATGTCCGTAAGTCATGACGGTGTACCATGATCGGAACCGCCTTGACGTAACTCTAACCTTGGCGACTGCCAGGAGAGTATAAAAGCGTCTCCGATTGAGCGCTGAGAAAGAGCTCTTGCCCTGCTGAAGGATCGGGGAGCGATTGAACTACTGAGCTTGAACTCTTACTCTCCAGAGCAGAAAGAGAGTATAAAAGCGTCTCCGACTGAGCGCTGAGAAAGAGCTCTTGCCCCGCTGAAGGATCGGGGAGCGATTGAACTGCTGAGCTTGAACTCTAACTCTCCAGAGCAGAGAGAGAGTATAAAAGCGTCTCCGACTGAGCGCTGAGAAAGAGCTCTTGCGCCAATGAAGGATCGGGGAGCGATTGAACTGCTGAGCTTGAACTCTAACTCTCCAGAGCAGAGAGAGTATAAAAGCATCTCCGATTGAGCGCTGAGAAAGAGCTCTTGCCCCGCTGAAGGATCGGGGAGCGATTGAGCTGCTGAGCTCGAACTCTAACTCTCCAGAGCAGAGAGAGTATAAAAGTATCTCCGATTGAGCGCTAAGAAAGAGCTCTTGCCCCGCTGAAGGATCGGGGAGCGATTGAACTGCTGAGCTTGAACTCTAACTCTCCAGAGCAGAGAGAGAGTATAAAAGCGTCTCCGATTGAGCGCTGAGAAAGAGCTCTTGCCCCGCTGAAGGGTCGGGGAGCGATTGAACTGCTGAGCTTGAACTCTAACTCTCCAGAGCAGAGAGAGTATAAAAGCGTCTCCGATTGAGCGCTGAGAAAGAGCTCCTACCCCGCCGGAGGAGCGGGAAGCGGCTGAACCGCTGAATTCGAACTCTAACCTCGGCAACCGCCAGGAGAGTATAAGAGAGTCTATGATTAAGCACTGAAAAAGGTGCCGGAAACTCAGCACCATAAGGACAGTTATCTTGCTAAATTTTCCAAGTCCCCCATATTCAGAAATAGGGGGCAACGTGCAGGCAACGCTAACCAATCCTTAATAAGCCCTAGTCAGGCGCTACGTTAACGATTGATTGGGGGCATATAACCTTGATGCAGCACGGAAATTTTTAAATTTTTCTTTTTTGTTGCTTGACTGATTTGTAGTTATAATCAGATGGTCTATGACTAAACATGAAAAGTTTATTAAATGCAGGAACACGGTGATGCAAAAGAGATAAACTTTCATTTATAAACTGCAAGCCTACAAAGTAAAAAAAAAAACCTAAAACAAAAGTGAGGGCCAGTCTCACAATTACATTTCATGGCCAGTAGGAAGCCTAAAGACAAAATATAGACAAGCGACAGTATCCTATTTACGCTTGGACTTCTTCTCCTTCTTCTGTTTCTCCAGCTTCGCCCTATCAGTGTCGGATTGATCCCCCTTCTTTCTCTTCCTTTTGTCTATGAGAGGAACGTCCGACTCATCAGAAGACTCCTCCTCCTCCTCCTGCTTTCTCTTTCTTTTATCAGTAAGGGAAGCTGGGAAATCATTAGGGTTCGCAAAATGAAGCTGTTTGCTGATGGATTTGGGCTGGAGTTTCAAAACCATCCCAGTTTTGGGATTAAACTCCGAGATAGGGGCTACGTTCAAAGGCTCTTGTCCCACCTTCTTTAAAGTCAGCTGCTTTTCCTGCCTAGCTTTTCTGTTAGCCAAAGTTTCGTCGTCATCGTCTTCGGCTTCTTTGGTACTAATGATATCCTTCTCATCCTCTACATGGCGCCCGTCCATATCTTTCAAGGCCTCGATGGTTTCATCATCCTTGGGAGCATCAGCACTGGGTGCCAGGACGCCCTTCTCTGCTATTGTACCCTCAGCCTGCTTCGGTATATCAACACCGGCGCTAGGCGAGACGACAATCTTCTCTGCCTCTGTCCTCTTCTCGACATCCTTGTCGACGGGCTCGCCACCTGTATTATGGGGAACACATGTTATTAATTCGATTGGTTGCTCTACCAGACGACGAAAATTCACAATTGCTATGACAAATTGTGGGGAAAAAAGGGAGATACCTTCCGCTGATCCTCCATCTAGGCTAGCTGCAGAAGCTCCGACAACCACAGGAGTTAGGACCAAAGGAATTAATGGATCATCAGGATGGTATTCCTCAACTCCGAAGGCCTTGGGCTCTACAGCTGAGCTCGAACCTTCGTCAATCTTGTTTTTTCCCTTAGCCAGGGTCCTCTCCTTCTCCATTTCTTCTTGAATTAGACGACGGCCTTCTACCAGATCCTCGGGCTCGTTATCCCTCAGAATGGTCTTCATCAGCTCATCTTCGTCAATCTCTTCAACTCCTAATCTCTGCTTCTCACCCTCGACGATGGCATCCCATAAGTTGGCTAAAGTAACGTGGTAGTCCGGGATCCACGAGATGTTACGGGTTTTGAGGACGTGGCCGAGGAAGTCAAAAATCATCTCTTCGAACCCTTCGATATCCTTTTCTCTCTCGAGGAGCTTGTTGTTAGAAGCAGTAGCCATCTCAATGACACTTTCAACATTCCTCTCGGCGAGAGCCGCGCGCCTCTCCGCATCCGCGACTTGATCATTTAAAATCACCTTCTCCGCTTCAGCCAAAGCTAGACTTTCTCTCAGACTTGCTTTTTCTTCCTCCCAAGCAGCTCTTTCAGCTTCAAAATGGCCCTGTGCTGTCTTCAACTCAATATTGGCCATTTTAAGATCTTCTACCTCCTTCTTTAAGGCCATTTTCTCTTGACTATTTGAGTCAAGTTCAGAATGAAAGCGTTTCTTAGCATTCTCCAATTCAGTCTTATAATTTTCAGCATCTCTCCGCGCTAAGGCAAGTTGGGATTGAGCATCTTCCAAGTCCTTCTCCATCTTTGTCCTAGCCCATTCATTGTTATCTACCTTCACCTTGGATCTACGTGCTTCCATCTCAAGCGTTCGGATGACTTCTGAAAGATTAACAGCATGTTTCTTCATCACTTCATACTACCTGGCTACATGGCGAATGTGCCCAATGACTTCAGTATCCCAGTTCTTAGGGACTGGTTCCAAGGCTAGAACAAACATCATCCTTTCGAAGAAGATGTTAGGGAATTGTTCTCGCAACTTTTCCAACTTAGCCTGAGTCTCGGGACCATGGATGTAATCTCGTGACCCGGGGGCAACCAAAACTTGCTGGCTGGAAGGGACAATGCCACTTATCTCCTTCTCAGAATCCTTGATTGGGTCCTTGCTTTTATCCTTGGGCTCATAGTGTCTTTTTGATGACCTGCTGTGAGAGGGTGCACTCTTCGGAGGGGTTAACTCTTTGGGAAGTTGTTTTCCCCCTGTAGGTGGCACCGAATAACTAGGAAGCTTGCCAGAG